>CM053784.1:210794731-212014731 GCA_028749045.1 Cupressus sempervirens
GAAAAATTTAACATCCCCAGAACTACAACGAGCCACTCCGCCAATACCAGCCGGACCAGGATTCCCACGGGAAGAACCATCAGTGTTAATTTTCAGAACTCCAGAGGGAGGAGGAGTCCAGTGCCCATCCAGTTAACCTGACCCTTCCTCTGATGGTGAAGCAACCTGGACATAGAAGGAAACCTATGAGCTGCAACCCCATCTTGCAAATGAAAATTGAGGCGATTATAGATAGCAAGATCAACCGAATCCATACCCCCATCAAGCTCACACTTCACAAGAATAGTTTCCTAAAGAGAATGTGATATTTTCCACCAAAGATTCAAAACACCAAGCCGAACATCTTGGAATATGCAATGATTCCTCTCCAACCAGATATGCCAAGGCATGAAAGATGGGCCAGCAATCCAAGCAGCATGGAGAGAAGAAGACTTGGAGGGAGCACTACCCAAGCGGGCCCAAAACTCAGGCAAAGAGGAAGCATGCCGACAAGAGCAACCCCAAGCGCTCCACCAAAGGTGCCATATCTGAGTAGAATAGGAGCAATGGAAGAACAAATGGGAGACAGACTCCTCGCCATTACCACACAAAACACAATAAGAGGGGCCCTGAAATCCACGTTTACAAAGATTATCCCAAGTAAGACAACAGTTGTGAGCCACTAGCCACATGAAAAAATTGCACTTGGACCAAGAAACTTTATTCCAAACTTGCTTCCACCAAGGGACCTCAACATCCCCAAATAATTGTCTAGTTATCTCCTGATACCCAGCAGAGAAATGATATTTACCAGACAAGGTACCGCACCAAGACAAAACATCTGGACCAAGCAAAGAAGAACACTCTCTAGAGGCCAATATTTGAGAAAGCTCCTGACGACTCCAGGAGGCCAATCAGAGGAATGCTTCCATCTGTAACCAACAACAATTCCCAATTGATAAGGAGTCTTGTAATGAGCCACTTTATCCCATCCAGCGGCAAGAAAAGAGTCACAAAGAGGCTAAAGATGAGGGTATATGGATAAAATGGAAGGGAATCCATCCCAAGCATCAGACCAAAACAAAGCCTGAGAACCTCCTTTACATATCCAGAATAGACCCCTCTTCACCAACATCGCACCTGTCTTCAAAGTATGCCAAACCATTGAGCCACGAACTTCAAGAGGAAGTGCAAAAATAGAGCAAGGATTAGCACCATGAAAATATTTATGAGTGATAATACGAGCCCAAAGTTGATGTTGTCCAGAGCACCATCGCCAATAAAGTTTAGCAGCCAAAGCTTGACTACTCAATAGAGCAGATCGAAGACCAAGACCACCCTCCTTTTTAGGCCTACAAACAGTTGCCCAATTAACCAAGCTCCATTTAGTACTATGCAAATTACCACTCCAAAGGAATTGTCGAGAAAGAGTATCAAACTCCTTGAGAAAGTAAATAGGTGCAGCATGAACCATGCTTTTATAAGTAGGAAGAGCTTGGATAATAGCTTGAAGAAGAGTAACCCGGGCAGCAGTAGAAAGCCATCTATGAGTCCAATGATTTACCTTATCCTGAAGCTTGGTAATCAAATTTTGCCAGAAGAGATGTGGCTACCTGGAAACAACAATAGGAATGCCAAGATAAGTCAAAGGAAGTGAACCTATCTGAAACCGTAGGATACCAACAATCCTGTGCTGAATAGAATCAGGAGTGTTAAAAAAGTAAATGAAAGATTTGTGCTCATTAACTTTCTGGCCTGAAGCTACCAAATAAACGTCCAAAGCATGTCGAAAGGCTTCAGCTTCCTTGATCCTAGCAAGACCGGCAAGAGCATAATCATCAACAAATTGAAGATGGGAAAGAGAAGGTAAGCCATTACCCCACCGCCAGCCTTGAATAGAATTCTGGGACACCTGATGCTTAATGAATCTGCCCAAGCCTTCAGCCATGATGATGAATAGATATGGGGAGAGAGGGTCACCCTGGCGGAGGCCTCTAGAAGCACCAAATAGTTGTGAAGGTTGACCATTAATAAGAACAGAAAAAGAGGCAGAAGTAACACAACTCATAATCCAACTCACCCAGTTAGAGCTAAATCCAAAAGAAAGAAGAATACTCCTTAGGAAGCTCCATTTAACTCTATCATAGGCCTTAGCCATATCCAGCTTAACAAACATGGCTCTCTCCCTTGAAGTAGCCATAGAGTGAATAGCCTCAGTAGCAATGACCACCCCATCCAAAATTTGTCTGCCAGCAACAAAACCACCTTGTTCTTCTGAGATAATAATGGGAAGCCACCTTTTCAGTCTCTCAGCAATCAGCTTAGTAATAACTTTGTAAACCACATTACATAAGGCAATTGGTCTAAAAAACTCCAATTGATTAGCACCCTCTCTCTTAGGAATAAGAGTCAAGAATGTAGAGTTCAAAGCTCGAAGCATCTGCTTGCTAGCATAGGATTCTTTAACCACCTCCAACAAATCATGATTAATGATGTCCCAAAATTCCTGAAAGAATTCAACTGGAAAGCCATCAGGACCAGGAGCCTTCCCCTTAGGCATGCCAAAGACCACCTCCTCCAGCTCTTCAAAAGAGATAGGATGCATGAGATAATCATTCATTTCCTGAGTGATAAGAGAAGGAATTCAGGACAAAATAATATTTTCTTCATTATCAGCAGGAGGAGAGTCCTCAGAGAAGAGGGTAGAGAAGTATGAAATAGCCTCCTGGAACAAAGCTGGCAAGGAATTCAGTTGGATACCTTGAGAATTAACCAAAGAAGAGATAGTGCTCTGATTCCGGCGAGATTGCACTGTTTTATGGAAAAAAGTAGTGTTTCGATCACCTTCCTGGAGCCAATCAACTCGAGCCTTTTGCTTCCAAAAAATTTCCTATCGAAGTTCCCATTCTTCTAGAGCTCTAGAAGCAAGGAATTCAGCCTGGCCAAGATCCTCTGAGAAACCTCGATCTCTAATCTCCCTTGTGATGACATCAAGATTTTCTTGAGCAAGCCTCTTCATAAAGTGAAGGTTCCCAAAGCATTCCCTATTCCATATCTTGAGCTGCCTTTTAACATATTGAAGCCTTTTAGAAAATGAGAACATTGCAGTACCATATGTAGGAGCACCATCTTTCCACCAACAAAAAACAAAATCATGAAGAGAGGAGTCACGAAGCCACATCAACTGGAACTTAAAAGGAGGATGCTTCGAAACATAAGCCCCTATAATGGAAAATTTGATTGGCCAATGATCTGAACCCCTCCAATCAAGGATTTTTGAAGAGATAGTAAGAGTGCCACTAAGCCAGAAGCAAGAAACAAGAAATCTATCCAAACATTCTGAGATAGCAGCAACACCAGTCCTGCGATTATTCCAGGTATAGAGGCCATTAGAAGGCTTAATATCAGAGAGATGCAAAAGAGATATGCATTGCCAAAGAAGAGCAGAAGAAGGCCCCAATCTAGCCAAACCACCATGCTTCTCTTCTAGACTTAAAACTGAATTGAAGTCCCCTGCTAACACCCAAGGATGATAAGGATGACAATTTCTAACATATTGAATATGTTCCCAAAGTTCCTCCTTTCCCACAAGATCAACAGGTGCATACACATTAGTAACCATGATTACCTCTCCTGAGTCTAGAGCAGAAGCTACCATAGAGAGAGCTAAGCGAGAAGACATCCAGCCAAGAGGAGAAATTTTTTGAGGATCCCAAAATATAGCTAAACCACCAGCACTTCCTGTTGCCCCAACACACTGGCATTGGCCACGAGACCAAATACTAGAGGCATGTTGGACCATAGACTCCACAGAGAGCTTAGTCTCTTGGATACAAAAAACATCAGGACTATGATCAACCACTAAGTTATGAATAGCCTTTTGTCTAGGGATGCTATTCAACCCCCTTACATTCCATGAGAGAATAATCATCATTGGGTAGAATTGGGAAAATGAGAATCCAAAGGTTTCACTGAACCAGACTCAATCAATATATCTCCTGTGAGTTTAATCTTCTCTTGGTCTGTTTTGTGCCCACTCCTTAAAGGGGGAGTAGAAGAAGCCCGCTTAAAGGGTCGAGGCAGCAACCCCAAGGGGAGAGGAGATCCCTTGCCCTTACCTGATGGTAGCACATCCTTAACCAAGTTAGCCAAAACAACATCATTATCTTCCAACACTGCAAGAGTCACCAGAGCCTCTGTCACAGGAGCTACAGGAACCTCACAGTTCTGATATACTACAACTTGAGATGCCCCACAAGCATCATTAGGAACAGATCTCTCATCTGGGCAAACTGGATCAGAAGAGATAGGAGGAGGAATACCCTCCTCTAGAACCATACTATCCAGCACCTCAAAGCGGTTAAAACCTGAATCAGATAATCTTTCTTTCAAAGGCCTCTTTTGACCATGTCCCTTAGCTCGAGGGCGAACAGGGGTAAATCCATCCTTATCCTGCATTTGAGCCTTACCCTTACCTGTAGCATCTTGTGGATTCATCCCCTTGGTAGTATTAACCATTTGAGATTGTCCTTTCCCTGTAGTATCTACCAAACCACCAGCATTGCCAGCTGTAGAATGATCCACTCCTTTGAAACTCGAGTTACGGGGGCAATGCCGCAATAAATGACCATACTCATGACAAATCTGGCAATGGAAAGGGAGGGATTCATAATCTAACTGCTGCACCCAAGAAGAATCCCCCAAACAAATTTCCAAAGAATCTGGTAATGGGTTATTCAAATTAATTTCAACACAAATTCTAGCATAAGAAATAACCTTTTTATCGAGGGATTGATGTGCAATCGCAACCGGCTTCCCCAACAAAGCAGCAATTTGTCGAAGGATGTCTTCACGCCAAAATTCCAAGGGAAGACAAGGCAAGCGAACCCAAACTGGCACTATTGAAGGGAGATCCTCAGCAGAATTAAAACCTGAATGCAAAGGTTTGACAAATAACCCCACATGGTTGTAGAAATAAGGGCCTCCTTCAAAAACACGATCACGATCAGACATGCAAGAGAATACAACAAAAAAATTGAAATTCGGATTCCAAGAAATTTGCATATCAAAGCATGCTTGGTCCAATAATCAATGTCCTCCATTACAGCCGTTGGAGGAATAACCAGAACAGGGCGATCATGGCTACACGAAAAACAACCATTAACTTTTTTCAGCTTGGAGCTCTCCCCTGAATAAAACGATTCAGATCGCATTGCATGGATAGTTGGAGAAGAACCATCTGTTCTCACCAACGGAGAAGAAATCCTAGGCCCTGCCATGCAAACAATACAAAGAGATTTGACATTCAAATACTTATTGATTTAAATGAGTATATTAGCATAACAATTTATATTAACATGTATATTCTTACTTTATTTTTAAACACATCTTTATTTCTCAAACTAAACAAGAGAAAATGATAGAATTAAATCATATGGCTAAAATCTATGTGTTTTCTTAAATATTCTATTTATATGCTTATGATGTTTATTTTCATGATGAGTTTTCTTTGTGGGTTGTTTAGTTGGCCACATTAGAATGTGCGCTAGAGGCATCTTTTAGATTTATTTTATAATTATTTGATTAGATGTCATGATGTACTTTATGATTTAAATTGAGATTTCTTTAGATGGGCATTCATGAAAAGTTGGGTTTTAAGAACCAATGTTATTTTTTAGTTGCCTGTTAAGGAACTGAATTTGATCATTATTACATTTGTAGTATGAGACACAATTGTGGTTTGTAAATTATGTGAAGTAATCTAAGTGCATGTCTATAGGAAAGGCTTGCAATGGGGGTTGGGGCTCAAAGTGGTTGTCAGGGCAACTCATTGTAAGTTGTGTAACAAGTGATAACATAGTAATTAAATACTTTCCTCCCACATGCCTTGAGATAAATTTAAAAGATAAGTTAGAGATTTTTCCTCATCCATACCTTGAGTTCTTGTATAGGCTAAGGATGAGAATGAGATGATACCTTGAGAGGTTTGACTAGTTTCTTCATCTTCACGAGAGGGTATTTTGGTTCTGCATAGAGTCACTAAGGGTCAAAGTCCTAAGAGACTGCCAGGGTAACCTTAAAATTGGCTCATTGATGACACTCCATAGTATGTAGCCCAAGTCTCCTTCATGTTTTCTTTATATCTGCCTCTGGTGGTGTATTTATTGGTGGTACTTGTTGGATATTACTTTTGATGTTGTATTTATTGTGAGTTAGTATTTATTGATTGGATATCAGTTAGCATTGATAGTTAACTTGTATTAATGAATGCCAATTATTCATTGATGATGTTTGTATTATTGGATTTGATGATTGGTGGTTTACTTTTATTGATAAAAATTGTTATCTATTGGTTATTGTGTTTGTGACACTTGATACTGATTTGAAGGTAGTTGTATCTTTTTAGTTTTGATATTTGATTTGTACTTGGTATTAGTTGTTGATTTTTTTATGTGATGTTGTTTTGGACAAGTGTCTTTTTGACTTTGGTTATCTTTTCTCTATCAATAGTTTGTGTTACCCTTGAAGTAGATTTGACTATTAGGATTTCTTACCTAGGATTATTTTAAGATTTGATTATTTGTGTGTGGATCGTATATTATCTCTCCTACACAATGGGATTGGGAGCCTGATTAGGTGACCACACAGTCAGGAGGTAGTGTCTTCTTATCATTTGGGTCACCCTTAGATTGACAAATGGATGCTCGTTGATATAGTTGTACCATTTTCATTCTTGTTCTTATCTTGGAGACTTTTATTCATTTGATGTATCTATGTATCATGTGTTTTGAGATTCTACAGGATATTATATTGTATATTGATGTACTTGTATTTATTAGTACATACCCTATGACATGAATAGTGGATGATATTATTTGAATGTACTCTATCATATTAGTTTTTTTATGTATGTGTATATGAGATTATGTAAGTGTTTATTCATTTTATGATTATGGACATTGTAGTTGAGATTTAAACTTATTAATAAAAAAATTCTTAAACATGACTCAACATGAAGAAACCCTTCAAGAATGAAATCTATATTATAATTGCATTTGTGTAAATGTTGTGTATGTGTATATTACTTCTACAATGTTACTTTGATGTTGTTTAAACTTTTTTTTTTTAATTTTTTTTTAAACTTTGTAACATATGAGATTTATTGCCTTTGGGTTCCTGAGCAGGGCGTTACACAAATCCTTCATTGCAAATGATTGTGCTAACTATTATTTTGATCCCATGATGTGATCCATGTTAGACCCATCTACAAGTATATCATCAACATATAGACATAAAATAATGTAATTCTCATCATCCAACCGCTTAAAGTAAACACAGTGGTCTGAATGACACCTAATACACACATGATCATGCATAAAATTGTTAAATTTAAGATACCGTTGCCAAGGTGTTTTCTTTAAGCCATATAAAATTTTCTCCAATATGCACAATAAATTCTCTTTACCTTTAACCTCAAATCCCTATGGTTGTGTCATATATATTTCTTCATCCAAATGACCATGAAAAAGTTGTTTTAACATCAAGTTGTTCTAAATGCAAGTCTTCAATAACCACAATTCTAAAAATAGTATGAATAGAAATAATTTTAACAACTATAGAAAATATCTAATCAAAATTAATTCTCTTTTTTAGTGCAATTCCTTTCACAAATAACCTTTCATTAAATATTTTCATACCTCCATCCTCTTCTTTCAGCCTATACACTCGTTGATTCTGTAAAGCCCTTTTTCCTCTAGTCAACTTATATAAATCTCAAGTCTAGTTTTTCAGCAAGGAGTCCATTTCATCTTTCATCGCAGACTCTCACTTAAGCTTTATATCCACATGTACAACTTCATCATAACATTCATCTTTACTAGTAGTTGTTAATAAAATAGAATACTAAGAGGGAGAAAATCTTTCTAGAAACTTACGTAACCTTTTTAACTGTCTACATTCACTGGGGTTTGTGTATTTTTCATTGTTCTTATTGTAAAGTATAAGGGACTACATGACCATCATCTTTTGGAGTATCATCTAGTACTACATAATCATTTTCTTTCTTCGCATGTTGATGTTACTGCAAGAGATCTTTGATCGACACTTTCTCATTAAATATGGCATCCCTACTTCTTATAATTTTATGATTTTCAAATTCTCAAAGTCTATAACTAAATTCATTCATGTCATATCCAAAAAATACACATTTCTTAGATTTATCTTCCAACTTGGTTCTATTTTCATAATCTACATCTACAAATGCTTCACAACCAAAGGTTTTGAGAAAAGAATGACTCACATTCTTACCAGTTCATGCTTCTTCTGGAATACCACATCCCAAAGGAGTAGAGGGACCTCTATTGATCAAATATACAATAGTATTGATAGCCTTTGCCAATATTTTTAAGGGAAACTTAACATGCAACCTCATGCTTCTTGCACGCTTTGTTATTGTCATATTCATGCGTTCAACCACTCCATTTTCTTGTGGAGTCCTTGGAACAGTTTATGTCTATAAATACCATTAGTAGAACAATCATCTTCAAACTCAGTTCTACAATACTCACCACCATTATCAAATGTAAGACATTTTGACTTTTATCGGTCTCATCTTCAACCAAGGATTTCCATTTCATAAAAGTTACAAATACATTAGATTTTTGTCTAAGGAAATAAACCCATACTTTTCTAGTTGCATCATTAATGAATGTAACATATTAATTAAAGCCACCAAGGGAAGATACCTGAGTTTGTCCTCATACATATGTATGCACAAGATCTAATTTCTCATTTTTCTTTTCCTTCTCACTCTTCACAAAACTCACTCTCTTTTTCACTCCATACACAAATTTCACAAAAATTCGCATTGACACATTTCAGACCTGGTAAAAATTTATTTGAATGAAGTAATTTCATACATTTCTCACTCATGTGCCCAAGTCTGTTGTGTCATAGTGTTATTTTAGAATCTACAACAACTATTTGTTCTCCCTGTTCAATTACAGCAATTATTCCTAAACATTTATTTCTCTCTAAAATAATTAAATTAGAAGGAACAATATGACCTGTACAAAGTTATAAGATGCCTACTTTCACACATTTTGCTACTATTAAGGAACATTTTGAAACCTTCCAATTTTTATAATTAAAAGTAGTTGTACAACCATCATCACCCACAACAAGAGAGGGAGCACCAATGAGGTGTGAGGGTAGGTACAACTATTAACCAACTAACAAACATAATATCAAACACAAGTAAAAATAATTTTAAATGTTACCTAACACCTAGAGGGACGATATGATGCTTAATTTAAACTTGACCATTTCAGTAAAATATATTTACATTACAATTCATCTATTTGCATAGGGGAAAATTATATGTTATTGACTAAAGCAAGAGGGGGGCAAGAGATAGTATATAAGAAATTGAGTCCCTTTGAGCACCATGGTGTATTAATCTACTTGTATTATTTTTTATTTTTTTCATATATTTATTCTTTAATTGAATTCTCTTGTTAGTCATTAGTGATCCTGTTACTATTCATAAACCCTCTATCATTACCCTATCCAAATTAAATCTCCTTCAATGCCCTTGTATATTTATTTTTATCTACTTAAAAAATACCCTCCATCAATTTTTGCACACCACATATGGTAGAATCCCCTATGATTTTTTCCTAAATAGGTTATTTTTAGACATGCCCCATTATCACTTTTTTCTAGGTTTAGACATACCCCTTCTTTAAATCATTTTTTAGGGTTGAAATACACCACATATAGGATTAAATAAGAATCTTAAAAGCCACTACTTTCTTTTCTTAGTTCCCAAGCTTAGATCTACATGTTCAATCATCTCTAAACTAAATATGCATATAATATAGATATAACAATAAAGGCCATACTAACAAAGACATGCTCTAAAATTTTAGAGCTCTAAGAGTCACCCCCATTTGCACCCACGTAGAACAATTCACCCCCTAAAAAAGAACTTCAGCACTGATATGTAATAGTTATGCATAATATCAATATATTTTATTAAATATATCCCAAATTTCTCCTACGAGTCTACCCTCCATAGTTTATTTCTAGTCTCAGATAATACGATTTCCAATTTCTTATGTTTTGTCTTTAATTTTACCAACAAGTATCAAGTTTCAATTATCCATTCCTAACACTCGATATTAGCTACTTCTAGGTCAAAAAAATTATTTGAGTACTTGATGTTTTGATAATCTTATCTAATGTACACATAATTAGTACATAGGAAAGAACATGATATTGTCGAATATGTATACACATGAGAGACCTAATTTATTATCTTTCACTAAGGTGATATTTGATTAGATAGAGATGACACTTATTGGCCATCAACCAATAATTCATGAGATGGTGGCTCACCTAGTACTTGATGGCCTTAAACCAAAGGTGACAAATTCTTATAAATTACCTAGGTGATGGAAATGAATTAATCTATTATCACAAATCAATTGAATGTGTAAAATTACACTTCGCACATGTGCTCTCTTAAATAAATTATGTAAGAAATGTCACACTAAAACAAACATGATTCTATGTTTGAATTAAAGTAGTCTTGAAATGCATGTGCACATGTATAATTAATCATATTTGTGTGGCATTACAAAAATATTTCTTAAACAACCTATGTACACTTACCCAAAAAATAAGCGTTGCAAGGCAGCTAAGTTCCTACCAAAGATGGAGGAAAATTCATGCTTGAATACAAAGTAATTAAGTTTTGTTTGGTACTACCCAAGTTATTGATGAAAATCCATGATTAATACAAATTTCACAAATAATATTGTTCACAGTGTACACTTGAGTTTTGTTTGTCCAATAGAAAATTTAGCTTAAAATTTTATTTCAATGTGACATGTTTTTCAATTTGTATCCCTAACTATACTGGCTAGGAAAATTGTATCCCCTTAGTTGTCAAGGCTTAAAGTTTTTAAGGAGGAAAACATGTTATTAACTGAATTTTATACCTAGTATACATCTATAATAAAGAATGTGTCTTTAATTTAGTAATTGTTTTTATAGCTATGTATATAGAGGTAGTAATAATCTAGGTATAATGGTAGATTAGATGAAAAAAGAATGATCTAATAAGCTATAAAAAGTGGTCATAACAATAACAATGAAGAAGGTTATTAAAAAGATTTGTTAGGTTATTTTGAAATTTATAACTATATGTGAGTTGAAAATCATACACATATTTGAATGAATAAAACCCTAAATTAATTTAAAACTATATCATTACCAAAAAATTCAAGCATCCCAACAAGCATTCAACCATTTTCCAAATAATTAGACACTTCCTAGCAACATTTTGCCTAAGAAATATATCTAAAACTCTTAAAGCATCATGCCACTTGTTAGATAAATCCCCACGTAAAACAACTTCATGGGATTTCATTGAAATTTTTGTAGCAAAATTCGTTTTCACCTTGAATTTCTCTATTGTGTCATCTCTTCTTACTTTTCTTTCTTGCATTGTCACCAGCACTAAATTCACTGATCAAAAATGTTGAATGCTCACAAATTCACCTCTTCTCATTTTTTCCCATTGTCACTAGTGTTAGATGTGTTAATAAAAAATTTAGAATAGGCACAAATTAGACATAAGAAAATATGCATGATTTGCATGATATCTCATTATAAATAGTAATGTTGGTTCGAAGGAAAGAAATACTCTATGGTTTGTAAAAGACATACAATATCAGCATTGCCTGCAATTTTCGCCTAGCGGCCTTCCCAAGAAAAATAGTAAATTCGGTATTTTGCTAAGGAAGAGCTCCACTAGTAAACATACTCTTCTCTCCATCATAAGAAACTCAATTTCCATTCATCTTCATCCAACCATTGACTTCCATCTCTTTATCTATTATTTCCCTCAACAAGGTCTTGTTAATATTTGGCCAATATTTTAGCTTCCAATTTTCATATGATTGGAAGAGTCTATGACTAAGTTAGAGTACTACTATGTAACATATTCATTATTATTTTTAATTGTTTTTGTAATCCTATGATAGCACTATGGTCATCCCTACTCAACATTAAGAATAAACATCTAAATATGTGAAAGGAAAAAAAAAAGATTATGAAGAGTGAATTATAAATGAGAAGAGTAATATAAGGGATTTTTTTTCAGTACAAAGTGGGCAAAGCCACATATATAGGTGAGAGTGGAACTTAAGACCTTTTATATGGAGGTCACCCTAGTTCACCGCTAGACCACGGATGGGCTATCAAGGGAAAATTTGACTATGGAAAAAAAAGGAAATATAAATAAGAAGAGTAATACAAATTATTTTATACAAAAAATCTCTTGTAGCCTTGAGGGGTAGATACCACTTGTGGTTAAGAGTATAGATTGGGGAGACATAAGGAAGAAAAAATAGTCATCTAATAATCCTCCCACAATGTTATCGATTGTATAAATGCACGATCAAATAAATGACAATTCCCAACTGAAATCATAGTACCATGATAAAAATCCTTAACATGAGAAATTTTTTCAAGATTTATTTTTTATTTTTGAGCAAAATAGTAGAAATGTTTTCAAGATTGAATTTTTTAATGGAACGTCAGACATGTTTTCAAGATTGAACTATCAAATGGTAGAACTATTTGTATCCATCTCATAAATGTTAGTAATTCTTGCATTCATTCAGCCTTTTAGAGGCTCTTTGAAACTTCTCCTTAATAATTATTATTGACAAAGTTTAAAACAAGATCTTTTTCTATGAATGTAAGAGAATTTATCAACAAAGAAAGATCTTGACAAAAAAAATTGTCAATTACTCTCTTGTTGGCACACTTCTTCAAATTTGTCTCGTAGCACACAAATTTCTATATGAACACAAGGATCATGAACTCTCAAAGAGTCTTCTGTTGTTGAACACTTCTCCTCCATTGTTGCTGAGTGAAAGGTAAATTTTGCAGCACCATCCCTATAATGCATTATCTATTCTCATGTTTTCATGTCATTTCTTCCAACATTGGGACAAATCAACAATGATTTGTGTGGTATTTTAGGCGGCCCTAACTTTCTTCATTTCTATACATCCTTCTTTTTTAGAGACTGAGAGATATTGGTATTTCTGAGATCTTACTGATGGCTATCATGAGGTTATATGAGACAGTGATTGGTAGACGTAGGACCATAGAGAGCTTTTCTGACCCTATCCAGAGCACCATTGGGGTGAAGCAGGGTTGCCCTCTCTCAGCCACCTTGTTCAAGATCTACATTGATGAGCTTGAGGCTTTTCTTATTGACTCCTCACTTCCAAGTGATGGTTGTCATCTACACCAAGTATTAATCTCCATCCTTCTCTTTGTTGATGATGTGGTTCTTCTCGCCTCTTCTCTTGAAGGGCTTCAAAGGATTTTGGATAGACTTGCATCTTTTTGTGATATGAGACAACTGGTCATGAACCTTGAAAAGACTCATGTTATGGTCTTCAATGGTTTGAAGACCTCACATCTCCATTTTCATTTCCAAGGTCGGGAAGTTGAGATTACATCATCTTACATATACCTTGGGGTTAAGTTTTCCAGATCTCATTTCAACTTGAGACCATTCATTCAGCCTCAGATAAGTAAAGGGTTGGGTTCCCTTGCCATGCTTGAGAGACAGTGCTTTAGAAACCACTTTCAGGACACATCATCTAAGCTATCCCTCCTAAATTCCTTAGTAAGACCCACAGTGCTCTATGGTGTTGTGGTTTGGGGTCCTTCCCTTTTAGACTCAGATTGGGCCATGATCGAGTGTACCTAGACTCTGCTCCTCTATTGGATTATTAGAGGTCACAGATCTACCCCCCATAGTATTATTTTGGCTAAGTTTGGAGCTCACCCATTCAGGCTTGCAACCATTTTTGACATGATCTAGTTTCTCCACCGTCTTCATGGTTTTGCACACTCAATTGAAGGCCAACATAGATACCCTTACTTAGCGTACTACTCATTTGAGATTGCAAACTCTGATCCAATTACTAGAGCCCATTGTTCACTAGTACAAAAACAACAATATATGATTAAATAAACTACTAAAAATTGTAGATATATGACCAATTTTGATCATGTGACCATTGGTAGTTTATTTTTAGTCATTAATCTAGAAAACAAATTTATGACTTAACTTATTTAATCATTAATTTGGTCATTGATTTGATCATGGATTTGGTTGTTGATTGTTATTAAATTGTAGTTTATTTGGTAGTTGATTGTTATTATATAGTAGTTTATTTGATAGTATATTTGATAGTTGATTTGGTATTTGATTTGATAGTATATTTGGTAGTATACTTGGTAGTTGGTTTGGTAGTTGATTCAGTAGTATATCTAGTAACTAATTTGATAGTATATTTGGTAATTAATTTAGTAGTATATTTGGCAATTGATTTGCTAGTTTAGTTGGTAGTATATTTGGTAGTTTATTTGATAATTTATTTGGTAATTTATTTAATCATATTAGGGAACGGTGGATTCAAACCACCATCCTCCTACTTGTAAAGTAGGTGCTCTTCCATTGAGCTAGTACCCTTTATAGAATAGTAATATTTTTAAATGTATAATATAAAGATCAAGAGAATGTTTTCATTGTCAAATTCATTATGTGTGGCATGTTCCCTTTATTATAATAAATTTATTATGTGGTTGGTCTAATATAATTATAGCATTATGTGACATATTTCCAACTAGAGCTCTATTTGAGCTTGACTTCTTACCTTCTTCAGGCTGTTTGAAGCATAGTTCTGCAGAATATCTCCCTCCTATAATCTCTTATTTGGTTAAATAATAACTTACATATACAATATTGTATGTCCTAGTTAATGAATGCTTGAGGAGATCTCAAATTTTAAATATGGAATTGAACATCTTTGTCTAAATTTTTTGTTTCTTCTATTCCATTTATTTTGAACAACCTTATATTTTCATTGAATGTTGAAGTTACGCTTCTAAAATATTATGTTTTTTTTCTTTTGAGTGCATATTTATAAACACTATAATGTTATATAATGGACAGATGCAGAACATAGTACTTAGAATTGTAGATTGTGGGATAGAATGGAAAAATAGTACAGTAGCACTTACACCTTTGAAGGGTGCAAGGGTTAAGATGATAGTTTTATATAATAGTTATCCTTTCAAATTGTCCATTGACCTCTTCAAATATTAGGTTTAATTAAAAATATTGAACCACGTGATTTCCAACATATTCCCATACCATATTATCTTGTTGCATTTGAGGTGGTAATACCATCAGTTTTGTACGGTCCATGAAACATAGAGTAACAAAGCACACCTGCATGCCTATGAGGAACACGTTTCAAACTCTCCATTTATGTCTATTATTTGTTACTACTGACCGAGCCTTCATTCAATATTATTCCTTTCTCCTACTTCAAATTGGAGCATGGAACTATATTATTGGACACACTCTTCATAGTATCTTTTGATTAGTAGAGAAGATCAAAGACTAAATGGGCATGATCATATGCAAAGAATAAACAAGGACCACTATCAATATAGTCAATTTTTGGTATAGTATTTAAATCACTTATATTGATTGTATTGTATGAACAATGAGCTCCTTTTATATGTTATCTTTTAATATTTATAATTTTAAGAATGTAAAGTTTCATAGTATATTAATATTGTATTATTTTCAATTTGTTCATCACCCCATTATTTGGGATGCAAACTATGTATCAAGTTTAAATAATTATGCATTTAGATGCCTCATATATCTTTATAACTTTATTTTCTTGTATCTCATGTCATCTACTTTTTTTTCTCTCCCTCCTACTCCTAGTCCCTAGCCCCTAACTGTTTGCACTCGACGTTTCTTATCTTTGTTGATATTTTAACCTTTTTTTGTTTTTGTTTTTTTAGAAAAAGGTGGCAAAGCCACTTAATTTTCACCTTGTTATTTCACTTCTCTCTCTCTCTAATACTCGGTACAACACTTATGCAATCAATCATAATAGAATTTTACTTCTAACTTAGCTTACAAAATTATTTTAAAAATAAAATAAAAAATCTTATCATTCTTACAATTAATTATTAAAAGTAAATATTTCTTCTATAAAAAAATTAAAAACTTTCTAATTACATTTATTACTAAAAGAATGTTTTCAAATATTAAAATTTATTTCTATATAATAGTTTTTTTTTTTTTCTTAAATACTATAAAATATTTTAATTTTATTATAGATAATTGGATAGTGTGATGATTTAGTATTGAAGCCAACTTTATTGAATCTAAAGAATTAATAAATGAACTAAAAGAATATATATATATATATATATATATATATATAATTTAATACATTGATTTCATTTTTCTTTAACAAATTAATGGATTAACCAGTCTTCGCTTCAACAATATTCAACATTCAAGTTTTTAAAACTATAACAATAAATTGCATTAAAAATAATTATATCAAATAGTTTCTAAATCACACACATGTATTCACATTGAGGATATTTAGATATAAATATGTTGTTATTTTTCTTTGTAGAGTATATGCAATAAGATGTAACCCATGTCAAAGAAACTCACTTTGTACAATTTTTATTGTTTTATTTTTTAATTATCTCGGACACAATGAGGGGGTTTGGAGTTTTTAAAAAAATTTATGAATGGGACAATGATTTCTATTATAAAACAATTAATTTCTCATATGAATTATAAAGACACATATGGATTTTTCGTCAAAGGAAGTGGAGTGATTTTAACTAGTCTACACTATGCTAGTATCTTTGACTCACCATGTCACAAATGTCTCGAACCCGTATCTTATGGATTTTCTTTTAAAAGTCATCATATTATTTTATAAGAATAAATTATTATCACATGTTAATTAAATAAATAATAAATAATAAATTCTTATTTATACCACATACATCATTTCCATAATTGAGTAGATTTTAAAAAATTAAATTTTATATATTTATCAAATAATTTAAAATATGAAAGAAACAATAATATATTTTTTGAAAAATAAATGAATGGAGTTTTCAAGGATTTAATACAAATAAAAACTTCCCAATACTTTCCTGAGCTTTAACATTTTTTTCCTTGGAGGTCATTCATCCCTACTCCAGCTCTTGAGTGTGCTTAAACTCACTCCACTTGCAACCCCATTTGCAAAGCCTCCACCAAGTGTTGTGCCTTATTAACCATTCATTAGAAAGCCTTGTTAAGCCTGTATTCTCTTCATTTTCTATTTGAAAACACTCTCTACCATAGCTCATGGGACTCCAACCATAGCCCTATGACTGTGGCAGTGAAATATAGTTTTGCACAAAGAGCAAGATTTTCACCAAAAATTGAAACCCAAACTCATCACCAAAACCAAGATACTAAATAATGTTTCCTAACTACAAGATTTTCTCCAATATATTCAACTCAATTCATCTATCATGCTATCCAATTTAAGACTATTTATCAAATTGTAGCCAATTTAAAACAAAAGACATATAAATCAAATAAAGATAATATAACAAGTGAGATTTAGATAACAATATAAAAAATATATTCATTTCATCAAATTTAATCCTATTCAAAAATAGAACATTATAAAAGATTACCACAATACTTATATTACTTTGTTGAATCTTATTCATAAATATAATCTCCTTGATGCATGGAAGACACCTTGATCACTAGTCAACCAGGTCTACCTGCACGCTTCTAGTGAATTTTATAGTGTTTGAGATGTCACTGGGATTTATTCTATCAAAATAACTTGGATCTTGCATCTTGTTGCTCAAATGAATGTGACTACTACTTTAACGTAGGGGCATGCTCAACAAAGCTCGGTCTAATATCATCATCATGGAAATTGCTCCATCTTGATGCTAGACCATGGCCTATTGAAAAATATTTACTATATATTCATATCATTTAAAGGGTAAATATTATAGAATTTTCATTTTCAAATATTTTATACTATGTGCTTCCCTTGTGTGTCACAGTGCAGTAGTGTAATCAAGGTGAGCGTTGAGGCTGGATGCCTACTTAGTGAAGATCCTTGGTTTTTTTGTTGGCATTTCAAATTATGTTAAGGTAATTGAAGTGAACTAGCTTAACCTTTTCTTTGGATTCATGGCATTCAATTCATTAAGAAATACAATCTTTATTCATGTAGCATTCATTATACTTGGAAAAAATGTGCTTGTGGGCTTGGAATATTTTGACCTCTACAGAGTTGAGCTTAAATTGCCCTGTTGGTCCTGTTAATGCACATGTTGTTGTCAATGGCATACTTTTAGTAGGATTACATGTATGTATCTTGGTGCAAATAAAGTAGTATATTGTTAATCATAGCATTGATATAGTGGTTCATCATGTTTATAAAACATTCTTTTTTCATAGACAATGTTTTACAAAGCTTTTAGATGTAATGGACAATAGTTTATATAAGAATTATTCATTTTCTGATCTCCAATTTGTATAGATTCTTGTTTGATTACACAGGATGGTAACATTTTGGCATGAAAAATCAATCTTGTATCTAATTCCTTTAAGCTTGCACCTTCATCATATCATTAGTTTTAGGAGCAGAAGGGTTTTATTTAGGTTCTATGGATGAAGCAATCATATTATTATTCCTTTTCCCAACAATTCGGTTGACATTTGATAAATAGATAAAAGAAAATATCTAACTTCCAAGCCATATGCAATACTGAGGCTAATCATTGGTGGTTTGCATGGCACATTTAGTTATATGTGTAGGTGGTTTTCCTGAAGCAATAAGATGGAATATAAGGGAATGAATAACCCAGCTTCAGGTTGGTCACATAGACTCTAAGCACAAGGCATTGGATAGCCTTGTGGAGATGATCAATAAAGATGAGAAGAACATCCTAGTTGTGGTAGGTTGCAGTAATGTGTGTGCTCTCATGTAGTTATTAAGTTCTAGTTCACCATATATTTGGGAAAAACCTGCCATGGTCATATGGTGTCTTTTAGAGGCTAAAAATTGTGAGTACTTTCTTCTCTCAAAAGAGGTCCTCCCCCCCATTGATAAGATTACTCAAGTTTGACTACCCCCTAGGAAAAGAAATGAAAAATGTGTCCCTTAACTGCTTGACCATGTCAGTAGGTTTGTTGTGGGTGATAGTGGTATTCCTACATTGATTGAAATTTATCAATTGAGTTCTACTTCAGCTATTACTCAAACAACAATCATCGGGGATTTGAGGAATTCATGTTATGCCATAGGTAACACACTGCTTGATAGAGGATGACATTATTTTTGTAATAATAAAATTTCTTGATTGTGGCAATAATAACCTATCAAAAGAATACACAATGAGTTGTCTACTATACCTGACTTTAGGAAATGAATTCCTTTGTTGGATAGTGATTTCTCAAGGTGGTATTCAACATCTTTTTAAATATCTTGACAGTTCATTACAACTAGAACTTGTGATTGGGGCCTTAAGAAATCTTTCTCATGATACACATTGACACATGGAAATATAAGACATATGGGTCCATTCTAAGCGGTAATAATTAAATGAAATATTTTTTGTTAGAGTTCATTTCAGAGTGAGAAGTTTGTTAGAGTAAATAATTAATTATCTAATTATTTATTCTATTTACTTAAGCTTACTTACGTAAATGCATTTATTTAATATTTAGTATTTAATGCATGTAGTGGTTAGTTGTTGACAACACAGGAGTTTGTTCCCTTCTAGCATGTTCCACCTTTTGTGGATGTGTGTTGAGTTGTCATCCTTATCTTCTACCACCTTATAGCTTGTTCTACAAGCTTCCATGAGCTCTTTATAAGCAGGCTCCCTCATTGTATTTTCATAAGGCATTGTATATTGTAAATACATTTTCATTGTGTTTGCATATTTGTCTCTCATGTCCGTTAAGGGTTTTACCCTTGCTCCATGCTCTTCCTCTCCTTGGCTTCTCTTTGACAGGTTCTCGCATGCAGGTGATCTTGGGCGTCTTCGGAGTTGGCTTTCCTCAACTCCAACATGGTATCAGAGCCTTCCTGTTGCTTCTTCGTTGAAGATTTTTGAAGTCGTGATTTGAAGTCACAAACCCTAGTTTGTTTATGCATTTTTTCTTCAGATCAGGGGATTAGCGAATTTTTGGAGCACTTTCAGCCCAAATGAACATCACCATTGGATTCGGAAGGCCGTTTGCAATTAGGATTCATATAAAGCTTTTCGTTTTTGGAGACAGAGCTCTAGAAGGAAAAAAAATTTTAGCCCTGCAGGCTTGCCGTAGGGACTATATGGAATTTCGGTGATTTTTTTTTTTTTTTAAATTTTGGGTGCACTGCCGAGCAGCGACCAGCGTGCCACCGCAGGGCCACCGCCCACAGCTGGCAACACCCCGCAACAGCACCGCAGCCCGGCCGCCACTGGCGGGCCACCCCGCCACCACCAAAGCGCCTCCACAGCCAGCGTCGCTTCCTGAGATCTCAGTTCCGCCGGTGATTTCTGCTCATGCACCACCCAATCTCCTTCCTGCCACCATCTCTACGTCAACTACTCCATTAGCAATTTTTGCAGACCACAGTCAGTGTTTGCAGCCACTACGAGGGTGACACGTGGCACATTGCCACGTGGACCTGCCACGTCACTCTACTGACGTCACCTTGCCACGTGGCATCTTTTTTGCGTGACGACTGAGATGACCATCAAATTTAATGGCACAGTTTGCTGACATCAGCATGATTTGATCAGAGCTTCTTGCACATCTCCGTCTAGGTCCTTTTTGACCTACCTTTGGTTTTTTGGCCATAACTTGATCATACAGAAGTATTTTTCTGATCCGAAAAAAGTGCCAGAAAGCTGGTTCCAAGATGGAGACATTGGTGTAGGTATTTTTAGGTTTTGATTTTTTTTACTACCCATTTTTCCAGTCAAAGTCTGAAGTCATTTTTTGACTCCGGCAAGCATATCTTTTGCATCCCATGCTTGTTTTTTGAAAACTTTATATTTTTGGAAAACTGGTTCTGTCATCTTTTCAGAAATATGGTCATTTTTTTAGTTTTTGGCCCATGCTCTTTCTATCATAGTTTTGGCATTTTTGCTATATGGTGGATATTTTGAGTGTTTTAGGCCCGAGGATCATTTTCCTGGCATGGTTTCTCTTGTTTTAGGTTGTACTTTGTTTTGTTGTAGCTTGTTTTCAGTTTTGATCATTGTAGCTATCATTTTGAAGCACTTTTTTGTATCGCACTGAGATAAAATGTCACTTTTGCATTTCGAGGGTCATGAACGTTGTTTTGAGTCAGTTGTACATGCACTATTTTCATAAAGCACCATGGGGGGGATAGTTTTTTGTTGTTTTAGGCCTTCTCCCTTTGTCAAGTGAGTGTCCCTTCCATGACATTAGCCCATGCAGCGTCAGTTTGACCGTGTCTTTATAGGTGTTTGTACCTCTTTCCCTCTCTCATCATTCTTGGTTCATCTACAGGAGACTTTGGCCCACCTTCTCAATTGCCTGTCATCACACCCTGTCCACATTAAGGGGGGGTTATGCTATTGTTCTAATGCATTTGTGGTTCGATGGTTTGATAGTGTGAACTATGTATTCAGTGGTTGATCCTATATACAAGGTGATTGCAATGGTTGGCTACCTATGCAATTTGGTGAGATGGATCATCTACCATATAGACATGCTCGATTCGTGCCTTCTTCTTCCATGGAGGTTCTTCAAATCAGCAATTTGACAGATTTGCGACTTCTTCATGCTTCAGTGATGCTTCTTCATGATCACTCCTTGTTCCTATTTTAGGGGACATTTCCCTAGTTGGAGGCTTCTTCAGTTCTTCACTAGGTTACCTCTTTTTGGGGGAGGGTTTTACCCATGTGATTTTCTCTCTTTCCCCGTTCTACAAAGGTTGCATTTTTTTTGCATTGTTCATGGGTACCTAAAATGGCCTCGTTGTCGGGACCCATTCTACATTTCATCTTAGTTTTGTGAGCTTAAGGCATTTCCCTAAGTTGCACTTAAGGGGGGGTGTTAGAGTAAATAATTAATTATCTAATTATTTATTCTATTTACTTAAGCTTACTTGGGTAAATGCATTTATTTAATATTTAGTATTTAATGCATATAGTGGTTAGTTGTTGACAACACAGGAGTTTGTTCCCTTCTAGCATGTTCCACCTTTTTTGGATGTGTGTTGAGTTGTCATCCTTATCTTCTACTACCTTCTAGCTTGTTCTACAAGCTTCCATGAGCTCTTTATAAGCGAGCTCCCTCATTGTATTTTCATAAGGCATTGTATATTGTAAATACATTTTCATTGTGTTTGCATATTTGTCTCTCATGTCCGTTTAAGGTTTTACCCTTGCTCCATGCTCTTCCTCTCATTGGCTTCTCTTTGACAGGTTCTGGCATGTAGGTGATCTTGGGCGTCTTCGAAGTTGGCTTTCCTCAACTCCAACAAAGTTGACACAGAAAGTTGCTAATGAAAGAACATGGCTCTTCAACATGAAATGTTTTAATACCTTGAAGTTAGAACTTTATAGAAGATGACATCATTCTATGAGAGTGAGTTGGAGTTGTTTTACACCAACTAACCCTATTTTTTAATAGAATAAATTTGTTTAAATGGAAAAACACAATTCTCAAATAGATTCTCAAAGTCCTCAATTTTTTTCTATTGTTTCAATATTTTTAAGGTTTTAACAAAAATGTCAAAGTTGTAGTTATGAATGGGAAGGTTTGGCAGCAGATATAGGGACAACATGTTTAACATCACTTTTTTTTGAGTCACCATCTTCACATTCATAATATTTTGATACAAACAGATTTTTCTTTCAGTTGCAACATATTTTTCCAACATTTAGTCATTGAATAATTGAAATTGCAAAAGGAAATCACAAATACCTTAAAATGTTTGTCAAGAGATATCTTCCCAAGTTTTATTAATGACTTAATATATGGTCACAATTAACTTTGTAACATTGCACAATTTGTCAATTAGATATTAGTAGATTAAATAGGTTTTTTTTTAAAAAGGCTAAAACATGTACCATAGATCTACATACCTTGTTCTAAAGCTCCTATTTTGGTGCACATTGGGAGGATGCTAGCACAGGTTGTACAGTTTGGCTTTACATCTTCCAATTGCATTTACTTAAAGGTGTCAAAATCCTTGTCAACAAATTTGTTTGTGCATACCCTATGACCATCGCATTCCATGAGATCACATTTCTTTGAGCCATTTTGTCAAACAGTTCACTTGCCTTGTCTATGCTTCCACATGTCTAGAATCTTTGTGTCTCTATATTCATGGGGTGGTGTAGGGAAGGTAATCCAAATAGGGGTGAAAGAAGAGGGGCATCTACTAGGTACAAAATTAGGGTACCATATTTGAGTACAGAGACCCGATCTTTGTTAATTTGATTGTCAAATAAAATAGTAAAAGAGCCCTCACCTTTATCTAGCTAGAAGGTATCCCTAAGCCCTATCCAATTCTTCTATGCCCATGTCAGAGAAAAGTCAAAGAACATACCTATCAAGGCATGAGCTTCAAGATCTTCCACTTGAGTGATGATCTTTTTTCTGGCATATTTTATGATTATTTTGCTGGAGGTCCCTGTTTGTACATGGCCTTGAGCATTGTTATCATGGTTTTCCTCCCAACTATCCACTCAAATTCCTATGGAGAGTTAATTGTTGTCTCCAATAAGACCTAGCATTTTTTTCCATTGTCATATCTCCATGCACTGCAAAAGAGCCTCTAGTGGGAGGGAAATTAGAGTAGACAATGCAAAAATATTATTGAGGGGATTCAGAGCTCCAAATGTCAAAAGCTAGGTGTTTCTTTAAAAACCTTCATTGATCCCCATGTTGCCTATAATTTCCCCTATGCTAGAAGGAGTTGTGGCGAAGCCAAGACCTACCACCAAATCCATTTTCATTTCCATCAGCTAAAACCCAATAGTTATTAGGGTTTGATTTATGGATTGCCCTCTGTGAATCCCTGTCGATTAAGTTCAATGGAAATGCCTTATGTTCCCCCTTACAGACCACTAGCGTACATGATGTTGCACTACCATATGAAAAATATTGTTAAAAATACAAACACATAATAATTATATTTTCTATATTATATTTTAAAATCATTTTAAAATTATCTATCGTGAAATGAAATATATCTTTGGTTCAAATGTAAAAATGGTTATTACTTTGATAACTTTGCAATTACAATTTTATAAAATATTAAATTAATTCTATAAATCTTGATTTAAAACATAGTGCATTATAAGCATGAAAACATTACTCTTCTAAAAAATTGTATTTTCTACAATTTAAAACTTTAAAATTGTTTTAAAATTTTAATAAACATATTAAATTAAAAATTAAAAAATTACCAATCTATAATTTATCTTGTAGAATTTTTAATATTTAAAAATCTTATAATGATAAAGATATGGTAATGATTAGTATTATTGTTAGAATTTACATCATGGTAATTTTATGGTTTGAGTTAGGATTTATATTATTTGTCTTTTATTTTCTCTTGTTCTCTTATAATTATTAATATAATCATTTTAAATAATACATGACTTGTTGAAGTCATTAAAAGCTTGTCATATATTACCATATATTTTTTTATCTTCCATGCAAACTAACGACTGATAAAAATATCACTCTAGATAGAGGGACTAATGTAATAATAGTTAAATAAATTTATTTAATTAAAAGTTATCTTAAATTAAAACTATAATGATTTTATTAATAAACTATTAAGTTAAAACTAGTATTTTTTTTACACTTAAAGAAAAATGATAAGTTAGATAAGGACAATCTTCCATCCTAATTACATTTATAAAATAATTTAAATATGTTTCCAGTGCATAAATTTGATATTGCATATCCTCCTCACAAATGATTTGAGATGCATTAGTGATGCAATTGGATATGGATGGTATGCATGTAACTAGCTATGCATAAGGATATTAGAGGAGTTTGTCAGCAATATGGTGGCTTTAAATCAATATGCATCTATTGGATCTATCAAATAGTGCCAAATTTGAAAAATTAAATAATAAATAATTATTATTCCACAAAATATTTAATAATATGTTTTTAAAATTATCTATTTTATAAGATAGTTTTGATATATATAATTTGATGTAATCCTGAACCCCATAAGTACAAAATTTGGTTTAGAAATACATAAGTAAGCCAAAATACCATCCACACATCATCATTTTGGCAAAATTTATTAGCGAACTCGATAGAGATAAGTTTCATTTACTTATTTAATCTCAATTGAAAGAATTATTTTAATAACATTATTATTTTGAACTCTTTTTCCTCCACTAGATTTTTTACTCATTATGATATAACTAATTTACCTAAGATTGTATATTTGAATATTTATATTCTATACAAGGAAAAAAAGTGCATACCTTATCTTTTTATCATCTTATTCTATATGTTATGTAGCTTTAACATAAGTATGTTGTTCTAATATTCATTTTATCTTATTTTGTGCATCAATTGATAAAAGCATAGCTTCTATATTATTGACAATAATATTTTATTAAAGAAATACATGATCTTATTAATGGATGGAAAATATTACTTGTTAATCATTCAATAATGATTACAAATGAAATCCAGATGAAAAGGAAATTAATAAAACTTGAATTTTAGATTTAAATAGAATCAAAGAAATAAATAAACATCCAGATATTAATAAAAAATAGTTTTATTAAATTAATATGATAAAAAATAGTTTTTTAGTCATTTATCTGATCATTTATTTAGTCAACTATCTTTGTCTAACCAAATTAGTCATTTATTTAGTCACTTATGAATTGAATTTTTTTTCTAAAATTTGATCTTTTATTCACATGACTAAAAAATTTAGTCTTGTGACTAAAATTTGTAGTCACGTTGTCATTTATTTATCAAAATTCTACTAGTGGTAGCTTGATCTTCCATTCCAACAACAATTGATGAGCCTACTCCTCTAAAACTACAACATCACTGGCTCGACTATCCTTGCTCACATTTTGCAATTTAGTAATAATCCCTTGTAATTCATCAAGCCTATTATTTGCTTTTGGTTTGAGCAATTAATCATCCAGACTTTGAAACACTCTTTTTTTTCTCATCCCCATTACTTTGAAATCTATAACTTTCTAAGAAAATTCAAAACAATATCTCTTAAACCTCAATGGGATTTTTTTAAATTGATTCTCTGCCTTTGAGATGCACCAAAATACAAGGTAATCATTACTTTATTAATCTCTAAGCTTCCCATGAGGGTTTTACCAGAGCATAATGCTTGCTTTGTTTGTTTTTGAAGTACACGGATTGATAATACCAGAGCATAATGCTTGCTTTGTTTGTTTTTGAAGTACACGGATTGATAATACCAGAGCATAATGCTTGCTTCTTCTTCTTTTTGTGGTACACAGATTACATAATTATCATGAACATAAAAATCATTCCCTTTCTCATGTCACCCCTTGGGTAATTTATGCTGGTGTTGATTATTATAGAGGTGATGCATAACAAATCAAGCAAGGATACTATAATTGTTGATTTTGAAAATGGAACTGAAGTCCCTGAAGAGGAGCTAAGCAAAGTCATCAAGTACATGACCTTAGTTGCTTCTTAGGTATAAAGATGATAGCTATAAGCATCCCCACCCATGAAACCATCAATATATAGTATGCCAACAAAGGAGGCATATAGACCTAAATGAACAAACAATTTAAAAAAATTAAAAGAGAAAGAATCAAAATACCATTATCAAAAATCTACTTAATGTAGAAAGCATACGATAGGGAACTAGAGAAGAAGTGGGAACAATCCAACACCTGCAACAACAAGGCAAACTCTAAAAATTTGAAACATGCCAAACACTCACACTACAATAGGAGCTTCCACTAGCAGGAACACAAGGCACTCTCAAACCCTAAGACCGAACTCCAACATCTGATGAACTCCATTTAGGGGTTGGTCGGCCAACCTAACATATAGGCAGTGTTTCTAAACATCCTGATAATTTACTAATATTTTTAATTAAATAAGTAATGAATTAAAACTACAAACAAATTATAGATTATCAATAATGATTTTAAAGTTGGCTCTTGAGGCCAACTTGTTGCTTATGGCGTTTGTCTCTTTATGGCTGATGTAGTTGGATCACTATTCATTTGTGTGTTGCTGGTGACAAAAGGCATCGAATAATTTATCATCCCTTGTATTAAACAAATGTAAAGAGTTTATAAGAGGAAAACTTGGAAAACTCATTCTTGGTAGGATGAAATCCCTACGTTAACTCATTTTCATTTGACCATTTTATTAATTTATTATTGCCAAGTTCTTCCATTGAATCACACTGCCTTATAGATTTAAGACGTGGAACAGAGTGAAATCCCTCTATACAAGGATTCATCCACTAGCTGTGAGTTGACCCTATAAAGGAAGCATGGTAACAATAGGGTGGAGAGTCATAGTTACTCCCGCCGTTTACCCGCGCTTGGTTGAATTTCTTCACTTTGACATTCAGAGCACTGGGGGTCAGGTGCAGAGATACAAGTTTACCTTTAGGACAGATGGTATCGTATATTACTATCACACTAATCATAGGAATGTAGTTGGGACGAGGATTGACTAGCCATTGGGATAATCGATTTTGAAGTAGAATATTATGGCATCCAAACATTTGATTTCAATAATGGAAAAACCAATCACAGTACCTCAAATTAGCCTCTTCCAACCTCATTTTTGACATCTTTCCTCCTTAGAACATAAAGGGCTCTGATTGCCTTCTAATTCAGGCTTCAGCACAAATTGTGTTTTCTGGTAGTGGAAAAACACAATGCGAAGTGTGATGACAAGGTTGTATATTGCAAGTTATAGTTTGAGACAAAATAGGAGGATGAGACATAGAAGAATCAGCAGGGCCTAAGAAGGCCACATAAATAGGAAGAGGTAGGGTAGGATCCATAGTGTCTAAGGAGGCCAAGTCAATAGTGGAAGCATCATTCCAAGGGGAGTCATCAAGAGTCATCAAATGAAGAAGTTGAAGCCAAGACAATCAAATGTTTTTTTTGTTAACTTCCTTCCACCAAGTGGTAGTTCCTTTAATGTGCAAAGAGAACAATTACTTGAAAGTGACCATAGTTATTAATAAAATGTAGATATAGTTATTAATTTAAAAAGGCTATAATTTAGATCAGGTGCACTAAACTTTAATTTTATAGGAATCTCAACAGATATTGCTCAAAATATAATATATGAATTAAATATGATATAGAATCCAAATGACATAAATGTCTAAAGAGTGAAATTAATAACACCTCTACTATTTTTCATTCATTAGGTTTTGGCTGAGCATGTCACATTATTATAGATTGAATTGAAGTCATATTTTGCATGAATATCGATTAGAGTTCAATATGACAAATTAATTTGATGCTATTCCTTAGTGACTTTTGTTAACATTATTTTATCTATTGGATTCTTCTAGAAAATTAGTGTGGTTTCAAGTTTCATTATTACCAACCTTGCGGAGTTTGCCAATAATATATCATCCAAATCCTTTGTAGCCCCCAAGTCTTTTGTCTGTTTGTTGTTGGGTATGGAGGAGGTGATTTGTATCAAAGTTGTCATTATATGTTGAGCGATTAGTGGTGCCACAAATATGACAACAAAGTGATTGAGGTAATAAAGTGAATAGATAATGTGACAATCTATTCTAATGAAAGAATGAATAAAGATTTTGTAATGATGTTAGTGAGACCAAGTAGTCTTTAGTACAATATACTTTTACCCCAATGAAAACAAAAGAAAGCTCACCCAAGCCCAAAAGTGACTCAAAGGGGTAAGCTAATCCTCATTGGTCAATTTCCTTTTGCTATTGATTTTGACCAAGTAATTCACCATTCAAATAATTTGATCTTCTTCAAACAAGGTATCTAGATATGAAATCCACTATTCATATAAATCCCTTCAACATCATTAGAAATAGTAAATGATAATTTATTTTTATAGTGAAACCCTCGATTTGAATGTTCCCGAGTATCTCAAATCAACATACTTGAAAGCATTAGAAATGATAATTGTAAAGGGCTAACATGATTTTTATTGAAAAAATAGTAAACACTATTAAATTGGAGGGTTTTGAGCAATAAAAAGGTAACGATCTTTTTTTTTTTTTTTTAAGTTCTCTCATTTTATTAAAAACCCATATCATAATGCATAGACAGATGAAGATTTCAATAATAAAGGAGATGTACGGAGAGAAAGAAAATACAACTGTCATTTCAAACCCTAACCAAGATTAGAGAGAAACATAAAGCTCGCAAGCTAAACTTCAAATATGGAAAAAAAATTGCATTAAAAAGCCTAAGTCTTACTTAAAATGCAGAGGAAGATGAATTCAATACCTATACATACCAATATATGACCAAAATTTGTTGAATCTCTAAGAATCCAAAAAGATTCCAACTAAGACCACCTTTTCCAACCGTCGGTGACCATCGACAAAGAAGAAAGTGCAGAACTAAACAAAATAGAAATTAGGTTCAAATACTTTCCCTTTTTCTATTTTGTTGCTAATTTTATTTCATTTTGTTTAAATAAATAGTATTATTAAAGTCTAATTTTATTTTAATTTTATTTTAATTTTATTTTAACTATATTAAAGTATAGTTAGCAAATATTTTAATAATAACTAAGAGCCTAAGACATGGTGGTTCATATAAATGAAAATTAGGATTTTATATTTTATTTATTTTTGCAAGGTCAATTATTGTAAGATATTTAATAAGTCATTTTATTAAATATCATTTATGATGTAAAGATAAATAAAATTACATGTAATTATGGAGAGGGTGGACCTCTATGATAAGAGACTCACAAGTTACCATCGTGTTATAGGCTCTTGCCTTCCTTTCTTCATAAATTATGGAAGATTACAAAGGAGTTTTTATCTAGTTGAAGGCACATGTGGACCTATTTTATGAGGGGTAATTTAGTGGGGCAGATGAGATCCACCTTAATTTTGTGGAATTTTCTTACAAAATGAAGCCAAAGGATTTTGCAATCCTTATTTTATTTTAAAAGAATTTAAATTAATATAAATATAATATTATAAGAAATAATATAAAAATGTATAAAATAGAAATATTTATTATAAAATACCACATATTTATCATATATATTATAACATTGCAAATGTTAATATTTGTAAATTATATATTATTGTAGTAAGGCTTGGGGGAATAGGCAACTTGAGGGTTCTTCTAGAATAAGTGGACAAATTTTTGCTACTTGGTATTGAATCCAATCAAGTTTATCCCCTTACTGATAATGATAATTCTTCCTCTACTATGGCACACCCACTTCACAATTTGTGCCTCTAGTTGAAACCATAGTAAACATTTTATAGGGTTTTCTGACTCCACAAGAGTTATAATTAGGAACTAGATGGATATGTGTACCAAAATGAGAAGTTTGAATTTGAACTCAACTTTAACAAAACACCAAATTTATACAACAAGTTTCCACTAAATGCAAATTCCACACTCCTTCAAGTTTCCCTATTTAGAGGACTCTAATTTTCCTAGTCTCCATGGTTGGTTTGGAAGATTCAAAGCATTTTTTGAGGAATAGTAAAATGTATGCATCTATTGAAATTTAGATATGGTCATTAACTCTATAAAGGCATACAAAGGAGAAGATATTTACTATTTGCAAGATGAAACTGCCAGTTTAGTGTAGGCACAAAGATACTACTTGCTAAACACTCAACATTTATACATATTAACATGTAGTTATCTAATAAGATTTTGAAATCAAGCCTCTTCAATGGAATACCTACTAATTTACCACTTAAGACAATTTGGGACTTATTACTTTGGAGTTTGAAGCCACTTGAAATAAAAAGCACTACTTTAACTTCAAGATATATACTCTTTTATAAATGTAATATTTTAGAATTTCTTAATACCATTGTGCCCCATTTTTCTTTTGACCAATAGTTTAAAAAAAATATTTTAAGTAAAACATATATTTTTAAAAATTAAAAAATTAAAAAGTATAAGCAAAACATTTTTTTGTTAAATCTTATCAACAATATTATTAATTTCAATATGATTTTATTTCAAAAAATAGAGAACAAAGTAAATATAATGAGAATATTTTCATACTACACCTCTTCAAATTTTTATCATTAGTTTATTTAAAAGAAATTTAATTACTACACTTATGAATTACTTTAAAATATAATTTTAAGAATTTTTATGTTATATTATATTAGTCAATCATTATTCCCCATTAAATTTATTAAAAATAATTTTTTTCTTTTGCTTACATTTAATACTAGTACTAAAAAATTATAATATCTTTCATAGCACAAGGCACAAATTTAGGCTCTCCCAAAGTTCTTGTGAAAAACAATTCTTATATTATTAAAAAATATAATTTAAATCATAAATATTTATTATTTTTATTATTATTTTATTTTATTTAAGGTTTAATACTTATTAAATAGTAGTTCTCACTATTTACTAAATAGTGAAAATATATATGAAATATAATAATGATAAAATAATGTTACATTTTATAAATATGGTTATTATAGGACATTAAAGTGATTAATAATAATTATAGGTTGAGATTATAATATACTTAATTTATCATTAATATTTTTTATGGTTTTTTGTTGAGTACATGGAAGGTTTTCATTTTCTTCAAGAGTTCATAGATAGACTATTAAGAGTTTGATTATCTATTAGGGTGAATTTGAGTTTATTTCTATTTCAATATTAGTTTGGAGGACATTCGAGGAAGTAAATTGATAATAATATGATAAAAAAAAAAAAAATTATCACTCATTTAGTCATTTGTTTGGGTGACTGATTATTAGTGACCAATTGTTTAGTCATTTATTTAATCACTTATCTCGTCACTTATCTTTTTCTAACCTTCTAATTTTTCCTGATGACCAAATTAGTCATTTATTCAGTCACTTATAAATTACAAAATATTACTAGAATTTGATCACTTTTAATCACATGACTAAAATTTTTAGTCATGTAGTCATTTATTTGCCAAAATTCTACTAGTGGTTGGTATGCTTAGGCTACTATCTTGTTGAGTTCAATTGGGATCGACATCATCCGTCTCCCTCCATACCCACTCTCATTAGACGCTCCTGCTCATCTACTCCCCTCTCGGCAGGAGTTGAGTAGGCATGTCAGACTTGACATCTATAGGCAGTATATCATACGGACCTGGGTGGATCCTCTAGGGGGGCTACATTTGAGGATGGCTTTCTATGCCGAGCACTTCTTAGATATTTGGGATGGGATTATTATTTTCCCTGAGTACTTACACATATACTGGACACATGCCCTGCATATCTCCCTTGGCTCCTTCAAGTTGGGCTCGCACAGACTCTGAATCTAGGTTGATCACCATATTGCTAGAGAGGAATCGATGTGTGCACTTTGTACCTTAGATAAGGCAAAATCTGAGACTCATTTTCTTTTCAAATGCCCCATATACTACGAGATTAGAGGGAGATTTTACTGTCTATTTAGAGATTGCAGATCCCTCTTGGATTTTTTTAGGTACACCGAACAGCGTTGCATTGCGCTCTATCTCCTTAAGTCCTTGCAACTCTGTGATCATACTTTGCAACTTTCATTTCCTAGGAGTCGAGCCTAGACACAACTTATTAAGACCACCTTCTCGCCTTGAACTCCAATGCAGGGTGTGAAGCATCTGTACAGTCTCCCTAATACGAGTCATTCCAAATCTATGAGACCCTGCAAGGGACCTCTTCGCCAACAACACTCCTCTCATAACACTCAACTTCATCATAGGGCCTCTAGTAGCCGCACTGATAAGTCATTGTTGGACTTTTTCTCTAAGAGGATGAATACCTAATCTTTTCGTGATGTCTCATGCTTTCCTCTTCTTCTTCGTTTATTGTTCTTGTTTTTTTGTGGTCACTGTTTGGTGCTTCCTTCGTCTACTACTTTCTTGATGTAAGCTTCTAGTCCCATAGAACCTTATTGTGGTCTTTTGTTGGACACTAATAATATTATCTTATCTTATCGATCTTATCTTATCTTTGTCTTTCTAACTCTTGGCTTATTTCCTATCATATCACAATATTTCTAAATAATTGTAAGCCACAAAAGAAGAGAAAGCTAGAACATTTGTGATCCAATTGCTTCATCCTTTTAACTGGTGAATCCAAAGCCAATGAATATGCCCATTGAAGATGATTCACCACTAGAAGTAAACTAGTATTGATTTTCATATACTTAGAAGAATCATATGGCATCATGTAATCCAATTTTTAACCGATTGACTATAGTATATCATTCAAAACAAATACCAGTGCCAAATGAAAGACATTTCAAGCAAGCATGTGTATATGTGTATTAAAACGTGCTCATATAGAAAAAGACTTCATACTTGAGAGTTGGAAAGTAGATCAGCAAAGCCCAACTAGGTTTCCACATACAATTTCATCAAATCTAAAACTTGTAGAGAAAATTTTCTCAAATTATTTGTTTATGTTCTTTTACAAACAATTTAATCAAAACCAAAACAATAGTCCAATTGCACATCTGCTATTTTTATTTACAGAGTCAAATATCTTGGTTATGTTGGTATCCTACAAGATTTTTCAAAGGGCAATTAGACCGTGTTAGCTAGACCACATGTAGAATAAGGGAAAGAATCATCATCATAACCATTGCCAGAGGAAAGATAATGCTCTTATCAACATCAATCTTCTAGAATGAAGCTTTGTGGGAAATTCTACAAGTTCCTAAATAGCTTAGCTGGAATAATTTGGACAAAGCTTCCCAAACTTTTATTTTCTATAATTTATAGTCTCAATGAATCAATTATACCCCTACTAAAATTGCTTCTAGCTAGTAAAAGAATTTACTGATAATAAAGTAATTAAATAATAAATTGATTTTTTAATTTTAGAAGTTGAGCAACTTTGGTTATAAAATTTAATTGGAAGAGGCAACTACAAACATTAGGTCCCTACCTATATTCTTTTATTTTGTTCAATTTTGTATGAACGATGGAAATAAAAATGCATCCGAATATAGGAGAACCATATGTCTTAGCTAGTACTTAAAAAATATGTTGCTTTTTGTGATATTTTTCTTTTCTAAACAATAAAAAAAACTATAAGTATCACAAAAAACTAAAGTATCAAAACAAAAACTCTTTAATCCAAACCTTTGTCACAAATAATTTTAAATTAGTACTTGAAAATTATTTTCATAATTAATTTATTTTTAATTTTTGTTTCCACTATATTAAACCAATGAAACATGGGAATGGGCTAAATCATCCTAATATCAAAATTGTTGATTAGAACTTAAGAATAGAACTATACCTTCATTTACATTTTTACTCACTATTCAAACTTTGAGACATTCACAATAATTTTCAAGCAACGACCTTTTTAAACTTGAGAAGCCAAAACAGATTGTTTACTACTTGAATCTTTCTCTTGTGTTCAGATTGGGATGGCAAGGCTAGTTTTAAAACTTCATCATGGTTACACTGCATACAACCTAGGAGTAAGGGTGGGTTAGGATTGTTGGATCCCAAGACTCAAGAAGTTTGTTTATTAGCAAAATGGATTACAAGAGTGGTAATAGATGATGAGCCATGAAAACTTCTGGTTCATTTCCACATTCAACTTGCTACTATGAATAACAAATAACAAATAGGAAAGTGTACGGTGGACAAATAAAATTTTGATGGCTCCCTTCTTCCGTATAAGAGTGTTATTTCCTTTGAAATCCATTTGGATGGCTTGGCTAAAAAGTCAACAATCTCTTCAATGGGAGGGAATCTCTTCAACACATATTTAGTTTTACAACCTAGTCAATTTGGTGGAACAAATTTGTTTAGTATCGTGATCAACTGCTTGCAGTTATGTTCTCCAAACAAAGTCATTACACATTCAAGAAAGGAGTCCATCAATTCAATGATATTTGGGATTTTAATTCTCTTGGTTGGGTTGATTACCAAAGTTCCAAATTCTCCATTGGACTAGTTGACAAGTATAAAAGCTTTTTGATATTCATGAAGTCAATGGTGCCTGTGAAACTTCTTATGAAGTTATGCACACCCTTTAAATGGAATGCATTCAAAGACAAGCTATGGTTTGGGGAAATTTCTTTTTCATGCTTTCCTCTAAAAAGGATCTATTTAAACCTCCTTCCCAATATGAAATTAAATCCAATACTTAATATTAGATGGGGGTGTAAGTTTAAGGAGAAAAGGTGGAGCAATTTGAGTGCCCAAATCTGGGGATCTAAAGCTGAAGCCAATACCCAAACTTTGGTGTGGAAAATCTTACATTTTAGATTATCGATTGATGATAGATTAAAATTATTAATGATTTCTCTAGACAAGTATCCTTGTCGCCAACACTCTAAAAGCATTAACCACATTTTCTAGAATTATTTCTTAGCCAATAGAAAATACTTTGTTGTTAATGCTCATTTGCCTATTATTTTTTACCCTATTTTGCAGTGGACAGAAACCATTCTAGTCATTGGACTGTATAGGGATTTAATTGCCAATTCTTTTAAATAAACAATTTTGTTGAGTACTGGGAAAAGTCAATGTCGAGCTATTTTTTCTTACCATGTTTTTAACCACAAAGTGGAGATATTGCAATTTTATTGTGGTATTATGTTACAATTTGGTTTTTTGTGGTCCCAGATGGAAAACCTACCTACCTACAACAACCAATTGGACAAGATCAAGTACCAATTTTTAACATTGAGAGCAGAGGATATTTTATGCTCAAGACAATTGCACAAGTTCCTTAAGTTCTTAGTTCAAGCAGTGTAACCACTAATTTCTTTTTATTGTTGTAACTTATTGCTTCAAGGTTGCAAAGTTGAAACATTTTTATTATGTTATGTAAATCTAATATTATGTAATGATGCATACATAGCACTGGTTTTAATTGTTTTCTTTCCCTATTTGCAGTTCCTCTTGGACTTCTAAAATTTTTTATTGTATCAACATTGATCAATAAATTAAAGATCCAAGCAACAGGCCCACACGACGATCTCATTTACAAAACTTGGACTCAAAAACTTGATGTGACAACCCAAGCTCTTGCAATTATTGAGCAAACATGCAAACTTACAAATTACAAGAATATGCAAAATAAATGAATAACATACATGTTCCCATAATACTAAGCTCATTCATTAACATAAAAGAACATCACTATAATTTATGCATGTGCATATCATCACCCTAGTTAGACAAGGGGGCATCCAAAACTAACTGCTTGCCTCCTTGTTGCGGACTCAAACCTCTTATCTCTATATCTATATCACAACTATGTACTCACATATACATCGAAGGAGTATTTTTGCAAATACAAACAACTCATAATTATACAATAAGAAATTGTGTAATTATTTTTATAATACATTATTTCATGTACAAGCTTCCTCACAAAAATGCTTCTACTAAACACACCGTGCATTGTTCTATGAGCAAGAAATATCTTTGCACATATATAAGCAACCTATAAGATTTGACAATAATAACTATATATGGTATCAACCAATAATGACAAAGTATTCAACTGACAACTCTTGCCCCAACAACTCTAAACACAAACATTACAAACTTTGATCGTATAATCATTCCTAAGTAAGGGTTATATACAATCAAGATGAATGGTGTAGGTTTTAAAAACACCATCTTGACACAACCTTACATTTGTGTGTCAAATACCCCTCTAATAGCAAGATCTTTTTAGTAATTTGTTCTTTTTCTATAAATATGTTTTGTTCTCCACCACAAAATGGATGAGGTTAAAGTTGCTAAGATACAAATACTAGCCAAAATAATGAAGGTGAGATTAAAACATGTGCTTCCCTTGCATTGACCTCCTCCTTGCTTAGTTGCCTCTATATCATAGAGATACCCAGCCATCCACACAGAGAGAACATATGATACCACTGGATTCCCCATCATCACCACATTGTATAATGCCCCGAAATGACCCAACCCAAACAAATCAGACACGGTAATGGAATTTAAACACCAATTCGCTCCAAAAGAAAATCCTATTAAAATGCAACCTAAGTATAGAGCCCGAGGAAAAGTACCTGCTATTATTATAAGTAAATTCCCGCAACACAAAATCAACTCAACTAGTGTAATTAACAATGGCCTGCCCACTCTAAATTTAGAAAGAAAATAATCAGATAAAACCCCACAACCAAATCGACCTAAAAATTGGGCTACTGATATCAAAGTGACAAATATAGCAATGTCTTCTTGAGCATATCCTAAAGAAGTCGCAACTTGGCTCATGTTGTTAATTGCCACAACACCAGACGCTATAGCAACTGCAGACGTAAAGAAGACCAATAAAAAATCAAGGGAACAAATTGCTCTCCACAATGAACAATTAGCATACTCCATAATAACATATTTATCAGAATAGTTTGAACTTCCTTGTGCATTCAAGGGCTCTAAGAGTTTTGAGTTTTTAATTGAAGTTCTCTCATGGACAATAGCTCTTTGTGCCACATAGATGGGAATTGCCATAATTACAAGTAAAATTGCAAATTCCACTCGAACTCCCTGCAAAAACTATAATCGTTTAGTACAATATGTTCGATAAACTCTTCCTACAAGCAAGTATTTTATATAAAAAATTACATTTATTTCACTATTATTTTGACACATTAATTCATAATTGAAGCAACATAAAAGTTACAAGCTCCAACTCATCATAATGATAAAGCATTGATGCAATCTCAAAAACTATTTCAAGAAAAACAATTGCATAATTATAATCCAAAAATTCTATTAAATGTAAAAATATCTTGTTATCACTTCAAAAATATCATTAACTATATCAATCTCATCCAACTTACATTCCTTATTTAAAAAATGTCTTCTATCAATTGTTATCCAAACGTATTGTAATAATATTTATAGATTTCAATTATGTAGAAGTTTGTGCTATCAATATTTTACAAGAAAATTATGTAGAAATAAACTTACACAATTAAAATCCAAAAATACTAGTATATTTTATTATTAAATGTCAAAAACTCATATTATCTCAATATAAATATTAAACAATAATAATATCAACTATTTTAATCTTAAATTTATATACTCTATAAATAAACACAACACAAAAAATTATATATCAATATATTGTTAATCATTATAATCTTAAAATTTGTATTTATTAAATGTAAACACTAAAACATGATTATCAACACTAACCTACTTTTATTTTCCCAATTCTAGATTCTACTTTTGTTACTTTAAAATCTATTTTTTTCAAAGAGTGAAATCTACCCCAATATAATTTAAAGAGTGGAATCTACCAACCTACTATTATTAGGTGTAAAACCTATTCTAGATTCTACTTTCATTGTGTTAAAACTTGTGCTTAAAAAATGACATTATTAAAAATCTATCATAACCTACTTCCAACCATTATTAAAACATAATCTAACTTGTAGTCTTATAAAATAAGGAAAAACCATAGTCATATAAAATAAAATAAAACCCACCCCTCCAACTAAATCCCCATGATATTTCTACCCCACAATTTCATTTAAAGGAACTTCCTCTAATCATGATTATGTTAAAACTGGAGACCAACCCAACCCAAGGTTAACGAGGCCCAGGAATATCATAACACCCACAATCAGAATCAGAAATCCAACCCAATCAATGATGAAAGAAAGCAGAACAAGAAGCTGAAAAGTAACTACACAGTAGAGTCAGACATTCAACTATTGAATTCAAATTCAGAAGCTACTATGCAATACATTCAGCATCACAAATTCAACCATGGATATCAAACTTAAAAGCAACTACTAAAAACAATGGAATCACAAGTTCAACATTGATATCAAATTCAAAAGCTAATACATCCAGAATCAGAAATTCACAAATTAATATCAAATTTGAAAGCAACTAAATAATACAATCATAATCAGAAGTTCAGCTGTTGATATCAAATTCAAAAGCAAGTAAGCAGTACAATCAGAAAAAAAAAATCTAAACCTTGATTAAAAACAATTTTAGATTCAAAAGCGACCGACAGATTATAGATATCAGATGAAATTGATTGAAATAACATCTGCAAACGCCAGGGCTAGAGGATCACAATGATAAACCAAAAAAATCAACATAAAAAAACCCAAAAACATCCACTAACCTGGATGGATTTGACGTCCCAGAAGGCAGATCCCATGAGAAAAACGGCCAAGAACACAATGGGCACAGACGCCATAGCCAGGAACTCCATAGTCCTGGAAGACCCATTTCCACAACCCTCAATTTCATACTTGCTCACAATGGGCATGATGAAGAGGGCCACAGCAGAAGGAACAATGGCGGCCACAATCAAGAAGGAAGACCCATCTGACTCAGGGAAAAAAGCCTGCCATACTGTAGACAAAACAGCGCTGCTGAGACCAGCACAACCCTTCATCAAACCCACCACAATCCCTCTGTTGGCAGGGAAATTAGTGACACAGGTCACCATGGAAGCCGTGTTGTAGTACAACTCACTGTTCATGGCAACACATGTAACGAAACAGAGCTCCCACAGGGCAGGGGATGTTAAGCTCCCGGTCACATAGAGCCATAGGACCGCGTAGCCTGCCAAATTGTGGAGAGCCCCAATGAAGAGAACGGTCCATGGAGGGAAGCGCTGGTAGAGGAGGCCAGAGAGGAAGCCCCCAAATACACCAAGGTTGGAGAAGACGGAGATCGTGTCTAATTGCTGTTGGGTGTAGCCAAATCTGGTCTTAATGGTCTGAGAATATATGCTGAAGCCGTATGAAGCCCCAGTACAACATTCGAGCCATATGCAAGCCACAAGAACTACCCATCTGTTCTTCAATGAATCGTACCCCATGGAAGGAAAGCTTTTGTTGGGTGGGATTCAGACAGAATTGGGGGAGCTTGGGGGTTGAATTAGGGCTTTAATGGAAGGTACAGTATGTTGGGTGTACCTTAAGGGAAGATTTTTTTTGGTTTATTTGTTTTTTTCATATTTGGTTAATAGGGATATTTTTGGATTTTTGAGCCACATGATTGGAGAGAGAAGGCCTAGGCATAGGGAAGATTTTTTTTTAAGGGAGAGGACGGGTGGAGCATATCTGATGGAATATTATATTTTTTAGAGTTGAAATGTATTTGTCGGTCAGGAAAAATTGTTGTTTTATAAGAGGTGGAGTAGATCAAGTGGCCTGTGGCTATACAGCCACGAAAATGCACTTCCATACAAAGGAGAGGACTTAATTTTTAAAAAGTTCGAGGATTTCCTTAATTTTTAAAAAGTTCGAAAAAATAATGTAAAGGAAGTGCATTTTCGTGGCTGTATAGACGTTGCCGATCAAGTGTACTACCTAGTAGTCATTTATAGCTAGATGGGAGAGGTATGGATTCAAACAACACGTTGGATTTGGAAGATTTTTGTTTTTGGTTTTCATATAACTTAGCTTTTTATGTACAAATTTGGATTTCGACAAATTTTTATCTTGTTTGTGTGTAACTTAATGGATATAGCTATTGTTTTGGTTTTTTGGTAGTAACAATACATGTTACGAGATTTGATATATGCATTTTAAAATATCATTTGAACCTATTTAGAGATGCTATAATAATCCAATTCTACAGGTACAAGTGGAGTACTATTTGTACATGACATGTTTATTAATACGCTTTTAGTTGTATTTTATTTTTATTTTTTTGGTTTCTTTAAAGTTAGCAATACAAGGATCACCATGTCCATGAGTGTCCAACTATTTGAACATGAAATTAATGTTGGTAAATATAAAATAAGTATATTCATTGCATCCAATTATTATTCTTATGTCATGTCACATTTGTCTATCAAATAGTTTAGTTACCTTTTTAAGAGGTGGAGCAAGTCTATTAATCTCATTCAATTACTATTCTTAAGATGCAATATGTTTGTTAGTCAAAATATTTCTTTTCTTTTTGAGAGGTGGGATGAGTATATTGATGGCCAACTAATTCTTTTTCTCGAGTGTTATTATATTTGTTTCTCAAAATAGTCATTTACCTTTTAAGAGGTGGAACAAGTATATTCATCTCCAATCAATTATGATGGTTTACTTGTAATATATTTTTTGGTTAAATAAAGTATTTATTGTTTACATAGGTGGACCAAGTATATTCTTATAGCCTTTTCATTTTTATATTTTGGACAATCTTTTGGTTTCCTGAATCTATATAATATTTTCTTTATTGCACTTAATTACTATTCTTTAGTTGCAACATGTTTCGTGTTTTAAGACTAGCAATCACACCTTGGTGTGTAATAGGTACGTCGAAAATGTATGTAAGGTTAAGAGGGTATTTTTGTATGCGTGTCTGTAGTATGATGAAATAGTCATTTATCAAATTTTATTATTTATGTAATAAAAGTTCTAATTCGGATTTTTATTTGATGAGGAGATAATTAGAGGACTGGAAATTTTGATGAGATGGTTCACATATTTTAATCTCCTAACTCTACACGTTGTTGACCTTATACGATCAATATTCTAGAATGCAACTTCACAATAGTGAATACAATGTAGTAGAGGCACGAAAGGGGTCTTGGAACTATCCATGTCAGGTTATCAAGGTAAGGGAAGAGTACCACTTCATACTTTTTCTCACACCTAAAATTAAATTAAGTAATTGATATCCAACCTATAACTTAAAATATAGTTCTTTTTTAACTAAGGCATTATAACATATATTATCACCAGTTTTGTAAAATTCTTCATATGTAACATTTGTGTTCAAATTATGAATTTAATTTATATTTGTCAGACAAATGTTGACTATTTTTCCACTTTAAAAAGAAAAACAAAATTTAAATATCTCTAATAAAAAATGCTTGTCTTCCCATAATTATAAGTGTTATTGTATAAAATTAGTAAAAATTTGCATGAGAAATATTCTATTGTTAAATAGTCAAATTTGTATTGACTATCTTGTGCATTCAAACTTATTGTTAGTTCTTGCATTTGAAAGACTTGGAAGATTTATAGAGATAGAAAAATATTTTATTTTATTTTATTTTTGGATCGGTAAGAGGCCGAAGCCAAGATTAAGTATTTTGTGTTGTGATTAATTAATTATTATTATTATTTATTAAGCACGATCACGAATAGATTTGAACCCAAAACCTCTTCGATAAGAGGCTCACAATTTACCATTGTGTTGTAGGCTCTTGCTTGAAAAATATATAATTTAATATGTTAGAAATTATAATTTAATATATGCAAAAAGATATATGTTAAATTATTATTATAAATATATAAAATAATTTTTTTGTGTACATTAATCATAATTTCAATTTTTTCCCTCTACAACCAAAATTAAATCATGAGTAAGATGACTTGGGATGCTAGCTATTCCATAAATTTTGAATGGTAGTCTTCTTGATCTCCACTTCACATCTCTCTTTGTTCAGTAATGTTCCCTAAAATGCTCTATAAGCATTAGTTTTTATGGATGAGATGATAACTAATAGTTATTATAGTGTGAAACATTGTTCTTGAATGTAATTTTAATCATTAAAGAAAAACATTATGCACATTTACATGGAAAAAACATAGTAGCAACTTTTACCCTTGTAATGTGTGCATGGCTCATTGAGCTACTTTTGTTGGCATGGACAATTTGCATTTTTGTAACAACACTACTTTTTTCATTAAATTGTTAATATTTTTATCTCTCCCTCCAACTTTCAATCATTTGATGCTAATTAGGGCGAATAGTTGGGCCCTTTCCAATTCAAAACATGGAGGAACTTAATGAATTAGATATTCATTGTGGAGTTCAACACAAGTTAGGACGACGATTTTGATCCAAATGATAACCATGTGGGAATTGATATCAACAACATTCGAAACTCATCTTTTCGATGACATCATTCTCAACAATGGAGAAAAATGGAATGCATGGCTGGAATATTATGGTCCTCTGCAATAGCTTCATGGCTTTCTTTTACAATCCCCCGAGAGCGTTACTCTATTCAGACTAGTGAAGTTGATCTCATGGCAAGACATGGTGCTGGGTCATTTCCTTGCTCTGATTGTTAAGCTTGCTCCTTCAGTGTCCACCGGGTTCGAAACAAAGACTCACACGGTATTATCATTTTTTTTTTTCTTTATAAGCGATGGGAGAGGACACTCTTATTCAAAAACCACTAGTTTGTGTCTGCCAATGAGAAAGATGTTGTGTCAACAGTGTCATAAAGATCTAAATTATTGGTCAAGAAGATAAAAGGAAATACAACTGCAAATACTTGTACGGCTAAGATGAATTGCATGGTCGTCCATGTCTATGCAATAGTTTCAGTCATCAATCTTCTATTTGAGCTTCTCCATCTCATATAGGAAAATGCCTTTGGCATAATAAGAGAGTTATTTATAACTTTTATACATTTGATATTGCAATTTCTTTAAGAAAGAGACTTGATTGGGTATTAGAAAGATGTTGGCAAGAGTGATCAGTTGTGTGTGGTATGTTGTCATTAATGACAACTACTAGTTATTTATCTTGGCCAATTTGGAGTTTAGAAACTTTACCAAAGGTTTTGATACTTGGGAATTATCAATTCACCAAAAGCAAAGTTCAAGATAGTTGGTTAGATCAGTTTGGATTAGGAAGAATTTGAAGAGTTAGATAATGTGATTATAGAATATGAATGTAAACATATGATTATGTATAATCTGCTCATCACAAAGCTTTAGTGATTGCATATAAGAGATATTCAATGTTGACTATCTAGTTGACAATATTTTGAAGAACCAAGTATATCAATAAAGAATTACTGGTATGATTTATTAATTGAAGATAAGTCTCAGTAAATGATATATTTTAGTTGAGTCAACATCAAAGTTGATTACTCTAGGTTAGTAAGCATTGTTGTGTTGATTTGGATAAGGATTCTACACACTTCATTTTGGGACCTGACAAGACTATATTTTAAAGTTATTGTGTAGTGGGGAATGTGAATCAAGGAAACTAACCCTAAGTTTGTTGCTTAACCACATACACCTCAAAAGGATCGAATCTAAGGAAAGAGATTCTTGGAGTAGATCAAGTGTACTACCTAGTAATCATTTATAGCTACATGAGAGAGGTATGAATTCAAACAACACATTGGATTTGGAAGGGAAATAAAATGTTGTTTTCATATGACTTAGCTTTTTAGGTACAAGATTGGATTTGGACCATTTTTTTTGTTGTTTATGTGTAAATTAATGCCTATAGCTATTGTTTTGGCTTTTTTGTACCAACAACACATGTTGAGAGATTTGATATATGCATTTTGAAATATCATTTAATACATATTTAGAGATGATATAATAATCCAATTCTAGAGGTACAAGTGGAGTATATTTGATGGAATATTATATTTTTAAAGTTGTAATGTATTTGTCAGTCAGAAAAAATTTTCTTTTATAAGAGGTGGTGTACTATCTAGTAGTCATTTATAGCTAGATGGGAGAGGTATGAATTCAAACAACACATTTGATTTGGAAGATTTTATTTTGTTGTTTTCATATGATTTGGTTTTTCAAGTACAAAATTCCATTTAGACAATTTACAATACATTGGATTTGGAAGATTTTATTTTGTTGTTTTCATGGGTTTTGGCTATGGAGGGGCCAAAATGTACCTCCATAATCAATTTGTTTGTATTTTTTAACAAATTAACATTCATATATAAATTTATAATTAATTAATAAAAGTGCATTTTGGTTCCTGTATAGACAGTGTCATTTTCATATGGCTTAGCTTTTTAGATACAAAGTTGGATTTAGACAATTTTTTATGCTTTTGTGTATAACTTAATGCTTATAGCTATTGTTTTGGCTTTTTCGTAGTAACAACCCTTGTTGCTAGATTTGATATATACATTTCAAAATATCATTTGACACCTATTTAGAGATGCTACAATAATCCAATTCTAGAGGTACAAGTGGAGTACTATTAGTACATGATATTTTTATTAATGGGCTTTTAGTTGTCTTTTTTTTGTGTTTCTTTAAAGTTAGTCATTGGAGGATCACAATGTGCATGGAGTGTCCAACTATTAGAACATGGGCATGTAACTAGAGCTCTTCCCTTGTGTTGGTTGGTAAATATAAAACAATTCTATTCATTGCATCCAATTATTATTCTCAAGTCGTGTCATGTTTGTCCCTCAAAATAGTTTGGTTACCTTTTTAAGAGGTGGAGCAAGTCTATTCATCACATTCAATTACTATTCTTAAGGTGTAATATGTTTGTTAGTCAAAACATTTCTTTTCTTTTTAAGAGGTGGAACAAGTATATTCATGGCCAACCAATTTTTTTTCTTGAGTGCTATTATGGTTGTTTGTCTAAATTGACATTTCCCTTTTAAGAGGTGGAACGAGTATTTTCATCTCGATCAAAGAACATGATTCAATATTTTTTTTAAAGTATATTCATCTCCTATCAATTATTTTTGGAATTTTGAGCCACATGATTGGAGAGAGAAGGCCTAGGCATAGGGAAGTTTTTTTTATAGGGAGAGGATGGGTGGAGCATATATGATGGATTATTATATTTTTTAAGTTGTAATGTATTTGTCGGTCAGAAAAAATTGTTGTTTTATAAGAGGTGGAGTAAATCAAGTGTACTACCTAGTAGTCATTTATAGCTATATGGGAGAGGTATGGATTCAAACAACAAATTGGATTTGGAAGATTTTTAATTTTTTTTGTTTTCACATGACTTAGCTTTTAGGTACAAAATTGGATTTTGATGATTTTTATGTTGTCTATGTGTAACTTAATGCTTATAGCTATTATCTTGGCTTTTTCATAGTAACAACACATATTACGAGATTTGATATATGCATTTTAAAATATCATTTGAACCTATTTAGAGATGCTATAATAATCCAATTCGAGAGGTACAAGTGGAGTACTATTTGTACATGATATGTTTATTAATGGGCTTTTAGTTGTCTTTTTTTTTTCTTTAAAGTTAGTGTTGTGGTTCCACAATGCATGCCCCATTCCCTACTAGGAATGGGGTCCCCCTACTTTGCAAAAGGACTCCTGAAACCACAATTCAAGATTTAGGAAAATTCAAAGAGACAAAAAAGTTATTAAAAATAAATAAAATTTGAAAAGGTCAAAAAAACCAAAAAATTCAAAAGTCGTTAAAAAATATTAAAATATATATATTAAAAAATTATTTAAAAAAATAAAAATAAAAAAAATTAAAGCATGCACCTGCACACCTCACGAGGGCTGCGGAAGCACATCCCACCTTTGGTGGGGTGTAATGCACGGTACGCATTGCACACCACCAAGGGGGGGCATGGCTATAAAGCCCAACCCCCCTTCATACTCCTCACCATATCTTCTTTCACTTTTGCAAGCAAAACTCTTGTGTCCTCTGTAGCTTCCTCACCGAGCTCACCCACTCCAATCCGCAAGGGTTTTGTTCCACATGCAACATCAAGTGCACAATCCACACCCGCACACCCCCCATTAAGCTTGAACAAACACACTATGCTTGCACACTTCACCATGTGCATCACACACTGTTGCGCTCATGCATGCATGTTGCACTCTCATCCTGAACCCCCGCGTCACTCTCAACATTGTGTCGTGTGCACTAATGCGTTGCGCATGCACAAAAGGAACACAGCGTCGTGCGCACCAACACGTTGAACGTGCACAAAAGGAACACAGCGTCGTGCGCACCTTGTGTTGTGTACACCACCATACTGCATTGAGTGCGCATCACCATGTCGTGCCATGTGTGCACCTCCCTACCACACTTTGAAAAACCCTAAAAGATTAAAAGAACCTAAAAATTTTCAAAATTGATACAAAAAAATTATTTAAAAAATTTAAAATTAAATAATAAATATAAAATAATAAATAAATAAATAAGACGCACCTTATTTTCATTTTTTATTTTTCGTTAATAACTAATTGAGGAAGAATTGAATGCTTTTGTGTTTCTTAATTTTTAAGTTTTCATTATTTTGAACTAATAAATGCCTTTCTTGTGTCATGCAGATATAATGGCATCCACTTCAGGAGAGAAAACTGCACCTAAGCCCATTGTGTTCAAGTTCCAAGGCTTGCCATCGAAGTCAAGGTTCCAAGATGACTATGCAGAAATCAAAGACACTAATTCAGGACATACTAATGTGGGAGAGTTCCTCAGAATTTGCAAGAAACCCACTAAGAGATCAGCTCTAGTATCCGCTTTGATTTGTTCAGGGTTAGTGAGCGCAACTTCGCATCTAGTATCAGTGCAATTAGTGGAGTTGATAATGACACTAGCTCAACACTTTGTCCTTGAAGAAAGAGTAGTGAAGATCGTGATAGGAGAAGTGGTTATGGACCTTCAACCTGACAACATTGAAAGGGTCTTCCATCTCCTGAGGGTAGATCAATTCATCAATCTCTCCTATGAAGCAGTAGAGAGGCAATATAGGGAACACATAAAGGAAGGGACAAGTATCATTCAATCCTCCTATCTCATTGAGAAGACCCCTCTGGGAAGGATAACAGGAAAGGTGGACATGACTAGGGGATACATGAAGGAGGATATTGGCTACTCTATTATTCTTCTGAGCAGAGTCATGGGTCTACCAATAGCTAGCCACCTCAGTGCTTTCATGGTCAATTTCATTGAAATAATCAAGATAGCAAAAATGCCACTAGACTAGGCCACCACGTTAAGTGAAAACATGTGTGAGCAATTGGGGACAGTCAAAGATAAGAAGAAGTTCTATATAACTTCTTACATGGCATATCTGCTAGCAACAAGAGCAACAAACTACCCTAGTTTATACAAAAGAGGCAATATGCAGGATCCTAATGCCTAGCCCTACATTGTTCACCCTTAATTGGTGAGGAAGAAGCTCTCATCATAGAGCAAGGAATACAGAATCATGAATGACACATTCATTTTCGCGGTCATTTGATTCATAGAGGGAGATTATGCAAAGAGGTTATCCAATGAGGCAATAGCACAGATAATAGCTCTTGGGGCCTACTACATCCAGTTTAAGACATTCACGTATCTACAGGTAGTTGGTCCCTTTGTCAACCCTAAGAAGCTCCCTAGATATCCAAGTGATAAACTGGTTTTGCTGAAGATTGCATGGTAGATTGAGTTTTTCTATGACAAGGTTAGGAGGCAATGGAGATCGTGTTGGACATGGCCCCTCGTCATTGGACCATACCAAGTGAAATGGAAACAAGATATTCCATCCTTTGAGTGGGAGTGGGAACATTATCCCTTAGATGAATACAACTCTCCCTGACCCTATTTTGATAATATTGGCAAAGTGGAGAGTCTGGCTGGCAAAGAATTTCATCATGAAGAGACCATTGAAGATCATTGGATGAACGCAACAAATGACTATGATGTCCGCATTAGGGACTATTGTAGGATGACTTTGTATTTGGCGAAAAAGGCTCTCAAATTGAACATTCTAGAGGAAATAAGGCAACAAGATTTTGGGGAGCTATTGGATCCCCTATTCAACTCGGACAAAATCAGAGAGAGACCCATCATGAATGTCGAGGTTGACAAGGAGGAGGGCGATGATATTAATCATCGAGCGAGGCATGCCATCAGAATGATCAAGGATTGGATCAAGAAGCCTTTTCAACTTGATCCAATACTTGACACCGTGATCTTTCATGCACAAGCCCACCCGAAGAAAGGTAGAGGGAACAAAGTTACAATTCCTACCTTTGCAGCTCAATCTCCCATCAGACCAGAGACAGTACACCAACTTGACTGCCTGGTTGGATACTATCTCCTTCCACAAAGGAAAGGAAAGAACAAAAGGAAGAGGACCTCCCCTCAAAGAGTTGAAACAAGAGAAGTTGAAGCACAAGCACTTCCCCAGTAGCAGGAAGAGAGTGTACAAGGGTTTGAGGATACTGGAGCTGCTCAAGTCTAGGACGACCCTCAATTTCCTCCCTTTGTACCTAGCCAATCAGAAGAGGGAGAGAGTCAGCAAGTTCCCATTCCTCCTCCATAAGAAGAGCCAGCATCCCCTTCTGCCTCTACGAAACAAAAGAGGATTAAGATCTGAATGAAGAAGAGGCAAAGGGTGACTAAGAGGATGGTGCCTTTCCCATCTGTCCCTGAAACCATTCCAGAGGGAGAAGAAGAGGAAGAAGAGGAAGAAGAGGGAAATGAAGAGGAACAAGTGCCCCTACAGAGAAGAACCTAGCTGGCTAGAGCTACAGAGCAAGAAAGGGGAAGGAGTGCCACGGTAACCTCGTCATCCACCCAAGAAAGACCCTTGGAAGTCTCTTCTTCAAAAGATGAAGTACAACAGTGGGTGCATGAGCAGAGTGAAGAGGGTGATGGCATTTTCAAAATGCTAGATTTTGATTTTATGCCCATGGGAATAGAACTAGTTGGGGACAAGATAAGGGATACCCTTACAAGTGAACCCCAACAAGAAGGCTGGATGAAAATGTCGCCAACTTCATAGGGTCTTGATCTCACTCCCCCATCTCCACCACAAGTCACAGTGGTAGATAAAGGCTCAGTTACTCCTCCGCCCTAGAGTTCAGAAGAAGAATAGGTCCAGAAGGAACCGTCACGAGAGGAGAAACCAAGAGAAATGGTGATTGATGAAGTGTCAAAGGAGGGACAAATGGTAGAATATTCTTAACCACCTTCACAAGATGCTGAGGTGCAAGCTGCAAGGTCTACTAAAACAGAGGCCACAGAAGAAGAGCCCTCATAAAGGGAAAGTACTCTAAGGAAGAGTGATAAGGGGAAGGAGGTAGCAAAACATACTCCTTCATCCTTGAGAGGTAGGTCTTTAGTTGAGCGCATCCCAAGATGGCTCCAGAAAGAAATAATGAGGAGCACAAAGCCTCAATTCTACACTGATGAGGAAGACATTTTTGAGTTGGCAAAGATTTTGAATAAACCTGAGTCCCTGTTGCATGAGGCAAGACCATTGGCATTTGTCAACAATACATGAGACTAGGATTTGTTTGCCCAAGTGGTTGTCCCTCCTAAAGATATAGATGTAGAAAGGCTTAGTCCCCAAGATTATCAAATCAAAGAGGTTATGCTGGGAAAACCTACACGAGATACATCCCGATTGATGGTGACCATGAAAATCAAAGAATTCTTCAAGAGCATGGAGCAGGAAGAGGTCAAACTTTGAACACTTCGAAGGTAGATTGAGATCCTAAGGGGATATTTGGCCGAAGTGGTTGGTCCTCTAGATCTTGAGCACCCTGAGGAGACATTAAATACCATACTCAGAGAAGGGGCAGCTCTGTACATGTAGATCCATTTTTGAAAGCCTGTCGACAATGGCGAGAAAGTTTTGAAGAGAAGGGAATTTTGATTATTCAAGGGAATTTGAAGTTACTACACGCTACGCAAGAGAATGTGAATAAAATGGTGGCAATTTTGAAGAAGGACTTCAGCATTATGGATGAAGTAAGGGCCTGGAGTAAGGACTTACAAATTTTGCAAGCCATAAAGGGGCAAAGGTACAGAGTTTTCATAGATGTATATACAAGGGAGGATTTGGACATGATTGATGATTGGATAGAGAAAATTGTAGATAGTAATAAAGTAATGGAAACATTACACACAAAGATTCATTGACTCAAGGACCAAGACCAAGAGCGAATTTTGGAAGCAGAACTATAGCGATGCATGCTTAGATATTTTTGAAGATGAGGAATGAGAGAGTTTGTTGCCTATAGAGGCAGTAGTGGAGAGTTTTAAGAAGATTTTTGTAGAAATTGCTAATGATGAGGATATCTGGCAAGCCTTCAGGACTGAAGAAGCTTTGTTAGAATTGGATACCAAACTTGGGGATTTTACTAACACCCGAATTGAGGTAGACAATTATAGACAGAAGATCAAGGACAAATACGAGGCTTTAGATTTATCGAATGTGGCTAAAGTTATTGAGATTATAAAGAAATTCAAGGGCAAACATCCAAACATAACTTTGGGATGAAGAAGAACAAAACCCAGATGCCAGAATTTCAATTTTGACACTCAGTAAAATTTTGAGATTTTGGAACATTTTGAGGTGCGCAACTCTGCAGGTCTGTAGGTGTGCATTTCTAGAAGCTTCGCTAATAGTTAACTACCAGTTCCAAAAATAGAGCTTTCCATGCATCAAAAATGCATTCTGACAATAGTTTAACTCCGACAAACACCTAGTGAAGGATCAACTTCTATTTTTGGCACTTCTAGACACTTCCACTTCGACTCTAAGTTTTCTCATTCTTTTTTCTCTCATAATTTCTTTTTTTTTTATATGTAAAGGCTCATGCATCCAATTAATGAATAAAATATGGATGGAGTCCTAAGCACCAATTAGATTGTAATTTGTATATAATTAGTTTATTTTGTTGATTAAAAGCATTTTATTGCATGAAGAATATCTCTCACTCTCAACACAAATTGAGGAGACTATTTCTTATAAATACTCCATTGTAATATGTAATTGAGGTCGTCGTTATTTTGCAATAAAATTATGCTTTTGGTGATCACATTTGGAGTGTAGTCATTCTTGCCTAAATGTGTCATTGTTTTGTGAATTTACGTTCATAGAATTGTGATTGAGCCAAAGGTTTATTACTTTGTTTCTGGTTGTCTGATTCATTAGTTCTGGTGTTTGTTATGGTTTAGACAAATTTTACTGACATAACTAGCTTGAGAAGGAATCATTGAATTGTGCCTACATAACTTTTCATCTCACATGAGCGCACCTTCCATGGCCTGTGATTTGATGAAGGGTAAAACATCATACAATTACTAAGTTTCTCACCAACGATTGCATTAGTGGAATCAAGGAAGCATTGCTCCTTCTTTCATTGATTATTTACCAATCTCTTTGAAAGCTTAATTCGCAAACATGTCGTTCTCCATAACTTATGTCCATTAGGAATTTTAATTTCATGTTATTTTCTTTCAATTTTTTTTATTTGCTTTGTTAACCCCCTTGTTAGAATAGGAATTCATACTAGTTGCATTGTTAGATTGCATTCATAGAAACATAAAAAATACAAAAAACATAGTTTTCTTGTGTGTGTTATTTTGAAGTAGCGTGCAGATTTTCATCTTATCTGAAATCAAAATGAACCAGCAAAGGCCTCCTTGTGAACAATCACATTTATCTTCAATTGAACGAATTCTAGTAGGTCACAAGATCAACCCAGAACCTTGGAGTTGATTCACAAAATTAGCTTTTTAAGAGAGGTGTTCGCAAGAATTCCTACCATTTAGCATTGTGAATAACAACACCTCAACAATTAACAATAGGAGGATCACCATGTGCATGAAGTGTCTAACTATAAGAACACAACATTAACTTGAGCTCCTCCCCTATGTTGGCTGGTAAATATAAAACAAGTCTATTCATTGCATCCAATTTGTCTCTCAAATTGTTTGGTTACTTTTTTAAGAGGTGGAGCAAGTCTATTCATCTTGTTCAATTACTATTCTTAAGGCGCAATATGTTTGTTAGTCAAAACTTTTCTTTTCTTTTTGAGAGGTGGGACAAGTATATCCATAGCCAACCAATTCTTTTTCTCATGTGCTATTATATTTGTTTGTCAAAATAGTCATTTACCTTTTAAGAGGTGGAACAAGTAAATTCATCTCCAATCAATTATTATGCTTTACTTGTAATATGTTTTTTGGTTAAATAATGTATTTATTGTTTAAATAGGTGGACCAAGTATATTCTTATAGCCTTTTCATTTTTATATTTTGGGCAATCTTTTGGTTTCCTGAAACTATACATTTTTTTCTTTATATTAGTAAAAGTAAAAATATATCCAATTGCAATTTATTACTATTCTTCAATTGCAACAACTCTGGTGGTCAAAATAACTTGTTTCATTTTTAAAACTAGCAATCACACCTTGGTGTGCATTGGGTACACTAAAAAGGTATGTAAGGTTAAGAGGGTATTTTTTGTATGCATATTTTTAGTATGATGAAATAGTCATTTATCAAATTTTATTATTTATGTAATAAAAGTTCCAATGCAGATTTTTGTTTGATGAGGAGATAATTAGAGGACCAAAATTTTTGATGAGATGGTTAAATATTTTAATCTCCTAACTCTGCACGTTGTTCACCTTATACGATCAATATTCTAGAATGAAACTTCACAATAGTGAATACAATGTAGTAGAGGCATGAAAGGGGTCTTGGAACTATCCATGTGCGACTATCAAGGTAAGAGAAGAGTACCACTTCATACTTTTTCTCACCTAAAATTAAATTAAGTAATGGATAAAAAATTATCGGAATGGCTCCTGCTCCTGCCCATGCTGCTCAGGTCAGGTTTCAAACTTTGGTTTCTCTCGCCCATTGTCCTCTAGTTGGTGTTGGGGGTGTTGTTCATTCTTTGGCTATGGTTGTGGATGCTCTTCATCCCCCTGTAGTGGCTCGGTTCACTATGGATGTTGATCCAGTTGCTCCTGTTGTAGCGGCTCACCGTTCTCCTAATGTTAAGTCTCGGGTTGCTGTGAGGCAATCTGCAATCTCTTATGTTGATGTGGCTACTTTTGAGGTAGGTATTGGGGGTCATGTTGTGAAGTTGGGGCTCTATTCAACTGTGCCTACCTCTATAAGTAACTCGTTGGTGCTTCATTTAGATTCAAAAATTATTGATGATATCTCTGCATATGAGGTAGATTTCTCTTCTACAACTACTATTTCTTATTTTAGGGGTTTCTGGCCCTCTCTTTTAGATCTACATGCTTGGATTTCCAAATATTGGGAACCTGTCATCTCAGATTTAGTTCAGATTTACCTTATGACAAGGGGCTTTTTTATTGTGAAATTTGCAAATGTTGAAGATAGAAATTCCATATTGTGTCACGGTTTCTCTCGGAAGGAGAGGTTCCTCTTGATGGCCAAACCATGGTATAAGGATTTTGATCGACTACTGAATCTTTTAATAAGATTTTTCTTTGGGTAAGGTTGTCGAATCTTCCCCTTCATTTTTGGCTAGATTTAGTCCTGGAGGCTATGGGGGAGGCCCTTGGGGACTTCTTGTTGGTTGATTCAGGGTCTTCTAATGTGTTTAGGACAACATATGCTCACATTCTTGTGGAGATTGATGTCTCAAAGGGGCTCTCTGAAAAGATTAAGCTGGCCTCTCCAAATGGTTCTTGGATTCAAATTCTTGATTATGAAGGAATTCCCTTAAGATGTTGGAAATGTCATAAGACTAGCCATCTCGTTGTGTGATGCTCCTTTGAAAAGGTTAGATTGAAGAAATCATCTTCTTGGTGGTTGGGGGTTTCGTATGATCATTACATAGTTTAGAAAGTATGCACAATTGTGGATGGGTTGGATAGCTCTTCTCATAATAATATTTCTTTGGTGGAGGATTATGTTGCTATCTCTGATGATTCAAATGTTGTCCCTACAATAGTGACTCAAAATCTTGTTGTTGCCCCTTCTTCTATTGTTGAAATTGTTGATTTGAATGTTGTCCCTTTGGTGGCTCTGATTTAGATTCGTGCTGCTAGCCCTTTTTCTATTATTATTCATAACACTATTGTTGGTGCTACTTCAGTTGTTTTACTCCTGTTATGAGGGTGTTGGGGGATGGCTATGGGATTGATTGCCCTAATTGGTAGAAGGTTGTTGGAAGGTGGAGGATGGATGGACATCAGTAAAAGAAAAAAAGGTCAAGTACTCCAATCATTCGTTTAGTATGTCTTTACATTCTCATTAGACGAGACCAAAATGTAAATCTTGATGCTCTATATTGAACGAGGTTTTGAGTCCTTTCAAAACCTGTTGCTGGCCTGCTCTTTTAGAGTCTATTTCTTTTTGTCAAGCTCTCTTGGCCTTCTATGGCTTTTTGTTTCTTTGTTGATTGTTTAGGTTTAGGACTTAATGTTTGTTTCTTTTTGTAAACTGATGGATTTCAGGCACTTGCTAAAACTTGTTTTACTTAATCAAAAATATATCGTTCCTTTTTTACTAAGGCATTATAACATATATTATCGCCAATTTTGTAAAATTCTTCATATGTAACATTTGTGTTCAAATTATGAATTTAATTTATATTTGTTAGACAAATGTTGACTATTTTTCCACTTCTAAAACAAAACAAAATTTAAATATCTCTAATACAAAATGCTTGTCTTCCCATAATTATAAGTGTTATTGTATAAAGTTAGTAAAAATTTGTATGAGAAATATTCTTTTTTTAAATAGTCAAATTTGTATTGAATATCTTGGGCATTCAAACTTATTGTTAGTTCTTGCATTTGAAAGACTTGGAAGATTTATAGAGATATAAAAATATATAATTTAATATGTTAGAAATTACAATTTAATATGTTCAAAAAGATATATTTTAAATTATTATTATAAATATATAAAATAATTTTTTTGCGTACATTAATCATAATTTCAAAAAAAAAAAAAAAATCTACAACCAAAATCAAATCATGAGTAAGATGACTTGGGATGCTAGCTATTCCAGAAATTTTGAATGGTGGTCTTCTTGATCTCCACTACACATCTCTCTTTGTTCTAGTATTGTTCCCTAAAATGCTCTATAAGCATTAGTTTTTATGGATGAGATGATAAGTAATAGTTATTATAGTATGAAGCATTGTTCTTGAATGTAATTTTAATCATTAAAGAAAAACATTATGCACATTTACATGGAAAAAAACATAGCAACAACTTTTACCCTTTTAATGTGTGCATGGCTTATTGAGCTACTTTTGCTAGCATGGACAATTTACATTTTTGTAACAACACTACTTTTTTCATTAAATTGTTGATATTTTTATCTTTCCCTCCAACTTTCAATCATCTAATGCTAATAAGGGCAAATGGCTAGGCCCTTTCCAATTCAAAATAGAGAGGAACTCAATGAATTAGATACTCATTGTGGAGTTCAATGGAAATGAGGACGATGACTTTGACCCAAATGATTACCATGTGGGAATCAATATTAACAAGATTCGAAAGTCATCTTTTTGATGATGTCATTCTCAACAACGGAGAAAAATGGGATGCATGGCTGGAATATTATGGTCATTTGCAATAGCTTCATGGCTTTCTTTTACAATCCCCTAGGTGTGTTACTCCATTTAGACTAGTGAAGTTGATCTCATAGCAAGACATGGAGCCGAGTCATTTCCTTGCCCCATTTGTCAAGCTTGCTCCTTTAGCGTCCATCGGGTTTGAAACAAAGACACACACACACACACACAATATTCTCATGTTTGTTTGATTTATAAGCGATGGGAGAGGACACTCTTATTCAACAATCACTAGTTGGTATTTTCCAATGAGAAAGAAGATGTTGTATCAAGAATGTTGTAAAGATCTAAATTGTTGGTTAGGAAGAGAAAAGTAAATACAAGTACAAATACTTGTATGAGTAAGATGAATTGCATGGTCATCCATGTCTATGCAAGAGTTTCAGTCATCGATCTTCTATTTGAGCTTCTCCATCTCATATAGGAAAATGCCTTCGACAAAATAAGAAAGTTATTTATAACTTTTATACATTCGATATTGCAATTTCTTTAAGAAAGAGACTTGATTGGGTATTGGGAAGATGTTTGCAAGAGTGATCAATTGTGTGTGGTATGTTATCATTGATGGCAACTACTAGTTATTTATCTTGGCCAATTTGGAGTTAGAAACTATACCAAAGGTTTTGATACTTAGGAATTGTCAATTCACCAGAAACAAAGTTCAAGATAGTTGGTTAGATCAGTTTGGATTGGGAAGAATTTGAAGAGTTAGATGACATGATTATAGAAGATGAATGTAAACATATGGTTATGTATAATCCAATTAGCACAAAGCTTTAAGTGATTGGATGCAAGAGATATTCAATGTTGACTATCTAGTTGACAATATTTTGAAGAATAGAGTATATCGATAAAGATTTATTGCTATGATTTATTAATTGAAGATAAGTCTCAGTAAATGATATATTTTAGTTGAGTCAACATCAGAGTTGATTACTTTTGGTTAGTAAACATTGTTGTGTTGAGTTGGTTAAGGATCCTACACATTTCATTTTGGGAGTTGACAAGACTATATTTTTAAGTTATTATGTAGGGGCAATGTGAATCAAGGAAACTAACTTTAAGTTCATCACATAACCGCACACACCTCAAAAGGATTGAATCCAAGGAAAGAGATTCTTGGAGTAGATCAAGTGTACTACCTAGTAGTCAGTTATAGCTACATGGGAGATGTATGAATTCAAACAACACATTGGATTTGGAAGAATTTTTTTAAAAATTATTTTTAGATGACTTAGCTTTTGAGGTACAAAATTGGATTTGGACCATTTTTTATGTCATCTCTGTGTAACTTAATGCCTATAGCTATTGTTTTGGCTTTTTCGTAGTAACAACACATGTTGTGAGATTTGATATATGCAATTTAAAATATCATCTCTTACATATTTATAGATGCTATAGTAATCCAATTCTAGAGGTACAAGTAGAGTACTATTAGTACATGATATGTTATTAATGGGCTTTTAGTTGTCATTTATTTTTTCTTTAAAGTTACCCATTGGGGGATCACCATGTGCACGGAGTGCACAAATATTAGAACATGGGCATGCAACTAGAGCTCTTCCCCTATGTTGGTTGGTAAATATAAAATAAGTATATTCAATGCATCCAATTATTATTCTTAAGTTGTGTCATGTTTGACTCTCAAAATAGTTTGGTTACCTTTTTAAGAGGTGGAGCAAGTCCATTCATCCCATTCAAAATTACTATTCTTAAGGTGTAATATTTTTTTTAGTCAAAACATTTCTTTTCTTTTTAAGCTCGGTGGAACAAGTATATCCATGACACCAATTTTTTTTACTGAAATAATGTTTGTTTGTTTGAATTGTCATTTCCCTTTTAAGAGGTGGAACAAGTATATTTATCTTGATCAAATAACATGATTCAATACTATAAAAAAAAAACTATATTAATCTCCTATCAATTATTATCCTTTAGTTGTAATATGTTTTTTGGTCAGATAATTTATTACAAAATCGGAGTAATCTGCATATATTGAAGAAACTCTTCAACTCACATGCGATACATAATTGAGATATAGATACCAAATTGAGATTGTTGAATTCAATAGTGAGAGAACAAGAATAAAAGACTAAAATTCTAGCTACCTCCAAAATTTAAGAATTGAGAACCATGGCTAATTTTAATTTGTATGTTTCATGATATTAGTAAAGAATCTTCAATACTGTGTGAAATCATGAAAACCGTTATTCTTGCATCATGCATATATTGCTCATATATAAGTTTACATTTTTGTATAGTAACCTCAAATCATTTTAAGCTTTTGAGATTAATTTTTAAAAATGTAACTAAACATTAAATGAGACTATCCTTTGGGTTGTTGGTTGTTTAAAAATCTTTGTGAATATTCTAATATTTTGTTGATGGACCAAAAGTATAATAGAGGTGGAAACTAATCAACATTTGATTTTTTTACTAGGCACTAATCAACAATTTAGGTGGAGGGATAATTAATTATTTCTAGTTCTCATTAATTTTTTATGGAAAAGAGAAAAATAGAATAAATTAATGACAAAATTTTGACATGTAGTGCTATATAATTTTATTAATAAGAAATATATAATAGATCTTTTAAATAAAAATGGGTAGAATAGAATTACACCCTAAAGTCTAAGACAATAATATGGAAAATAAAAAGGGTTACACTGCTGGAAGCTATTAGAGCTATATGCATAGGATATGGGGGAGGGTCATTACTAATAGTGAAGCTAAAACCACTATGTCTTGACCCTTAGTTGTAGGATCTCAACTAAGAGCAATATCATTTTATATTTATTCTTGAAAAAAGTCAACACATATAAGAGAGACAACGTCTTAGTGATAAAATTCTCTATTATTAGGCTAGTAAATATGACCATGTTAAAAAGTAGAGGGGTGCTCACATAGTGGAGAACACTAGTCCTAACATATATAGTAAGAAGAGTCTTGTGATACATTTTGGAATTTATGGCTTCAACCAAATCAATGCCTATGTAATGAAGAAACATCCTTGCTAGCAAGAGAATACAACATATATGCAATAATGTATACAATGCTAACCTATATTGTATGAGAATTTATAAGAAATTTCAAGAACTTTTTTATTGATTGATGAGTGTTAAAGTAGAGTTATTTTGCACAAAAGTTTTATTTACTTTTTTACTTGGTAGAATTTTGATTTTAGACTACAATTCTTTGATATAATATATAATTTTATCTTTACTCAATAAAGAAACACTTTATTATCATATATATTTTTGTAAGTTAGAACTCAAAAATAAAATGCATCACACTTTTATAGATACTGACCATAATAAATCTTTATTCTATAATTAGATATAATTTTATCTCCATCAATAATAGAAATGAGACAAACAAAAAAAAGCACACAAATGTTAGATGTGAAGGGGGTAATATGATTCAAGATCTTCTTCATGATACACATTGGATATTGTTCTAATTTGTAACATGTGAGACAATGAATAAGATATAAGATGGTACACAAGTATGAATGGATAAAGTGGTACTTCTACATTCTTTATATTGTACTTGTATTATATTATTTATGATTTATATATAGTTATGAGTACACTTTATTATATTACACATCATTTTAGTAATAATTAAAAAATAGGTTGTTTCTAATTTTGTATTATTATTTATATTATTTTATTGTTTAGGTTGGTTTCTAACAATATATTAATATTGATTTCATTATATGAGTTCAACTCCAACCTCTATAGTAACACTTTGCATTTTATAAGTTTTCTTTTTATAAAGTTGTTTTTAATTCTTTTTCTTATTATAGATTTGAAATTGATACGTATTCAAGTCAGCAATAAAATGTATGGGGAAGTGTAGTAATAGCCATTATCACTAATTTTGTGCACTTATAGAGCCTAAACTATACATTGGATATTAATGATGTTTTATTGTTATCTTATTAGAATGTTTAGAATAACTATGAAGGGGGGCGAATCAGTTATCCAAGGTCCAGATGTACCAATTGAACAAACACACAATTAAATAACTTCAAATCTTAACATTCAATAGCTCGGCCTCTAAAGTCAACTTTCTATAAACATAAACTAGTTGTCCACTAACATACTTGTAGAATGTAAACATTAACGGTAAATCAACACATAAAATATTTACACAAGTTTGACACTAGGATATAATGTGGAAACCCAATTTGGAAAAAACTACCAATAACATGTCACCAATTTTTCATTCTTCTAAAGTGAGCTCTGTTAGGAACCAACCTTATTAAAGGTTACAAAACAAACTGTTAAATGTGACCTTGTTAAAGGATTTAATCACCCTATTAGGAGTGACCTTATTAGAGGGCTCTAAAACATTCCATTAGAATGCCACCTTGATTAAAGGACTTACATATGACTGTTAGGTCAACTCTGACTAAAGGGTTTCAATACTAATACAGTGGTTAGAAAGTAACATCGGGTTTTGATCTATTAAGTACAACTCACTTTGCAAATACAAATTTTAGTTCGGCTCACAAGAAAATCCACTAATAGACCTTCATTTTCATCTTAGTCTTTGACTCGTTTGACAATCCTCCAAGAAATTATATCAACAACTATTTTAACCTAGATTAGGTCTCTTTAGCTCTGCTAACCTATTTTAGCTTAGTCCTTATGTCTCCTTAAATAGATAAATCTTATCTTTTGCCTATTAAACACCACCGTAGATCTTAGGGTTAGATTAGATTCATTAGGTCCTTCCATCATTTCATCTCTTCTTTATATTCTTGAAACTTCTCCATGAATCCTTTCATAGAAACCCGCAAACACAGTTTCCCTTGATTTGAATGTTCTAGGTCATCCATCCTTATCTTCAACATGCTTTCTATATCCTAGGAAATCAACTTTGTCGGTTGGAAATTATGATTTCTCATAAACTATCAAAATGTTGTTCATCGACCAACACTATGTTTTGACACTCAGTCATCACTGGGTTACTCGGTTGCTAATAAATTTCTTACTTGGCACATATACTATCACTCGGTTGATACTAATTCTCAATCAACACTATTTTTTCTCAGCACTTACTGTGGCTAGGCAGACACTAACATCACTCAACTTGTACTTCAAGTTTCTTAATCTTTTGCTTTGTTGCTCAATCAAGCCTATGCTTATGGTCTATCTTTGATCTCTTCTTCAAGGCTTCAGTGTGACTATCTTTCTCTCTTCCAGTATGATTTAAACAATCACTTTATCTTGTCAAAGTCCAACTAATCAAATGTCCATTTGTAGTTTCCTCTTCATAACTCAACCTTTCCTCTAGGTACTTTTGTTATGGCCAACTTCTGAAATCCTCTTCATAAATCAAATAGATATGACACTCAGATTAGATAGAAAAGCGTCTCACCAATAAGGTTTGACATCAATGACAACATAACAATTGTTCCAATTGTAGTTTTCAAAATATCTATGTGTGCTACTTCAAAAATATTTGATAGCTTCTCAGTAGTAACAATGCTACTTATACAATTCATTAGTGTTCAAGGTTCAAAAAGTGGTCATTTCAAATTGTTGTCTGATTCCTACTTGAAGATGTCCCAATAATTGTGCACTCATATTTGCCTATACTTAAAAAAAAGTCCTAGTAGTTCAACGTAAATGGACCAATTATAAATTATTTTTTTTAAAAATAATCAACTATTGGTACATGTGAAACATATTAATAGGCTTTTAGTTGTCATTTTTTTGGCTCCTTTAAAATTAGTAATTGGGGGTTGAGTGCACAAAATGTACATGACTATTGGAACGTGCTAACTTCTATTTCTCTTCCCATAGTGCTTAAACTATTGCAAGAAATATTTTAATCTTTAAATCCAATCAACATAATTCTCTTATATCCCACTTTACTATATTAATTTCTACTTCTAAGTTAACTTTGTATTAATTAAGTCATTTTATACAAACATTTTTATGTGTTTCATAAAGAAGAAGAAGTTAGACCCTTTCTAAAAGAAAAATTGCATTCAATAAAGGTCGTGAGTGAGGGAAAAACAATAAACATACATAATAACTAACTTGATTTTTTTTTTTTTTTGACACAATAAGGTCCAAACAATATAACCACTAGGAGAAGAGCACCAATTTATGTTCAAACTACCATTCTTTACATTTCCCTCAATGAATACACATTAGAAAATCATTTACTAATGAGAATCCACAACAATAGTTGTAAATAATTAAGTTGCATACAAAGAACAATTTATTTTTGTTACCGAATTTCAATATATAGAAAATTAAGACACACATAATTAACTATAAGAACTATAAGAACTAATGGTGCTCATCCCTGCAATCCTCATTTTGAAAATAACTACTCTACCAATCATCCAATTGCCTTAACCTCAACTGAAGACAATAAACAAATCTCTTTCAACTACAAGTCACCATCAACTACCATAACCATTAACAATTAGTTCCAAACAAATACAAGCGAATATACTCCCTCCCCTCTCTTCTCCACTTGTACGACCCAAAATACTCTGAACATATTCTCCCTCTAGAAACTTACAAAGTATGATCAACATTAAACCCCACCCTACAATTATTTGTCACTAAGACCAAAAAAAAAATCATCTCTTCCTACAAATAAACAAAACAAACAAATGTTTCTTTTTCCACCGCTTTCCTTAAACAGCCCTTCTATGTAAGCCATTCTATGTAATCCCAGTTCTCCAAATTTCCCAAACAAAAGCAAGGCTCCTCGGATGGGTTGGGATTCATTGAAGAACAGATGGGCAGTTCTGGTAGCCTGCATATGGTTGGATTGCTGCACAGGAGCATCATACGGCTTCAGCATATATTCTGAGACCATTAAGACCAGATTTGGCTACACCCAACAGCAATTGGACACAATCTCTGTTTTCGCCGGCTTAGGAGGAATTGGGGGTATTCTCTCTGGTCTTTTATACCAGTGTTTTCCTCCATGGATCGTTCTCTTCTTGGGAGCTCTCCACAACTTGGGAGGATACGCGGTCCTATGGCTCTATGTGACCGGCCGCTTAGCATCCCCTGCCTTGTGGGAGCTCTGTTTGGCTACCTGTATTGCCATGAACAGCGAATTGTATTACAGCACGGCTTCCATGGTGACTTGTGTGACTAATTTCCCTGCTAACAGAGGGATTGTGGTGGGTTTGAAGAAGGGATGCCTCGGGCTCAGCAGTGCTATCCTTTCTACTCTATGGAAGGTGTTTTTCCGGAGATCAGATGGGTCTTCTTTCTTGTTGGTTGGGGGTATTGTTCCTTCTGCTGTGGCCCTCTTGATCATGCCCATTGTGAGGAAATATGAAGTGGATGATTGCGGAAATGGGTCTTCGAGAACTACGAAGAATCTGGCCATGGTGTCTGCTCCCTTGGTGTTCTTGGCCGTGTTTCTCATGGGTTCTGCCTTCTGGGATGGGCATGCTTTGCAGGTTAGTGATTTCATTGTTTTGTTGTGAAGTTGTTTGGTATTGATTTGGAGATTAGGGAAGAATGGGAAATGGTAGGAGATGTGATCTTAAGGGATGCATGATTCGTGGCATATTTTGGTTTTTGGGTTTTGTGACTGACATCTTGCTTTTAACTTTTTTTAATGAGATAATGATTTAGAAATGGTTTTTATAATAATTAAGAAAGTTGGGTGGATTGGTACACACTCTTTCAATTATTAGTCTATTTGTTTTATATTTCGTTTAAGGGATTGGTTAGACATGGGGATGTGGGGCGAGGAATAGTCAAAGGGAAGAAGATGGGGAAATCTATTATCGTTTAGACAAGTAGAGAAACTTTTGTTATGGACCCTCCATGAAATTGAAAGCTCTAGGAAATTAGAGAACATTCATGACTACTATTGCCATTAGTTCTATGCTAAGACACATTATGACTTCTATAATATCAACACACTTTAGGGTGAGGTCGTTCGAGTTGAAGTAGAGATTGGTTGCACATGTATAGTAGAGAAATAGTCACGGGAAGGTGGTGAGAATACTTACTACTGTCTAGCTATTGGAGATACCTTTGTAATGAGACATGTAGAAAAATAGTCAAGGGAAGAAAGTGAGAATGCTTACTACTGTCTAGCTATTGGAGATACCTTTGTAATGAGATTAAGAAGAAATTGAAGGTTAATGAGAAACTAAAGAACATTCATGAGCACTGTAGCCACTAACTCAATGTGGAGAATGTTACGACTCCCACCACAAACACTCTTGAGGAGGGGATTGACCTTTGTTTAGAGTAGAGGTTGGCTAAGCTCTAACAATCATATACAATGTATTACACCAATGATCAAGATACACTTCTCAGTGGGCTACTTTAAGTGCAACATTATTTGTTTGCACTAGGTTGAATTCTCGACAAGGACTCATAATAGTAGTACAACAATGATTAAAATGGTGTGCGAATAAGCTTACAATTACTTATGCCTAATTTTTGAAGTAAAAAATACTATACTTGCACTAAACAATGAGCACTAAACAATGAAGATCTTTTAAAAAGTCTAGCAAATTTGAAGACTAAGCAAGAAGTAGAAGAGACCAAGATTGGTCATAGAAAATTTCTTACTTGATGTCAATTGAATACTCTAGATTATAATTGTGGAGTTCTCTATAAGAATTAAATCACCCACATATAACAAAGGAATAGAAAGATCCTTTACATATCATTGAGTGTAAATTGTAGTGGCAAGTTAGAAGTTATCCATCTTCTTATATGAAGCTTGAAGGGCTTGTTTGAAACCATACAATGAACAATGAACTTACAAACAAGTGAATAATGAGCTTACAAACAAGTGAATAATGCATCATTAACAAGAGGTCACCTTCACAAGAGTAGTGTGACATAGCGAGGCAAAGATTGTGCGCCATAATGAGCTAAGTAGAAATTATCATTTGCATCACCCTAAAAAATAAATTATCTTCAAGTGCCAAAATGGTGGACTAGGTAGTGATGATAAAACAAGGGATGGAGTATCTATTCATGTTAAAGACTCATTAAATTAGGCATATCTTTAAAAATGGAAATTTTGACTAATAGAATCAAATAACATACACATTGTCACATCTTCATAATTTGGCCAACAAGAAGTAAAGGTTGAATTTTCTCCATTTTTGTACCCTAGTGTGTAACACCCCACCAGGGAACCCAAAAGAAATTAACCTAAAGTTTCACTGAGTTTGCCAAACATTGTTTTAAAAAGATAATAACATCAACAAATAATATAGCGGAAACAATAACTCACATACATACAAACAAACCATAAACATATTTAATCTCTCAGGGTTCCATGACGTTGAATCACATTCATAAGTTCTACTATTATTAAATTCAATACATAACAATTCCACATCATAGATTATCTACAAGTACAATTCCAATTAAATAATATACAAATTACATAGAATGCCAATTGACATAACCAAAATGCATAATCATCCACTATACAAGTCATAGGGTATGAAAAGCTCAAAGAATATACATCAAGAATAAAATACATCATCTCATAAAATCTCTAATAATCAAATACGGTACAATAGAATTTATCCGTCCATCATAACACATGATCAAAATGAAAGGAACAAATGCACAAGTACATCGAGCAATGACATCCTATTGATGAATCTCAATGGTATAAGAAACACTACCACTTGACCTTGTGGAACCTAAATGGCCCACTCCCGCCATGTTGAGGAGATAGTCTCAAGTCTCAAATGGATATCAATCCCAAAAGTCATAACCAACATCTAGGTCCAGGAAAACCTAATAGCAATCTATCTCAAAAGTACCAAGACACAAATGACATATAAACCCAGAGGCAACAAAGATATGTAGGAAATTTACTATGTAAGTGGGCAAGTGTCATTGCATGAGCCAACTCTAAGGTTACCCTGACAGCCTCTCTAGACTCCGACCCCTTAATGTCTCTATGCAACATTAGTATCCTTTTGTAAAAACAAGGCATACTAACGAACCAAGGTCGCAACCAAGCATCCTCTCTACTCTCATCCTCGTCTGTACTAGCACTCGAGGTATGAGCAAGGAAAAACACACTCTTATTAATTCATTTAAAACCCATTTATCACTTATTAAAACAACTTACAATGGGTTACCCGCACAACCTCTTTAAGGCTCTGAACTCCATTGCAAGCTACTTCCCAATGTACACATAGGTCACCTACCCTAAGCTCATGAAAAATACATCTCATAAAATCACAATTTTCACCTTAGTCCTTTGCTAGCAACTGGAAAGCACCTAAAGACAAATCACAATATTTACCTTAGTCCTATATGTTGCCCCACTTTTCATTCTCTAACCGATTAGCAAAAGTGAGTACCTGTGTTTAAATGAAAATAAAAAATTCTTGGTTTTGTTTGAGTCTAGGTCTAAGTCCTTTTAGGTTAGGTGAGCCTTTATCAAACTTTCCATTTTCTCCCTCTCCTCATTCCTAGTTGGGTGGTTTTTCATTTTGTTGAGTGATCTCATGGGTAGGTTAGTGCCTAGTCTAATGGAGATTCATGTTACTCATACAAAGATCAACTACAAGTTATATTCGTTCATGACTTATCGCTATTTGAAGAACTGATGTTGGCAGAAATTTGGAAATTGTCTTCTCCTCGGTGAGTTTCCTCCCCATAAGGATGATTTCTTGTGAAAGGCACTAAATGATGCACATAGATAAAAAACATGCGAGTAACAAGGCATCCTGTAAAGAATCAATGTTTCATCTGCGATTATGACTTCGAAAAATGTTTCAAATTCGTTTTGGCCCTCATAATCGTCCTCAGCAGAAAACTCAAAACTGAATTCTCCTCGGTGGGTTTTCAACCCATGAAGTTGGGTTTTCGAAAAGGTAGTTTGGAATGAAAAGGAACGTTAAGTGGTCCTCGAAAAGGTCTTTGCATCTCATTTAGACATTTCTGACTTCATAGAGGGGCGATTGTCCAAAAGTTTGATTAAGAAAGGAAACATTAATAGAGAAATGGAAACTGTCTTCTCCTTAGCATGTTTTCAACCCATGAGGACAAATTCTCGAATTCTAAAGAAAATCAAGTTAACGATCAGATTGGATTCGCAAGTCATGTTTAGAATGTCTCAAAATGATAATAAAGTGAACGTAACCGTTATGAAAAAGAAATAACAATCAAGATCTAACTTGGCGAACATCCTCCCACGGAGTACCCTAATGGTAACTTCTTGAAACTTAAGGGAAAATGGGAAAACAAGTTATGGAGATATAGAAAGTTACTATTGAGCCCAATGAAACAATGTAAAGACCTCTAGATGTCCGTTAAACTGTCACATTTACTATTCAATGGGTATCCCCTTAAATTCATTCATGTGGCGCGACTTCTAAAGATCAATAGATGAATTGAGGCTCCCATATATAGAAACATAAACAATTGAACAAACTATCGCTCTTTCTTTGAACTGCTATTCTATTAATGTGCATAGCTTTTTGAAAAGCCAGTAACCATTGCATTAGCCATTCCTTTCACTTTCTCAATTCAAATCATGTTCTCAAAGTCATGGCAACCAGGTTTGTGGGTTTTGATGTATTGACTGGGATCAAATCCCAATTGTAGAATTCCATGGACACCTCTCTTCATTTCTACAAAATGGAGGATTTTCAAAAGCAAGTAAAGTCTGAGCGGATTCACCCCATCATCGAGAAACTCTGAGGATGCGAGTTGGTCGAAGCCCCTGCTTTTCCTGTTGCAGTTCAGTCCTTGGAGTTAATCTATGAATGCATACATCATTACACTTGGATACAAGGCAGATTGTGCTACCTGATGACACAATGTTGATTTCAATTGATAGTGAAATTGTGGTCAATTGCCTCCGTGTGCCAGAACAAGAAGAATTCTCAGACTTGAACTTTGGAGGAGCAATCTCTGAGTTCTCTGCAAAGAAGATGATATGGAGGAAAGAAATCATGCAAACATGGTTCCATATGGAGTGCTAAGAGTAAAGTTCCTAAAACCTTGTTTGGGGCCAACCTCAAACTAGAAATTATTGATATTTTGGTCCTCCTACATAAGTTGAAAGGTGAGGTAGAAGATTTGAATTTCATTGAGCAATATTTCTTTTTAGTACAAGTCATTTGCTTTGACACTCAATACATTGATTGGGCTAATGAGGTAAGTAAAATTCTGTCCAATGCTTTCCATGCAACCAAATTTTATAATACATTCTATATGTCTTCTTTCCTCATTTATATGTTGGCCTCATTGCAATTATAGCTAGGCCTTCCAAGAGTAGAGAATTTTCCTGATGATGTGAAATCTTATGAGTTTTATCCATGCTTACAATGACAAAATAGTTATGCAGAGTATGTGAAAGTAAATGATGCATTTACCATGAGGATTTGCAGGGAGCTATAGGGATGTCTAGAAAGGAGATTCAGTCCTAAAGCCATGGCCACCATCAACTAGTTTGGGAGTTATTTCATTCAATTCTCATCCTTTTCTTATTTGTGTCTTGCAACTTTTGATGGATTCCCCTCGAAGCTACCAAGATATCCCAGTGACATGCTTGTGCTGATCGAGATTGTGCGGCAAGCCATTCAAGTGAACATATTAAGCAGGAGCTTGAAGAAGGGATATGAATCCTCCATGAAGGTGGGGGCTTTCAGCTGCGATACCTGCTCTGATGACAAGAACATGTTGAAAGTTTTTGAGATGGAGTACAAGTTGGACATGTATGAAGCCGTAAGGCTCATGTTCGACCCAAATGGGTATGCTAGAGCCGTTCTACAAATAGGAAGTGTAATTAAGCATATCACCACCATTGAGGATTACTGGGGCCAGCTGCAAGGATGAGTTCAAGAGCTGTGATCGAGCTTTCGCCAAACTAACAGTTGATCAAGTGAAGATGTACAAAGTCAACATTGATGTAGAAGGGGTGGAGGACGATGGCCAGAACATGTATAGCAATACTTACTTGACCAAGCTCAGAGGAACTCCAATAAGCTTGGAGCCTTATGAAGACACCGGGGAAGAGCTAGATATAATGATGGCTTGAATCTACAAGAGGATCAAAAAATGGGTCGAATGGACCACAACTTGGAGGAGTTAGAGCAAAGGAACATCTGTTCAAGCTTCCCCAAAAGTTGTAGTGGCTTCCTCTTCCTAAGGTGGTACATTTGGTGCAACCTTATCTATTACTCAAGGGCTAGCACAACCATGAGGTGGAGGTGATCAACCTCCTGACAAGAACATTCCTCTTGCCAAAACTTGTCAGGACGGTTCTCTTCTAGTGATCAGAACTGCAACAGAAGCTGAGAAGAAGAAGGTGAAGGAATTGAAAGATGGTGCAATCACAGTGGCTCTCTCACCCCATAGCAATCTAATCCCATCTGTGAGTGTTTCTTTACTCCTATAGAGTAGTCCCCAAGTACAAGTGGTGGATCTTACAGATGGAGGAAGTAGTGAAAGTGATTCTACTGAGTTCAATGAAGAAGTGAAGAAGACTACAGAAGTAGAGAAAGGCCCTAATTCTTCTAAGTTCATTTCATAGGCCTCGAAGAATCCTTTCTCTTTCACTACAAAGACATTGACCCTAGTCAAAAGAAAGATGTTCAATATAGACACACTCTAGACTGCATCCAAGGTGATTAGCACAAAATCATGCTAGAGGACATGTTGGACAGAAAAAGGAAGAGAAAAGAAGAGGGAGTTCCTAATAAAGAGACTTTATCTCTTGCTATCTGCTCTGGATCAACATTAAGTAAAGTCAAGAAGCAGAAGACCCTGTGGATTCTTACAAGATCCTAACATAGGGCATCTAACTATGGAGATTGCCAAGCCCACTAAAGAAGGGAGAATTGAAGATATGTTTGTGGATGATTTCCCCCTACATTTTTTGGATCTTAGATAAGTAAGACATGATACTAAGGTGGGCCTATAGAAGTCAACAAATGATGTGATAGAGGGACAACTTGAAAGCCTCAAGCTAGCAAAAGTTAGAATGAAGGCAGAGATTCATGAGCTTAATGAATTTATCAAGTAGTTAGTCACCCTATTGGCAAGCATCTCAGGAATGTCAATCACTAGTGATCCTACTGCTATTGACATTTAAGCTCTCATCTCCCAGTTACAAGAAGACACGCACTATGGATAGATTGGTAGAGAGTGGTGCGAAATACTCAAGTTAGAAGGACTTGCAATCATAGAGCAAATAGGCAATGCAATACTGAGGCTTGAAATAGAGAAGGATAATATCTTAGCCAATCCAGCCACCATAGCAACAGAGAAAGTCAAAAGTGAAGATTGCATTTCTTTACTGAAAATGATTATCCATATGAAGAAGGAAGCTGTGGAAGTAAAAATCCTGCCTAGGGGAGATGAGCCTTTATTTGAATGGCTACAAAGCATGCAATTCAAATATGAAATGATCCTAGCGACAGAGGAAGGGCTAAAGGAAACAGAAGCTAAAGTGAAAAGGAATCAAGATAGAGACTATGAACTATTAAGAGGTTTGCATATAGATTCCTAGGCTAGTGGACAAGGAAAAGGGATCATCGGAGTGGCCGTCATGCAAAAGAACTTCTCTAGTTATCTAGATGGCTTGACAGGGATATCTTTCGATCACTGGAGCAGAGTGTCTGAGCTCTAGAAACTTGGCGAGTGTATACACGTGGCTATGGAGGAAATACAGGAGCGGTTGAATGCCGTCAAAGATTTAGCCAGAGAGCATTCCAAGTGGCTCGTGAGATACACTAACGTCCATGTTCATAGGCACGAGGAGTTGATTCCAATCATTGTCACTGCCAAGGCCTATAAAGCAAGGTCAAAAAAAGGAAAGAAGGCAAAGTGATTCATATCCCACCCTTTCACATATTGATGTAATGATTGTAACTGACAAGTTGGCTCCTTGCCATTTGTCAATTTTGAGGAGATGAACCAATTTGAGTCCCATTTTGTAATGGTCATCTTGAAATCCTATATGTACTGAATTGAAAGATTAATAAAAGGTCGGCTAAATTTTGGTGTGAAATACTTGATGTTGTAGAGACAATTTGAGGGTATTTTGTGTTAATCATTTCATGTTCCATTTGTTTCTATATTAGTTTTATGTTTTCTCTTTTCGTCAAAATTGAATCAAGGAATGAACATAGTTTTGTTCCCCTGTTTTGAAACTGTGAACTAAAGATAATAGTATTGTTATTGGAAGTTCAAGAGAAACCCCTTTCCATGCTTTCTTTCAAGTTAAGTGTTTTCCATTCTTAGAACTAAGATCTTGCTGATATCGGTTTAAGTTGTAGATAGTATACATCGCTGAATTGTTAAGATTTGCAGGTTCATAAGATGTGTGTATCTAAAATTCAAACTCTTGCCTGAGTTAGTTCCTGTTTAGGCCTAACTTGGTTCACCTTTCTTGTTCTTGGGTTAAGAACAAACCCCATTTTAGAGTTAGAGATAAAACATAATTCATTGCAAATTACAAACACAAAAGCGAGCTGTACCTAAGAATTCAAAAGGAAGTTAGTCACTTAGTAACAACTTTCCAACTGTTGTAATTAGTTATTGTTCACAAACATTGGGCATCCAAAAGAGTAAAAGGAAAAAGCAATCTGTTTACCAACACTATACAAGCAACTAGAAAGCACCAAAAGATAACTGATCAAAAAACTCATAGGTTACAGTAGGAAAAACCACAATAACCACCTCAGTTTCTATACAAGAAACTAGAAAGTATCCAAAGATAATTGATTGAAAACTCATAGGTTACAGTAGGAAAATCACAATAATCACCTCAGTTTCTATACAAGAAACTGGAAAGCATCCAAAGATAATTGATCGAAACTCACACCATTCACCTCAGTTCTACACAAACAACTGGAAATCACTAACAAACGTTTGATCAAAACTCATCGTAGAAATATGTGAATACATCACAATGGTCGGGTACAAAAGATCATGACCAAATAATAACCATAACATCATCACAGAACAAAACTCTCCAAGCCTTTGGTAAACATCCTGATTGGTCAACACACTAAGTCAAAACCCGAAAACCAACACAAAGTAAAATGTACATCACAACAAGTATATAACAAATTTAGTTTCATAAATCATTTGGTTTCGAAACCATACGTGTCTAGTTTACAAACAGGGTTTAAGTTTTCAAGTTCATAAAGAAAACAAGTTTACTTGGTGTAAAAATAATTTTTCATAAACTGAATCCATATTTTTTTTAAAAATAACACTCATAAGTTTTAAGTGGAATTTTTTCCCCTTAAATAATTATGAAAAATGTCTATTAAAACAATTTTAATTTTATTACAACAACCTTATAATTAAAAATTATTATGAAAATTATTATTAATTACTATTAAATTATTAATAATAACAAGTATTAAGATATTAATAAAATAATATATATTAATTTATTAATATAATAATCATTAAATTGAATAATATAATAATTATTAAATAAATAATAATAATATTAATAATCTTAATAATATTAATATTAAATATATTATAAAATATAATAATAATAATAAAACAAAAAATATGTGCGATATTTATCACACACCTCATATTGGGGAGACTACAATGCGGTTTGGCTAATTGGCAACCCGCTGCTATGACAGTGTCCCTGCCATCGCAGCCAAGGGTGGGGGGCAGGGGGGGAAGTCATAGCCCCTCCTCTCTTTATTTTATTAAATTATTATTATTATTAATTTTTATTAAAAAAAAACCAAAAGTAAAATAAAACCAGTATACCCCTCCCACACATATACCAATTTCAATTTTTCACAATCATAAATTTTCATTTCTGATAAAAATTATCATAGTAATTATTTACTGTTGTAATTTTTATTCATATTTTTATTATTTTTCTACAACTTTTTTAGCATAAATCTAATTGGAAAATGAATACAACTATCAATTTTGTACAATTAAAGTATTGGTATTCTTTCCCAAACCCCATCCCTATTCCATAGTTTATCCAAAACAATCTAATTATAAATAACAAAATTCTCAAACAAGGGTTTCCAATCTCAAAATCTTTCATAGATGTTTTCATGTATGATAATTTCAACACAAAGGTTTCAACCCAAAATAAGTTATGAAAATAGATCCATTCAAACAGGGAGAAGAGAGAAATTTTGAAAGGAGATTACTATGCAAAACTTAATAAGATCCTACCTGGATCTGATGCTAACCGATCAAATGCTTAGAGCTCGCAAGAATTTCCTGTTCTTTTGAAAATCCTCTTTCTCGAAAATTATTTCCTTCAAACCTCTGTAAGTGGAGAAATGAGCTCTGATTTCTTAATAAAGAGTCTTCTCCATTAGGGTTTTTGTTTTGCAATCACACGAAACCTTTTTCTTTATTATTTTATTTTATTTTATTTTTATGTGCAAACTTTTTGCATTTTAATTAAAACAAATTTATTAAATTTATTTTCTCTTTTATTAAATCACATGATGTCTTTAATATCTTTATTTATTCGACTAATAATAATATTTAGAGTTTATTATTAAAATGAAACTCCTAAATAAATAACTTTAATTAAATCTTTTAAATTTAATTCTTTTCTCAATTAATTAAATATAATTAAAAATTGATTTTTCTTTATAAATTTTGTAATAAATTAAATCATTTAATAACCTTTTTATTTGATTTAATTATAACTAAAAATCACAATAGACCCACAAAACTAAATAAGAAAACCCATTATAAAAGACAAAGTACTAAATCAAACACATGGGTCAAAATCACAAATTCAGAAGGTAAAATAACTATGATACTTGTCCTACATTCTAGGACACTTGGCTTAGGGTTAGGATTTGGACTCAAAAACTATCTCCCCTCTTTAGCATTAAGATATTGCGATATGACACACTCATCCTAGCAATTTAGGGAAGTTGATTTTTGGTACTTGCAACCTACATAAAAGCCAAACATGTACATATACATATAAATCTAAACTAAACAAGCAATGGCGGAAGTGGTGCATCGTGTAGATTTCAACTAGCAGGGGACTATGACTCCCTCAACCACATCAAAAATGTCAAACATACAAGTACACCATACACACACAAGTATGGGGTAACCATAGAAAACTACATATACATCATTCATCTAACTATCATCATGAAATACCTGAAATCACTATATGAACACAGATGTATCATTATCGAAAGAATAATCATGAACACATGAAATAACTATCAAGTAGTTCATCAAATATATCAACTGAGTATGAAATAACATCCAATCAAATTTGGTAACCAAGTACTGCTAATCATAAAACATAACCATAAAGTTGGCCTAAAAGAATTCGGCCATATAACATGAAAAGTAAACTAGGGGTAGGCATTACATAGCAGCTTAGAATGGATATTGAAGCCTCACTACAAACATTTTAAAGAAGGAAACATCAAGCTTGACATGGGACGAAACCACCTCAAAGAGTCATATTGCCCATTACATTGTGAGGTATATGGTTTTGAACGTGGTTGGTGTCTTGGATTGCATCAACTCAACAAGTTGGGGCTGTGGGCATAAATCAAATCATTTACAATTGATCATATCCTCTATGCTTTTGTTTTTACTTCCAACCACACAATTCTATTGGGGATTGTAAGGAATTGTTTGCTGATTGTTAAATACCATACTCATTTCCCTAAAAATCCCTAAACACATGTTTCACATGCTTCCCCCATTTTTGTATATTTGTTGAAATGAAGGACCTGCACATTTCTTCACGAATATTAAATATTTTAAAAGTGGTGAAAATATTTAAGTCTTGTATTTAAGAAAGTTCACCCATATATACCATAAGAAGTCTTCCATAAAGGTGATCACATACTTGGACCCTAAGAATTAAAGTTTTGAAAATGATATAGGATCACTATTGACCAACTTTGACTATACATTAGCATGTGCACATTACCCTTAGGAGAGAGATCTTAGTGATGTTTGTCAAGAACACAACCTTGACAAAATCCCTTTCTGCATGAAATCCTAGGATGCCCAACCACTACATCGTGTGTGCTCAATTATTGAAGATTCTTATGTCTCAAATCACCAATCTATGTTGGCTAAATGAATTAGCATGTGCTTTAAGGTACGATCTCAATGAATCTACTTAAATCCATCAAACATGTACATACAACAATTATGGTCAAATATCTCTAAAATAACTTTCTTATAAGGATCCTATAGTTGGCGAATAAACAAATCATAGGGAGTAAACTCAATTATTTTCCCATCTCAAAAATGAAAAATATGGTATATATCTAGAGAAGGTTAGTAGAAACTGAAGGACATGAAGAGGAAACTTAATGCAACCATCTTCAGTTAAATGGTGGGTATCCTAAAATTGGGAACTACAATTGCCATTGCAATATGATAAATGCTACTATAAAAAATGACTCAAGTAGATAATGTGAAACTAGTTATGTGATGTGAAAAACTTGCATTGAGTAGCTATCTATTTGTAGATGGAAGAAATCCTCATGCAAAAGGAGCATTCCTTACGCTTTTGAAAGAGGACTTGGAGATATAAATATTGTGTCATCATATGACCTATAATGACTAACATTTTAAAGTGGTGAGATTCACTAGACTTAGAAGAAGTGGAAGAATGAGTGAACTTGTAAATTCTTTTCTACTTAAGCTTGTAGGTAGGCTTATTGGGGAGAAAATGTCTTAGGCTTCTTATTCCTATCTCTACCCTCGAAGGACTAATGCATCAAGACTCAATTTGTAGAACTAGATAATGCATCCATTTGATATAACTTGGATTTGTAGAAAACAATTGAAAGCTAGTCATATTAATTCATCCAAGGTAGAATTAAAATATACGAGAACACTTAGACCTTCAATTTGAACTAAATAAAAAGACATATTCTTTATTATTTTTATCATATCCATATTCTTTCAGTTGTGGCAAAGATCAATTTGAATTTGCAAGAACAACTTGAACACAAGGAAAATCATTTGGAGAGAGTGATATTGAATCTAACTCAAGTTGCAATATTCAAAATTCTTTAGTTCTACTCTATATTCCATCAAGTTTGTTGTCTAATTTTATATATGTTGTATACTTGGCAATAGTAAAAATAATAAAATATCATATTCATACAATCCTCTAGTAGATCATGACTTTGTCTAGTTTATTTTTATAAGAAAATCTCTCAATCTTCTTTGTTAGATAGTTTGTCATTTAGGATTTTTCTAATGTCCATTTGATTGCAGTAGGTGCACAATTGTTTCTCCCTTTATCATAGTTGTGTGAGTAAAGAGTTTAGTATTTTGTGTTTCTATCATTACTTGTACAAGAAATAGCAAGAGAGAGAATCACTAAACACTTAAGTTGTGTCTTACACCCCCTTTAAATCTAATATGCTAATGCAACCTCCCTACAAATTACAATGACAAGTCTGTGCAATTTGAATAGTTCATAACTTTATACCGATTGTTTACATCATACAATGATTTTATAAATTGAAAATGCTTTCCAAAAGGGAAAATATATGTTTTTTTTAAGGAATTATTTTTATCAAAATTTGAATCCATAAGAAAAACTCACGTCTATCTCAAAAATGAACACAAACATGCCTTTAAACTTAAAAAAAGTCACGTGGAGAAAAATCCATACATGCTTTCCAAAAGGGAAAGTATATGTTTTTTTTTTAAAAATATTTTTTATTATCAAAATTTGAATCTATAAGAAAATCTCATGAGTATCTCAAAAACGAAGACAAACATGGCTTTAAACTTAAAAAAGTCACGTGGAGAAAAATCCATACAAAACCACTTGTGCCACTATGAAATGGTCAAAACCAGTTTTTAAAGTTTATGAGAATGTTGAGAAACACCTTCATTAGTGAGATTTATGTTTTGTTTAAAGATAACAACATTATACCTATCCACTATTGTAGTGGCCCATGGGTAGTGCACTGGGATGGGCAATGCGCAGGTGACACATTCATCATAGGTGGAGCTAGTTGATGTGATTCATGTTGAGTAAAGCATGAGTGTACAATATTATTATTAATTCTTAAGTTATATCATTTATTATCAAGCTCTTAAAATAAGTGCTAGTGCATAAATTGGATGGCCATTAACTTTAGTGTAATGTTACACACATTAACATTGTGAAGTAGTACATTTATAGACATCTAATAGCTATAGGACTGTGTAGACTCTATACCTATATAATTTTTTATTAAATGAATAAAATTTTAAACTTTAAAATAAAAATACATCTACATATTATAAAATCAATTATGGGAGTATGTCATAGGATCTATCACAAAATATTTTGGTGATGTTTACACAAGTTGTATGATGCCATATGACTAAGCACAAGACAAAAATGATCATGATATGACTATAACCAAAGTAAATCAACTTTACACTTGAGCGTAACAAATTTATCTCTTATAGACTTAATTGTTGAGTTAAAGCTAGACCAAGATGAACCCACATAAATGGTGTAAAAAGTATCTTTAGCTTGAGAAGAGGCTAATACAATTAAAGCTCTAATACCGTAAGTGGCTCACCACAAGGGCTTGCAAAAATAACAATATTTTGCAATGCCAAAAGGCCTTCCACATACATGAAACAATCAATAAAGAATGCTATATTATCAAATAATAATATAGACATATAAGAGGATAGAACATCCAAGATATATAATGTACATATGATACCTTTCTTATAAAGGTAAGGTGAGAGATAGGTCAACATAAGAATATGACAAGTGTCATGATCATATGGCATGATACAAAAAGATAATTGTCTTAAGTGTGCTTTGAAAGTGTCTTACGTAACACCAATTGGTGTGAATAGTTTCTAGAAGGGCATTATTTGGGTGCTAAACCTTTTACATACTAACACGTGTACATCTTCATTAATATTTTTGAACGAATCATAGATTTAAAATATATGGAAAAATTGTTGGCATTGACACATCTTAAAAAGAGAGAATTTCTTATCATATGTATCTTGAATAAGATTTAATTCTAAAAACATGCAATGTCAAAGGAAACTTAGTAGTGATTCTATGCTAGCCTTCTAATAGGATTGCATGCTAGAAAAAATGCTTTATGTCTAAAGGGCTTAAATTCTAACGAATCTAGTCACATTGGTTATTTCTTGATTTCCAAGAAGAAGTTAAAAAAATGTTGATTATTGCTTAAATTTTATGATAAGGGCAACATGAATCAACAATCCCCAATTAATTAAATTGAACCAATAAAAGACATTGATATCAAAAGTATCGAGCTTTGGTTCAACAGTAGCCAGCCAAATAGTCTGACTTAAAAAAAAAAAGCCCAACAAAATATTAAAGAGCACATCATTTATAAACTTTTATGTGTATATATGTGACATAAAAATGTAATGAGAATAAATCACACCCTTTGGATATTTGTAAGATATACATCATAAATAAAATGTATTTTATTTTAGTTATTTATAAACTTTTGTAAAATTGAATTTTATTATTAAATATGTTTTGATATTAAAGGTATTATGATATTCAAGAATTGAAATGTTATTCTTATTTTTTAATTTAGTATTTTATTTTCAACTTTTAAAAAAAATATTAATTCTTTCAAAAATTAGTTTTGTGTTACATTAATAAAATCAACTATTGTAAAAGGAAGTTTATTATTATTATTTAATTTTTATATTATACTAACTTTGCTTTTGAGATGTAATGTTACTAAAATTGATATGTGAATTGAGAGATTTAAGAGCTATATGATGAGCATTCCCATAAAATAAAGGCTAACTATTTTTAGACTTTTATGCAATATTATTTGCAATGCCTAAACGTTGAAAGGGTATATTTGATTTTTATTTATTTATAGTAAATATTTAAATATAAAAGAATTGTCTTTCTAAAATTGATATAGATATAATTTTTTTTCGTCTAATATATTTTATTAATTGACTTCAAATTTATAGGCAAATCGAGTGGAATTTGCAATCATGCTTGTAATTTTGGCAACTCCCTTGTATGTGGCTTGGAAAGCAAGTATCGATGAGAGGACTTCAACAAAAAATTCAAAGCTTTTGGAACCCTTCATCAGTCAAGGAGATTCAAATATTTCTGATAGATATGTTATTACCGAGTATGCAAATTCTTCTCTATGTAGAGTAATTTTTAGCATTGATTTTTTCTTAGCGTTCTTTACTTCTGCAGTTGCTATAGCATCTAGTCTTGTGGCAATTAATAACATGAATCAAGTGGCAATTGCTCTTGGGTATGGACAACAAGACATTACCATATTTGTCACTTTGGTATCAGTGGCCCAATTCTTAGGTCGCTTTGGGAGTGGAGTTTTATCAGATTATTTTCTCTTTAAATTTGGAGTAGGCAGACCACTATTAACTACACTAGCTGGGTTTATCTTGTGTTGTGGGCATTTGCTCATGGTAGTAGCTGGCACTTTTCCCCAAGCTCTATATGTTGGTTGTATTTTCATAGGATTCTCATTCGGAGCAAATTGGTGTTTAAATTCTATTACTGTGTCTGATTTGTTTGGGTTGGGTCATTTTGGAGCATTATACAATGTGGTAATGATGGGGAATCCAATAGTATCATATGTTCTCTCTGTGTGGGTTGCTGGGTATCTCTATGATATAGAGGTGGTTAAGCAAGGAGGAGAACATTGCAAGGGAAACACATGTTTTGATATCACATTTATTATTTTGGCTAGCATTTGTGTTTTAGCAACTTTAGCATCATCTCTTTTGTGGTGGAGAACAAAACATATATATAGAAAAAGAATGAGCAACTAACTAGATCGTATTAGCAGAGTGGTGATTGACACACAAGGTTGAATCGAGATGTTGTAGTGCCTCAAGTATATATGAGTTGTATATTTGTTTGACACATTGGTTATAGTGTTATACTCACTGATGATCTTGTATATTGTTATTTTATTGATGATGTTTTTTTATTGGTATTTAGCATCCTAGTATGTATAATGAAGTGTATCTATTTTGACTTAAAATGCTTGGACTATTGCAATTTATCAACTTTTCTATTTTCATTATGTCTATACCATGTGATTTGGTTATATCATCTAGTTTAACCTTTACATATGATAATGTTTATCGACTTCTATGCATGATATCTAGAGATCATATTGCTTTAGGAATATTTTTGGTTGATGAAGTTTATTAATATTATGTCACTTTTTGTTGTGCTTCAACTATCATGTGCATAATAGGTATGCACAATATTTAGTTGAGTGTGTAGCACATGTTTCTTCTAGTGTTGATTAATTGTAGATGGTTGGCTTGTATAAATATATTGTTCACTTCTTCCCATCTTACTCAATTTCAATCTTAACATGTTATGTGTATTGTTCTAAAACTATGATTTAAATCAATGTAGATTTTGGGTCCATATGTTGTCAACAAACCCATGAAGCATGTGTTTTATTTATGTACATTCATTTTCCCTTTTCTTGCATATATCTGTGTGTATCTATATATCGTCATGATAAATTAATAACAATAATTTTATTAATAAAATAATAATTTTGGGAGAATAATACACACACACACACACACACACACACACACACACACACACACACACACACACACACGTGTGTGTGTGTGTGTGTGTGTGTGAGAGAGAGAGAGAGAGATTAACAACAAGAGATCAATTATTTTAACAACAACATGTACGCGCGCGCGCGCGCACGTGTGTGTGTGTGTGTGTGTGTGTGTGTGTGTGTGTGTGTGTGTGTGTGTGTGTGTGTGTGTGTGTGTGAGAGAGAGATTAACAACAAGAGATCAATTATTTTAACAACATGTACGTGTGTGTGTGTGTGTGTGTGTGTGTGTGTGTGTGTGTTTGAGAGAGAGAGAGAGAGAGAGAGAGAGAGAGAGAGAGAGAGAGAGAGAGAGAGAGAATTAACAACAATTATTTTATTTATAAAATATTAATTTTGGGAGAATAGCATCACATTAGAATATACATTTATATGATATATTACAATGATTAATACATATTATATTTTCAATTAGTAAAAATGTTGGATATTTTGGTTATAATGATTTAATTAAAATATTAGTGCTTGTTTTATTGTTATTTGTAAAATATCTCATATTAATTATAAGTATTTAATACTTGATAAACTTTACTTATATTAAATTATAATTATCTACATGAGTAATATTAGATATATTATTTTGTAATTAAAAATTAGGAAACTTAAAATTTTGGACTACCTTTTCTTCCATGTTGAGTTGATTCTCTATTTAGACAGCCCAAACCACTTTCTTGATCTAAGTATTATTTTCTTCCTAATTTTTTAAATTTTATTTCAAACTCCAATGCCTAGGTTACACTATATCTATTACATTAGAATACACATTTATATGATAATAATAATATTTCATTAGAATATACATTTATATGACATATTACTCTGATTGAAAAATAATATGTTTTCAATTAGTAAAAATGTTGATTATTTTGGTTATAATGATTTAATTAAAATATTAGTGCTTGTTTTATTGTTATTTATAAAATATCTCATAGTAAATATAAGTATTTAATGTTTGAGAAATTTTACTTATATTAAATTATAATTATCCAAATGAGTAATACTAGATATATTATTTTATTTAAAATTGTTTTATAATTAAAAATTAGGAAACTTAAAATTTAGTCTACATTTTCTCCCATGTTTAGTTGATTCTCTACGTAGACAACCCGTGCCACTTTCTTGATCTAAGTATTATTTTCTTCCTAAAAACTTTTTATTTCAACCTTCAACGCCTAGGTTGCATTATTTCTATCACCAAGAAAAGACATTTTTAACGACCTTTCTTCCTTAATGAATGATGTTTTATTTATTGTTGGAGTTGTTTATCTTTGAAACTTTAAATTCTTGTATTTGGGGCTTGGATCTTATTAAAGACATTGGTTGAATTGCTGTTTACACTTAATTCCTATGTATTTTCTTTTTGGTATCTATCCTCTTAGATTTAGTGTCTTTTCATTTTTAGTTCCTGACAAAGGCAGGACACTATTGCATTTATTCAATTCTTTTTTTTCAATTAAATTGACTAATCACATGATATAATTTAAAAAGTTCAATAAAATTTTAAATATTTACATTTTTTCTCTATTTTCTAAGATTTAATAATTCACATTTTCACTAATCTTATTGGCCTATACTAATTTTGGCAGGGATAAAAATCAATTTCTCTCAACTAAAGTATCAAATATATGTAATGTCTTGTCATTAATGACACTTTTATGTCATGTACTAAAAACAACTATATATATTTTTACAGTTACTACATATAAACTATATTTTTTCACAACATATTAAAATATTTCATTTCATTAAAGACAAGTTTATATCATTCATTAATAACAACTTGATCTTATTACAATAGAGTTAATTAGACATTTAAAAAAAATGTTTTGACTTGCACAATTTTACAATATTAGAATTAAATATAATTAAGTTAATAAGTATCATGTATTGACATATTATTTAACTTGCAATTTTTCTAACTAAAAGAAAATAATTTATATTAATAATATCAACAAGTTTTTTTAAATACATAAATATTGTCAATTTTACACTAAATGGTCTTATATATATATATATTTGAAAAAATAGGGGTAAAAACCTTATTGAAAATTAGAACAACTGAATACAAAATATCAAAGGGCCAGATCCCCAGGAATCACCAAAGACCACAGAAAAAGCAAGAACTAAATCATCACTCCCTAATACCACTTTCATCATCTACAAGAGTCCTCTCCAGGTTTTGACGTAAGTCGTAGGGCATCTGCTCCCACTCATCAATCTTCCAGCCATCTATATTTTCTGACGCCCATTTTGCCAGACAATCGGCCGCTCTATTCCATTCCCTTAGAATATGGGCATAAGACACTGAATCCATTAAAGCACTAACTTGTAATATCTACTACACTATCATTGATAGCTGCCAACTAACATCAGAAGTCTTCCTCTCAAGAAGCATATTGACTAGGACCTGAGAGTCAGCCTCGCAAATCACCTTCCGCCACCCTAGAGCATAGGCTCGCTTCAAAGCATATAGGATAGCCAAGCGTTCCATCCTATTAATAGTCTGCATGCCTTAATTAGCCAAGAAAAGAAAAACCACTGATCCAGAAGAATCCCTTCCAATCCCACCAATCCCAGCCGAACCTGGATTACCCCTAGAAGAACCATCTATATTAATTTTCAAAAAACTAGCGGGAGGGGGCAGTCATTTCCCCATCCTTTGAACTTTTTGCTTCACATGTCTCCCTCTCCTGATGCAAGCTGAGGCCAAAGATATCCACTATATGCCAAACCTAACAACCATCTCAGCATCACCTTTCTCCAGTGGCAACACAATCTCACTCTTAGCTTCAACAGTTTCTTGGATCATTCCCATAATTCTAATCCAAACCTGTTGAATCCCCAATTTTTTCCTTGAAAGATTCTATGATTCCTTTCCAACCATACTTGCTATAACAAAAAGATAGGACCAGCATACCAAACATCATGCAAGAAGGGAGCCAAGGAGGGGGGCCTTCCTAATCTCGTCCAAAACTCTGCCAGGGAGGAGGCATGAATGCACAAGCATTTCCAAACATCCCACCAAAAATGCCATAATTGCAGGGTGAAGAAGTAGCAGAAGAATAAGTGTGAAGAATCTTCCTCCCCACCACTACAAAGAACACACCTCGAAGGGCCAGAAAAGCCCCTCTTCTGAATATTGTCCCAAGTCAAGCATCTATTCTAGACCAAAGTCTAAATAAAGCAATTGCACTTTGGCCAAGATAATTTATTCTAAACTTTCTTCCACCAATGAACCTCCCCCCTTGCAAATTGCTGAGAGAGCAACTCCTGATAACCAGAAGACACAGTGTAGGCACCCTTGGGATTAGGGGACCAGGCTAGCACATCACTATCCATAAGGGCGCTACAGTTATGACAAGAAAGAATGTAATGAAGCTCAGTGTACTCTACCTCCAACCCAAAGATAGGCTACTCCCCTGGGTTCTTCATCTTTCTTCCACCAACTGTCCTTAAAGGGAGAAGGATTTAAAGTCAGCCACCCTAGTCCATCCAACTTCACAAAACCTTTGGGATAATATACACAAATGAGGATATTGGACAACTATGGGAGGATAGCCATCCCAAGAATCATGCTCGAAATGTGCCTCTAACCCACTCTTACAGATCTAGAATAGGCCTCCCTTTATGAATGTAGCCCCTTTCTTGAGGGTAGTCCAGATCATCGAGTCTTTCCTTGTCAAGCTATACTGAGGGATATCTTTTTGGGGGATCCTAAAAAAGTACTTATGAGACAAAATTCTTGCGCACACTCGTTCCTGTTCCACACCATCGCCAATATAATTTAGCTACTAGAGCAGTACCAGATAGCAATGATTTTTTTGGGCTACAAACAACCTCCCACTTAATAAGGCTCCACTTAGTTGATGATAAATTACTAGCCCATAAAAATTGTCTTGCTAAGGAATCAAGGTCCCTAACAAAGCTCATCGGTGCCACTTGAATCATACACCTATAGAGAGGAAGAGCCTGCACCATAGATTGAAGTAGCTAGACCCAACTAGCAAAGGATAGCCAACGATGGGTCCAATGATTCACTTTGTCATGAAACTTATCCAAAGTACATTGCCATGATTCCCTAGACTGCCAGCCAACTAAGATAGGGATCCCAAGGTATAGCAATGGAAGGATCCCAATTTGGAACTGAAGAATATGAGCAACTCTCTGCTGAATAAAGTGGAGTATTGAAGAAAAAAATGGAAGACTTGCCCTCGTTAATTAGCTATCCTGAAGCAACAAGATAAACATCCAACACTTGGTGCATATTAGAAGCCTCCCTAATGGTAGCCATGCCTATCAAAGTCATATCATCCACAAACTATAGGTAAGATTGTATAGGAAGATCCCCTCCCCATTGCCAACCTTGAACGAAGCCCCCTTCAACATTCCTTTTAATCAACCATCCCAAACCTTCCACCAAAAGAAGAAATAGTTAAGGAGATAGAGGGTTGTCTTTCCGCAAACCACGAGAGGCCCCAAAGAGATTGAATGCTTCCCATTGATCAAAACTGAGAAAGAAGTCGAATTCACACAACTCAACCTAGCGAATCCATTCCTCCTCAAAACCAAAGGCACCCAAAACCTTCTAGAGGAAGGACCAATGAACTCTGTCATAAGCCTTGGCAATGTCCAACTTGATGAACATAGCCTTGTCTTTGGAATTGGCAATGGAATAAATAGTCTTAGTAGCCACGACCACCCCATCCAAAATTTGGCGGCCCTCCACAAAGCCACTTTGTTCTTCAGATATTAGCAATGTAAACCACTTTTTTAACCTTTCAGCAATCAACTTAGATATAATTTTATAAGTTACATTGCAAAGAGAAATAGGGCGAAATTGATTTAGTCGATCAACCTTCTCCCCCTTGGGAATGAGAGCAAGAAAGGTAGAGTTCAGGGCACAGATCATTTGCTTATTCTTCTGGGACTCTTGAACAATTGCCAATAAATCTAATTTGATAATGTCCCATAATTTCTGGAAGAATTCAATCGGGAAGCCATCTGGACCAGGAGACTTTCCTTTTTTCATCTAGAAAACAATATACTCTGACTCCCCCAAAGATATGACACTCACAAGATGCTCTTTCATTTCCATAGAGACTAAAGACAGAATACAAGAGAGGACTTGAGCCTCTACAACTGAGTCCCCCTGCGATTCTTCCCTAAATAAAGAAGCAAAATACTGCATATAGATTCATTTGAGATATCATGAGTAGAAGAAATAACCTCCCCCCTGTCAGTCACCAAAGATGATATAGAATTACCATATTGTCTAGCTTTCACTAAATTGAAGAAGAAAGCAATATTCTTATCCCCTCTTGAAGCCACTCAATCCGAGCTTTCTGTTTCCAAAAGATTTCCTCTCTTAGCTCCCATTCCTCCAATATTTTTAGAGCCCTGGCTTCCTTCCGCAACAAATACTCTGACACCCCATCCTCCCTAATCAACCTAGTAATATTATTCAACTCCACTTGAGCCTCATTTTTCGCTTGGTAAATGTTCCCGAAGCATTGGCAGTTCCATTGTTTGAGCTGATACTTAACATACTGGAGGAGCTTAGCAAAAATATACATTGCTATCCCAAAAGTAGGCCTACCATCCTTCCACCACTCAGATACACATCGATAAAGGTCTGTGTCCCTGAGCCACATGAGCTGAAACTTGAAAGGTGGCTTCTGAGGCAAATGGGCTAAAGAAATGACAAGCTTTATGGGCCAATGATCTGAACCTCTCCAATCTAATATCTCAGAACTAGAAGACCACAATCCACCCACCTAAAAATAGGAAATCATGAAGCGGTCTAATCATTCCATAATGCACCTGTCACCCACCCTTCTATTGCTCCAAGTGAATTGACCATTGCTAGGCTTTATATCCACAAGATTGAGTGCTGAAATATTATCTCAGAGCAAGACAAAAGAAGGCTCCAATCGTGCATTACCTCCCCATTTTTTAGTTAAATCAAGAATAGCATTAAAGTCTCCAACAATAATCCATGGCATGTAAGGAAACAAGCTACGAACCAAATGAATATTATTCCATACAAGAAACTTGCCTTGGAACTCAATAGGAGCATTGACATTGGAAAAAAAAGACAGATTCTCCTGATTCAATGCACAAAGAAACCATGGATAAGGAGGACTTAAAGGAAATCCATGACACTGGTTGGATCTTTTGTGGGTTCCAAAGACATGCCACACCCCCCGAAGATCCTTGAGCTCCAATGCACTGGCATTGACCATTCCTCCACAATTTAGGTGCCATACTCATCCCATAGAAACCTTAGTCTCCTGAAGAAAAAGAACATAAAAAGAATGACTTCTAACTAATTCCCAAACAACTTTTTGTCTAGGATTGCTGTTCAAGCTCCTTACATTCCAAGAAATAATGATCATTTCAAAGGAGTCAAAAAGTGGGAATCCAAGGTCTTAAGAGATCCTGACTCCACCAAAGTTTCCTCTATCATCTTAATCTTCTCCAAGTCCTTCTTTCGTCCCATTTTAACACTTTTCTCTGAAAACCCCTTCTTACCATCCTTTTGTAGAGTGCCCAAATGATGAGAATATTTACCTCACTTATTTGTATATGAAACTGTAGTCCTTGCAGGAAGAGCAGTGTCCTCCACTCCTTGTCCCAAATCAACATTTGGCCCTAAAATCATCTGAGCCCCAGTTTGCCCATCCATGACCATAGGCATAGCAGATTCCACATGAGAAGCAGAAGGAGGAATGGGAGAACAAATCTCTAGTCCAGAATTTGCCACTAGTTGTTCTACATTAATTAATCTAGGATTAACTTCTTGCTGACCCAATTTGTCCAAAACCTCAAACTTGTTAAAAGTATCCTCATCCTGTCTCTCCATTAGAGTCTTCTTTTGACCTCTATTTTGATTTTAAGCCTTAACCTCAACAAAACCCTCAGCATACTTGCCCTCACCAACAACAAGCTTCTTCCCTTTATCAACACTAGGCATGTTACGAGGAGGAGGCGAAGGTTACTACTCCACTGACTTGGCCTTCAGGCATCTTCGCAACAGGTGGCCATATTCGTGACAAAGGCGACACCGAAAAGGAGGGGTCTCACAATCTGGTTGTTGCACCCAAGAATGTGAGCCCACACACATTTCCACCACATTTGGCAATGGTCTACTCAAATCAATTTCCACACAAATTCGGGTAAAAGTCATTACTTTCTTACCTAAGGTTTGTGTTGAAGACCCCATTGGCTTTCCTAGCATCGATGCAAGCATATGAAGAACATCCTCTCTACAACATTCTATTAGAAATTTGGGTAATAGAACCCACATCAGAACCCGATTTGGAAGATCCTCAGAAGGATTAAATCCTGCATGCCATGGTTTGACAAATAGCCCAACTCGATTATAAAAATAGGGCCTGCCCTCAAAAACCCTATTCTGATCAGCCAGGCAAATAAATGTAACCATGAAAAAGTTATTTGCAAGAAACATGACCTCCATTTTGCCCTTTGGTTCCCAAACTCTTCGAGCCCAATTCTCTAGAAATTGAAGAGAAACTCTTAATCCCAAAAACTTGCAATACAATGAATGGTTAGAGTAGTATTCAACATCTTTAGCGATCATTTCAAAAGGGATTACCAGTTTGGTCTTTCTTTGTAGTGCTCGAGCCAACCATTAATCTTTGTGATCCGAGATCCCCCAGGCGAGCTTGAATCTGTAGCACCTATATTCTAAGAAAATAGGGCATTTTCAAAAACCCTTGCCTCTTGTCTTGATATATTCAACTCCACTGTATCATGCAAACCTACAATAGGAATTGCCCTAGGAGGCTCACCCTTAGCAATACCCACACCTAGCCTTGGTCAATCCACTGAAATGGGATCTGACCAGGCACCCCCACAAACCCAAACAACTTTCACTTAAACACAACGACCACACTAAACAGGCAACCTAGTGCCTTTGACAGCAAATGCTACAACCCCCTCCCCACACAAACAAATAACCTCCCTCCATGCGCAATCCCAAACATGATGAATACAAGCTAGGGCACGACTGCCCTAGCTTGACAACAATTTGCAGACGTGCGACATCCTCCTAACTCGTCATTTTATATATTTTTCACAATTAGCTTATTTTTATAATTTATATAAAGAAATTGTTAAAAAGATTTCAAATTAGTGATGTTACATTGATATGTTACCTATTACAACAATAAGATGGTTTTTTAAAGATATGCTCAAAACTAGCTTAACATATTTTTATCACAATCCAACCCACAAATATTATTTAAAGCATAAACTCAACAAAAAATTTGAAAATGGGAGAATACTTTCAACATTAGTGCATGTACAACTTGTTTAAATGACATATTTCTTAGAAGCCCCCTCTACAAGTTGCAATTTTGTTGGAAATAACAATGGGAAAGTAAGTTTTGAGAGGCTAAGGGTAGGGGGAATCATCACTTAAAATTTTTGGCTCTAAAACATATCACCAACATCCATCTCATAACTTAAACACATAACCTAAAATAACTTAACATGCATCACATCCATTACATAAAGTAAATAACACATAACATAATAAATTGGTTACCCATAAACCCTCCAATGAGAAGATAAAACTAAGATGGGGATGATAACCACAAATCTTTACTACTGCAATTGTAAAGTATGGCCAATTATGACTACAAAGTGTTTGATCATAAACTATGATCTACCCTATGAGGGGCTTGCCTTGTTAAAGGCTTTCAAAGACTATTAGGTCTCACCTTGCTAAAGGATTTTAACTCACAATTATGTAAGCACTCAATTAAGAGATTTACAATAGCTTTCTAGGACTACATTAAGAGATTTACTCTGCATCACCTAATAGAATGATTCAACACCTGATCTTCGGTTAGCATCTTTTTGCTTGATATTAGATCTCCTCTTTACTGATTGTATCTTGATCCTTCTAATCAGATCTATCCTTTATAATCCTCTCATTGCTTGTCTCTAATCCTCTATACTGATTCTGCTTTGCATAACTTTGTCGTAGCCATCATAGCTGCCATGAATGTTCTCTCAACACTTAGCATTTGTCTCCTCGCACAATGATTAAACATCTTAGGGTTTTACCTCCTCAAATAGGCAGTGGTGGAGATGGATTAGGTTAGAATCAATGACTATGGTTGATCATTATTGCGACTTTAACCTTCCCTTAATTTGATTGGTTGCATGTATTGCATAGGGATTTGTAATATGACTCCATACTTATCTCTTATAATCATAAATAAATGATTATGTCGGCCAAAAATGGGTTACATAGGAGTTGTGTCATAACAAACAATTATGCCAAAAATTGTTCACTCAACATCCAAAAGCCCTGATGCTCGACCTTCATTGTGCTCTGAATGCTGTAACTCAACTTCTGTAGAATTTGACACTAGAATCACTCGATATGTATAGGTTGGTCGACACTTGAGTGACTCAACACATACTATCTACTCAACACTGACTATTCATATTACTTGGTATATATTGTCTAGAAACTAATGCCCGACATACTTTGATCACTGGGCTTGCACTGATTGCTTGGCTCGCTTCCATCACTTGGCATGCACTATGCAATGTAATTTTGCTAGATAATGACTAAGTGTTTTGTCACTACCTTGTCAAAACCAAAATGAGATCAACAATCTCCCCCTTTGACATGAGTGGAAAAAACACTTTTTCATGGCATATACATCCTTATTTTGTGCATAAGTCAAACAATGTATATTCACTATAATTTTCATTTGTATAAAAAATGCTATCTATCCTCCATACCTGATTACTTCCCTTGAGTAAGTACTTCATTTTAATTTTGCTACTATTGCTCCTACTAAGTAGATATCTGTCTTGACAAACATTTTTCTCCAAAATTTTCATAATCCCCCTTTTGACACTTATGTCAATTGGTTGTACACTTATAGTGCGTTTGTCCAAAAATGGCCTTCATGTATAGAAAGATGAGAATCTTTCTTCATCAATGTCTCTGCATAGGCTAGTTCTTTGTGTAATACTTCCATGTGAGGCGTCAGCATGGACTAGATATTGATCAGAGTAGATCTAAGATTTGCATCTTGTGCTTGTAGCTCAACAAGCCTACTCTGAGATAACAGTAACCTTTGAAAATGTAAGTGACTATTACTTGGAGATTGTTGCAGTGTGTCACCTATGAATTGCAAATCTCCCTGCAATTGGTCAATAGCCCATTGAGTCTCCTTAGTAAATATCTCAACATTGCATAGCTTTGTGTATAGAGAGAAAATGTTCTCTAACACCTTCTTTACATTTTCCAATTCAGTTGCTAGATCAACTTGTCTAAGTGCAATAGCACTATATATCTTCTCCAAAACCTTGGTATGAAACTTCCTTTCAACACATTCTAATAATTTGATATTTGTGTCTAGGTTTGCATCCTGAATCTTGTCCACAATTTTGACAAGTTGCTCTATAATAGGCTTATCTTCATTTATTTCTAGGAGGCTAAAAGCATCAATGAATATGTCTTTGATTTTATGAAAAACTTGCTTTTGCTTATGTTCCCTCAAGATTTCTTACCTCTTCTTCCTTTGTTGAGCATCTTGGAGAATACTCATTTCTTCAATAGTGATCGTATTCAAATCAAACTTTGGTAGCTTAATCATTTGATGCAATGCTAATCTAGATGTACCCCAAAATGAGGTGATCCAGAAACCAACAAACATATACACACCAAAAAATGAACAAGAGGAATGAGATTTAGATCTATAGAGACAATATTTCATATATTTGAATCAAGAAGTTTATATCCAACATGCCCAATTGTATAACCTTCTGGGTTACAACCATTACAAATAAGAATCCATCTTTCAAAAAAGAATAGATCTCTAGACTCAAATGTGAGCTTCTATCTTCAAGCTACTCCATGCTAAGACTCCTCAACTAGAATGACTTCTTCATGAATCTCAAAATTATTACTAAGACTCTACCCAAGACCCCTTTAAATACTTGCATGACCACAAGTTGACCTATTACAAATTACCAACTAAATAAACCCTTATATTAAATGCATAACCAAGGCACAAGTTGGCTCTGAAAAAATATTAAATACCCATCATGAAATTAAATACGTGTTAGGTTGGCCCAAACCAAAAACATACACAAAAAACTAATACTAGCACTTGACACATACAAGAAAACTCGACACCAATAGGAACACTTGACACATGAAGGAACACTCCGCTAATGTTGGATAACTCAGCACACATTGAAGAACTCGACACACACTATAGAACTTGGCACACATTACAGAGCAAGATGGGATAACACATTAACCTAAGGGTTAACATGATGTCAAAAAACTTCAACTTGATAATGACTGAAAATTTATTGGCACTCGACAATTGCTGTAACTTGGCAGCAACCAACAGAATCAGTGGGATAACATGACGACCAAAATGCTCCTGCATCAAATTACTGTGGTAAATAGATAAGACCTTAGATGCTCCTACATCATCACCTCATCTAAGCTTACATCATCAAATGATGTAACATCAACACTCTTAGATGTGCTGGAACTTGGCCTAGATATTTGCAATGGGGTGTCTTGTGTACTCGGCCTCTAAAGAGTTTGACTATTGAGAGGAGATGTAGAAGCTGGTAAGGTGACTAGTGTCTATATGGAAATTCGGTCCTTAGTTACGACAATCAACTTTTTCTCTTCAGTCTTTTCTCCTTGCTGAACTTCACCCTATGATGGTGGAGTCAGTATAGGACTGGCTTCCTAACCCTTGTTCTCTTTTGTTCCTTCATTGTCAACAATCACTATGGCTAGTAAACTTGAACTTTTTAGGCTTGGCATTGATATACCTGTAGGTTGTGCTTTTGCCTCTTTCATCTAAATGACAATTGTTGGCATTGTAGATGGTGTCTTTAGTTTAACATCTTCCTATTCAAGGTTTACACTTGGATCTATATGTAGATCTTGTGATTCCTTTTCCTTTACCTCTATAGGTTGTGGGGGCACATTTGGTGTAACTTGTTGCTCCTCTCCTACAGATGGAACTTCTTCCTTTTGAATCTCATCCACTCTCACCAATATTGGATTACTACATAAAATTGATGCATTGGTAGAGTCTTGTACTATTTTCTTCAAACAATCCTTAGTTAAAGGACTTACATTCTGAGATGTAGTATCATGAACATCCTTGATGCTCACCTAGTCTTGTAGACTCTCTTGGTCATCATGTGGGGGACTAGAACTTGACACCTATATATCCTGTACATCCTGTTGCTCTTCTCTAGCTGTGGCTTCCTCTGTCGTTCCTTTAGTTCCCTCCACAATCCCTTCCTTGATTTTGTTCACTTTATCATTATTTTCTAGTACTTTCTCACCTTTCTCTATTATTGCTTTAGTGGATAACCCATAAATAGATTTCCAAATTGATGTACTCTTGGTTATCACATCTTCTATTTTCTTCTTGAGTATCTATAATGCTTTATATTCAAGAGAAAATTTTCCTTTGTGCTTTTCTATTTTCATTAGCAATCATCTAGTTATCTAATTCAGGCACCACTTGGGCTAAAGTGGTTTCCCTAACTTTTCTTTCAGTAGTTAAATTGAATTGCCACTTTTTCTCAACTCTTTCATATAAACTCTTTGGTAATGAGTTGGAAATCTCTAGAGGGGTGGTCTTAAAAGTTACCATCATGTCATATATGACCTCCTTTATATTATTTTTCTCTACACTTCCTATCTTATCAAATCAACATGTGTGAAACCTAACAAATCTGCATTGGTCTTAATATTTTCACACAAGTTATTAATGTCAGAAGAGGGATTGTGGCTTACCACTTTGAATTGACTCAAGTCATCAGACTCTATCTTCTTCTCATTTAAATCCTCTTGTGGCTTGTACTTCTTCCTCAATCTCTTGAAAGTATTTTGAGAAAGGTGGCTTGACTCTGCTATGATATTTTCTCTTTTGCCTTTAGTCTTTGCAACTTCTTTAGCCCATGCAGTAGCTACCCTTGTGCTTGACCTAGTTAAATATATAGCTAGCTTTTTTTGTGATTGCTTCATAGTCTTCTTAGGTTTCTCCACTTCTTGTTTCTTTCCTTTCTTATTCTTCTCAGTGGCATTAGCATCTTCACCCAAACCTTGTGTAAGTTCCAAAGGTTCTTGACCTTGTGCTTTTTCTTCTTCATCTTCTTTTTCTTCCTCACCATGTTCACCAAACTTCTCTTTCAACTTCTTTACTATCTTGTTCTTCTTTCTTATCATTGAGGCAATTTGTAAGTTTATTGTTATTCTTGGTTTAGCTTTATCATAGTCTCCAAAGGATATATCATCCTTGCCAATTCCTCAGCTAGTAAAGTTGTGACGGCTACAGAGGCTTCATCCACATTAATTTCATATTGCAAGGGTTTTAATCATCTAATCATGGGTACTATAGCTTGCACATATGTGTAATCTGCATCAACTAGGAAACACACATCACTGTAATGTTGTTCCGCTAATGATACAAGAATCCTTAATATTTGCTTCATGGATTTCTTTAAATCATCAAAATAGGTAGTCATTACTTACTCAAAATTCTCTCCAAGTTGCTCAATGAACTTTTCTATTTCCTGTGTTATTGATCTATTTGTCTTCCAAGCAACTTTACCAAAAGTGGGGAACGTGTTTTAGACATAGAAAAATATGAAAACATCAAAGAACCAAACTTACAATATGCACTTTTGGCCTTCCTAATGGCTTCTAGATTTTCTAACAATTGTTGAAGTTGCAACTGGGCTAGGTCATAAGAATGGTCTCTTTTTACAATCTTGTAATTGAGATCAACTGCCATGCAAGAAATACTATTCAGTTGGGTTGATTAAAAGAATTTGTGAGCTATCACTCTGACTACAAATACTAAAAAGGGTTCTGAAATTGTATCAATTGACATCCCTCGCTTGTTCCATATGACACATGTTTTCTTCTCAATAACCTCCTTTGCATCACTCCACATGCTCTTTGGTCTATCTAGGGTAGAGTATCTTGATACTCTATACAAAATCCTTTTTGAGATTCTGATTGGTCCATTCTCTAACCAATTTTTTTTGTCATGCATGAAAATCAACACAATTATGATCCATTTAGTTTTGAAACCTTGAGGAAAGTCTAGGGCACACATTTTCCTCCTTCAAAACTCCATTTTCACATAACTTCTAGTAGGTTTCTCTAATCTCCATGTCTCCAACTTCTCCAATCTTTCCAGTGTAGCAACATCTCACATCTTGAACCATTAAGACCTTTGGTAGTATCATGGATAATGCACTAGACAAATCTTACTTGTACACAATTTAAGGAATTGCTTGGAATGAGGGCTGTCTAACATCATCACTAATTAATTGAACATTGAAAAATTTCTTCCCCTCTTTCCTAACTATTGTAGAAGAGCTAGCTGTCATTTTGACTTCCTTAGGTTTGCAAAAAATAAAAACAATGTAACTCAACACAAGCTAAATACTTTTTAAATCTAATGAATGATGTCAAGTTGTGGTTGAATATGGTTCGCAAACACTTGAAACTCCTTTTGCAATTTTCCTTCATGCTCTTTAAACTCTGGTAAGTGAAAATGAATTAAAAATGGACTATATAACCCTTTAAATTTAGCATTAATTGCTCAATGCTTGCACAACCATAAGCTTGACTATCATAGGATTTTCAACATGCTTAGCTAATATAGCAACCTCGACACTCACTACCATATCTATATTACTCAGTAACAACTACAATTCCTTTCATGCTTGACAACAATTGCAATTCTTTCCATGCTCAACAACAACATAGAGTACAACCAAACGATAGATTTTCTCTTGGTTCTAATCACTTTGTTACATCTTAATTCATGCTAATATGTGTTAGAATATATAGTCCAATGATATATATATTGAGAGAGTTGGGGGCGGGGAGGCGGCGGTGAATCAATTATCCAACTATTAATATAAACATTTTCCGTAAAAAAATTAACCATATGAGTAATATAAACTAAAACCACAACAAGATACTCATGCACAATTAACACCATATATGTTAACAAGGGAAACCCTTGAGTAGAGGGAAAACCCTGGTGGGGATCGTACCTATTGGTGTTTGAAAATGCTGGAGGGTTTTCAATTATCCCCATGAGAATATGAAACATCTAGGGGCAACTAACTCCCATTGTCAACATATCATTTCAGACACAGGGCCAACTATAAGGCATGACCCTTCTTCTACTTTAGGCTCTGCTAAACCTAGGCGGGTAGACCTGAGATTCAATTGATACTGTACTAGTGCAAAACATATCCCTGAATCTATTTAATGCAGATAAAAACCCCTATATCTCCTAATGGCCTATGAAACAACACAGATCTACAGTAGCTAGGTGCAAACCTATGCTAGTCATAAGCTAAGTGAGGGTTAGTTCTATTATAGCTCTTCAACATAAAAAGTAAAGATTGTTTGATTAATGATGTTGATTCAACAAAGCTCCTAAAATGTAGCAACATGAATAATTGATCCTATAAATGACCAATGTCTTATCTATTGGGAAAATCCATGAATCAAATGCATACATATGAATATCTGAGACATATGTGTATCTTCAGATATCTGATCTATCCATCTAACTTGTAAATGGACATCTATGCTCAATCTGAATCTCATTCTTACATGATATCCCCATCAGTAAACCTGCAATCCTGTTGATTCTCTTAAGCATTTACATAACCTCTTGGGTTATAAGCAACAATGAACTGACATACAGCCTTAAGGAGCTGCAAATACAACCTAAACTCTTTGTTCAGAGATTGTAAAACATTGAAGATCACTAATAAGGGAGACGAGAATCAGAAAGAAACTAATGAAATTCCTGTTCCTTTGTATTAATTTCCTTGAAACCATACATTTAAAAGCATGCAATCAAAACATGAAAACACCTAACATGTCTGAACTATTTGTATTATCTTTACACTTGTTGCTCACATGAGAGAAATATGCTGAAGAATGGAGGTGGAATCACAGTTCTGGATCCAAAAAAGTGGTCTCACAGAATGACTGTAAATTTCCTATCGATAATGGTTTCATAGTCACAAAAAACTGGAACCCCTACAATAGAGAAAGAAAAGAAAGACATAGGAGAAAAGTTCATTCCCGGATCTGATCTGAACATGACATTTGTCCCTTGGGAAAACCTCCTCAACAGGTTAAAACCATCTTTCTTATCTTCTCCCTCAAACTGAAAATCAAATCTTCATTATTCTGGCTCCACAAGGCAAAAATATCTGAGATATTTTATTTAACCTCGTAACTAATTTTTGATTCTAAAGTGCATTCATGGTAAAAGTAAAAAACTAGTTACAAAGTGACTTCAAGAAGCCAATATAACCTTTCTTGTTTATTTTCTCCACATCCAGGCTTCAAAAAGTATTCAAATCTTTCCTGTAACCAACTTTGATGCTCTGTGATGACTTCTGCCCATTGTACTGAGAATGCCTCTGAAAAATGAAAATTTTCTTATAGCCTGAACTGGTGAAGACCTGTGCAAAATCTGACCCTAAATTCAGAAAATTCATCTTCTCCAGGTTCCAACGGTATATTGAAGTGCCTAATTCAGACAAAAAATGCCCCTGTTATGGCCATTTGAAAAACAAGCTCCTGGACCGAATCAGAGATTTAAAATTCAAAAATTTAAAATCTTATATAGTGTGAACTCTATAAAACTTTAAAATAATTCAAATTTTCATCATGCATTGGAACAAATTTTCTAAATTTTCACTTTGTTTTCAAACTCTCCTTATTTCTCCATTCTTGTGACGCCACATGTCAAGACCTGATAAGCTCACAACACTTGAGACATTTTAATTAATTAATATTAATTAATGTTCATCTCCATCTCTCTTTACGTTCATACATGGAATGAATATTTTATTAATATTTGAACATTTCGTAACCCCAAGATCCCTTTACTCCTCCATTTCCGCCTCTACACTCAATGTTGCCTTTTACGTCTTCACGTTTAGCTTTTCTCGTAGCCCCGTGAGCCCTTCAATTTTCATTCACGTCTTACGTTTCAACTTTTCCTTTATGCCCATATGGGCCGTGCATATCACCGAAGGTCTCAAAGATTTGGTTTACGCTCTCACGCAAGCAAATTTGCGAGCAAAGCAACGTAAGGCATTGAATTTTGTCTTACGGGCATACGTTGGGCTTCACATTTCGTAACATCGGAGGCTTTTACATTTTGATTTACGATCATACGCTAGCGTAAGACTGGAGGACCTTCAAAATGTGCTTCCTGATCTTATGCAAGCTTGGGTTCAAACTCATTGGGCGCCAAAATATATATTGGCCTTGACCCGCAGGCCCAACACTGGGCCAAGCGTTGCCTCGAAAAGGCCATTGTCTTATAGACACTATAGCTTTGTGTCTTGTTGTATTTAAGACTTTCAAAACACTCCCACACAGTGAATATGGGATAAAGCATTTGTATTGGTTTTTCTTTTTCACTCTCCTCTGCCTTCTTTCCATTGCGCGAGGCTTTTAAAACTTGCTTGCCTTCTTGTTCTGTAACATGGAAGTCTCTAGAGACTCTATAACAATCCGATAGTCCAATATGATGGTTCCCAAAAAAAGCACACTAACCATCAGCCTGTTTGCTCGGTCCAAATTTATTCATCCGCCCCTCCCGTGTCACTGGCTTCCAGCCAAATGTGCTAAACCTCAGATCCTCTGTATAACAATCCTAACATTGCAAAACCACATTGCACCCTGACAGAAGGGAATAGGACGATATGCTGGTGTTGACAACAATCACCATGAAAGATCTTCTAGTTACGATTTCATCTTCTCCTTGTTTCTTTCAAGATATATATGTTTTGTGACACCTCATTTGATCAGAACATATGATCTTGCAGCGGTTTCTTCTTAATGTGCTATGGGTTTTTTAAATTAGGGGGTTGCTGGGTGTTGACTACATAACGTCTTCTTGTTCTTGGCGTGCTCTTTTTTATGAGTTCTGCCTGCTTCCTTTCTTATCTGTGCTAACTTCCCAACCAGCATTACATGTGGGCTTTGCCTGTGCATCTTCTCATGGCGTGGAGGCTTTTTTTAGCCAAGGGTCTACTTTATATAAAGGCTCTTCTATTATGCATTGAGCTCCTCTGGTATTATGAACGCGTGGGTGTCTTTTTCTGGCCTATAAGCTCTCTTTTCATGCTTTGATTGGAGAAAAAATTTGTCTCCACTTGGTTGCTCTTTCTATTTGCATGGGATGGCTTTGTTTTCAATTTAGACACCTTTAGAAGTTGCTCCTTGTCTTCAAATATTTTCCTCTTTTGTTCTATGCGTAGGTTGGCATGTTTAATGCAACTCTAGTGAATGACTACTTGCATTCTTTATGTGAACCATGGAGGATACCATGACTGAGAAGCCATCCTCACTTTGTTTAGAAACATCAATGAAAACTAATGATCGTGAAGCTCTCTTTTTCTTATGTGAGATATTATGTTTGTCATTATTGCAGTGACTCCATGATCTTCCAATGATACTCTGAACCAGAGCTGATGAAGCCATGCCAGACTTAACAAATTTGAATGTCATCTCTTTAAGAATTTCCAAATGCAAGCCTCTTCTTGATGTTCCCATTTACATGATCAAGATAACTTCATGATTCAATGAAAATCTGGCTCATCTGATGGAATCAGTCGGACCCCAAAGTGGGTCTGGCTAAAAAAATTTCGTTTTCGGACACCTAAGCTGGAAAATTGATCATTTGAACATCTAATATTGATTGCAAATGAATTTGAGCACAAACTAATCTTTAAAACTCATTTTCACCTCTTCTTACAAACTGTCAATTTCATGCTAGGAGGTCTTTTGACTGGCCTTAAAAATTGACCCGAACAACTGACCAGGCCCTGAAATTGAAGATACTGAATCTCTGCTTCTCATTCTTGCATCTTGTCAAATCTCTAATCATGATGAATTTGGGGTCAAAAGATATTCATTGTCAAAGTTGACCTCTCAGAATCACCTGCAGATAAACAAGTCAGAAAACACTAAACTAGGTTTAGAATCAGCTTCAAAAACTGGGTTAACTGACACTTGGAAGGACGAAAAATGGGGTACTAGTATTTTTCCATGAGGAATGTTTGATTCTATAGTTTCAGCTCATGACGAATAACAGGATGTAAATGGTAGACGTTCAAAGTAGGCTACTCATAATTACTGACTAGCAACAATGTTTGAAAAGCGATTTTTGCAAATGGAATGACCCTAGTAAAGTTTGAAGACGGATTCATCAAGGCTTAAAAATTGACACACTTATAATATTTTTAGAGTAGAACACAGTGGAACAAACCATTCGATCTAGACAATCATGGATCTCAAGTTATAACATCTCGAACAGGGCTGCTAATCCATCTGCAAATACTGACACCAGTAAAACTTTAGAAATTCCATTTGGAATCACATTTGAAAACTGATCAAACGGATTCTTCAAGAGCTTAAAATTAAAACATGACAAGTATCTAACATCTAAAATGCAACAAAAAAGGAATTTCAACAATTGGGTCAACTGGTCAAAAGTTATAACTCATCAAACAGGGCTTCCTAGAAATGTGTGCAAAATGCATCAGCATGAAAATAGTAAACTACCAACTTTGAGAGATTCAAAACCTAGTCAAACAGACTTGAAATGACTTGAAATCTGAAACATAGGTTCTCGGGTATGGACACTAGATATCCCCAAAGTGGTGAGTCATGCCACAATTCTAGGTGTAAGATATTCAATAGAAAACACAACCTCCCGTCGCTGTTTGAAACTTATGGTAAAATGCAGATTTGAATTTGCTTCAAAACAAGAATTCGCCAAGCAACTCAGAATGATGATTTATCTTCATGGAACAGGTAAATGGGCTGAATAGAAGGTGTTAGAAACATTGAACACCTTTTAGGCTTTAGACTGGCAGTCGGGTACATAGGCATCAGAAAGCTTTCATAGGGCTTGATTTCTCAACAGTGTTTGAAATCAGGGCTGCAATTTTGAGCACCAACAGTACCCACAAGATAATGTACTAATATAAATATTTCTTGTTAGAGGATATACCCTATTAGGAGTATGTTACAACATTTAGTACATATGAGTCCCTGTTAGGAGACTATGAATCACTGTAAGGAGATCCCAACCCTATTAGGAGTTATACCAACCTTGTTAGGAGTTGTGGAAGACAACTAGACCCACTCTAAACAGTTATGAGGTTAAGACCAATGAACCCACTGTCCAAATGATCTCTGTATTATTCCTTGCAAAATAAAAGAACTAAAGTGTACTTCCTCCCTCTATCTCTACATCTATCTTGTCAACAGACTTTTGCTTCTTCAGATCTTGTAACCAGATCTCATACTATGCATCCAATAATCCCTTGGATTTCTTACATGCATTTAGTGAGCATTCTACTCCTTTTTGCACTTTGCAACTTTACTTCACACTCTGCTTGATATTCTCTTCCAGATCCTCACACTCCAGATTACAACTAAGGAAAATATCTTTCCTTTATACTGTATCTTCATAATAATTCTTTGAGTTTGTCTTGAGGCTTTCCCAATTAATGAAAATAAGATGATTAATTAATTCATAATTACAATAGAATTGTCGGCTCATAATATATACAAAACTTTACATTTGCGATACTAGGTCTTGTGCACTCACTGACATCACCACCACACAACTCTCTTCATTACATCTTAGATGAAAGATAGTGATCAATCATCAGAGCACTACTTTCCAATGCTCTATTTCTACACCGCTCTTGGTAAATTAGGTGTAACTTCTTTACACTATCAACTTAGACTTTGTGCACTTAACCATGTCATTTGGAAAACCTTTGGAACATGTTCTTAATTCCACATCACCTATACCTTCCATAGTTACTATGTAATATAAGATCTCTAACTGCTATTCTTCCAGTCTCTAACAGAAACACTGCTATGTTGATATCAATGACAAATACAATCATGAATGCAACATATCAATACTCTCCAATGCTTGGGATACTCCCCCAATGTAGTATCATCAATGTTCATTCTAATAATATCCCCCTTTTGAAATTATGACAACATAGATGAAAAACATCTATGTTCCAAGAATATCAAACTATATTTTGTTGTTGTTGTTGCTATCATCTTCTCAAATCCTCTTCATCAATCATATGTAAATCATCTCTCTTGATAGACATCAATTATTCACTTCACACTAAGAAGCTCACAATACATGAGATGCACATCAGGTGCATACTCTTGCCTCTTACACAAATCTTTCTAAATATTCCTCGAGAGATAAAACCTCTCTAACTCTTCCTTAAGAGATAACACTTCTCCTCCATTATTCAGGATATGTTTTTCATGTACATTCTCTACCCCATTGAGGTCAATGTCAAAGGTCTCAAAACATATACAAAATACCAATTATTTCCAATTGTTACAGTCTCTTCTTCAACTCTTCAATTATCTCAAGTGTCCAAAGGCAATATTTAATACCAAAAACCAAATACCAAGAGTCCTCAATGACTCAGTACATACTAGATACTCCCCCATACAATAAGTATTAACATTCAGTATAGTCTAATCATAGTGCTCTATACCACTAGACTAATTCACTCCTTGCATCTTTTTCTTAGAGGTAGGGAGGGGCATAACCCCAAGCATACCTCTCAGCTAATCAAAAGTATCTTTAGGGAAAGGCTTTGTAAAGATGTTTGCAATCTAATCTTTAGTACTTACATTCTCCAATCTTATTTCCTTCTATGCTGCCTTTTCCCTCAAAACATGATACTTGATAGATATATGCTTTGTCTTAGAATGCAATACAAGATTCTTAGACATACTCACTATACTTGTGTTATCACAATAAATGATAACAGGTTCTGTAAACTCAGTTCCAATATCTTTCAATATTTGCTTCATCTACATAACTTGATTACAATTATTTTCTTTTGCAACATACTCTACCTCAGCTGTACTCTATGAAATACAATCCTTCTTCTTGCTCAACCAAGTTACTAGTCTTCCTCAAAGAAAGAATGCTCCACCATTGGTGCTCTTTCTATCATCCATACCGCCTGCCCAATTTGTATCAATATATGCACATAAAGTAAAATCAATGGATTTTTCATATCGAATCCCATAGTCAAATGTCCCCTTCAAATATATGAATATCCTTTTCATTGCTGCATAATGGTACTCTTTAGAATTAGCTTGAAATTTAGCTACAATCCCAACCGCATTTGTTATGTCTAGTCTAGTGTGAGTAAGATATTGCAATCCTCTAATCATAGATTTGTACTTTTTCTGTTTAACTATAGGAATCTCATCTATACTAGATAACTTATGACCGGTTATCATAAGTGTACTAATAGGTTTAAAATTCTCTAATCCAAATCTTTTCAACAAGTCTTTCAAATACTTGGCTTGTGAAATGAATATCCCATATTTTCTCTACGCAATTTGCAATCCTAAGAAGAAAAAAAAGTTTTTCTTATCATGCTCATTTCAAATTCATTCTTCATTTCTTTAGCAAGCTTATCACTTTCTTCATCATTGCTTCCAAATATTATGTCATCAACAAATATCACAATGATAAATAAACCATCATCATCTTCTCTTAAATACAAATTACCATCTGCTATAGCTTTGGTAAATTCAAGTTGTGTCAAATACTTATCCAACCTTGCATACTAGGTTCTAGGCGCTAGCTTCAGGCCATAAAATGTTTTCTTTAGTTTTCATACCATGTCTTTATCTTCTGTTGGAGGACATCCATTAGGCTATTCAATGTAGACTTCTTCTTCAAGTTCTCTATTTAGAAAATATGACTTGACATTTATCTGATATACCTCTTATTTGTTTATGTGCCAAGAACATCCTTACTACTTTCATTCTTGCTATAGGTGCATATATTTCCTCATAGTCTGTCTTCTTGCTATGAGTAACCTTTTCAAACAAGTCTAGCCTTGTTTCTCACAACTTCTCCTTGTTCATTCATCTTATTCCTTAATTTCCACTGGGTTCCTATCACATTCTTGTCTTTAGGTCTAGGAACTAATTCCCATGACTCATTCTTCTCAATCTAATCTAATTCTTCCTTCATTTCTTGGATCTAATGATTGTCCTTGACTACTTCATTTGTGCACTTTCGTTCAACATGAAATATCAGACATACCTCCTCATGCACTCTATTCCTTGTCATTACTCATTTGTCTTTACTTCCAATTATCTACTCAAGAGAGTGATTTCTTTACATATTTTTGTTTAGGGTAGGATTTGACATATCAACTCTTATCTCTTCTCTAGGTTTAGATCTTTACTCTTCTCTTTGTTCATCATTCTACAAGTCATTGTTAGTCTTAACGAAAACTTTAGCATTCTGTCTAAAAATTCTAGAGTTATCCTCTTCTTGATTTGAATTATAATATATCATCTTTTCCTTATTACCAAACTTTTCATCAATTCTTACATTTGTGCACTCAACTATTGTCTTAGTTCTATAGTTGAAACATCTACAAGCCTTACATTTCGATGAATAGCCATAAAACATACCTTCATCACTTCTTGGATCAAACTTACTAATATCATCATCTCTCATAATATAACATTTTCTACCAAATATCCTGAAATATTTGACTGATGGTGAATGTCCAAACTATAGTTCATAAGGTCTCTTACCCATACCTTGTTTGTTCTACAATCTGTTCAGAGTGTATACTATTGTGTTAACTACTTCTCTCTAGAATGTCTTTGAGACATCATTCTCAAATAACATTTCTCTAGCTACTTTTGCTATTGATTTATTTCTCATCTCAGCAATCCCATTTTTCTCAGGTGTTCTAGCTACAAATAGTTGTCTTTTGATTCCATTTACTTCACATAACATGTTAAATTCTCTAGAGGTAAATTCTCCTCCTCTATCTGATTTCAAACATTTTATCTTAACACTAGATTCATTCTCCATTGTATTCTTAAATATCTTAAACTTCTCAAAAGCTTCAGATTTCTCTATAAGAAATGCTACCCACATCATTCTAGTGAAATGATTAACAAAGATCATAAATTACCTTTCACCATAGAGTCATTTTGTTCTTGTAGGACCACTGAGATATGTATGAACAATCTCTAACTTCTTTGTGGTAGCAAACTTCTTGCTAGGAAAGGACACTTTCTTTTGCTTAGAAAAAATACATTTTTGCACACAACATCAGTAGGCTTTGTTATCTTAGGCAAATCTCTAACTGCAAATGTGCTACTAACCTTCACAATGTTATCAAAGTTTATATGACAAAATATCCTATACCATAGCCAACTGTTATCCACTCTAGCTACCAAACATGTTACTTCAGTAGGATTCAACTAAAATACATTGCCTCTAGATCTAGTTCTAGTTTCAATAATTTTGCCATCTTTATCCTTTATAGTGTAGGTCTTCTTTGTGAACTAAAATTGATATCCCTTGTCCATTAATTGTCCAACACAATAAATTATGTTTCAGACCATAAACAAAATAAACATTTTTCAGTGTTAGTTCTTCTATCTAAAGTAATGGATCCAATCCTTATGATATGATAGGTTGCATTGTTACTAACCCTAACAATACCTTCATCATAGTTTCTAAATTTAACAAATTTATTCATATCACTGGCCATGTGATGTGAACAACCATTGTCAATTATCCAATCTAACTTCTTTTCAACTTGATAAATTAGAGCTCTTTCTTCTCTAATTTCTTTGTCCACATCATCTTCCTTGATAGCCACAAATCCTAATTCATCATCACTTTCACTTTGATCTTTTTCATCAGATTCTTCATCTTCATTTGCATACACAAAATTTCTATCTCTATCTCTTGTAGGGTTAAACTCCCCTTTAATTTTTTCTCTCTTTTAGCACATTTAGATGCATAATGACCAAATTTATTACAAGTCCAACATTTAAATATTGTCTTACCATCTTTCTCTCTTCTTACTAGAAGCGCTATTCCTTCTTCAATTTTCTTATCTTCTTCAAATCTGCTACTGCTAGAAAAATCTCCTCTTGCACTCGCACTTGTAGATAGATTAGGTCAAATGTTCAACGTATTTAAAGTTGTCTCAACTTTGACTAGTTCTCCAGATTGTCTCAGTTCCAATTTTATAGACTCTGATCTTCCAAGCAATGTATCCTTTATGAAATCTTTGATGTAGAGCATTACTAGTTGAATCATTTGAGCTATATACTTGAATAGTCGTGTCAAAATTTTTAAGATCTTCCATATAACCTCATCATCTTATTTAGTTCCACCAAGAGACCAAATTCCTACAAAAATTTCTGATATTATACCAATATAGTTTCTTACAGATTCATCTTCCATCATCTTAGCATCTTGAAATGTGCAAATCCAATTTTGTAATCTCATTCTTTTTGCATGATCATCACCTTCAAAAGTAAATTTTAATGCTTTCCAAATTTCATATGAAGTTTGAAGTGTTTTTACCTAATTGTATTCATTCTCTGGAAGAGTTGACAATAGGGCTTCTTTGGCTCTCATGTTACCCATGAATAAATCTCTTTCTGCCTCACTACATTCCTCACACTTATCTTCTCTAGTGATTGTCTTCCCAGCTTTTATCAAAAGCAAAAATCCTAGACCCATGCATAATAGATGAGTCTTCATATTCTCCTTTCAATTTTCATAGTTGGCCCCATCAAATCTTGGGCTATCCTTCTTGAACATGTTCACCATGGATCTCCAAAGTTGTTAAAATTTCTCTTCAAGGACCAAAACCTTTGATGCCAAATGTTAGAATATATAGTCCACTAATATAAATAGGGGGGGGGGGGAGTGAATTAGTCATCCAACTATTCACATCAATATCTTTCTTAAACAAAGTTAAAACCATATGAGTAATATAAACTGAAACTACAACAATATACTCATGCACAATTAACACCATATACATTAACTAGGGAAACCCTTGATAAGAGGGAAAACCCTAGTGGAGATGGTACCCACAAGATGATGTACTAATATAAATATTTCTTACTAGAGGATAGACCCTATTAGGAGTTTGTTACAATATTTAGTACATATGAGTCCCTATTCAGAGAATTTGAAATCCTTATTAGGAGATTCCAACCTTGTTAGGAGTTGTGGAAGATAGTTGGAGCCACTGCCCAAACAAGGTTAAGACTAATGAACCTACTGTCCAAATGATCTTTGTATTATTACTTATAGAGTAATACAATTGAAGTTTACTTCCTTCCTCTACCTCTATCGCTATCTTATCAACCAAACTTCTTCTTCTTTAGATCTTGTAACTAGATATCATATTGTGCATCCAATAATCCCTTGGATTGCTTACACACATTCAATGAGCATTCTACTCCTTTTCACATTTCACAACTTTACTTCACACTCTACTTGATCTTCTCATCTAGATCCTCACACTCCACATTACAACTAAGAAAAATGTCTTTCCTTTATACTGTATCTTCATAACAATTCCTTGAGTCTACCTTGAGGCTTTCCTAATTAATTAAAATAAGTTAATTAATTAATTCACAATTACAATAGCACTGTCGGCTCATAGTCTATATAAAACTTTACATGTGTGATATTAGGTCTTTCACACTCGTTGATGTCACCACATGACTTTCCTCTATGACTGTGTGACTGTGCATCTGTTCATTACATCTCAGATGATAGATAGTGATCAATCATCAAAATAGTATTTTCTAATACTCTATTTCTACACTGCTCTTGGTAAATCAGGTGTAACTTCCATACACCATTGACTTAGACTTTGTGCACTTAACCATGTCATTATGACAACCTCTGGAACATGTCCTTAATTTCACATCATGTATACCTTCCACAGTTATTGTGCAACATAAGATCTCTGACTGTTATTCTTCTAGTCTTTAACAAAAAAACTACTATGTTGACATAAATGACAAACATAGTCATGAATACAACATATCAATACTCTCGAATGCTTAGGATACTCCCCCAATGTAGTATCATCAACATTCGTGCTAACAATATGATCTTTTTGGATCTTAGATATTTGGAACTAATGCATAATATAAATTTTCAAATGTTAGTTCCACACATACCTTTTATTACTTAGTTGGGGGTGATGTGGTCACTTGATCTATTGAATGAAGTGATCTAATTTGTATTTGATGTTCTACAATCTTCTTTCTTTTTTCATGTTTGGTTCATTTGCATCTTCATAGTTTTAGCATCAACCTTTCCTTTGCCTTTGCTACCTTCATTGCTCTGTGCAGGTGACCAAGTTGGGCAATTTTTGTTGACATGACTAGTCTTAATACAAATAAAGCATATAATCTCATTCAATCATCTATTGTAGTTACCTCTAGAATGTGTTCTTATGCAATTTTTTTGGAATGTGATTATATTCTTGGCAATAGTGACAACTGTACCTTGTGTTGTAATCCCAATCATAAGAATTTCTATTGTGATGTACCTTTGTCTATATGTTTGATGTCCACTTGGATTTAGATTTGAATTCATGTGCCTTGTGTCTATACTTTTGATTGTTGTAACAATAACCTTCAAATCTCTGAGTGTTGGTGATCTTGGTCCTGCATTCATGTGCTTGATGTCCTTGCTTCTTGCATTTGTGATAGCGTCCCTTGAATTTCTTAGGGTTTTGATTTCTAGTGTTGCTCCTACAAATTTTTTTTGTATGACCCAATTTTCCACAATGTTGACAAGTGGGCTTGTTATTCTTTCCCTTATTGTTCCTTTGTTCACCATTCCTAGATGGTTCTTCTTTCTTAGTCGTAGAATATCCCAAACCAACAGTGTCATTCTTTGGCCTTGGTACTTCCATCAATTTTTCAAAGTACTTGATGGTTTCACTAGGCTTGTTAAAATTTTCATTCTCATCCTTTAATTCATTCTATAATAGGGTATTATTTGTTTCCAAATTTGTAATCTCGATGTCTTTCCTATTTAGTTCTTGATTTGCAATCATCAGTTGATTCATCGTATCCAATTGCATGTTTGCAGGATTTTGGGGATCTGATGTCTTCTCTTCAAGTCTATTATCAAGTAGTCTTTTTTCTTCTTCAATCATGGCTTTGTCTTCTTTAAATTTCTTCTTTAGTTCAGTCATTTCACACAACAATACCGATTGAACTTCTTGTTTTATTTTTTAGGTTCTTGAGTTCTTCACTTAGGACATTATTCTTTTCCATCAGATCTGCAATTGTTGTATCAAACTCTTTTAAGTTTCCATCCTCAAATAATCTAGTATTGTCTACTTCTTGATGTTGAGTGTCATCTTTTTGAATAACTATCTCTTTCCTTCTCTTTAATGAATTTTGCAGTTCATCTCCTGCGTCCTTGAGTTGATGTAGGGCAAGCTATATTTCAATCTTTTGGTTCTCAATAGTCCTTCCCAACTTTTAGACTACCCTCTTCAAGATCTTACCTCAAAGGTTGTAAAACTTTCCTTTCTAGAGAACAAGGCTTTGATACCAATTAATGGACCTAACAATGGGAAAGTAAGTTCTGAGAAGGTGGGGAGGGGTGAATCAACACTTAAAACTTTTGCCTCTAAAACATATCACAAACATCCATATCATAACTTAACACATAACCTAAAATAACTTAACATGGATCACATCCATAACATAAAGTAAATAACACATAACACAATAAATTGGTTACCTAGAAACCCTCCAATGAGAAGGTAAAACTGAGGTGGGGATGACACCCACAAATCTTCACTACTGTAGTTATAAAGTGTGGCCAATTATAACTACAAAGTGTTTGATCGTAAGTTCTGATTTACCCTATGAGGGGTCTGCCCTATTAATGGCTTACAAAGACTATTAGGTCTCACCATGCTAAAAGATTTCAACTCACAATTAAGTAACACTTGGTTAAGAGATTTACAATACCTATAAGGACTACTCTGTTAAGAGATTTACTCTGCATCACCTATTAGAATGATTCAACACCTAATCTTTGTTAGAACCTTTCTTCTTGATTTTAGATCTCCTCTTATACTGATCCTTTTGATCTGATATATCCTTTATAATCCTCTCACTACCTGTCTTTGATCCTCTAGACTAATTTTTCTTTACATAACTCTGTCATAGCCATCATAGCTACCATGAATGCTCTTTCAACACTTAGCATTCATCTCCATGTGCAATGATTAAACATTATAGGGTTTTTCCTCAAATAGGCAATGGTGGAGATGGATTAGGTTAGAATCAAAGGTTGTAGTTGATCCTTATTGCTACTTTAACCTCCCCTTAATTTGATTGGTTACATGTATTGCATAGAGATTCATAATATGACTCCATACTCATCTCTTATAATTGTAAGTTAAGGATTATATTGGCCAAAAATAGTTTATATAGAAGTTTGTGCCATAACAATTTAACTATGTAAAAAATTATTCCTTTGACATCCAAAGACTTTGATGCTTAGCCTTCACTATGCTCTGAATGATGTAACTCAACCCTTGTAGAATCTGACACTAACTATTACTTGGCAGCTAAATTAATAGATATGTATAGACTACTTGGTACTTGATTGACTCAGCACATACTATATGCTCCACACATACTAGTGCTCAAAACTGACTAGTCATATTACTTGACATGTACTGTTTGGAAACTTATGCTTGGCATAATTTGATCACATGACTTGCATTGATTTCTTAGCTTGCTCTGATCACTTGTCATGTACTATGCATTGTAATTCTACTAGATAATGACTAAGTGTTTTGCCACTGCCTTGTCAAAACAAAAATGAGATCAACAAGTGCTCACAATTTCCCCACTCAAATCACACAACCCTATATATTTTTGAAGATCTTAATTCATTGTGTCATGCCCAAAATATATGGCAAAGCACACACAACAAATTTTTTTTTTTTTGAACAAAGATTAAGTAATATAACATAGTCATAAAAGATTTTAAATGTCTTCTATAATAGAACTAATTGTTTGAATAGTTTTACGTTAAGATGCCCATGGTACTTTGAAAACTAGATGCCAGTTCAACATTGATACAAAAAGGATTATGTCATAGTTGGAACATATCGTGCAAAGATTATTAGGGTAAAGTGAGAGTTTCTTAGCGAATCACTAAATTAAATTAAGCGACTAATCCATTAAATTAAAGTCCAAACCCATCGATTGATTTTATCAATTCCTTAAACTATTACCACCTAAGATATACACATACAATGGAAGTAAACTCTATCATTATTTATACTATCCACATTCAAACTTAAAATTTTCTATAACATACTTATAACAATCTAATCTATTAACTTATTGCTTACAATTAAAATTGAAGACTAGGCTTAATTCGAATAAATCTATAAATTAAACTAAGCTTTATTCAAAACTATTATAAATTTAAGTCCAATAATAGAATGCCAATATTAAGATTAATCTAATTGAACTCACAATAGTATAAATTAGATAATAAAGCATTAAAGCTATTATAATCAATATATATATTAAATTCAACTCAAACCTTTAAATTTAAACTAATAATAATCCAAAAATTAAAATACCATTCTTAATTTAAAATTAAATATAAATTTAAATGCTAAGTAACATTTATTTAACTTCCCTAAAACTACATACTAACTATAGCTTTACATCTTATACTAACAATTACTCAAAAAAAATAACAAACATAATACTACTTTCTAAAAACTTAAAGCATCTACTAATCTAAATACTAAATTAATGCTAATCTAATCTAAACTAACAAATAAATCTAACTTAACAAAATAATAATTATAAAATTTAAATTACAGCCCACCTTTCCCACCTAAGCTACCTACACTTACCCTATACATCTAAGCCAAGAGGGCTGCCTACCTACATGGCCCGTCATCCCAATGGGCAGTACGCTGCCCAAGGTCTGTGTACTGTAGACCTGTCCCCTCTATACCTTGCATAAGTGGGGATAGAGATGCAAGCCTGTGCTATGGGAAGGAGTATGACATTAATGTCATTTATAAGCATTTTAAAAAAACTACTTACCTTGCCCCACCCTTGTTTGATGTGACATGACCAACATACTGCCTAAGTACGCAGGTGGCTGGTGGTGGATAAGTCCACGCCAAGTATTGAAAGGGGAAAGAAGAATGAATAATAAAAGAAGGGAAATCAACATAAACTAGGTGAGATTTTTTTTTTAAAATTTTAAATTTATTATAAGGATCGACCTGTACTTTGCCCATCTCTATGAAACATGGAGTTTGATGCCAAAAGTTTTATAGTTGAGATGTGGAATTAGAAAAAACATTAACATATATATTTAGATATTTTATTTTCAAATTTATTTAAGTTATTTTGATTAATGAATTAGCAATGATTTTTTTATTGCAACTCAAAAGGAATGTCTTAGGGAATATTCTCTGTGACATGGGAGGATTAAAGAAACTTCCCCATACATTTTCCAGAGAGGGTTTTAACCCCTGGAGGTGTTTTTTTTTTTTGAAGCCAGTTTTAACTAAGTGTTGGCACATTTTCTTGCTATAATGATTTTTTGTTGTGTAATTTAGTGTTCTCTATTCTTGTTATAACCTTGATTTCTTCTTAACAAGCATAATAATAAAATGGTATAAGTAAGGTTGTAATCTTTTGTCTTTCCTCCTAAAATTTATGTTTTATTAATCATTATATAACAAGGAATATGATCTTATATTTAGAACTCAAGGTGATGCATAATTCTTGATCGAATTGATTGTGTCAATTATGAAACTTAGCAATGAGAGAATTAACTTTGTGCTCACAATGTAGGATTTCCATTTCCTCTTAATACTTATAACATCAAATTTAAAACTTTAACATATCCAATTGCTTTTCATTACATAATTGAAAACTTGGAAATTTAGAATTCAAAGGCATTATCTATCATTCAATTCTCTCATAAACACATGCAAAAAGTTGAAATCACATGAGAGCAATGCAAGGAGATTTCTATAATCTTTTTCTTTCTCTATTATTCATCTTGGTTCAAGGCTCCATCAGGAAAGAACTAGTAAGAAAACCTGATGTCTTTGCCAATACATCAAAATTCAAGTACATTTTATATAATATTGCAATTCAATTGAAATTTCTTCAAGGGCTTTCACAAGAGAACTTCTTCAATGTCTTCAATGCATCAAGGAAACCATGGGAGAGACAAGAACCAACATGGAGGTAAAACAACGCAATGAGATGAACAATTCAAGCATGCATCCCAAACTTGGTTTTGCGCAATAGATCCAAACATAGGACCTGACTAGGGGGGAGGTGGATTTTCCCAATGGGAGATGTCAATCACTATACCATAACATGGCCCTTTTGGGGCTAAAAATTCAAGAATTTCCATTCTATTACAAGGCCCTTTCGAGGCTACTATCACAAGGATGTTCATTCCTTTCCATATTCAAGATTTCACAATATCAACAAGGTATGTGATTAAAAGTAGGGGCCCATACACCCTACCCTCTTTCCCTCCTATCACCATGAAAGGAGACTCTCACCATTGAGTTCCAACTAAGGCCCTACCCCCACACATGGCCACTTCTTCCCTATCCAAGGGTGAGTGACGCCAAAAAAATCCCCATGAAATCCTCTCAAAACACAAAACATCAAGAAAGTATGGAAATAACATCAAAAGAAAATAAGATAAGTTCCCTCCCAATCAACCCCAACACACAAACAAGCAATAAATAAACAACACAAAACCTTATGCAAGGTTCGAACATGATTCAATCATGAGCACATGAAGAACAACTCAAAGGGATGACGAACTCCTACCTTCACAAAGAGTGATGGCAAATGGTGGGTTGAGAAGAGCTTTCCCTTTTCTTCCTTCAATCTTCAAAACTTCCTCTAAAGCTAGAGGTTTGGGTGACAAAACCAAATCTCTCCAAAAATGCCTCTAAGTATGACTCTTAACTCAACTAGACTACAAGTAAATTCAAGATGGAGTTTGGGTCACCAACTCATGTAGATGACAATCAATTTTCGCAACCCATCAAAAGTAGGGCTTTTGAGTGACCCTAAAAGTCAAACAAGGAGGCTAAGGGGGTGGAAAGTACTCCCCACCCATACCCTTACCCCTAAGGCACTTACATTTGATGTTTTTAAGCATTAAAGACATAATAGGAACAATTAAAAGCTAGGAGAATAATAAAATCAAATAAAAACCTTTAAAGAATTACAATGCAAGAGAGCACAAAATTAACAAGTGATTTAGTCTTGCCTTCCCATTGAGTTTTCTTGGCTAATTTTCCTGCACACTCATTGCACACATCAGTAGATCAAGAATTCTCATGCATTATCTAAATTATGTATCAGAAAAAAAATCATATAAATTAAAGCATCCATTTTCTAATAATCAATTGTTTATCCAATTCTACTCATATTTTTGGCCATTACACTTGCATAATCGAAGTGTTAGTTTTGTATACATTTACTTCATCATTATATATGTTCATAAAGCATTAAATGATGAAATCAAATAATTGAAGTGAAGCATCACACATTGTAAAATAACATAATAATGTTCAGTGCATCAAATAATGTTTTGACATATTGAGTCGTGAATATCAAAAATAATAATGTATCATCGATGCTAGGATGGGTCGGGGCGAGGCCTCACACATTGTACCATTGCAAGAACTTTGACACATTCTATCACTTGTTTAGATTTTGGCTTACACAAAATTTAAGTCAAATTTCCTTTTTAAAGTAATGCTTCTATGATTTTTTCCTTTGGACAACATACATGAAGTTGGTTGAAATGGATTAGTTGGGTATTTAAGAAATTTATTTTTGGGACTAGTGTGTTACTAGATCAAATATAATATTATTTAGCTAGTTTAGTTTCTTGTCAATTCAAGTTCATTTAAAAATTAACTTTCTAAATAAAGTATTAATTATTAATCAACTTTATTTATTGGTATTAGATAAATATCTTTACCAAATAGTTATTTTTTTTAAAGAATTTTGTTTATGCTATAATGAGTTATTTATATTAAGGAGATTAGTTAAAATTCTTACTTATAGGAATGTATTAAATATAAATATGTAATGCTCTATGTAACACTTTGCCAGAAAACCCAAGAGAAAATAACATATATTATGTCACTAAGTTTGCTAAACATTTTTTTTTGAAGTATAAAAATAATCAAGATACAATATAGCAGAAGCAGTAGCTCATATACATACATACATACATGCATACATACATATATGCAGTACAATAACAATTACATCTCTCAAGGGTTCCATAACGTTGATATCACACACATGAGTTTTAATAAGATTAAATTTGATAAGTAAACAAAGTCCATGTCATAGAATATCCATAGTTACGAAATTACATGAAATAATATACAAGTACATATGATGCCACATGGCATAACCAAAATGCATAATCATCCTTTGTACAAGTCACAAGGTATAAAATATTATAATAATATACATCATGATAAGATATCTCTCATAGGATCTCAAATAATCAAAGTACAATATATCAGAATATGACCATAAAACATAATCACAAGATCAAAGGAGTAGAAAAACTACACAAGGTACATCCAACATCGACATTTAGATGTTAGATCTCATGGTATAAGAAACACTACCACCCTGTTAAAGTGGGGTTGCCATTGCACCAAAATATCGATCTCTCAATACTCAATACAACCACTCAACTTATAGTACATAGGAGGCAGTTAAGCCCGTGCCATGAATCCTGAGAGGAGTGTTGAACAAATTTCCAACAATCTCCCCCTCAACATTACCCAAGGGTCTAAGGATTTAAACTTGTGACCAAGCTCGGATACCACTTGTTAGAATGGGGTTGCCATTGCACCAAAAGACTGATCTCTCAATACCTGATACAACCACTCAACTTATAGTACATAGGAGGTGATTAACACCTTGTCATGAATACTGAGGGGAGCACGAAAAAATTTCTAATGCACTCAACCTCATGGAACCTAAATGGTCCACTCCCACTATGCTAAGGAGATAATCTCAAGTCCCAAATGGATAACAATCCAAAAGTCATAAAAAGAATTGAGGTCAAGGAATCTTGATAGAAATCTATCTCAAAGGGACCATGTACACAAGAAACATCTAATCCCAAAGGCAACAAAGACACATAGGAAACCTAATATGCATGTGGGCAAGTTTCATCACATGAGTTAACTCTAAAGTTAACCTGGTAGTCTCTCTAGACTCTACCCCTCGAGTGACTCTATGCAACATCAATATCCTTTCTTACAGATAAGACATATCAATGAGGCAAGGTCATAACCAAGTGTCCTCTCTACTCCCATCCTAGTCTGTAGTAGGACTTAAACCATGCAAGAAGTAATATATTGATTCTTGTTAATTCATTTAAACTCCATTAATGAAATATTATCACTTGTTAATACAACTTATAATGGGTTACCCAGACAACCTCTTTAGGGCTCTGGCCTCCTTTGCAAGCCACTTCTCAACATACACACATATAACCTACCCTAAGCTCATAAAAGTATATCTCATAAAATCACAATAACCACATCAGTCCTATATGAGAAACTAGAAAACACAATAGATAATAGATCAACCCTCAAAGATTACATCACAAAAATCACAACATTAGCTTACATAATAGAACTAGTTCTCACCACATAAACACATGAATGCATCACAATGGTTGGGAATAAAATAATAATGAATGAAACAAGATCACACAACATCATACATCAATCACTTCCCAAGCCTCTGGTAAACATGCCTAACTGGTCAAGATACTAGGTTTCCCAAAAACCCATTACAAGATAAAACACAAACCCTCAACATGTATATAAAACAAGTGTAATTATTGAACCATTTCAGTTTTTGATATAGTTTCATAAAAACCATTTTGCGTCAAATTCAACTTTCATTTCTAAAAGTCTTCCTAGTAGATGTCTCTTCCAAATTTAGATTATCATAATATAATTCCCAATTTTCATAGTTTTAAAGAATCAATCTTTAGTAAAACAATCTTTTAATTAATCCTGATAATAGTCATTATTATTTAAAAAATAAAAATAATAATGATAATAATATATTGACATTTTAAGTGAGATCCCATTTTTCAAAATAATATAAAAAAACTATTATAAAATTTAATTAAACTTCTCTAACAAATCAAAATTTAATTTGATATAAAATAAAATAAATTTTATTAAAACTAGCTAAAAATTTAATATAATTTAAATAGCTTTATATATATTAAAAAAATCATATTATTTTTTTAATTTATTAAAAAACACATACCTCATGCATAAAAGCCCCTCCCTTGGAGTAAGGCACTGTCATAGTAGCAAGGTACTGTGTTAACAATATTTGCTACTACAACAATAGACTTATTGTGTGCAACCCTTTAAAGGTCGCCGATAGGAGTTACAAGAAAAAGGGGGGGGGGGGGGGGGGGGGGGGGGGGGGTGGCGAGGGGTGTGGTGGTGGCCCTATCTCCCTTAATAATATACATATTTTTATTTTATATAATTTTTTCAAAAAAGTCATAATGCCTAGGTTTCTTTTTTAAAGAAAAGATAAATTACCACAATAATATTTTATTATTGTGCTATTTTTTTTTACATACATACATATAACTATTGTTTTATATAATTTGATAGTAAAAATAGATGCAACCAATCAATTTTATTGAAAACAATTCTTTCCATGATTTCATACCCTACCCATGAATCCATTTTCTAAATTTCAAGCTTTTCAATAAGGGTTTCAATTTCTTTTTTGCTAAGATGATTCAATAATGAAGACTGATTATTTCTAGAACAAGGGTTTCGATCTAAAATACATTTTCCATTAACAAAATTGATACAACACACAAAGAAGATATAAGTTTTTCAAGAGATTTACTACAATTAACTCTACAAGATTCCTACCTTGATTTGATGCTACAATCTAACAAAAGCTCAATGATTACAAAAGTTCCTATCTCCTAGATCCTTCCAAAATATCCCTATTGGTAAACAAATTTGTCTTCAAATAAAAATCCCAAAATGACACTTATTTTCCCAAATATGAAGACACAAAAATCCACCAATAGTTGGGTCACTTTTCTATTGGATATTGCAAGTACTCTCTGAATTTTACAAGGTATAACTCCCCAATTAGATATGCAAAGAATAAGGTTTAATAAACGCTTTTAACTTGAAAGAAAAGACTGCCCTCACTATTCCTTGATAGGGGCAAATAATTAAATAGAAATGAAAAGAAATTACTTTCATATACAATAATGAAAGCACACACAATTCTTTCACCTCGTATATGTGATTAGAGAGATCAAGAAATGATTAATAAAAAAGGATGACCTCTACAATAAATGAGTTTAGTAGCATAATTTAACTCCATTACTTAGTCCCAATTCACACATAAACCAAGAGTAAGATCAATTTGAAGCACATATTCTTTGAAAAAATGGAATCTTCATCAACCCAAAAATTATCCAATTTCTGAATACTATTGACAATCAAAATACTTGCAAAAAATTGGAAAATAAATCTAACTTAAAACATGCATCACTTATTACAATAAAATGCTTCCCCCTTCATACAATTTGCATTTCTCCTCTCACGTAATACATAGTCTACCCAAACAGTTAAACCTCCAGGACTCTCCACCCCCAAAAAGAAGAAGCATCATCTGCCTCCTTTGGAAAAAGAAGAACCCCATTTGCATATGAGTGTTTGCAATAAATAATGCCTCTAGTCAGTTATGGTAACTGTTTTGCAGACTAACTCCCTCTGCATGCCTTCAAATTAATCTCTTTTTGGATTCCATGATATGTCTATCTTGCTACCTATCGAGTTTCTAATTAGCCATATAATGTTTGGCTTAAAAGGATAAATATTATTAAAACATGAAATAGATATATAGCTTTCACAAATATGTGGCTTTATTAAATGACAAAGAACCTATAACTTATCTCATGAGATATTATTATAGTAAAGAAAGTCTTCTCTATTGCTTGAGCTCCAACATTTATCAAATTTCTCCCTTCATTGAATTGGGTTTGGATGAAACATTTTTTATTCTTGACATCACCTACACACTTGCATCTTCTACCAAGAAACCCGAGTTCATGCTTCTTCTCTCTGAGCACTACACTTAATGTCTTCTTGCTATGGAGGTTAGATTCTCTATTTGGAGTGCTTGAGCCTCATTGATGCTACATCAAACAATTCACATGCACTTGCTTGAATTGTGTTAGTTGGTACTTTTAAACCCAATTTTAAACTTGAAAATCTTATCCCTTTGATGATATTTTCCTTGGTTTTCTTGAATTCTCCTATGGTTAGTGTTGAAAATGCTGTGCAAAGTAGGTTTTAGATGAAGTTTCATGATGATGAACCAAAATGCTCAAGCACACAAGTTCAAGGGTTTCCTTTGTAAATTTGGAACCAATTGAACAATGTTCAATGGTTCAAAGGTTTGAATGGTTCAACAGATTCATTGGTTCGATGTGGCACAATAGATGTGTTTAGATGAATGTGTCTAGAATGTGCAATGGTTCAAAAGTTTAGAAGGGAAGAAATGTAATTCAAATTCAAAATTAGCTCTAGGGTATGTGGATCAATTCAATGTACAGTTCAATTTCCTAGTTGCAATAGATTTCAAAAGTTCAAAAGGTAGACCTAAGGCCCAAAAACTTGATTTAAGAGGTGCCCTTGGTGAGACTCAAAATGATGTTCTAGGTTTAATATTTTCAAAGCCTAATTGAAAGATATGTTTTCAAAGAAAATCATGGACAAAGATGTTGATAAAAATGAAAGGGATAATGGTTTATTTTATTGGGCATATCCAAATTTGAATGTAGCCCCTAATCGAGCATTCACACTAAATTGCAAAGTGTTGAAGTTCACTTTTCAAAGAATTTAACACTAGGAATTGCATGTTGATTATATATTTCAAGTCATGCCTTTATGTAAGGTGTGTGAATACATTTTTCACCAATAAGAATAAATGGCTTGTGAAGATCCATCTATGGTTTAAAGATTGCAAGAGCACCTACCAATATTGGATCAAATGCAGAGATTTTTTAAATTCCTACTAGAATCGGTCCTTGATGCAAATCTTTGGTGCACGATCACTTCTCAGCACCCATGAGTCACATCACTTCAACCATGAATGAGAAACATGTACAGACCCCTAATGAAGGCTTAAACATTAGTTTAAAAGGAACATTATTCTATCAACCATTCAATGTAAAGTATCAAATCATTCATTTTAAGGTTGGCCATTTATAACTACAGTAAATGGAGGTAGCATATGCTCTTTGTTCATAGCATCGAGACCAATCACCATCTTTTTCTCATCTCATTAAGGAAGGACACAATATACAACTGAGCAACATTGCATCATGGTGATCAAAGAATGCAGGTAAAGGATTTGATGAAATATGTAAGGCCAAGCATATCACTCTCCATGCCATCTAGCCCTATGTTAATAGGTGAAACATATAAATATATTTGAGGTCGAGGTTTGAGCATAGATGTGGTGGTTTTTAGAAAAGTCAAGTTTTATATTAGACATATATTTATTGGTTCCAATTCCATTTCTTGTCCTTTCAATAGAATAATCAACATGGCAACCCGATCCGGGCGAAACATTTTAACACAAAGTCTAGGTTTTTCCCCATGCTTAGGCTTGAAGAGATACATCCGCAACCAATGAATGCAACAATGCCACCATATATAGAGTAAGCATCAAGTATTTGACAAAATAAGAGTTTCATGATTAGCTATGGAAATTTTTTGGACAAGCCCATGGGTTTTGGTGTTCCTACGTAAGCATAGAGGAAAGGTGATATCTGTGAATTTCTTGACAAAGCACTCAAGCCATAAAAAGCTAACAGAAAATCATACATGATCTCTCCTGCAAAATCCTTGTAGGTACTTCTACATTAAAAACATGAATTTTTAATGTATTTCGATGTGAAACACAGAGTGGAATAATGTTGTATCATGAGGTCACCATAATCCATCAAACATTAATGGTATGGATAATATGTGTAGGCCATGGTTCTTTCTCAAGGAGACACCATTTGTCCAAAGAATGTCACTTTGTTACTGGAAGTTAACTTTAACGTTGATAAAACATTAAGTCCTATGCAACAAAAGGATAATCTTTAAAGAAAATGAATACTTAGTAACTAAAACATAAATGAATCATTTGGAAAGAAAAGATATATGTGGATGAAAGCTTGGTCAAGGGTTCTTTTTTTGAAGAAGGTAGATGGTGTGCTTCTTCTTTCTAAGGGTGGAGAGTCTTGGAGGTTCTGCTATTTTTACAAAATATGTGCTACATATTTGGGGATATTCAAATTGTGTAAAGGGGGTAGTTTTTGATTGTAATAAGAACTATTTGTTTCTTTTTCTAGTTTTCTGCAAGATGTTTAAATTGTCAGTAATATTTAGAAATTGTATAATTTCTAATTGAATGAAGATTTCATTGCTTCAAAGATTACATGCCTTGAATCAATCTTATTCTCATTCATGTGTGGATTAAAGTTGAATGATGGAGTTACAGTTCTATTATAGAATTCATTTATTGCAAGAGTTGTCCTTGTTAGTTTAATCTTTTCTTAATGCATGTGCAGGTGGAAGGACTGTGTGTCTCCATTGTCGCATGTGGAAGTCTTTTCTTTCTATTCCAGTTATAATAATTTTCCCCCTATCCAAGAATAGTGCGGGTGGCCTTTGATTTGAGGTTAAAAGAGTTTCTTAAATCTTATTCATTGTATATCCAATTGGGGAGTTGTACTTTGTAAAATTCAGAGGGCACTGGCACAATTCAATAGCAAAGCAACCCAACTTCTTTTTGTGTCTTCATTTTTGGGAAAACAAGGGTTATTTTGATGATTTATTGTGTGAAGATAAATCTATTTACCAAAAAATTGCATATTAATATTTCATGAAATGTTCAAATGATGGAGATTAGGTGTAATTAAAGAGTTGAATCACCTACCATCATAACATCATGATGGCTTATTAGTTACTACTCTTTAAATATTTTCATGCAAGGGGGGATTTTTCAAATAGACAGATAAACACTTCACAAAATTTCCATAACCTATTCACATTTCACATATACAAAGACATCAGCTGTGAGTTGTGTTAGAATGATCATTTTGTAAAATGTTTCAGATATATCAACTACTCATGTATCCACCATTTGGAGTTATGGGCCTTCATGCATATGTCATGTGCAATCATTAGCATTCTATCAAACAAAATACATGCATTGTTGATGTTCCCACATATCAGGTTTGATGAAAGCTGACCCCTGTTCCTTCATCTCTTGCAATTAATTATGAACCTTCAAGTTTCTTAGAGGGTGCACCGAACATTTATTCAAACACCCCACAGAGCATGCATACATACTCATGCTTAAGGATAAATTCTAGTAGATCCCTTAATGGAATTTATATGGACATTGCCTCCCATGATGTTTAGTACTTCTGAATTCATATTACCTCTGAATAGGAGCCGCAAGTCTTCAAAAATAGATCATTTTCCTTTTTATGGTTCATGCACTTTGTATTAGAGCCTCAAATTTCCCATGTGCCAAGCTATCATTCCTCCATACCTTGGGTAGATTTGAGAGATCAACCTTACAAACTCAAAACTATGAGCTTACTTTTCTATTGGCTTTTAGGAACACTTGATCACCAAGTGAGCTAATTTTTATTCAAGAAAACTTGTGGGGACTCCTTTTAATGTGCCTATTCAACTGCATTCTCTCATTGGTGTCAATGTCTTCTATGTAGTGTCTTTAGCTACAACTTACCCTAACAACTTCCTCTATATTCTAATTCAACACATCACAAGTGTCCATTATGATGACTTGACACTTAGAACACTTATAAAATATATCACATTCTTCCTTGAAGTAGGACACACTAGACTAGGAGTGCTTGTTCTTGAGCCTTCAACCATGTTGGCATTTTATAAAATAGGTATCATGCACTATGATGCTTCCAAGTACTTGAACACATCAGACTTCAAACATTGAGCAATATGTCAACAAGACCTCTCCTAGTATGGACCTCTCCCCTATCTTGGTTGGTGGTTATGAAAAAATGTATCTTAGTGGATAAGAACTACATAATGGTCATAGAATTATTTGATGCTAATTCCATAGACTATTGCCTTATCAACATTTGACTATATACATGGAGATTATAGGACAAGCTTTTATTATCCTTCAAATTATTATATTTCCACATACTCTTCACTTTATAGTTGTTGACTTTTGTCAAATGCTTTGCAAGTGGTCTTGTGACTTATAGGAAACGACTTTGGTGAATTTTGAAGTTCCTAAGTCTCGACACCTTTTGATTTGGTGATTATTTAAGAGCCTCTAAAAGCTTCATTATAGCCTCACATTCCATAATTTTAGATTATTTTTATTTTATTTTAGCTTGATAATGCTTTGGACCTACACTGCTACTGTCCATAATGACACTATAGTCTTCTAGTACTGGTGGAGCTATATCTCTGATAGGGTGGGTGTGTCATCTAACTATACTCCTTTGAAATAGATGGATGAGGTATTTTGGAGGTGAGTTATTGAGAGCTATTCCTTGGGTCCACCACATGTTTATTTTGAAATGAGAAAGTGTGATGAGTTAAAAATATGTATCATATTTCATTTCTTTATCATTGGCTCTATTCTTGATTGGTCAAACTAGAAACAATTGACTAGAACCTGTATGAAGGAAGTTGGGGAGAAGAAAGCTCTTCAACATTTCCATAGTCCATAAGAGACCCCAGTTCTTTTATCCTTCAACCCACACTCCCAAATTATGGAAATAGTAACCTATATTTTGAAACTGCATCATTGATTTTGAACCATTGACACAGAATTCTAAACTTGGACCTATATTTTGACTTTGAACTATACTCATGAACTTTTGATTTTGACCAATTGGGCCAAGAGAACTATCTGAACCATTTGAACTATTTGAAACACTTGAACCATGTTCAATACAGTTCCAAAGTTACAAAGGAAGATTTTGAACTTGTGTGCTTGAGCATTTTGGTTCATTGTCATGAAACTTCATCTGAAACCTATTTACACAACATATCCTTACACAACACTTTCCATATAAAATCATAGGAGAAAACTGAGATTCCAAGGGAGGGTCATTAGGAAAGCTAGACTTTCTAGTTTAAAATTGGGGGTCAAAATGCCAACTAACAATCCCATCTTCCAATCTCAGAAAATTGCTCCTCCAAAACTTGTCTGTGTAGAAATGAGTTTTAATATCTTAGTAAAGAGTTTAACTCTTCCTAAGGTTTCCACTTTTTGATCATGCAAATGCCTCTTCTTTTATTATTATTTTTTATTTAATTCCTTTGTGCATGCTTTTTTGTTTTAATTAAAATAAACTTTATTTAAATTATTCCCACTTCATTTTTTTAAATGAGAAGAGATTTTTAGAAAATATATTTATTAACTTAACTAGTAATAATATTTAGAGTCCTTTTTTTAAATGCAACTTCTAAAATTATTGTTATTAAATTAAATAAGTATAATTGCAAACATAGTCTATTAATTAAATCTTTAAATTTATTTGTTTCATTTAATTAACTTATTAACTAATTAAATTGAATAAAAAATGATTTTACTTTATAAAAATTTCATTTAATTAAATCATTTAATAATATCTTTGGACAATTTAATTATATGCAAAAATCATAATGAATCCATAAACTCAATAAGAAAATTTGTCTAAAAGAAAAAGTATGAATCAAACTAAAATGTTAAAAATCTTGAATTTATGTCACTTTGGAAAATTTGGAAAGGTAAATAAATGAAATATTTGTCCTATATTTTAGTACAATTGGCTCAAGTATAGGATTTTGACTTGAGAACTATCCTCCCTCTTTTACCATTGAGATACTAGAATATGACACACTCATCCTAGAACTTCAGGGAAGTCGATGCCCTATATCTGCAATCTGCACAAATGTCAAACATGTACATATGCATATATATCTAAAATAAACAAGCAATATCAGAGAGTGGTACATCGTGTAGATCCTAACTAGTAGGTGACTACAACTCCCTCCCTTAACCACATCAGATACATCAAACATAAAATAAAACATACATGTGTACCATACACATGCAAGTATGGGTAAGTAACCATAAAACCATATAAAAACCATCCATATAATTGTCATTATGAAAGAAATTCAAATCAGTAAATGAAGTATGCAAAACATCATCATTAAAAGAATAACCATAAACACATCAAATATTTGAGTATAACTTATCAAATATTTAATCTAAGTATGTAATTAGTGTCAACCAAATTAGATAACCAAGTACCACTAAATCACATCACTTAACCATGAAAATTGGCCTAAAAGAATTCAACATAACATGAAAGAAAACTAGGGGTAGGCACTACACTCTATCAAGGAATCTTTAGAACAAAAAGTCAAATATGCATTAGATATCTATTTTTCTCTAATAGTCATAAGAAAAATGATGTAAGTGCATAACTATAATGGTAAATTATGAGAAACAAGGAACACAAAATACTTATCACATGATTGTGCATAAGCAAAGTCTTACAAGCACTCCCAAGGGTTCTATTGACCAGATAATAACCAACTAAGAATGAAGTAAAGACATTCCCAAGACCGCCCTACAAGGATTGAGATTGTGCCACATGGATTTGATGACCAAATGATCTTGTTGCTAAGTGTATGTAATGTCATGGAGTTCTTTGGTGACATGCTTTCTTTTAATTGGTTGAGAAGTGATCCCAGGTAGTATGCATGAAGTCAAATAAATTTAGAAATCATTGCCATGAGATCGAGAAGGTAGAAGGAAATCAATGATTGACATTTAAAGTTGGTATTACTTGGATTCTCAATCATTTGCATATTTTTATGAAGTTATGGAACACATAGGGTGAACTTAACCAAATTTTTAGGGTATATAACAATGTTTATTATTTATTCCTACCATTCAAAAGACACTTTTAGCTCTCTTTATGTTGCAAGAATCTGGTGGTGTGGTTTCCACGTAAATTTGAAGTCAATTTTGCATCAAGTAAAATAATAATTGGCATTCCCTAGTTATTTTGTTCTAATAAATTTGAAGCTTCCTACTATGTGAATTCCAAGAGTTTTTGTTAGGGCATCATTTCTATTTTATAATTGTACTAAATTGTGAGATTTTTTGAAGTATTGAAGCTTTTTTTGATAGAAACTATTAGTAGAAACCCATAGGAAGACAAAACCATATATATCAAGATGCTTCCCCTAAGGAAATATTCTGGAATGAACAACTACATAAAAATGAACCTGATTGATGATTTCCTTGATTGATTGAGGCCTTCAACAAATGAGAAGATGAATATAAATAAGCACTTACGGTATGGTAAAGAAATCATCCCAAGGTTAAGAGAAAAGTATGAAATTTTTAGGGATGTAGAATTACCAAGCCCCAGGCTTGTACATTTTAGATAGTAGTTTGGGCAAGAAAATTTGATGAACCCTTATTTTAAAGCTTAACAATATGACTTAGGTAAACTTTTCATCCCCACAATATACCCTGACTTTGACTTGCTCTTAAGTTTGGTAGAAATGTAAGATCTTGTCACTAGGGAAATTAGAGATATGCATGTTATAAATAGGGAATATTAGGGGTGGGGGAGTCCAGAAAATTTTTCCTAGCTATGGATATGTTTAACAATATTTAAACTTTCTTATTTAATCAAACTGAAAAGTAAACATAGCCATAACACAATGCAACACACAACACTGGATTATTTGTTACCTAGGGAAAGTCCCAATGGGGATGGTACCCACAAAATAATCCACTAATTAAAAGTATCTTGTGAAAGATATTGACCCTATTAGGAGTCTATTACATCTGTCCTTTGTTAGAGGACTAGGCCTTGTTAGAAGCCTCAACCTCATTAAGAGTTTGTATTACAATAAAAATAGAAAGTTGAGCTCATTGCCCAAACATGCATGTACAATAGTATAATATGTATACAATAGGTATAGATACAAAAACCTTTATGACAATGTTGATATATTTAATATCTAATTTGCCCTTTGTGTTCCTCTTCTCAAAATTGATCATACATTCATACTATGCTGTACTATCATTAATCTCACATAGAAAATGATCATACAAAGTGTGCATTCAAAATAGTATATCATTACAATACGATTTCACACTTGTTACAAATAAAAGCATCTTCCTTTATACATAGCTACTTAACTAGTAGGTCTTCAATAGCTTGCATGTTTCCCAAAACTTGAAATTACTTTTTGCTATATGAGGTTTAAAATATAGGATGTCATCCGAACCTTGTTAAGTAATTTTTTTGGTAAACCAAATCAATCCCTTAAACAAAATGCATTTATTATATCATCTACTCTATTCTACCTGTCATTACTTGTACCTAGAAAAATGTCCATAACTTTGTTTGTACAAATTCAAATATTTGGTGCCCACATATCCCATTCTATCTTCCCTTAACTACACACATGTTAAAATGCATCCTTTGAAGTGTGCTAAAAAAATAATTCAATTGCTCACTTTTTTGTTGAGTAACACTTAGACAATTTTCTAAGAAACCAAAACTTTGCAACATGTTTTTCCTTCTTCATAGTAGGTGTATGCTTCCATAGATGACAACTATATATCATCCTCATACATCCTCTTAGCCAAATTTCCAATAATCTCCTTCTTTGAGATTGAAAACAACATATGGAAAATTGGCTAAGTTACAGAAAGTCTTCAAAAGTGCCGCCTTGTGAAAATTTCAAAACTATGGATAATCGTCAAAATATATACCATCTTATCTTCATACTATTGAATTTGATGAAAGATCAACCCCCACAACTCCCAAGAATCACCTGCATACAAACACCTATAACATAATAGAGGAGAGAAAGCTACATAGGCTAGAATCCCTAGATCTACATAGGAGACATTGCAATTGAATAAAAAATAAATATTGAGTGAATAAGATTACAAAGAGAGATCTTCCTTGTAAAGGCTTTATAAGGGAGATCAAAATCCTAAAAGGGAAAACCTAGGTTGCATTATTATTATTAATAAAGATTTTTTTTATTATATGCCTAAAGTTTAGCTTAAGTAAAACATAGTAAATTAGAAAATATCTAATTACTCCAACACACCCCCTTAATATAAACTTAGGGAGTAGCTAAAAACTTAAAAACTAATACTAAAAGTAGATTTGGGTCCTGACAAAAAAGGCTTGATGAGGCACTCAAGCAAAACCAAATCTTTGTAAAGAGGAGATAAATAGAGAAAACCACATAGAAAAACCATACTCCAAAAGAGATGGAAAGATCTTTGAAAGACTAGTGAAGGGCTGAAGAAGCCTCCAAACTAGAGAATGCTGTAAAAGATAGGAACCAAAGATGATAATGTAAAACACCACTCAAACATGTAGAAGCTGTGAAGTCCATCAAAAGTAACTGCTGATCTGAAGAAGCTCCATTGTAATAGAACTTGACTAGGTATAGAAGACTATAATCTACATGAGTGCTCTTAGAAGACACTACTCAAATTAGAAGGTCCACAAAGGAAAACAAATAACCTCAAAGATATAGATGGCATGAAATACCAAATCCCAAAGAGCTAATCAATTGAAACATGGAAGGCTGCAACAAAAGTAAGAATGAAAAGAAAGGTGTCTATATGGTAAATGATCCATCTTATCAAAATGCATAGGTACCAAGCCACTACATCCACCTAATACAAGAAAAAAATGTGAATACACAGCTCACTCCATCAAACCAAGGAAGCATAAGAACCAATAGAAAAAACCCCCCTTAATGCATATACGTGAGAGGTGGTAGGCAGCTGGAAAAGTGAACCAAAAGAAGTGCATGTTAAAGAACCATGATCAAGATCCATAAAAGAATACATATGTGTGTACTAAGGTGATCAATCTTAGATACATCATGAGGTTAATGTCACATAAGAAAAACTTACTAGACAAAGGAAGATGGAAAACAAAGGCAAAACATTGACCACCCCCCCCCCCCCCCCAATGGAGTTTTAATCAGAGTAGTGAATGTATAATAAGACACAAGATATGGTGAATCCCAAGAATACAATAATTTGCATGAGTGTCCTTAGATGATATTTCTCAAATTAGAAGGAAAAAAAAGGCAAAAAAACTAAATCAAAAGTATAGAAGAATATGGTACTTTATCTTAGTACATTTTCAAGAATGCATACAAACGATGTCTGCAGAGGCCAAAAGAGATACAAGGTTGATACAATGGATAGTACAACCCATGAAAAATCATCTAAAGAAATGAAACCAATCCTCAGATCTGAGATAACCAAAATATCCTCTAGAATACAAAAATGAAAAAAACTAAATAGAATGTTCCCAGAGAAGAATCTAGAAAAACAACCAGCATCACTCGAAAGAGCTCTTAAAGTCCTTTCCAACAATATAAATAATTCCCAAATTGAAGATTATATGCTTAAGATATGTCTCCCAAGTGAAAAAAGGAACTCCTAGCTTTGCCTACATAAACATAATACCAAACATAATCTAAAGTCCAAATAATCTGTACCATCACAACTAGCTCAGAAAGAGCTTTTTGATGATATTAGATTTGTCAAAAAATATCTCTGTATGATGAGGATATGACCAAAAAACTATCAATAGGTCTCTAAGACAAAAAAATTCGAAGAACTAACAATTTTAAGGCTGTCAAATTTTGGCTTAGTAATGATGATGTTAGCATTGACAATGGTACTGCATGTACAGGCTTGTCAGTACTTGCTAATGTTAGCACATGTGCAAGTGTACCTTTTCAAGAGGAAAAAGGTTTTTAATTTTATTTTTAAAGCATGCAATTTTCGAAGTTCTTTTTAATTTTTTTTTAAAAACATGCCTTTTTTTTTTAATAAATTATTATTTTTAAATAAAAAATAAATTGTCACCTCAAGAAGCATGCCTAGATCTAAGGGTAATTATTTTGCCTCATATTCTAACTATGTCCAAATTGGACAAATTTTATATGGAAATAGGGAGTTTGGACGTTGAATCCAGTTGTGATGTCTATTTAGGCTCTATGTGCACTGAAAAAAGTGAATCCCCCAGATTCAATACAAAAAAAATGAAAAATAATAGATCTAAAAAACTAAGGCTATGGAGGCTAGAATTCCTAGTTCCACAGAGGAGACATTACAATTGAATCAAACAAAAATATATTTAGTGAATATGATTACAAAGAGAGATCATCCTTACATGGATCAAAACCCTAAAAGGGAAATCCTAGGTTGCATTATAATAATTAATTAATTATTATATGCCTAAAGTTTAGCTCAAGTAAAATAGAATTAATTAGAAAACATCTAATTTCTCTAACACATACTTTATCCTATTTAATACTCCTTACAATAAAATATAATTACACTTTTCCTATTTTTCTCTTCTCCTTTGACATCAATGGAAAAGGTAAGTCAAAATCTATATACATATCAAAGTTTTGTTACCTTATTCTCTTCATCCTTATTGGATGTTAATGAGTTCCATTCACTCTCCAAAGTTCTGCTTAAGACAAGTGAACTTCTCCCATGTGTCCTTAACTACCTTTGTCATACTAAGAAATGAACATAATCCAAAGAATGGAACCTCTACTACATCAAGATCAATATATTCTAGTTTTCCATAAGATTCTTTGGCCTCTATGAATTCCTTAAGCTGTCTATGTACATAATCAATTTTTAGTGTTAGGTGTTCCCTTAATAGTGAATTTTTTTTTAAGGTTCTCTCCTTTTGCAATTCCATTGCTAATTCATCTTTCCAAATTAGTAATATGTGCATTTGGATCTTTTAATTCACCCACAATGCTTTTTAATTTTGTCTTCTTGTCCTTGATCTCTTTTTGTATGCCTTGAGTGTGATCAAATGATATAGCACATTTACCACATAAATCATTTCCTTGTTGCAGGTATCTCCTCAATTCCTTGATACAAGTATCTAGGATTGGTAGATACTAGTGATGTTGTTACAAAAAATTCTAAATAGTTTTGCATAACAAGTAGTTTAGGCCTTTACTACTGCAACTTCCACTAATGTAAATAATTCTTATCAAAGTCCTCCATTGTTACCTCATCTCTCTTTTCTACAATAGACTCAATTATCTATACTTTAATGGTGTCCTGCATCTTTTTAATCATTCTTTCAAGTGTGCGTAATGTACTCTTTCTCATCTTTCTAGATTCCTTAGCTATCTTCCCAATAGAAAATGTTGTTAACTTAATATACTTATGAATGTCCATGTTACCATCAACATTTTGGTAACATCTTGTGATAGACCTATAAACAATGCTTCAAGAGGTGTCCTTGAAGTACTTGTTGGTGAAGTATCTATTGCTTTAATAGGTGTTTAAACAAATACTATCCACCTCTCCTCTATAGTAGGTTTTGTTCTTCTTGAGGCTATGATGGTTGGGCATCCATCTGCTCATTCTTTTCTTGCTCTTCTTCTCTCTCTACCTTGTTCAATGACATAATGCTAGATGTGGCTTCAACCACTATATCTGACTAGTTAGCTTGAAATTCAAACTCTAGGTTCACACTACTAGGTCTCAAGGGTAGTACTATAGATGTTTCTTGACTGCGCAAAATTGTAGAGTCTTGATGACTCATTTTATTGTCTTCTTCATCTAAGCTATAGTAATCTACTATTTCATCCATGACCAAATTTCCAACCTCATAATCTTGTTGTCTTGCAAAGGGATCTTTTGTAGTGCTAGCAAAGGGATATTCACTAGTATCTATTGTAATTATAGCCCCCCCTATGATCATAGTGTCATATCGTTCATTGATTTCAACATCCATAGATGTAGTATCTTGTGGCTCATCTGTTTTTCCTTCTATTGGTATAGATGATGTCTCTATCATGGCTTTAGTTTCCCTAATCATAATCTCATACTATCCTCCCATTATTAATATAGTTATTTTCTTGTTCCTTAATAATGGCTCAATCTTCTTCAACATTTCTTTAAATGTTTATCATCTTAAATATCACATAGTTTCCTAATGGTTTGTTCTCTAATTTTCTTGTCTTCCTCTTTTGTTTAGGGCTTCTTTTCAATTAATTTTCTATAAAATTCTTCTAGGATGTTTCCATGAATTTACACAAAAAGTTTCTTAAAATAAATCATATACTCGATAGTTGCATTTTCTAATTTTCTTTTTTGTAATGGGTCATTCAAGTCATAATACTCATTATATTGGGTAAGGTTTCCATCCTTTATTATGATTTGGTTCATCCTTCTAATTTTTGGTTTTCCAACTTTTCTTTTTCTTCTCATTGCTCTCTTCTTGTTGTGGTTGTGGTTTGGCTTGAGGTTCAACTAAAAGTGGAGCGATATGTCCTCTCATCTTCCTTGGTGTAGCCACTTCCTTTTTGTATTTTGCAATCTTCTTCCCAACATAGGTCATCAATAATCTTGGCTTCATCTTGGGTCCTAGACTAGTAACCATCACCTTAATTCTTTTAGATCTCTTAGGTGTTACCTCCTATTTTTTCTCCTCCTCCTTTTCTTGCATAACAGGAGATAAGATCACTGATGGAGAGGTCCTTGTAGACCTATAGAAATTGTAGGAGTAATCTTCTCACTAATAACTATTACATATTCTCCTTCTTTAGCTAGTTGCCCATCTCCTACTGATGGTATGGTATTGATAGTGCTTGGTTCTGCAGGGGTAGGTGTTGCTAGTGGTGGAATTGTGGTAGGTTCTACTTATAATGGTTCTACCAAAAGCATATTACTTGGTCACTTTCTCTCATCTCAGTTGTAGTATTCTTAGCTTCAACTATTCTTCTTTTGTCATACCAGTATCTTTAAGCATTTTCTTTACAACATTTTCAACTTCTTTATTGATTTTGAGATTCATAGTTGTTGAACTTCTTCTAATATTTCTTTTGCTTCTCCCCATCTCTCAGTGTCATGATCCTTATCTAATATCAGTGGTTCTCTTTCATATTCATCAATTTCTACCTCTATAACCTCATATCCCAAGGGGTCCACAAATATAAATCTAGGAACAACTGCTTCCATACAAGTTTTATTAGTCTCTACCATAAAGCATATGTCTTCTTTATACTTGTCCATGATTGTATTAAGTATCATTTCTCTTTTCCTCATCTCATTTTGAAATGTCTCGACAGTACTTGTTATACTTATAGTTATGTGATCTTTTGATAATTATATGTAATAATAACTAATTGATTCCATGATGCATTTATTTGATTTTTAATGTGATATTGACATTATAGGGAATCTTTTCATGATATGAAAGAATAGGTTGTCAAAGATCCAAATCTAAATGTGGCATACTTATTCTTCTTTATCCTCTCAAGGTTGTCAAAGAGTTGCTATTTTAAAATCTTACATAGGTTGACCTCTATCCTCTCAAAACATATTTTATATGCTACATTAATGAAGCCTGTTGAGACTTCAACTTTCCTAGAGGTGGAACTCATCTTGTAACATAATATTTTTATAATAAACCTCATATCATCTTTCTTAATCAAACTCAAAATCATGCCTCTTCCATTCCATTTAGTCTTTATGTTTTCTTGCATAATTTTCTTTATATTTTTATCATTTATAGGCATTGTTCCCTTGTTGCTTAAGCCTATCACTTCATGAATTAGGTCACTTGTTATCTCAATGAATTGATCTCCAATCCAAAATTTATTTTTATGATCTCTTCTCAATATGATTCTTGCCCATTCTTTGTTGTCAAATTCATGGTAAAACAAAAGTTGCACAACATTCAATTGCCCTAGGTGCTCAAAATAATTCTTAAAACTCATGTTTGTTATACACCTTATCAAATTCTTTTGAAATATTAGAATCTCCCAAGGTTTCAAATTTGTAATGTATATAGGCTCTAACATCCTCCATAATTAATAGTTTGCCTTGTATTTTCCAAAATTCCCTTAAAGGGTTATCTTCTAAGGGTACAATTGAACTCATTTTAAATGGATATCTAGGGTTTTCCATTATATCATGCAATAAAGAGGGATCCATTTCCCCAATTTCAAATGACTTAATAGTTTAAGCTCAACAACATGGATAAGTGATGTAAGTTGGATTTTGTACTAGTCCTTTCCTTCTCTAATGTCTTACCTAGGCTCTCTTCTAGTCGATTAGGGATCCCCTTCATCACCATAACCTCAAGAGGATATTTATCCTACTCTCCACACTTCACCATCTAGCTATATCAATGCTTTTACAACTTGCACTTATCCCAAGGACATTTCGACCTATTATTCAAGATCATAACTTTACCAAAAATGGACATTTTTCCTTCAACATAGAGTGAGGGATACATATTTATGGTCTTTAGTCTTCCTTAACCTTTTAGACTCAAAATTTATAAGTCTTCTTATCAATTCCCTTAAACTTGATAGAACTGTCCTAATTAGACCTAGTAGAATTAAGCCTCCAAAGTTAGTTTTTGGGCTAAAACTCCAAATTTCTCTTAAAAAAGTGACAAGCTAACCTCCTTTTTGAATACCCTTTTGGGAAAGCTTCAAGATTTGGTGGGTCTCAGGTCCTCAACTTGTTTTTACACCCCTTTTCTATTTTTATGCCTAAAACTAAGGGTTTCAAGCATCCCAAATTAGCATTACCTAGGTCTAGTGAAACACCTAACAATTCTTGTCTTGAAGAATTATCCTTCCACACACAACCTCTTCATACATCCCTCCCCCTTCTATAACCAAGCCATCATGCAATGAAAGCTTACTCAAGAGATCACTTGCAAAATAGAAAAATAGTTTGTCCAAGCCTCTCCTTTACTATATACATTGTACATGGAATCCAATTCCATGTCCCTCAAAGCCATGATGGCTCCATGTTGAGGATTCAAGGAAGAATCATTTTACACAATAATTGTCAAATCAAACAAACTAATTACAAATGATTTTCAACCTATAACCAAACTACTTCCTATTAACTTGCACTTTGAATGAAAAAGAATTGTATGGACATGAACTACAAGAATCAAAACTTAAAATGAGTCCTTCAATCCATTAAATTGTACACACAATCAAGGACCCGAAAAAACTATTAATTCTATAGCAAAACTTTGTGCCTTTCAACTTCTAACTTTTCCTCTTACAATCTGTAACCTTGAAAAGGGTTTCTTTCATGGATTAATAGGTATTCCAAGAGGCTTCAGATAATTAGAGTAACCATTAATCTCAGATTCACAACATGTCCAATTCTTGCCTACATGTTGTCATGCAACTTTTCAAAGTTGCTAAAAACTTTTGTAATTTTGTATTTTTTCACATTTAACACTTTGAACTTTCCAAGTAGGTGCAAAATGATCCATGTATGATGTCTAGGCATGATTTATCCCTCAGAGCACCAAATTACATGATCTTGACCATTTTGACCTATTAGACAATTTTTGCAACAATTTACATCTTTTTGACATCTTTCTCAACTTTTTTCCAAATGACAATGTATGACCTCCAAACTATGCAAAAGAATGTAAAAAAATAATAGAGGACAAGATAAGTTCAAGGAAAAGATAAGTTCAAAATCATACCTTCCTCAAACTACTAGGGTATAAGACTCATAACCCCTAACAACCTAGACACAAGGTAAACCAACACTACTAGATTGGATTGAGTCTAGTCAAACCCACCTAGGAGAAAACACACATGACCTTCTAAGGTCCAAACACAACCAACTAACTTGGCTAAAGTCAATACAAGCCAAAAAACCACAATGTAGAGCCAAGACTAGGAGTTAGCCTATGTGCTCCTACACTATATTCCCCTAAATTTTTTTTTTTAATCCACCCTTGGATTGAGCAAGTTGGAGTCTATGCCAAACTCCTTGAAGTTTTCTTCCGTAATCTAGCTAGCCTCTACATCTTCTTAGCCATGCCACTTGACAAGATGTTCCCAATAAAATATTGTCCTAGTCTTCTTGTAAACCCTTGAGTTAAGTACTTTGTTAGCTACCTTAGATGGTGGAGGAGTTAGGTTCAGGGCTTCTACATCTTGAGTGACTTCCTTGAGTATCTGATCAACATCTGTAATAAGGCCTTTATATCTAGCCAGATCAATTATATTGAAGATTGGTGACAACCTAATGGCTTCAAGAAGCTCCACCTTGTATGCATTATTGCCATACTTGGCTAGTATTTTACAAGGTACCAACCTTCTCATCTAAAGTTTATGAGGAACTCCTACAATCTTTCTTTCTTTAGATGGAATATTACAAGATCCCCAACCTGGAATTGTACATCCCTTCTATTGTCATCCACCTTATTGTTGAGTTTCTTAGCATTGTTAGTTAAGGGTTTCCTTATTGACTCATGGAATTCCCTCATGGAGTGGGAAAGTCCTTAATATATCCAATTCCTTTGGCACCATCTTTCATCTCGCTTAGTTTAAACACCCCTCTAAGCTAGGATGCAACACATAAATAATTTCAAAAGGTCTCTTACTAGTTGATTTGTTGACTATATCATTATATGTATATTCGGCTTGCCCAATGGGTTGATCTCAACCTTGTTCATATTCCTTAGTAGGACACCTTAGTAAGTTTCCAAGACTCCTATTTATGACCTTAGTTTAACCATCTAATTGAGATGATAGGAAGATCCAAAAGATAGGTTTACACCTAGTTTGTGCCACAGGGTTTTCCAAAAATGGCTCATGAACTTTGTATCCCTATTTGAAACAATACTAAAGGGTAAGCCATGGATCCTTACCACTTCCTTGAAGAACAAGTGATCAATCTAACTAGCATCATGGACTATCTTACAAGGGATAAAATGTGCCATTTTGTTGAATCTGTCTACTATAGCATATATACTGTCAAACCTTGCTTAGTCCTTGGTAACCCTACCACAAAGTCCATACTTAAACACCCCATGACCCACTAGGAATTAAAAGGGGCTGGTAAAGACCTACATTGGAAGATGTGCCTTTTTCTTTTTGACATATCACAAAATATTCTACATATTGTCTAATATCTCTATTCATTTTAGGCCAAAAGTAGAAGCTAGTGACTAGTTCTTGAGTCTTGTTGACTCCAAAATGACCAGTAAGTGTCCCATTATGTTTTTTTTTAATCAAAATTTCCCTTATTGATCCCCTAGGAACACATAGTTGACTTCCTTTGAATAATAAGTCATTTTGCAAAGTATAATTAGAGAATTCACCATGGAAGTTATTCTTATATTCCTTACATATCTTATAAATATATATAAAGTCTTCATCATCAACATATTTTTCCTCAAAGCTATCAATCCAAATGCTCTGCAACTATACCTCTTGCACTATTAAAGTCTCCTATGTTGGGCATCAACTACCTTATTTTGCACTCCTTTGATGTGCTTGATGTTAAAAGTTTAGGCTTGTAGATATTCTACCCATTTCATGTGCTTTTTGTTGAGTTTGTCTTGGGAGTTGAGGAAACTAAGGGCTTGATTGTTGAATACACCACAAACTCCTTTGGAAGAAAGTAATGCCTCCATTTTCTTAAAGCTTGGACTAGAACATACAACTCTAGGTCATAGGAAGAGTACTTCCTCTTTGCATCAATGAGATTCTCATTATGAAAAGCCACTGGCCTACCTTCTTGGCTTAGGATTGCCCCAATTGCCACATTTCTATCATTACACTCCACTATGAAGAGCTTTTTAAAAATAGTTAAAACACGAATGGGCTAAGTTGCTATCCTCTTCTTGAGTGTCTCAAACACATCATTTGCTTTAGGAGTCCAATGAAACTTTGTCTTCATTCCGCCTTTGATATTTCTAACATAGGAGCATAAATAACACTAAAATCTTTAATAAATTTCCTATAATATTGGGCCAAACCATAAAAACTCACCTCTATCACAAATTTGGGAGTAGGCTAGTTTAGGATGACATTCACCTTACTCTGATCCATCTTAAGGTCCCCTTGAAAAAAAACAAACCCAAGGTACACTAGCTCTTGCTTCATGAAGTCATGCTTCTCAAAATTGATAATTAGCTTTTCTTCATGCAATTTCTTGAAAATAATTTGTAAATGTTTGATATGCTCCTCCTTAGTTTTACTAGAAATCAAAATGTCATCTAAATAGACAAAAAAAAACTTACCAATGTAGTCTTTTAATATCTCATTCATAAGCCTCATAAAAGTAGATGGAGCATTTGATAAGCCAAATGGAATTACAAGCCATTCATACAAGCCTTCTCTAGTTTTAAAGGCTATTTTCCATTCATCCCCTTCCCTTATCCTAATCTGGTGATAGCTACTTTTAAGGTCTATGTTGGTAAAGTACCTTGCTTCCCTTAAACAATCCATTAGGTCTTTAATCCTAGGTATTGGGAACCTATACCTAATGGTGATCCTATTTATGGCTCTTAAAATTAGTACAAAGTCTCCAAGGTCCCCCCTTTTTAGATGCTAAAACAATAGGCACAACACAAATGGCTTATACTCTTTCTAATTAGGCCTTGGTCTAAGAGTTCTTAGATTTGCTTGGAAATTTCCTCATTTTGTTGAGGGGTCATTTTATAGGTAGCTTTGTTAAGGAAGGTGGCTTCTAGAATAAATTTAATTTTATGGCTAACAAGTCTCTTAATAGGTAGGGTAGTAGGTTTTCAATCACTAACAATATTGTTATACTCAAACATTTCTTTCACTTTTTTAGGTATCTTTTCCTTGTCAACAACTTCTTATTTAGGTTTCAACACCAAATCAAACCCTACTCCTTCTCCTTCTTCCAAAGTCTTTAAGAATCCTTTCCCACTCACCATGAGAACATTACGACTTGGAGATTTCATCTCTCCCTCTTTTACCAAGGATTGAATCTTGAATGTCACACCATCTTTCTTGAAGAAATATGCCATTTTAGTTCCATAATACATTGGTTGTCCATCAAAATAACATGGCCTTCCTAGTAGAAGGTGATATGCATCCATTGGTAGTATGTCACATAATACCTTGTCCTTATACCTCCCTATTGACAATTCAACCAATGCCTATTCACTTACAAGAACATTTTGTCTTTTATTGAGCCATGTAACCTTATAGGGATTGCTATGTGGAATTATTTTCATGTTTAGTTTTCTAGTTGCCTCCTCTCATTTGATATTATCCATAGAAATTGAGTCTATGATGAATTTACCCACTTTTCCCATCATCTTACATTTCACTCTAAATAATGCTCTTCTTTGGCTTGGCTCTTCCTTTATGGGTTCCTTAATCAATTTCCTTCTTATCATTATATTTTCACCTTCATTTGATTCTAAGGGTACTTTAGATGGTTTCTTATTGTTACTAGATTCTTCTTGCACATAGTTGACTATTTTTACACTCCCTTGGGAAGTATAACCTTTCTCAAGGCACCTATATGAAAGGTGTCTCATCTAGTTGTAATTGTAGCACTTCATGGTTGTAAAGTAGGACCGTTTACCTTAGTTTGTGTTTTTTCCTCTACCACCATTGTTAGAGCTTCTTCCCCTACTAAAACTCCCACTATTGGAATTCTCTTCTTATTTAATAGTCCACCGAGTTTTCCCTTGGCTTCTTGAATCTAAAATCCTACCACCATAATCTCTTTGATTTCTACCATCTCTGCGTCTATCTTGACCTCTAAAGTTGGTGTCAAATTTCTTCTTGTTCTTTTCATCCACTTTTAGTGCCAATTGGAAGCATCTATGGACTGTTCTAGGTGTCCATAAGTTGATTTATTCTTGTATGTTCCACTTCAACCCACATAGATACCTAGCCACCTTAATAGGTTCTTCTTCTTGAGTCCTTGACCTCAAACATAACTTCTAAAATTATTTAGCATATGTTGCCACATCCATATATTTTTGATATAAGCTTTTCCTTTTCTTGTGCACTTAGATCTCATAGTCTTTAGGTAGGTATTATTTCTTTACCTTAGTCACCATGGCTTTCCAATTTGCAATTGGTTTCTTTCCCATCTTCTCCCTTTCTTATTGGAGATACTTCTACTAGGTTAGTGCTAACCCTCTTAGCCTAGTGTTAGTGAACAGATTGTCCTTCGAGAAAATGCATGCAAATCTGACCCTAAATGCCCAAGTGAAAGGACAAACTAACACCAACAGTTGGACAAGTTATCACTGGGTCGATAACCTTCCTCTGAATTTTATCGGGTTCAGCTCCCCGTATAAAATATACAATGAATTGAATGTGAATGCTTTCACTAGAAAGCATAAAAGGAAATCAAACATCTACCCGTAAACATAGAGTAGACGCGAAAACCTATAATACTGCATGAAAAGAAAGCAAAGAACAACAATTGACACAAAGTTCATTTGCTGAACACTGCGTGTAAAATGAAAATGAAACTATGTCATTCATCTCCCTGAGAGAATTAAAATTAGATCCTTGTAGAATATTTGGAATGTCAACGTAATAAAGAAACAACGACAACAAATTGTAATATCAGGGAAAACTGGAAATGACTCAAAGTCCAAATTCAATGGAAGGAAAAATACATTATCAACAAAGTATAATATGTTTAACCTTCAGCCTCCCTTCCCTGACTGTAAAAGAGCACAAAGACTCCTTTACACATTGCAATCTGACCATTATTTAAAGAAAAATAGAAACTTCTTTCACAATATTACATCAACTATCAAAATCCTATCTCTATCTCAGATACACAGTTTTGGAAAAGAAAAATAGCCCATGCTTTGCCTCTCACAGCCTCTTAAGAAAATGGAATCATTTGCAAAATCTCCTTCTTGCCTGAAGCTCAAAGTCTGCAGTCTGGAAGAAGCCAGAATGGAATAGGAAAAAGAATGGGACCCCCTATAGCACAAAGTATCAGAGAAATCAAATCTTCCCCCCTATCATAGTATTCATAGCCTCTGTTCTGCTATAGCCCAAAGTCTCCCAGCCAAAACTCAGAAAATTGGAACCATTTGCAAAATCTCCTTCCTGCCTGAAGCTCAAAGTTTGCAGTCTGGAAGAAGCCAGAATAGAACAGGAAAAAGAATGGGACCCCCTATAGCACAAACTCTTAGAGAAATCCAATCTTCCCCCCCTATCACTGTATTCACAGCCTTCGTTCTGCTGTAGCCCAAAGTCTCCCAGCTAAAACTCAGAAAATTGGAACCCCCAAGTAATGTGAAAATCTTCAATAAATAAGCTTCCCCTCTGCCTTTTCAGTTTCCTAGCAGTTTAAATAATTGATTCTTGGGAGTTCAATATTTATAAAAGTTACTCAAACTTTTCATAAAAATCCACATGATGTTTATAACTTTGGAAGTGAGCATCAATATTAAATTCATATCCCTAGTGCTATGAGAAATGTTGAAGCCTTTTTTCATTATGATGAAAAGAAAACCAAGCACAAGGGATCCCTGCAATAATAACTTCCTCTAATTGCTGTAGGTCCCACTATTTTCACTTGACAAGTTAACATATATCGACCCCTTATCTTCCTGTGGAATTTTTGGATGATCCTACTATCGTTCCTCTGTTCAAAGCTTAATAGGAAACAAACTCGGATAGGCAATTTATCAAATAGTTCATGTGCTTTGCCAGTGCTGACCTCTATGTCATTCATGAAGAAGAAATTATTTCCACCAATACCCGTTGGTTATTATATTTTTGCATATGGGGAATGTCGTGAGTTGTGAAACTTGTGCCTCTCTATTCTTTTATCGAGTTTGGTCAGGCAACTGATCTCATAGCTGGTGTCATTTCCTAACTTCGAGGCTTAGAATGTTGACAAACCCAAGCATGTAGATGTACTTGATCAATATTCTAATGAAAAATTGTTGTTGTACGAGAGATTTCCGGTTTGTGATCTGACTATTCATCTGCGGCACTTTCATAGAACAATCTACGAAAAGGTTTTACATTTAGTGCCCTTTGCCACATACTGGCCTGTGTACAAGTGATTCCATATGATTCTTCACAACACTTTGAGTATCATCCCTTCCCTTTAGGAACAATGTTCATTTTCATATTTCTAGTTTAATGACACCTTGCCAATTGGGGATGTCACACTAAACTAATTTTCCTTGGACAGAGGTACCAATACTCCTCCGATTGGCTAGACTACTATTTCATCATGCTAATCAATTGGATGTTTCGCATGATTGTGTTTCATCACATGCTTAAATGACAAAAATCTCATTTGCATAATTCTTGAAGCATCAACCTCAAGAAGTTTGGGCAATGGAGGTATATCCCCGCGGCTATCCTCATTGGTAACCTGCCTTAGACATTTATGTGTGTAGAGACATTTATCAAACAATTAGAAAGCTTACATGTGCTTTCACATATCCAACTGAGAGTTGGAGGCTATACCTGTGACCTGCATTTTGATCTTCCCTCTTTGTACATCACCACTATGTCAGATAGATGACGGACTTTTGAATTTATGACCACTGCATTTATCATGCGTATACATATCACTGATTTACGGCAACCCCAAACAATGTTGATATATGGTCTTAATGAAGAGTCACAGACTACAAATTAGATTGGTGACAGGAGTAACTTTGACTACATTTACATATTTTTATTTGATGAAGGCATCATGACCTATAAATACAAAACTTCCACTTTTGTTGCTTTGATATGTTTTTACCAATTTGCTCATAGTGAACACTCTGTTCCTTTACTCTCATAGTGGAATGTGTGTTTAATGCCACCAACGCTCATTTTCCTCCAACTCACTAGAATCATGAATGGGCAAACATCATCCTTCCAAAAGTATAAGAATTGATTATAATGAAAAATGCAAACACCTCTTGCACATTTATGGGTCCAGATTCAAAGATATGTCTTGGCCCATCCACAGGATTCAGCATAATGTCACCTTTGAAAACTAGTACACTTTGAAATGTCATTAGATGATCAAGTTCTAAAGCTCCACACTTATTAAATGTTATATATATTCTTAATAGCTGAATCATCAATCCATACTATGAACTTGGGGTATGAATGAACTCTTGAACCTGCATCTTAAATTCTGAACTTGTCAAACCTTTACTTTCAAATTGATTCAAATTTTCAACATTGAGCTTCAAATTCTATCTTGAACATTGGGAATGATGTTTGGCCTGATAAAACTCGAAGCATAAATTCAAAACTATGACTTTGAAACTTCATACCTTTCAACTGGGAGCTATTTTCATGGTGTTGAACTTCGAGCATTTGAATTATTACACTTTGAACTCTTAGGATCATTTTGAATTCTGCTTATGTTGAACCTGCATAATGATTCATTTGAATTGCTGAATTGTTTTGAACTACTTTGAATTGATGGTATCTAATTATGAACTCTTTTGAATGAACCATTCTGCACTTTCTTGGAATCATTAAACCAATAGAATTTGGAATTGAAGTATGGACTGAGACAGGATTCTGAACCCTTTGGACTAACAAATTTGCATCTCGAACCACTTTGAACTATCGAACCACTATGAACTGCTTTGAACTGAGTTTGAAGTACTGAAGAGAGTTTCAAAACCTAAAACTAAAAGTTTTAAAACCACATCCACATTGGGTACTAACACCTAGATTTGGCTACCTTGACCTTTTGTGCTTCAGTGAGCCCCTCACACTCAAAGTGGTTTTCCATCCCTTCAATCCATTCCATTGCAAGTTTAGGATCCATCTTCCCACTAAACAAAGGGACTCCTTCTGGAACCTTTCCTCACAATGCCTTGATTTCTTTAGGAATGTTTCTTTAAATAATGGAGGATCTGGCTTAGGTATGATGTGTTCCTCATCAACCTTTTCCTTACCTTTATTAATAGTTTCTCATTCTTGGTCTATCTTTTTGATTGCCTCATCAACTTCCTCCAACTTGGTCTTCATCTCTTCTAATGCTTCCTCTAGGAGCCTATTCCTCTCCTTTTTCTCTTTCATTTCATTGGCAAGTTTTGAATTGGTCACGATGTCTTCCTACCCTACTAACTCTTCAGTATACGATGACATGCCACTAGCCCAAAATCTTGGGTGGCTCTGATATCAATATGATGTAAATTGGATTGCTTACTAGTCCTTTCCTTCTCTAAGGACTTACCTAGGCTCTCTTCTAGCCTATTAGGGTTCCCCTTTGTCACCCTAACCTGAAAAGGATATCTATCCTAATCTGCACACTTCATCATCTAGTTATGCCAATGATTTTACAACTTGCACTCATCTTAAGGACATTCTCGCCTATTCCTCAAGATTACAAATTTACCAAAAATGGACATTCTTCCTTCAACATGGATTGAGGGATGAGAATTTATGATCTTTAGTCTTCCCTTAACCTTTTAGACTCAAAATTTATAGGCCTTCTTATTGATTCCCTCAAACTTGACAGAGTTGTCCTAATTAGATCTAGTAGCATTAGGCCTCCACAGTTGGTTTTTGGGCTAACAATGTATTGTCTCTCATGTTTGTAGTCTATTACTTGTCTATTTTTTATTCAAGAGATACTTGACACTCTTATATTATGTACCTTGAGGTGACCTAAGCGTTGAATGTTATAATTTGATTTTAGTATCATAGATGCTATACTACTATGCTATTTAGTTTATCATATTTGCATGTTGATGCCATTTTGAGATGATAGTAGGTCTATGAGGATATCTAATTATCTGGTATTTGGACATATCTCTAATTCTTTTATGTAATGGATTTTATGCTATGGTGATTTACTTCATTCTTGGATCTTTATGCTTTATGCAAACATGAGTGATATAAATGGACATAAATGGATTATTTATATATAATTGAATAAATGATTAAATTAGTTATTTAATGCATTTATTAGTTTGGCTATGATATTATATGAAATTGCACTTGATCATATGTTTTAGTGTGTAGGATTTATATCCCTGGTAGTGACACATGGAGTTAGGGATTTAACTATTCATTTATACCAATGTCATCCCTGCATGGTTGGCATATCCTTATTTTAATTGTTTAATTGAAGCCTTTTAATGATTATTAAATCCATGCTCATCCACATTATGTGATTAGATCAGTGAGTATGTCTGTATGTTTAGAGGTTTACATTGTCGCATAAATTGTTAAGGGCTTTTCTATCATTTTGGGTTTTCAAGCTTTAAATCTTATTGAATTTAATTTCTTGTAGCTTTGCCTTAGGTGAATTCCCTTTATGAGGAATAAATTATTTTTGTTTGGGTCAATTCAAAGTTTAGCTAGTCTAACTGGCTATTTTCCCTAATTAATTATTCACTCAAAAAGCGAATAAGTATTGAACAAGGGATTTGTTTTCTCATTTATCACTTTTGAAAATACAAATTTGAGAGCTTTTTTGAAAATCCTCTTTTGGAGGATCACATTTATATTTTTTGTGGGAGCTATGAGCATGGGATCTTTGTGAGGTCAGTTTCGTTGGATCTAGCTCGGGTAGACCTTGCCTTGCCATGATTTTCTGGTAGTTTTAATGGGTGATATATTTTATTGTGCTATTTTTTGTCTCAACCACTTTTGCTATCATGTAGGGCTTTCTTGTTTTCTTGTTTCTGCTTCATTTCGGCTTTTTTTTGGTAGCTATTTGTCTGGAGGCTTAGAACTAGTGTTCCCCTAAATTTTTATTTACTGTTTCTACCTAGTTGGTCAGGTATGAAAATTTTTCCTATTTTTAGGATGGGGGTTTGGGGTTTTGGACTATTATGCTAGACATTTTTGCATACGGTGTTGGAACCCAAATATTATTAGATTTTTTGATTTTTTGTAACCAAAGGCCATATGGGTTTTAATTTCAATGTTTTCCAGTTTTTGGAGTTTTTACCTCATTTTGCATGCCACCCTATTTTTTCAAGTTTTCTTGGCATGATTTTGGTTGTGGATGTGAATCATCCATTTAGATGATTGTTGGAGCATTATTTCACTTTTATGTTGCATTGGGATGCGTGCTACATCCGTTCTTCTGAGATGATTATTGAGTTGAGTTTTATTTTGTATTATGTTCTCATCCAGTCCTTGTGTTATGATTTTCATGATAGTGGTGCACCACACACGAGTATCTACCCATACATTTGCTGGGTGACTTGTGAGGTCCTATATTATATGGTACTTCCAAAAGTTATGATCATTGGGTTTGGGTTGGGAATTTGCATGCCTAAAGGAACTCATCATTGGATAAGCATGGGTAGGGTAGGGTAACATATGGAGGGGGCTTCTATCTCACAACTTGGTGATCATTGTTCCTAGAGGGTTGGTGAAGGAAGTTTTAATTAAGTGATAACTAAATAACACACTAGGTGGTAATAAAACTTAAGCTAATTATTTTTGCTAGAGCCTTTCCATTGAGGGAGTTGAATCTGCATGTTCTGAGCTTGGGCTTGTCAATACAAAGTGACTCTCCATGATGTCAGCCCCTACTTAGTATCTTATTGAGTGTTTGACTGGGACCTATAGTTTATGCATTGTCTATGATTCTTGGTTTTAGTCATCATATTATTTGGCATGAGTTTTAGCCATGGAAATTTGCTTTATGTATTTTTGTGGTTGGATATTTATCTCCATCAACATGATGGGAGTGGGACTATGGGTTTCATGTGGTTCGGAGGCATAGCAACCTACACCACTATTAGTAATCAGTGTACAAAGATGGTCTACTACCCTAGTGCAACCATTGTTGGATTCTTTCACTTGGTACTTCAGGTCTTGGAGTATTCTTTCTTGTGATTTATGCTTTCATTGGAATGCTTGTATATCATGTTTAGATGATGTTAGTATTGTCACATTTCCTTATATGATGTTTAACATATGATAGATAATGTTATCTATTTTGTAAGAGTATCTTATGCTTTACTTTTAGCATGTTATATTTCCTTATGATTATAGTGTAGCATGTTTTAGTAGTGACATCTTCATGTATTAGTACCAAAGATTTGATTGGTAGTTTGGGGGGTTACGCATGGGAATGGCTAGGGCCCATGATGGTCTTATGATGGTATTATGGTTAGGGGGAACCATGTACTTAGTTTGGTTGTTTAGTTTATTGCAATGTCAATTTTGTACATTGTGATGTTGCTTTCAGTTATTTTTCCCTTTACTTTTTGTTAGATTTTTAGATTATGGCTTTTTGTCTTTTAGTTATTGCTTAAGTGTCCTTGCCTCAAAATGTGGATCCAGCTCTCCCTGGTGTAGATGAACTTTATTTATTTCTTTTTACCATAATATTTTATGGCTTATTGATGTGGATTCTTGCATGAAATTGTAGTTTCTCATGTGAGAGTGCAAGTTCTTTTGTGGTATGTTGGGTTTTCTTGCTCAGCTTTTGGCACTTTCTTGTTCAAAACCTGACACCAGTTTTAGATGTGTTGGCTATTGGTCCAAGTACATTCTTGCACTATTTGGTGCACTTCCTTGTGTGGATGGTAGTTTCTTGCATGGTATGTTGCAGTTTCTTATGTGTGAATCAGGCAATTTGTTGGCCTTGCACAAAAATATGGGTTATCTATGCTTGGCTAGGGAAATCTTGGAAGTTGGTTTTGGACACCCTATTATGTTTTACACCTTCCTAGTTCAAAATATATTTCCTATGAGGGTTTAAAATAAATCATTTAAATATAAGTTAATGTATATTTAATTCCTTATACTTAAGATATATTTTAATATATGTGATGAGTCTTTTGAGATAGGTTCTAGACCTCTGTGAGCTAAGATAAAGATTCTAGGAAATTTCAAGGCTTTATAGATTTAGACTTAGGCAAATTTTAGTGCTTTAGGATTTCAGACTTGGCTAATTTTTAGGAGTCAAATTTTGTCTTTCAGCATGGTGTTTAGTAGTTGAGTTATGCTTCCTTTGTACCCTCACCATGTGTGAGACCATGGTTGATCTATATTGTGTTCTTGTTAATGTTTTTGTTAGTGGTGACGCTTCAAGATCTTTGGTGTTGATTGTTTGGTTAGTATTCCATTGCAATCTTTGTGATCTTTGTATGTTGTTTTTTGTGTGCATCCATACTTGTAAATAAAAAATTTACTTGGCTTTTATCTATCCTTGTTCCAAGCATCTCCAGGTAGGGCATTACAACAAATACAAATTTCTCTTAATAAGGTGACAACCTAACCTCCATTATGGATACCCTTTTGGGAAAGATTCAATATTTTTTGGATCTCAGGTCCTCAACCTGTTTGTACACCCCTTTGCTATTTTTATTCCTAAACCAAGGGTTTCAAGCATTCCCAATCAACATACCTAGGGTCTAGTGAAACACCTAATAATTATTGTCTTGAAGACTTATCCTACCACACAAAATCTCTTCATACATCCCTCCCTCTTCTAAAACTCTTAGATTGAACTATCTAATCCATTCAATCCATCAAAATCCTCTTCCAAGTGTTGTGATCGCCTAGTCATCCAATGAAAGCTTGCTTAGGTCATTAGTTGAAAAATGAGAAAATTGTTTGTCCAAGCCTCTCCTTTACTATATACACTATACGTAGACTCCACTTCCATGTCTCCTAAATCCATGATGGTTCCACAGTGAGCATTCATGGAGGAGTTAGTTTACACAAAAACTACCAAAAACAACACAACAAACAAACTAATTAAAAATGATTTTTAACCTATTACCAAACTACTTCCTATCAAGTTGTACTCTAAATCAAAAAGCACTATATGTAAATGAACTACAAGAATCAAAACTTAAAATGAGTCCTTTAATCCATTAAACTTTGTTGCTCTACTTTTTACCCTTGAATCATTTTACCAAAGTGGAAAATTTTGTGTCTCAGTCAAGTGTAGGTATGTTTGAGTCTAGTTTTAAGTTCCCTTAGGTGGAAGGAGTCTTCATCAAAATTTTCATCTTATCCTTCACCCACATCTCATAATTGAGTGGTTGTCCTTTATGATGTGAGTCTTGCGGGTAGCTTAGTACTTGATCTGATGGAGATTCTTGTAGCATGCAATAATTATTCACAAAGTTGAGCTTGCTCATGGCTTATCATATTTTTAATGAAAAGAAAAAGCTTACAAAAAATTGAGCATCGCCTTCTCCTTGGCAGATTTTCAACCCGTGAAGGTGATTCCCTACAAAGAGAAATAAATGATGCTTACAGATCTAGGCAAGAGGATAATGAGATATCTTATGGAAAATTCCTATTTTCACTATAATACACTACCTTGGGAAATATTCAGGATTCATTGCTATGTCCATAATCATCTTAAGTAGAAAACTCAAATCTCCTTGGTGGGTTTTCAACCCATGAAGTCTATTTTCTACCAAAGGCAATTATAAAGGAAAAGAAACAATGAAGTGGGCCCCCTTTCAAATTTCACAATCCTTTTAAACTTCTCTGAACCCAAAGGAAGTATGAAGTCAAAGAATAAAGTTTAAAAGAAAGCTTAGGTGGAGAAATGAAAATTGTCTTCTCTTTGACAGGTTTTCTACCCATGAGGACAATTTTTTACATCCAAAATAAAATCAACTTTGTAAGTATATTAGACCCAAAAATTGTACACAAAACATCTTAAGATGATAATGGAAACAATTCGACTATTATGGGAAAGGTCTACTAAGCAGAATTCAACTAGGCAGATATTTCCTCACGGAGTACTCTGTTCATAATATTCTAAAACTTAAAGGGAAATGGGAAAGTAAGTATGAAAGAATGGAAAGTTACCATTGGGCCAATGGAAATAGTGAAAAGAAACTAAAATATCTATTAGAGCTCCTATATTTACTATTTCAATGGATTTATCCTTTAATTCATTTGTGTGGCATGAATCTTGAAGATCAACGAGTGAATTCAGACCCCTATATAGATGGAAATTATTCAAACTAGTACCTTTTCTTGAATTGTTATTTTGTTAAATTGCATGACTTTTCAAACAACCTATAATTGTGAATTCAATATTTGGTTCTTCTTCTAGATTTGAAATTTCAATTCATTTCATCATCAAATAGAATGACAACTAAGTTTGTAGGTTTTGATGGATTGAATGGAATCAAGTCCACATTTTAGAATTTCATGAATACTTCACTCCATTTTTATGATATGCAAGATTTCCAAAAGATAGAGCTGATTCATCCCATAACTAAGAAGCTTTAAGGATGTGGATTAGTGGAAGCAACTAGTTTCTCGGTGGCAGTCCATGCTCCAGAATTGATTTATGAATGCATAAATCATTATAATCCAGATACTAGATAGATTGTGTTACCAAATGATACAATATTGATGTTCATTAATATGAAAACTATGGTGAATTCCCTTCAAGTTCAAGAATGGGAGGAGTTTTCAGATTTGAGAGTAAGAGCAGTAGTCTCTGAGTTCTCCATAAAGAAGATGGTTTGGAGGAAGGAGATTATGTAGTCCTAGTTTCAAAAGCCATAGAGCGCCAAGAGTAAGGTGCCCAAAAATCTATTTGGTACAAATCTCAAACCCGAGGTTGTAGATGTTCTAGTTCTCCTACATAGACTAAAAGGTGAGGTGGAAGCTCTAAATTTTGTTAAAATATGTTTCTTTTTGGTACAAGTCATTTGTTCAGATACACAGTATATAGATTGGGCTCATGAGGTAAGTGAAAATCTTTCCAATGCTCTTAGTGTTGTGAAGTTCTACAACACCTTCTATATGTCTTCCTTTTTGATTTACATGCTAGCATCTCTATAGTTATGGCTGGGCCTCCCAAGGATAGAAAATTTTCCTAATGATGTGAAGTGTTATGAGTTCTATCCATGATTGCAATTGCAAAGTAGTTATGCGGAGTATGTCAAAATTAATGATGCATTCACTATGAGAATTTTTACGGATCTCTAGGGGTGCCTAGAGAGGAAATTCAGCCTAAAAGCAATGGAAGCTATTAGCCAATTCAAAATTTATTTTATCTAGTTCTCATCTTTCTCATATTTGTGCCTTGCAGCTTTCGATAGATTCTCTTTGAAGCTACCCAGATATCCAAGAAACATGATCACGTTGATAGAGATCATGAGGTAGGCAATCTAAGTGAATGTGCTAAGTGAGAGCTTAAAGAAGAAGGGATACAAGTTCCCTATGAAAGTAGGAGATTTTAGTTGTGAATCCCAATTTGATGCAAAGAATATGATTAAAGTGTTCAAAATGTGGTACAATTTGGAGATTTATGAGGTCTTAAGACCTATGTTTGATCCAAATGGATATGCTAGGGAAGTGTTGTAGATTGGAAGTGTAATCAAACACATTACCACTATTGAAGATTATTGGGTGGATTATAGAGATGAATTTGAAAGTTGAGATTATGCTTTTTCCAGGCTAATAGTGGAGCAAATAAAAACATATAATATTGATTTTGATGTTGAAGGACTAGAGGATGATGGGAAACATATGTATAGTAATACATATCTAACTAAGTTAAGAAACACTCCTATCAGTTCAGAGCCTTACGAGGATGTTGAGGAGAACTTAGATATCATGATGGCTCGTATCATCAAAAGAATTGGAAAATGGGTCGTATGGACAACTGCAAGGAGTAGAAGTAAAAGCACATTAGTTCAAGCTTCTCTAGTAGCTGCAACTCCTTCCTCCTCTCAAGGTCTCACAATAGGTGTAACCTTGGCTATTACTCAAAGACCAACTCAACCATTAGGGGGAGGTGACCAACCTATAGACAAGAACATCCCCATTGCTAAGACTTGTCATGATGGCTCACTCTCAAATATTGGAACCCAAATTGATGTTGAGAAGAAGAAGAAAGAAGAGCCAAAGGATAGTACTCTCAATACAATTTCCTTTCTTTATACCACATTAGTTTCCTCCCCTCATGTTACTCAAGTTCGCTCACCTCGTCATAGTCCAATTCTACAAGTAAGTGCTACACTTTTGCAACCAAGTAGCTCCCTAGTGTAGATAGTGGATTTTAGAGATGGAAAGAGGAGTAGCAATGAGTCTACTAAATTTGATGAGGCAACTAAGAAAACCTTATAGGTGGAGAAAGGCTAGAGCTCTTCCAAGCTCATTTCTCAAGCTCCAAAGAATCCCTTCTCTTAACTACGATGGTAATTACTCTAGTCAAGAAGAAGATGTTTAGCACATACTCACTTGGGATGACCTCCAAAGTGATAGGAATAAAATCCTAGTTGGAGGACACTTTGGAAAGGAAGAGGAAGAGAAAAGATAAAGGTGCTCCAAAAAAGGATGCTTTATCTCTTGCAGTTCACTTTGGGTTTGCTTTGAGCAAGTTCAAGAAGCAAAAGACCTTATCTATCCTTGGAAACGATCCTAAAACTGGGCACCTAATAATGTAGATTGTGAAGCCCACCAAGGATGGATGAATGGAAGATATGATCACAGATGATTTCACTCTACACTTGGTAGATCTTGGAGAGGCCAGACATGACACCAAGGTTGGCTTGTGGAAGTCAACCAATGAAGTAATTGAAGGACAATTGGAAAACATCAAGTTGTTAAAGGTTAGGATGAAGACAAAGATAGAGGAATTGAATAGATTTTATTAGATAATTGGTCACTCCACTAGCAAGTATCTCCAGAATGTCAGTAACAAGTAATCCTAATATTTCCAAGGTTCAAGCCCTATCTCTGAGCTTCAGGAAGATATGCACTTTAGTCAAATTGGTAAGGACTAGACTAGAAGCTCAAATTGGAGGGAGTCTCTATTATAGAGCAAATTGGAAATGTTATCTTGAGATTAGAATGAGAGAAGGATAACATCTCAAAAAATAGAAATACTTTGGCCAAAGAGAGAGTGAATAGTGATGATTGTATCTCTCTTCTAAAGATGATTATTCAAATGAAGGCAAAGGAAGCTGTTGAAGAAAAGATGTTGCCAAAGGGAGATGGCCCTTTGTTTAAATGACATTAGAGCATGCTATTCAAATAAAAAATGATCCTGTTAGCAGAGAAAGGACTTAAGGAAATAGAGGAGAAGGTAAAGAAGGACCAAGGTAGGAGTTTTGAGCTCATGAGGGGACTACATATAGATTCATAGACTAGCAGCCAAGGGAAAGGACTCATAGGAATAACTATCATGCACGAGAATTTCTCCAATTCATAGATAGTCTGATAGATATATCCTCTAGTAATCAAAACAAATTTATAGAACTCCACAAACTCAATAGATGCATACATGTGACCATAGAGGAATTGCAAGATCGATTAAATGCTATGAAGGAGTTGGCCAGCGAGAATTCTAAGTGGCTCTTGAGATACAACAATATACACATGCTTAGGCATGAAGAGCTAATCCCAATCATTGTCACTACTAAGGCATATAGGGGAAAAGTTGTGTTGGTGTTTCAAAACTAATAAGCAACAAAATGCTTAATACCAAGATGACAATACTCACACAATCTAAAGACTAGCCAATTATTATTAGCAATTGTATGTGCAAAACCATTTGGGTCCAACTTCAACAAAACCATAGGTGGTTTTCTACTCTTCTGGCTCTGCAAAACTAGGGTGGGTATACCCAAGGATGATTCAAGACTGGGAAACACCGTATGAGGATTATTTTAGTTTCATTTTGAATCTCATCTCAAATCCTCAAATACATGTACAATTCTTGAGAATTTGATAAACACATCCCATATAGAAGATATGGCCAAAATTCTTCTATAGATCTACAGGTGTTCTTAGCAATAGTGACTAACTGAAGCTAAAACATTCCATGCATACAAGTATTGGCCAACTTTGAAGATCTATAGGAAATAAAAGTAAAATTGATTTAATTCTACATTTTTGACAACCATTTGTGACACATTTCTCTTTTAGCTGGATCAAATTTGATCAGTACCTAATCCATTGAGGTTCAGAGTCTACTAGAAATTTCTAGATCTAATTTGTTGCCTTACAACAAATTTCATCAGAAATTCTTATTAGAATTCATCATTCAAAATCCTTTCCACTACTACAGTAACCTTATCAAATTCATCAAAGCTTTTACTTAATCCATTGAATTAACAACAACGATAAATAGATATACAACCTAACTAAATTGTATTCAATTGCACAAGCCTTTACCCATACAACATCAAGATAACCAAGTAATCAAAAGGAGACAAAGTTCAGTAAGAACTGATATGGGGACAACTCATAATTTGTATTCATTTTCCTCAAAAATTGTATACAATTTACAGTAAGCTTAGAATGACGTTCAGAAAGAAACACAAATCATTCTATGTTCATGTATTCTCAAGATCTGACAGAGAAAATATACCACAAAATTTTTTCTCAAAACACTGGACAAAAAATAGACTAAGTATATCACTTAGAAAAATAGAATTTAGACCCTTTCTCTAGCCCTGGGATCTCACTTATATAGTGTGAGATGCAACAAGCTTCAGGCTAAGAGAAAATGACATGTGTCGTAAACATCTATCCAAAAATAAAAGGATTAACAAGAAGTTATGTGAACCATATATTCTATTGCGGGCTTCTGTCTATCACATCCTTTTGCTGATTTAGCTCGAACTATGATTCTGTCATATATGTAACTGCTAAGCTTGCCTATGACAAAATCTAATCTGATGATTACAAACTGACTTGAACCCATGGGTTTTACCATCATCATGGTATTGGGAAAAAAACCCTTACTTCCCACTCTTTGCTGATTAATACAACCCTTTAACATAATGGGATTGACCCTTAAGAAAAAGCACTCGAGTATGGAAACAATGTGGCTGTCAAATATAAAAAAATGAGCAATTTCTGCTTAGCCAACCACGTCTACATCCAAAACTAGCTTTCAACCAAAATTTGTCACCTATTGACACAAAAAGATGGGTACTAACAAAAAGTTAGAGGAACTATTCGCATGAAGCCCATGGGTATAAAATCTTCTTCACCTTCTCTAAAAATTTTGCACAGGGTCCTACATACTTCTGTTGCTATGACATTGAAGTGTCCCATCTTGAAAATTTCCTTAGAGAAAAGTGTTACTACTGATAGGGTTTCTATTTTATTAAATTCATTTTTTTCTCCCCTCATTACCTTAGTAGCTTGATCACAACCCATAGAAACACCTGGGATTACTAGTCTTCCTCGATCAAAATTCCACATATTGACATACGAAACAAACAACTTCCTCTCCGCAAATCACCTTTCAAACAAACTTGAACCAATTCGAGAGGAAGAAACACTAGGGATCAAATTACTCTTGTCAAATAATCCCTCTACTATCCACAATCTAAGAGTTAGTGAATTCTTTGGAGCCATTTTTGCTACACCATGCAAGACTGCAACACTTCAGAGACTAAAGTAAAATACTCACTTGGAAATCTCTTATCTGTAGTTCTCTTATGCTGTTTGGCACTCGTGCCAAAATCTACACAATCCTCTTCGTAAAAGATCCTATTCAGAAAAGACTTCAAAATCTTTATTCAAATAAGGTGCAACTGAGAAAATCTTATAAGTTACACCCTATTTTTTCTTTCACATGCAAAACTTTTCATATCTCATTAATATGCAGAGTGGCACCCCCTTCAATATTTAAAACCTGCATTGTCGATCTTCAAAATCATATGATCATGGGGTACAGAGAAAGACAACTTGGATTTCCACTTGACAAGTTGGCCAGTCAATCCAATAAAAACTGACCACATATACAACACCTTCCTTGATGGCATTTTCGCTTCGACCCACTAGTGACTGAGGACACGTGTCAATAGCTCACTACTTCACCATACATAAAGAACGAGCACTTTGCCATAGCAAAGTAGTGATAGCCATTGATTCATTCTCAATCTTGTAGATGATATATTGCTTGCACTGCTTAGAAGGACAATGGTGGGGCCTCAGTCACTATCTTGCTATATGTATCATTTGAGGAACTTTTTATGGTGAGACAGCGATGGCCATTGATCTGAGGTTACATCAAAGGTGGAGAAATTGCACCAAGAACCTTGAAAGGTGGTAGTTTCCATGCTCGCTATGTCACATAGACTAAACCTCTTGCAACTTTTTATAGAGAGATGGCGAGAATCATTGGTTGAAACTCGATCTAATAATTGGGATCTCATAAATGCTTTATTGGTCTGAGGCACTGCTGATGTAGGAAAATCTGCACTGCTGGCAATCCATAAAACTTTACCTTGAGCCTAGCCAGCCTTCCACGTTGCCTAGGGTCTTGCCGACTATTGATTTTCATAGGACCTTGTTACTTCGCTAACAGCGAGATGTCAAATTTTTTCGATAGTGAGGTAGCGACCTCCGACAATCTTCAACAAAACTCAGCGCCGGGAAGTATAAGGACCCATCAAATTGTTATCACTCCTGCCAACTACTTCTAACATAGTAGTTATTACATATTATGCCACTTGGTCAGACTACGGTTGTCGATGATTTTTGAGGCCACCGTGTTTTGATTTCTCGGCACCTCGCTACGTTGCTAACGATGAGATGACCAAATTTTTCAATAGCAAGGTAGCGAGACATCAAAAAACCATCGTTCTAGAGTCGACTTTTGATTTCTTCCATTGGGTGCCTTTTCCTATTTTGATAGTACTTGTCAAGTGTCCGTGACTGAATGATCGGTCAAAAAAACAATTCTCTGACTGTCGTATCTTCGAATTACGGTCTCGTCTTATAACTTTCTGGCACTTGCTACCTCAGTATACATAAAGACTGCCCATGTTTTCATAGCAAGGAAATGACAATGACTGATCTACTTAGATCAGACGGCTAAGGAATTTGAGAGGAAAAGTGGCTCGAGGGTGCAGAGGATTAAAGATAATAGAATATTCGCCCTATTTGAAAATTCAAATATTTTGCACTTGACCACTTAAGAATAGAGTGAAACATAGGGTTTTCACAATTTTTTCAAAGGGTAGCAAGCAGATGACTTATCTAAAAACAATATTCATCACATATGGACACAATCTAAAATTTCTATTCTTGGAAAAAGGACTTCCATCATGCGAAAATTCAGACCGACAAGTTGAAAAGGGAAAGAGAGAAAAGTGATTCATATTCCACCTCTTTTATTTTCTAATGTAATCATTGTAATACAACAAACTAGTTTCTTGCCATTTGTCATTCTTTTGAGGAGATGAACCTATTGAACTTCTATTGTAACAGTCATCTCAGAATCTTATATGTATGAAATTGAAAGATTAATAAAAGGTTGGGTAATTTTTGGTGTGAAGTACTTGATGCTGTAGAGCCTATTGAATGGTATTTTGTATCAATTATTTTCTATTCTATTTCTATTAGTTGTTAATTACATGTTTTCTCTTTAATCTAAGTTGAAGAAAGGAATGAACGAAGTTTCATTCCCTTGTTTCAAAGTAGTGAATAGATGTGATAAGTAGTGTCATGGCATGCTCAAACAGAAACCTCTTAGATGTATTTCCTTCTAGTTAATTTTTCTTTCCTTGTAACTTAGATTCTAGTTGAATCAGATAGTATTAGCTATTATACAATTTTCAGTTATTAAGCTTTGTGAGTTCATAAGATGCGTGGGTTCATGAACTTAACCAATTGTTCAGAAATTACTTTCTACTTGAGTTAGATCCTATTTAGGCCTGGGTCAGTTTTACCTCTCCTATTCTCAGGTCGAGAACACACCCTATATAAGTGTTAGGAACAAAACATAATTCATTGCAAATCCATAATAGGGAGTTGTACCTATTAATTCAAAGAAAAGTTAGTCTTTTTAGAAGTAACTTTTCAACTGTTAGTAATTAGGTATTGTTCACAATTTGGGCATTTAAGAGTCAGAACCAAAAAGAACAAATTTGTTTACCAACAAACTATACACACAATCATAAACCCAAAAAAAATGTTAATTCTATATAAAAACTTCGTGCCTTTCAACTTCTAACTTTTCCTCTTACAATTTTGAACCCTTGTTATGGGTTTCTTTCATGACTTTATAGGTATTCCAAGAGGTTTTAGATGGTTAGAATAACTGTCAACCTTAGATTGATGACATGTCCAGTTCCTGCCTAAATGTTGTCATGAAACTTTTCAAAGTTTCTAAAAACTTTTGTAATTTTGCATTTTTTTTGACATTTAACACTCAAGTAGGTCCAACATGATCCATTTATTATGTCTAGGCATGTTTGATCCCTTCGAGCATCAATTCACATGATCGTGACCATTTTGACCCATTAGACAATTTTGCAACAATTTACATCTTTATGACATCTTTCTCAACATTTTGCCAAATGACAATGTATGAATTCCAAACTATGCAAAAGGATGTAAAAAAATCATAGAGGAAAATATAAGTTCAAAACCATACCTTCCTCAAACCACTAGGATATAAGACCCATAATCCCTAACAACCTAGACACAAGGTAAACCAAAACTACTAGAATGGATTGAACCTAGGCAAACCCACCTAGGAGCAAACACACATGACCTTCTAAGGTCCAAGCATAACCAACTGACTTGGCTAAGATTAATACAATACAAAATGTACAATGTAGATCTAGGACTAGGAGTTAGCCTAGGTGCTCCTACACCAATAAATACCTTAATATCATAGAATTAGGGCTTAGCATAAGTTAGCTTGAATTTTCTTATCAAATGCTTCAAATCACCTTCAATTCACTCTCTAATCTCCTGCATAAATTTTCTAGGACCCAAATGCTTGAAAGGTGGTTAACTACTTTGATTTCAATCCTTATATCTACCAAAAACCTAATATATATTAATTATTCATGTATGCACAACTCAAAAAATTGATTCTATATCAAGATGACTAAATTTCTTCTGCATGTTCACATATGACTTCAATTCTTTATATGCTCTTAACTATAGCTTCCAAGCATAATTTCTATTCTTATCCCAAATGCACAAAACTTTATATCACCATTTTAGGGTCTGATTGATTTTAAAGTGTATTATCCCCTATTTCCTTTAATGAATTGATTGTTTAAATTGACAAGGGGTTTTCAGCTACCACTACTGATTTCAACTTTGTCTTGATGTCACTTGTATTCTCTACCCATACTTGAATATTTGTAGGTCATCATTCTTTAACAAATATTTTGTAGAATCTGTCAATTTTATTTCTTTTCATATTCGTATTCCTTCTTACATTATTGTTCACATTCCTAAAGTTTATATTTTGTGATCTCATGTTGTTCATCCTATAAAATCTTGATGTATGTCCCAAATTGTTGTAAATATGACATGCTACAACATTTTTTTTCCATATCTAGGTCCAAATAGATTATTCTTCAATTTGCAATTCCTAGGAATATGTTCAAAGCTATTGCATTTATCACATATAACTCCATTTCTTTTGAAATTTGTTCCTCCAAATGGTCTACTAGCTGCAAGGTTAGTACTTTCATACGTTTTATTATTATATCTAGGTTTTCTTCATTCATTAAATTTATGTCCATAAGCAAAGTAATTATAAAAATAACCTAAAAAGGGTTTAGTAAAAATACTTGTATAGTACTCTCATGTGTCCAAACTCATTACATGCAAAAAATCTTCCATTAAATTGATTCTTTACTTCTTTAGGTTGTTCAATTTTATTAGGTTCTTCTATGTTCAAATATTCTTGCTGATTAGATTTTTGGAACACTAAATCTTGTTCTTCAATAACTTCTGATCCTTTAGATGATTATCCTTTAACATTGTTACAATGATTAGAACAAGTGGGAGGTGGTCAATCATTTATCCTAAGGTCCAGATGTACTAATTCAAAATTTAACAGCTTTAAACTACTTATTCAAACTCAGAAATCCACTTGACCAATATAGCAACTCATTAAAAACTTAACTTATTCATCTAATCACCAACTCTCTATTTAGTATATGCTAAATAACATAAATATATAATAGGGAATAAAAAACATCATGAAAATAACAATCAAACATGTATGACACCAAGATTTAACATGGAAACCCAGTTTGAGAAAAACCACCAAGTAACATGCTACCACTTTTCACTCTTCTGTAGTGAGCTTGGTTAAGAGCCAACCTTGTTGAAGTTTACAAAATAAACTGTTAGGTGTGATCCTGTTAAAGGATTTTCACCTCTTTAAGAGTATCTTGGTTAAAGATCTTTGGATCATTCCATTAGAATGTCACCTTGATTAAAGGATTTACAATATGACTACTAGGTTGACCTTGATTAGAGGATTTTATTGCCACAATAGTTAGAAAGTAACAACTACATTTGATAAGATAAAATATAACTCACTTTACAAATTTAGATCTCCATTTGGCTCATTCCTAGTTCATTGATTGGACTTCATCATATTATCCATCTCTGATCTGCTTGGCAACCCTTCAAGCAATCACTCTTCACTAAATTCTAACTTTTCTTTTGCTACTCTATTCTTCATAGGATAAATATAAATTTGTCAATAAACAAACATAAAACATCTCTTATGCCTTCTTAAATAGGTAGCTTTGATCTTTTATCGCTTAAACATCACTATAGAGGTTTTGATTAGATTCATTAAATCTATTCATTATTTAATCCTTCTTCTTCTTTCTTGTAATTTCTAGAAACTTTTCATTAAATCTTCACCTTATATTTTTTAACAAACTCAATTCATACATTAAATATGTCAGCTCACCAATTCTTATCATTTATGCATTTTGACCAATTCATAAACTCAACAATTTTGGTCTCAATTTTTTTTTTCTTCATAAATTGTTAAGTTGTTGACACAGAATCATCACAATATTCTTTAGCTTGGCCATCACTAGGTAGCTTAGTCTTTATTGATCTTGTCTCACTCTTCTTACACTTGCTCACTCAGCCTATATTTTACTCAATCACTTCTTCATTTCTCTCATTTATATTGCTCGGCCATAACTATCACTTGACTAATACTATTTGCTCAACTATCTCTTAAATTTCTTAGTCTTTAGCTTCATTGACATAGTAAACCGTCACTCGATCAAGATTAATGTTTTACTCAACATCTTGTCTTCCAACCATCTTTTCTACATTTCAACTCATTTGTCTCCTTTACTTAATAGAATGATCAAACAACACATTATATTTTTAAATACTAACCAATTAAGTGCCAATTTTAATTCCACCATACTTACTCCTCACTCATCAACTTTACTTGTTAACCTCGTTATCCCTCTCTTTTCAAATCCTCTTCATAAATCAAGTTATTTAACACTCTACACTATTAGAAAATTTCTTACTAGTAAGGTTTGACATCAATGACAACATAACAATTATTCTAATCGTAGTTTCCAACAATCTCGCTCTTTGGCATTGATGACAACACATGTAGTTACCATACAAATGAAAAAGTGTTCACTAGATTTTCACTATGATCTCCCTCTATGATTTGTATTAGATCTTCATTAATATCCTTAGTTTCATTCTAATTCTCATTCATTCAATCTTTATTTCTTCTTTATTCTTCCTCCTCTATGATACCAATTCTGATTCTACATTGTAGTATCAATTGTATTATCCCCCTCTTGGTATATCCATGATAGTAACCATACCATACTCTCCCTCTTGATTTACATCTTGTATTGAATGGTAAATTATCATATACTCTCCCTCTTATACAACTTCAGATATTCATCTTCTTGTAACTAGATGGTAACTGCCATACTTCTCCCTCTTTGACAACAATGCCGAAGATAACACCTACTCTATACACGTATTTTCCTTATTAATGTACTAACTAATCTCTAAAATATCAACCCTTTTTCCATCTTTGACTTGCATCTTTATTTTCATACAACTGACTTTCTTTTCATAACTTTAGGAAGCTCCTAAAGTGCGACCTCCTGCATCAGTCTATAAGATATTTTGATCATAACAATTGATGCAATGTTGTATCTCTTCCTAATTTGCTTAAGATAGGGGAATGAACCCTAAATTACCTCTTAAATACACATATACATCCTTAGGTAGTTCACTTGTGAATATAATAGCTATATGTTCCTTTGTGTTCACATACACGAGTCTTCCTTCTTTGTTTTGTACTAATTACCTCAAGCAATGATACTTAATTGCAATTTTATTGGTCTTTGTGTGCATCACAGGGTTCTTGGACATGTTTGTAGCACTTGTGTTATCACAATATATCACCACAGGTTTGATAATATCTTCCTTTATTCCTTCCAACAATTGCTTAATCCACACAATATTTGAACAATTGATTGCTGCAACAACATGCTCAAACTCTACTATGGATTGAGAAATATATTTTTCTTCTTGCTTGTCCATGAAATTAGCTTCTTTCTCATAAAGAAAATGTCTCCACTTATACTCTTTCTATCATCAATATTTCTATCCCAATCAACATCTACATAAACTTTCAGCTAAAACTTGGCATTCTTCTTACACCATAAACCATAATTTTCTATACCTTTCATATATGTCAATATCTTTCTCATAGCCATCATGTGATTCTCCTTAGGATTAACATAAAATCTTGCAACAATACTAATAGAAAATAAAGCATATCTAAGTATCTCCTCCTTGTACTTCTCTATTATTATTTTAGGAATCCTCATTCTTTTCCTTAATATAGACTTAAATGATTTCATGATCAAGGTAATATTATTTCTCATAATGTCCTTTTTTTTCTTCCTAAACCAATTTTTTATTGATTTCATCGATCATTTTCTCAAACTCCATTCACTTGCAAATATACCTAGAAAAAATTCACAATATGAAAGAACATGTATGTGATTAAAATCTCAAATCTGAAACCAACATATTTATTGTTATTGATTCTATCAAGGTTTCAAATAGATGTTGTCTCAAAGTCTCACACAAGCTGACTTTAACTCCTTCAATGCACATCTTGTATGCAACATGGAAAAATCTGAAAGATAAGTTCATTCTATAAGCTAAAATCTTACTTATAAACCTTACACCATTCCACTTAATTAAACTCAGCATCACACCTCTTCCATTCCATTTAGTTTTTGTATTTTGTGCAACAATCTTCTTTACATTCTTCTCAGTTATGGGAATTGTACCTTCATTACTCAAGCATATGACCTCATGAATCAAATTACTTGTAATCTCAATAGGTTTATCTCCCAACCAAAACATATTTTTATGCACTCTTCCTAAATAATTCTTGGCCACTCCATTATCAAATTTGTGATAAAAGATAAACTGCACAATATTGTGTTTCCCTAGGTGCTTAAATTAATCCTTAATTTTTTTAGCTTCCCCATACATATTTCTCAATTCAGTAAGTAAGTTCTTATTTCTAATTGACTCAAACTTGCAGTGTATATATTCCCTAGTATCTTCCATAAACAATACTCCATCTAGTACTTACAAAAATGCCCAAGTAGGGTCATCTTCCAAGGGTGCAATGGGGTTTATCTTAAACTTATACCTTGGTTTTTGTAGAATATCATAAACCAATGAAGGATCCATTTCTACAAATCTTATTTTAAATTTACTCCAAAAATTATCCTTACAAATGGAAAATACCTCTTAAATCACAAATTTAGGGCTTGATGAAAACTCAACCAAATCACTTCTAAAATGCTCCAAATCATATTTTTGTCTTCTTACAATATTTAATTGATCAAATGGTGACTTATTAACTTGACTCCAACCCTTAAATGCACAAAAAATTGTGTATGCATTAATTTTTCAAGTACACAACCCCTAAAGCTAATATTGTGTCAAGTAGGCTAGATTTCTCTTCTACAATCATATTCAATCATATTTCCTTATGTTCTCTTGGCTATAGCATCCTAACATCATTCCCATGCTTTCCTCAAGTGCAGAAAACTTTATGTTACAATTGAAGGATCTAATGAATTTTTAAGTGCATTATCCCTTGTTTCCTTAATAAAAAATGATTACTTAGGTTGATAAGGGTGTTTCAGTAATAATTGCTGATTTTATATTATTCTCTAATGTGTCTTTTGTATTTTCTGCCCATACCTTAGTAATTGCAAGTGTTCCTTCTCTACTAAATGTTTTATTAAAATCTTCTATTTGTTCTTTCATATTTTCTCTTCTTTCATTTTTGTTCTCATTCCATCTATGACTAGGTGACCTTTGTGTATACAAATTATGTCACACTTCTATAAAACATTATTCTTCAGAGTGCCCATGAAAGAGAGAAACTCAAGAGGTGGCCTATACCTCTCCATCTATGACATGCAAAGGTGAAAAAAGTGAAATGGTGACTCTCAAATGAACCAAAATATGCAACCATTGGAAGGTGCACCATAGAATGAAAGATTCAAAGGGTAGAGGCAATGAGTGCCAATATCAAAGAATCTAGAATGAATGTAATGAAAATGAAAGCTAAATGAGAGAAACTATAATGAAAACTAAACTATAAAATAAGTATTGCAACCCCTATTTAGAATAGACAATTTAAGATATAAGCATGGAGAGAAAGTAGAATGAAGAATAGAAGATAGAAGAAGAGGAGCTCCACAAGTATGAGATCTTGAATACTACAATATAATGTTAGTAAAAGAGTGGAGTTGTGAAGTGAGGAGAGAGCTCTCCCTTTTAAAGAGAAATGGATTATAGAGATAATGAGATAAGATGCATGTGATCAAGAGTGGAGTTTCAAATTGGGAGTGATCTATTTGACAAGAATTTCCACCAATCATGATGAAGAGTTGACTTTTGTCCCCCATGGGGGACAAAAATGTGTTTTATTTTATTTTTAAATAAGGGAAATACTTTTTTGTGTCTAACTTAGGATAAGATATGAGTGAGGAATTTTATTTAGTTAAAAGGGGGACATGTTCTTTTAATTAAATATGAACTTAGGATAAAGTGGTCAAACTATAGGATAAAATCAAATAAATGGATTTTTGGAGATTTGATCAAGGATAAGAATTACATAAAATTTTCAAAAAATGCTACAAAGAGGGATCATAGTCTAGATGACCATTTCTGGGTGATTACATTTTCCCCTCTTTAACTAATGTGTTATCTGTCTAGGAAAACATTATGTCAAAGAATGAATAAGCCAAGATGATAGAGAGATATAACTTTGAAGAACAAAGCACAAAGAGGTAGCAGATCCTAAATGCATAGTGTATTAGCAATAATACTTAACATTTGGAGAGGGAAGAGACAATATCTATACCCAAGATGAGCATTGATATGTCAAGAAAAGAAAGTAGATAGATCAAGAGAAAGTAGATAGTTGTAGTAGAAAGCAATTTGCAACAATGATAGAATATTCTTGCCCCCTTGGGATTGAAATCAAAATGAGATAGAGGAGATATAAAAATAAGCTAGATTTTATTAAATCAAAACAAATAAAAGATTATGATGATAGATAAGAGATTAAGACCAAAGAGTGACCACCAAGTAATGAAAATATGCCCTAGTTTGACCAAGAAATATAAAACATAAGAATTAGGTCAAAGACAAAAGAAAGATAAAATGAGAAGAAATAAAAATGAAATTAAAGAGTGGAAGAGAGTAAAAAGTATGAAGAAATGATGATTTCCCAAACAAGATTTAAAGATTAAGCCTTAATAGGTCAGCTAACGACATAGAAGAAGGAAGAAATTTTGGCTAGCAAGATGAACCTGAATTTGGATTTCAATCCCAAAAATGGATCTAGGATGTCAATATTAGAAAAGATAGCTCAAAAGCATAGATAAGATGACAATATAGAAAAAAAGGTGAAAAAAATGAAAGAAGAGATAAGACACAATTAAGAAGAGGCAAGAGAAGGATGAACACAGTTAGCTAACATGTCCATGAAAGATAAAGAAGAGAGTTCTCTCAACATGTAAAATGCAAAGCTATGCTAGTGTTACACTTATATTTTTCTTCAGCCTTAAAGTCAAACATTTAAGTCATGGCAGTGCCCAAGTTGAAGTTGAAGTTGAACCTTCAGGTCAGTTCAACTTCAAGTTCAGTAATTTCGTATATACTTTCGGGTGTCAAAGTCGAAGTCGAAGCTTTCAGCCAATTAAAGTTCAACTTCAAGTTTTTTCATTAGCACAAAATGTTAAAAATAAGCCAGTCATTCTCCTATTTGTCAGCATTCCTATTCACATATGGGGAGGTTGAAGTTGAAGTTGAAGTTTCAGGTCAGTTCAACTTCAACTTCGAGTTTATGTTGGAATCGGTGCAAAATGCAGTGTTCAGTTCAAAGTTTCAGTTTCAACCCTAGCAATCAGAAGTTCGAGAATCATTATGTTTCAATCAAGATTGGAAGCTTCAAAATTGTATTTGAAATGGTGAAGCCTGAAAAGAATCCACCATTCTTAAGTTCAAAGCTCATGGACAGTTTCAAGTATGCAGTTCACAGATCAATGACCCAGATTCAACAGTTGGAATTTGTGGCTCAAATTCAAAATCAAGCTCAGACCTTGTTTCAAGGTTCCAAGTCTAAGACCCGAGGCCAGAAAAGGATGGTGGATAATGAGATGAGATGGAAGTCAAAGGAAATCATTGTTATCTGCTATGAAAGATGCATTGATGATAATGGAGGATATGAATTCAAAATCGGGCCTTATTTCATTATAAGTAATATATTTTGGCTTTCCAGGCTCTTGATAAATTTGTAAATGAATATGGGCATTTACAGTGGAGACATAATGGGCAGGCTCTTATGCAACTTACAATTAAATTCCAACATGTGATTTCTGTGCAATTGTTGGTGTATATACTAATATAAGTTTTAATACAGCCTATAACTACAGATTTCTGATAGCATTAAAATAATAGTGACAATGCGGGGGGTATAACTTTTAGCTCCACCATTGGATCTGATTGAGTTTTGGATATGTTTCTCAAAATCAAGTTTTCTAAATGTTCAATGAAGCGATCTTCAAAATTTGGCCAAAATCAAAAGTTATAATGAATTGTATGTAGGTCTGTCAACGCACCAACAAATGCAAATATTGTGCAGTAAAAAAAATAGTCATGTTGCGGGGCCCACATAATTTAATCCAACCATTGGATTGAGCTGAATTTCGGATATGATTGAGGAAACCTAGTTATCTAAATCCTCTCCAAGCTGTTTTGAAATATTTTTGATGGATCAAAAGTTATGACTATTTAAGTGCACTAGTATATTAATGACAGTTACATGATTATGATTGCAATCTGTAACTATGCCATCTATCTAAGAATGTACAAGGGATTCATTTTAAATTTGGTAAAAATATTTGTTATAATTTATGAAACTTTAAAGTGGCCCAGCTATTAAAATTCCAAAGGGGTAAAGAAGAAGAGGAGTCATGAGAATGATTAAACTGATTTTTCAAGAAACGGTTATGGAAACCAAAAGACAACCCAAAATGTTATTTATTGCAAGATTCAGATGTAGTAAGGGTTCTTTTCTTTATCAGGCGTTCTACAGCTACAGGAAAGGGAGAATATATTTTATGTGCAGTGATTGTAACAGGGAGGGGAATAGCAGTGTTATTTCTATTTTTCTGCAAGTTGATTGTAATGACAGAGCTAAAATAATATTGTTATGCATCTGAAATAAAAGAGAGTTTCATACATCAACTTCTAAAGTCTGAATATGGTTTTCTTGGATTGAAAATGATTTTGTAGTCATTTCTTTCATGTTTTAGGTGCAATTTTGCATTATTATTCATATTCAGCAAAATAAGATAATTCTTCTTTGTACTTTCCCTGTGATATGAGAAATTGGATAGGTAGCCCTGTGGCTATTTGTTCATTTTCTTTTTTCATTGTACAACTTTTAAATCTTATAATCGTATTTATCCCATAGTGATGAGTAAATGCTAGAAAACATTTATGTTAACCAATTATTTAAATTCTCTGAATATCTTTCTAAGAGGGAGCTGTACCTCTCAATTTAGAGGAAAGCTATCAATCTCATGATAGTATTTCCAATTGTTAGTGGCAATTGTTCTTCTATTTGGGTGTCTTGAGTCATTCTTTGTATTTAATTTTGGAAGGACAAAATTGTTTACTAACAATTTTTGGTGACTCTACTAGGGAAGAAAGCAAGTTCCAGTGCTTTTCTTTTCTTGGAAATTTGAAGGTTACCTCCCTGAGGACAGAGGTTGGCGACTTTGTATTTCAAACCTACTGATTCTTGATTTTGGAGTTCTAGTGTTTATTATGGCTGTGGTTGCCACTCAGCCATGGGGGGCTCAGATCGAACCATTTTCCTTGGTCCAATATTCAACCCTGCCTAAAAGATCATGGGAATAGCTTCCCAAGTTTTTTGGAGATAAGACTTAGGATCCAAATGACCACATTAAAGCAATCATTGTTGCATGCAGTATTCTTGGTGTGCAGGGAGAAAATGTATCCATCAGGCTATTTGTTCAAAGCCTTGTGGGAAATGCTACTGATTGGTTCTAGAATTTACCAGATAGTTGCACATCACTTGCTGGAATGATCTTGAGGTAAAATTTCTTCAGAGGTTTATGCCTGCGGTTGATGTTGTTAAGTTGCTATTAAATTTCTTTCAAATTAAGATCAAAGAAGGGGAAGCCATGAGAGATTTTGTTGATAGATTTAATAGAAGTGTCGGTAAGATTCCTCTAGCTAGCCAGCCAAGTGAGAATAACCAGTTGTGTATATTCATTGCTGCCATGCAATTTGAAGTTAAATTCTTGCTTCTACAATTAAAGTTGTAGAGGTTACAAGATGTACAAAGGGAGGCTATTAGTTTAGATGATGAAATGATTCTAAGTGGGATGAAATATGCTAAACCCTCACAGGCTAAAATATGCTTCCAGGAACAACAGTATTATCCAAAGATAAAACTCACACAAAAAAGGTTGGTTCTTAAAAAAGAAAAATCAACACCACTTGTTTTTGTTTGTCAAAATCTGACAGTTTTTAATGAAGAGGATTTTCTAATGCCTCCTTTGATTGAAGATAATCTTTGTGATATGGCTGGAGCATATCATTTACATGTTAAGTATGATGATGAAATTTTTTAAGAAACACCATCAGCTGAAAATAATTGTTTCAATATGTCAAAAGATTGTTTGCACATGGAGAATAATGATGAGCACATCTCTCCAACATCAAATATAATGGCTTACCTTGTTATGCCTCTTGTTGATGAAAAACTTGATGGTGATAAATTAAGTATGAGTTTACCAATGGCCTCTCCATTTTCTTGAGTCTTTTTCTTTTGGATCCTCTAATGCAATTTCAGCAACTAATATTTTTCAGGAAGATACAACAAATTAGCAAGACCAAGAAAGGTATAGCAGTGATAATGGTAAAATAGAAAATCTCTTGCAAGCTGATTATGAATATTTTTAATTTGAGTGCATAAAAAATGAAGAATCTGGTTTGCATGTTGAAATGAATGATCAGCATCTTCCTCAGTCATCTAATATGATGACTTGCTTTGTTGGGCTTTCTACTGAAGGAGAACTTGGTGATAATCAGCTGCATGAAAGCTCATTACTGGCTATGCCCTTGCAGGAACTTGAATCTTTTTCTTTTGAAATATCTAATGCTGTCCCAGTCATTGGTGATAATAAGGAAAATGTGATAAATTAGCATGAACAATAAGGCAACTATTATCTTGATACATGTAGGGAAAATGAAATTTTCCATCTTCATTATACCTCTCAAGGAGAAAGATCAAATCTTGAATTACCACAAGAGCAAGAAGACCCTCTGGATGGCATTGTTGATGTTGAAACGAGTAAGAGCTTGTTGCCAGGTGTTTTCTTTTCCAAATTAGAATCCTTTAGATTTGATATTTTTGATGTATATTCAGCTGGCCACTTTAATCAAGAAAGTGTAATGGATCATCAAGATCAAGAAAAACTTAAGGGTGATAATGCTGAAATTGAAAATTTCTTGCATATTACTTATGAATGCTTCTATTTTGGTTACATGGAGATTAGTGAAGAATTTCTACAGCCCAAAGCATCTCAAGATCTTGAGAAGACTAAAATGCAAGAATCATTTGGTTTTGAAGCTGATATGGGTAATGAATTATTTGAATATGAAGTTTTTCATTTCCATGAAAGAGGAAATAAAGATTTCCTTGAAATTCTAGAAGATTGTGATCAGCCTATTCTAGAACATGTTTACTTTGAAAATAGGCTTGGTGTTGATATCAAAGAGAAATTAGATTTAAAAAGTTATTCCAATTCTAAAAATCTGATCAAAAGAGGAATTTGTGAAATAAATTTTCAGCATCATGTCAATCAAATCAAAATGTTGCAGCCATGTGGAGATCAAGCATTGAGGGAACATGAAAAATTAGAATTCTATGGGGGTGTATGGCTATTTGGAATTGGCATAGTGATTCAAGGGTTGGTCCAAAACATGATATTCAGATCCATGCTTTTATTAGCTGCTCGATGGTTGCTTGGAGTAGTGCATCTCATTTTCTAGCCACTTTCTCACACTGGCATATATTTTTCTAAACTAGTTAATGGTTTTCCATGAGCAGTCAGGTATATTATTTTGAGTCTGAGTTGTTTGCCCAGTTCTTTGTATATAAAATTTTGGTTGTGCTTAGTTTTAGTTTGTTGGTTTTTGGCTTGCTATTAGCTTTGTGCTTTGGTGTTCTTTCTGTCCTTCCCTTTCTCTGCAAATTTTCTCCTTTCATTGTTCCCATGACTTTGTTGCCCAATTGCTAGACACTGGTCTCAACCAGAGATTGCTAGATTCTTTGTGTCCCTCACAGCCCACATCCCCAATCAGAGCCAATTGTTACACTTATATTTTTCTTCAGCCTTAAAGTCAAACATTTAAGTCATGGTAGTGCCCAAGTTGAAGTTGAAGTTGAACCTTCAAGTCAGTTCAACTTCAAGTTCAGTAATTTCATATATCCTTTCGAGTGTCGAAGTCGAAGTTGAAGCTTCCAACCAATTCAAGTTCAACTTCAAGTTTTGTCATTAGCACAAAATGTTAAAAACAGGCCATTCATTCTCCTATTTGTCAGCATTCCTATTCACATATGGTGAGGTTGAAGTTGAAGTTGAAGTTTCAGGTCAGTTCAACTTCAACTTCAAGTTTATGTTGGAATCGGTGCAAAATGCAGTGTTTCGTTCAAAGTTTCAGTTTTAGCCCTAGCAATCAGAAGTTTGAGAATCATTATGATTCAATCAATATTGGGAGTTTCAAAATTGTATTTGAAATGGTGAAGCCTGAAAAAAATCCACTGTTCTTAAGTTCAAAGCTCATGGACAGTTTCAAGTATGCAGTTCACAGATCAATGGCCTAGATTTAGCAGTTGGAATTTGTGGCTCAAATTCAAAATCAAGCTTAGACCTTGTTTCAAGGTTTCAAGTCTAAGACACAAGGCCAAAAGAGGATGGTGGATAATGAGATGAGATGGAAGCCAAAGGAAATCATTGTTATCTGCTATGAAAGATGCATTGATGATAATGGAGGATATGAATTCAAAATTGGGCCTTATTTCATTGTAAGTAATATGTTTTGGCTTTCCAGGCGCTTGATAAATTCGTAAATGAATATGGGCATTTACGGTGGAGACATAATAGGCAGGCTCTTATGTAACTTACAATTAAATTCCAACATGTGATTTCTGTGCAAGTGTTGGTGTATATACTATTATAAGTTTTAATACAGCCTGTAACTACAGATTTCTGATAGCATTAAAATAATAGTGACAATACGGGGGGCATACCGTTTAGCTCCACCATTGGATCTGATTGAATTTTGGATATGTTTCTCAAAATCAAGTTTTCTACATCTTCACTGAAGAGATCTTCAAAATTTGGCCAAAATCAAAAGTTATAATGAACTATATGTAGGTCTGTCAATGCACCAACAAATGCAAATATTCTACAGTCAAATAAATAGTCATGTTGCAGGGCCCACAACTTTTAATCCAACCGTTGGATTGATCTGAATTTTGGATATGTTTGAAGAAACCTAGTTATGTAAATCCTCTTTTAGAAGTTTTGCAAGATTCCTAATGGATCAAAAGTTATAACTATTTAATTACAGTAGTATATTAATGATAGTTACAAGATTATGATTGCAATCTGTAACCAGGACATGCCATCTGTCCAAGAATGCACAAGGGATTCATTTTAAATTTGGTAAAAGGATTTGTTATAATTTATGAAACTTTAAAGTGGCCTAGCTATTAAAATTCCAAAGGGGTAAAGAAGAAGAGGAGTCATGAGAATGATTAAACCGATTTTTTAAGAAACGGTTATGGAAACCAAAAGACAACCCAAAATGTTATTTATTGCAAGATTTAGATGTAGTAGGGGCTCTTCTCTTTATCGAGAGTTCTACAGCTACAAGAGAGGGAGAATATATTTTATGTGCAGTGATTGTAATAGGGAGGGGAATAGCAGTGTTATTTTTATTTTTCTGCAAGTTGATTGTAATGACAGAGATAAAATAATATTGTTATTGTTTTGTTATGCATTTGAAATAAAAGAGAGTTTCATACATCAGATTCTAATGTCTGAATATGGTTTTCTTGGATTGAAAATGATTCTGTAGTCATTTCTTTCATGTTTTAGGTGCAGTTTTGCATTATCATTCATATTCAACAAAATAAGATAATGCTTCTTTGTACTTTCCCTGTGATATGATAAACTGGATAGGTAGTCCTGTGGCTATTTTTTCATTTTCTTTCTTCATTGTACAACTTTTAAATCTTATAATCGTATTTATCCCATAGTGATGGGTAAATGCTAGAAAACCTTTATGTTAACCAATTATTTAAATTCTCTGAATATCTTTCTAAGAGGGAGCTGTCCCTCTCAATTAAGAGGAAAGCTATCAATCTCATGATAGTATTTCAAATTTTTAGTGGAAATTCTTCTTCTATTTGGGTGTCTTGAGTCAATTTTTATATTTAATTTTGGAAGGACAAAACTGTTTACTAACAACTAGAATGAACTCTAGAAATGTGCAATTGCAAGGGTTACATAAGGGGGTCCTATTTTTTATCATCAAGCCTTAGTAGGGATATTAGAAGATCATATAATCATTAGTAGTAAAACTATGAGGATATGAATATGATTTATGTTGGATAGAAATATGGAAATCCAACCTAAACATCAAAGACATGTAAGTTAAGACAACTAATGTAGTTAGATTCCCTAAGATTATTATAAAAATATTACACCTATATCAAGGCATAAGATCTAGGATAATTCCTCAGTGTAGTTTTGGAAAAATAGACAAGGATGATACATTCTAGGCCCAAAGTGTCAAAGAGGACAAGCACAAAGGCTCTCAACACCTTAGACTAATGAAGTACACCCACAAGCAAAAAATAAGAAAAACATGCCACATTCCCCATGCCTCTAGTCTTCTAGTCAATGACATCCTTGAAAGACTATTAGGGAGGAAACAATCATATACAACACACAAAGAAGATAATGTTCATCATGTGTCAGCAAGTTTAATGTTTAAGTGCGTGTCTGCGTAAGTCACATGACCATCTCTTGTAGGACTCAAGTCTACCAATGATAAGTATCACAACATCCTAGACTGTAGCTAAAGTATCCAAAAAGTGTTGAGAAACACTCGATGTCAAAGGGAGAGTAGTGAGAAACACTATTTTGCATGAGTTCCCAAAGAAACCTTAAGGCACAAGAAGATCCCAATATGCTAAGAAGTTGTGCCCCCTGAGACAAGGACAAGAGACAAGTCCAAGCTAGGAAGTGTGTTGTGAAATGAATGAGACTAATAGACATAGGTGGAAGGATATCAAGTAGTGCTTGTTTCTAGGTTTTCACCACTTGGTAGATTTTTTAGGACTTTTTTCAAATTTTTTGTATTTTGTATTTTTTTTTTGATTTTTTTGGTGATAAATCAAAGCACCTATTGCTATGTTCTCACTAAGATGATCATTTTTTCAAGAAATTTTCTCATTTTAATAGTTTTTTCTCAGCATAATATATATATATGTAACGCCCCACTAAGGGATCCAAAATAATTAACCTAAAGTTTCACTAAGTTTGCTAAACATTTTTTTTTTTTTTTTTTAAAGTAAGAAAGTATGACATACACATCAAACAAATAGTAGCGGAAGCAATAACATGTAATCATCGACAAACATACATTGCAAGTTACATTTCTTAAAGATCCCAAGACGTTGAGTCACATTTAAATTTAATTAATTCTAAGTCTAACAACTAACACATACATATAAAAGAATAATCAGAAACTCCAATGTCCATAATATACATTTGTTTCGAATGCTCCTTGGCAAATTAATTCGGAATGCTCATTCATCCACTGTACATGTCATAGGGTATGAAAGGCTTAAAAGAATATACATATGTAAAGATCAAGATACAACATCCTCAAATCTATGATACAAAGTACAGTAAAAATATATGAAACTATTCACCATACATGATACATCCATACATCCATAATGATAAAACATCTATCATAAAATCTAACCATCCATCATACTAATCCAAGAACATAGTGTAGGTAAATGCCAATCACGAAATCTCCAACCACGGTGACCACGGAACGGATCTCAAAGGTAAGAGTAAAAGCACTACCACCCGACCGCGTGGAACCTAAATGGTCCACTCCCACCGCGCTGAGGAGATAGTCTCAAGTCCCAAATAGGATAACAAAACCTATAATCATAAATACTCTCTAAGTCCAGGAAATCCTATAATTATGCTAACTCAAGGGTTCCTAAAAATATCGACATCTAAATCCCAGAGGTACCACCAGACACGTAGGAAACCTAATATGCAAGCGGGAAAGTGTCATCGCAAAAGTCATGTAGAAGTTACCTGAGCAATCCCTTAGGAATCCCGGGTCCCTACTGATCCTGCGGCCACTAGTATCCTCTCGTACTGACGAGGCATACTATGGAATGCAAGGTCGTAACCAAGCGTCCTCTCTACCCCATCCTAGTCTGCACTAGCACTCATGGCATGGGAGAGAACATACAATTATCTTGTTAGGTTCATTTTCTCTCATTTAGTGTAAATGTTTTCACTTATTAAAAAATGACTTACAATGGGTTTCTCAAGGCAGCCTCTTAGGGCTCCGACCCCCATTGCAAGCCACTTCTCGACTCTACACATAGATAACCTACCCTAGCTCATGAACTCGTAAATCAAGAATCATAATAAAACCATCTCAGTCCTATACGAGCAATTGAAAATATCATAAAAAGATAATCCACAAAATATATCAGTTCTTCATGAGCAACAGATAACATCAAATAGTAATCATGTAATCATGACAGTTCTCTATCAGCAACTGAAGGCATCAATGATAAGTCACAAAAATCCAATGGTTCTCTAATGAGCAACCAGAAAGTAATACAAGTATAACTGATCGAGACTCAGAAATGGTTATCAAATATAACTGATCGAGACTCAAAAATGGTTAAGTTAGGTATTCTCAAATACATACACCTCAGCTTCACACAAGGAAACTGGAAAGCAATCACAAACAGTAAACACAATCATGTCATAGAGCACTTCATCACATTACCATGGTCGGGTTAAGAAAGATCGAGACCAAATCATCATGACATCACATTCACAACCCCGAGCCTCTGGTAACAACCTGAACTGGTCAACGCTAAACCAACCCCAAAACATTCAAAGTACAAAGACAACATCAAAGTCTCAGAGATTGGATCTGAAAGTATATTATTTGAGTTAAGGTAAGGTTTATGTTTCAGTTCAATGTCGAATTCAAGTAACAAAGTTTTCATATTTACCCCCCCTTACGATTAACCCTTTCTATAATAACTTCCATTAAGTCAATCTTCCAAATTTACTATCTAATCAGGTAGTATTCATTATTAATTAACTTTAATTAAACTAATTTTAGTTAAAGAAATCAATAATCATTTGATCTAATTACTTAATTTAATCTATCCATTAATTGTTAAATTATTAATATTTAACCAAAATTATCAATAATTTAATATTTACCATTTATGTGAAATACATTTAATATTTATTATTTAAGTATTAATAAAATAAAACTTTTATTAAAATAAAAATATATAATAATTTTATTAATTAAAAATTTTAATTAATAATAAAAATCATTTTTTGTAAATAATATATTAAAAAAATAAATAAATTTACAAACTATATATATATATATATTTTTAAAAAAAAAATAATAATAAAAAAAAAAATATAAAAATCAAACTTTTTAAAAATAAAACCGCCGGCTTAAATAAGCCGACGGCCTACCGCAGTCCTGCGGACGCAGGGCCTACGGCAGCAGGTACGTCGTACCTGCTGTCGCAGTACCTGCGACGCAGGTCTGTCGGCTAAGCCGACCGTGGGGGGTGGGCATGGGGTAATTCCCTCCCCCCCCACAAACTTATAAAAATTATAATTTTTAATTTTATTTTATTATATATATTTTTTTCTTTTTTTTTTTAAAAAAAGGTACAATCAATATATATATATATATAAACATTTTTAAACTATATATATATATATTAAAATAATTAATTAATCTTTTTTTTTTTTAATATATAAATAAATATATGCCTTGAAAGATTGTTTCCTCCTCTATCTTGATATAGAAAATATAGTCATTCATCCAAACGTTTAATCTAGAATCTCGGTATTAAATTCAACCCTTCCCATTTAAATCTCATGTTTAAAGAAGTTTATAAACAAGTAACTGATAAATACCAATATCGTAATGTTTAAGTATTCTTCACAAGGAATTTCAGATTTACAAACCCCAGACACGAAGAAGACAGGAAAGGATAATTGCGTATTAAATCGATAATCGAAAACACCAGACCCTACCTGATTCTGATGCTATTATGCAATCTCCAGGAACTATAAAAGAATTCGCTCCTCTCAATAACCTTCCTCTGGAAAACTTTCTTCGTATCAGCTTTCTGAAATTCGCTTCCAAAATTGTCTCCCTCCAAAAATTCTCGTCCAACTTCGTATCCCACAAAAATGAACCCCCAAAGTTGTGATAAGCAAATTCTCCTCAATTCGGGGCACTAATTGTGCGTTTACCCGAGAAGACTCTTTGCCCAACTCAGTTAACTCCAAATTAACTTTTATTATCTTTTCTAATTCTTTTGCATTCAACTTTCATGCACATTAAGTTGAATTATTAAATAACTTTATTTAAAATTTCACTTGACTTCAATTCTTAATTAATTTATTACTTTAAATCTTATGTGCACTTTTAAGAAATTAAAATAACATTATTAATTTTTATAATTTAATCTTTTAATTTAATTCTTATATTTAACTCGTGTTTAGATCATGCGATCTAGAATTCTTAATAAATTAATATCTTTCAACTTTTTAATTTATTTTAGAATTTAATTGATAATATATTTAATTAATTTAAATAACAATAGTATTTAGCATTTATTTAAAATGAACTCCAAATATATTATTATTAAATTAAATAAATATTATCCTGTTCTAAATATATCTTGAACTTTAATTTCCAACTTTAATTCTTTTATTTAATTAATTAATTAATTAATTAAATATAAAGATATCATAATAATTCCTTATTAAATTAAATCATTAATTAGTCTTTTTAATTAGACTTAATTAATAGAAAAAAAATACACCAAGGACTCATAAAGCAACATACGAAAACCCATCATAGAAAAATACATACCAAATCAAACAAAAGGGTTATAATCACAAAATTACATCATTTGATGCATTTGGAGGGCACTTAACTCAGATACTTGTCCTAATTATCAATTAGGACAATTGGCTAAAGGGTTTAGGATTTGGACTTAAGAGTTTATCTCCCCTCTCTTACCATTGAGACAGTACGATAGGGTACGCTCATCCTGACAATTCAGGGAAGTCGATACCCGGTACCTGCAACCTGCATAAAATCCACGCATGTACAAACACAATATTCTAAGCTAAACAGGCAATGGCAGGAAGTGGTGCATCGTGTAGATCTCGACTAGCAGGTGACTACGACTCCCTTCCTTAACCATATCAGAAACACCATACATAAATAAAACAACAAACACACCATACACATGCAGTATGGGGTAAGTATCCATAAGAGGCACATGAAATAATAAGCCATCTAACTAATCATCATCGATAACTAAAACCATTGAATAATCATCATACATGCACGAAATATAGAGTACCAAGTAATCTTATCATATAATAAACTGAGTGTAAACATCCTCTGATAATCTCTAAAATAATAATACTACTCATCAAACATAAATTGGCCTAAAAGAGTTTGGCAATCATATCATAAATGTAGCTCGAAAAATGTAAACTAGGGGCAGGCACTACAATATATATATATATATATATATTGGACTTTTTAAGTATGATTTAGAGGTTACTAGTTCTCAAGAAAGATCACATCATTTTATTCTAGTTTCTAGCAAGGCATAGGACATGATGGAGCAACAAGATGATGGTTAAGAAAGAAGTACGACACAAGTGAAAATGATCCCCAAGGACTTAGTTCTTAAGAGTACTCAAGCTACAAAAAGCTTAAATAGCCATATGAAGCATGTTTGGGATAAACCGAGAAATCCATGAAAGAAGATATCATTTAGGATATGTAGTTAAAGACAATAAGTGAGATAGCATATAGGATAAGTAGTGGAAGCCAATAAGAAAGATAGTATGAAAGTGTGTAGTCTAAAAGAGTAGGCATGTTAAGAGGTCTAAGAATGATATTTTTCCTTATTGTGATCAAGACCAAGGAGTCAACTAGATAGAATAGAAATGGGATAGAACAATAAGAATGAAGTTAGTTATGAAGGTTATGAATGAATGGGAAAGAACAATAGGGAAGTTTATGAATAAGATAGCCAATACCCAAGGATAGCTCAACATTGTCAAGATTAAAGAGGAAGAGGGAATAAATGGATGATGGATGAATTACACATGATGCCTATTTACCAAGATTTCATGATGGTACTTAGAAAGCACCACAAGAAGTGGTTTTCACCATAGGACATATTTATTTCTCTTTAATTTTTCTCAAAAGGCACCACAAGAAGTGGTTTTAACCAAGGCACATTTTCTCTCTCTTTTTTTATTTCTTTTTTCCTATTTTGTTTTTTTTATTTTCTATTTTTAAATATTTAAAAAGAGCTCAAGCTCTTTAAATTTGGATAGTGTTCTTATAGGAAAGATAAGTCATGATAATCCAAGACCATAGATAAGTATGCTCAAAGATGCTGATAGGGTGAAGGAAGAGAGATGGTAGTAAGATAATTATATGGAGAATAAGAGTTCATACCTTGAAAGGATTATAGGAGTATGGATAGTAGGTAAGTGTATCTTTGAGAAGATTACATAAGGGTAGGTGACAAAGTGGGAAAGATCAACATTGACACACACCTTGAAGGGTTTTGAAATGATGTAGGAATGATGGAGGAAACAGATTGAGATTTAGATGTATAAGATAGAAAAGTAATGTTCGAGGAAGATGGAGTGGAAGGTTTTGAAATATTCTTAGGAAGATGTTTGGAATAAAATGGAGTGGAAGCTTTGGAAGTGTGAATGTCAACTTTGATTTAATTTCAATATTTAAGTCTTTCAAAAGATATTTGGGAATCCATATAGCTTTTGAGTTTTTTTTTAGTTTGGATGATTTAGATCGCATTTCTTCAATAATGGATTTGGGCACCCATCTTTTCTTTGATTTATCTCTCTAGATAGTGGACCTTTATCGTCTATTGAATAATCGTTCTTTCTTTGTATTCACATGTTGATTATATGAGATATAGTGATATTTATTTGTCAATAGATTCTTGTATTTATTATGTTGATCATTTAAATTTCTTCCAAAAGACTTGGGATTTGTTGATGAATAAGTTTGGTAGGACTGGTTTATATGAATAAGGTTGGTATGACTACTTTTTTCTATTTTTAAATTTTTAGAGAGAGCTAAAGCTTTTTCAATTTGGATAGTGCTCCTATAGGAAAGATAAGGCATGATAAGCCAAGACCATATATAAGTATGGTCAAAGATGTTGATAGGGTGAAGGAAGAGAGATGGTAGTAGGATAATTATATGGAGAATAAGAGTTCAGTACTTGAAAGGATTGTAGGAGTATGGATAGTGGGTAAGTGCAGCTTTGAAAAGATTACATAAGGGTAGGTGATGAAGTAGGGAAGATCAAAATTGAAACACACCTTGAAGGGTTTCAGAATGATGGAGGAAATAAATTGAGGTTTAGATGTATGAGATAGAAAATTAATGTTCGAGGAAGATGGAGTGGAAGGTTTTGAAATATTCCTAGGAATATGTTTGGAATAAAATGGAGTGGAAGCCTTTGGAAGTGTGAATTTCAACTTTGATTTATTTTCAATATTTAAATCTTTCAAAAGATATTTGGGAATCCATATAGCTTTTGAGTTTTTTTTTTCTTTGGATGATTTAGAGTGCATTTCTTCAATAATAGATTTATGCACCCATATTTTATTTGATTTAGCTCTTTGGATAGTGGACCTTTGTGGTCTCTTGAATAATTGCTCTTTCTTTGTATTCACGTGTTGATTAGATGAGACATAGTGATCTTTATTTGTTAATGGATTCTTGTATTTCTTATGCTGATTATCCAAATTACTTCCAAAAGACTTGGGACATGTTGATGAATAAGGTTGGTATGACTAGTTTATATGGATATATGGATGGAAATTTGTTAAGGATGAGTGTCTTTGTTGATCTTGAACCATAATGGGAGAGTTAGGAGAGGAAAATGTGGGAGATGAAGGAACATAGGGCCCCATTATGGAAGGAAGTTTTGAAGGTTTTAGCTTTGATTGATAAGGACTAAGGATATACTTAGGAGATGCAAAGGGATAGTGAATAGGGATATTAACATATTTAGAGTGAGAAACATGGCCAAGGTCATCAATAGACTCATGAGTAGCTTTGATAGGAGCATTTGAATCTTGAGCATAGTTTTGAAGTGGATGTGGAGAAGTAGAACATGAGGGGATTCTTTGATCTTGATAGCTTCTTTGGGTAGCATAGGCATAGAAATTTTCTTGTGATTTCTTGTAAGCTCAATGGAAATAGTGAAAGTGGTGTCTTCATCATACTTGGGAGATGGAAACAAAAAAGGATACAAATAAATAAAATCGTAAAGGAGATGAAAGGGTTATTGATCTTGATCTTTCTTGAAATTTGTATCTTGAGATTTTTGAGAGTCCTCTTGAAATGGAGCCACTTCTAAGGACATGGAAAAATATGAGGTTTGCATTATAGGATCTTGAAAAGGAAATTGAGGACTAGATAATGTAGGCATAGTAGGTATAATATCACATGAAGGTGAAGTATCTTTAGTCTTATTAGTATGGAAAAGGTTTGCAGCCAAGTGAAGGTTAGCTTGAGTTTCTTTTAGAGGTAGCCCTTGAGGATACACATAGTCCATATGAAAAGCATTAGATTATTTGTTTAATGGACTCATGTTGGAAAGGTTTGAAGTGTTGGGAGATGTATAAGTGTTGGAAGGAGTAAAGGTATCAAGGAAACCGTCACTAGACATAGGTTCATCAACATGATCTTTCTCAAGAGAAATATCCTCATCACATGATTTAATAGAGGTATCAACAATCGCATCATCAATAACATCTTGGACTTTATGTTTCAACTAAATGATATATGAAGTACTATGCTCATTATTTTTATGATAAGCATAAGAGATATCCAAGAATAGGTTTCCATATAAGCTATACTCAAGCAATGCGATGAGCTTTGTTCCAAGAAGTGTTTGCAAAATGTCATCATACGAAAATTCCCAGGGAGTAAAATTCCTCTCAAAAGTACACCTAGGATCTTCTTGTTATTTATCAAGTGAATAGAATGCATCCATGTCCTCATCATATTGGTGAAAGATAGGTTTATTGTAAAATTTTGGCATAGGCTCAAAGTGCTAGAATGAGTATATGGGAAACAAGATACTAGGGTGGGGGGGGGGGGGTTGGGGGTGGAAGTTGGGGTAAATCAGGATCTTAGAATTTTAGCTTCAAAACCAACAATATAAATTCACAACTATTTCATCTCATAGATCTACCATTGAAACTGAAATGCATTTAATATAAATGAAAAGCATCACATCCATAAAAGTTCAAAAAATAACACAATAATTTGGTTACCTAGAAACACTTCAAGATGAACATAAAACTAGATTGGGGATGAAACCCATTAATATTCATTGTTGAAACAATAAAGATGACCTATTAGGATTATAATGTTTGATCATAAGATATGATCTACCCTATGAGGGGTCTTACCTATTAAAATATTAAGAGACTATTAGGTCTCACATTGTTAAATGATTTTACAATCATAATAAAGTAAGGACTCTTTTAAGAGATTTACATATGTCTATTAGGACCACTTTCTTAAGAGATTTACCCCAACTCAGTTGTAAAATAACTAATTTAGCACCTGACCCTTGGTTTTCTCTACAAGATGATCTTGGGTCTCCTCTTTCCTGTATCTGATTCTCTTAATCTGATAACTATGTTCAATCCTTCACTACTCTGATTGCTCTCTTCTTGATTTTCTCTTGAAACTTTGTCTTCACTCCTTCACATGTGCATACATCCTTACACATTTCAACATGCTTGCAATTCTATGATTTTAGGGTTAGAATCCTCCTTAAAAAGGATTCATGTGAAGGTTCTATATCTTGATTGATGGCTTAAAATTCATCATCTTTTTCCATTTACATCCCTTTTTATGATTGGTTGAATTGTATGCCTTGGGATCATTACCTTTTGTAATGAAACATAAACAACATCTAATATAGCTCTAAAAATATTAAATATCATAGAAATGTTAGCTAAAAATATTTACATATGAGTTTGTGCCGTTACAAACTCTCATATAAAAACTAAGCTTCTTGACACTTGAATGCTTTGACAATAAATCATGCATAAACCTTCATGCTGTTACTCAACTTTTATATGTCTGTTTGCTCAACTCTTACTAATTTTTCAATATAATTAATTTTCAATATATTTCTCAACTTGTACTATATTCCTCTACTCGCATATTTTCTCAGTTTTTGCTGAATGCTCAATAATAACTGTCCTACTCGATATATGTATTGTATTCTTGGCCTTTACTAGATAACTTGATCATAGTAGTGACCTTGTAATCTTGTATAATAATTGACTTGAAAATGACTAAGTGAACTTGGACACTAATCAAAAAAATAGGTTTAGAGATCAACACAAAGGAGACATAATTTCTTGATCTCTAAAGAGGTTTTGGGATCTAGAAGATGAAGTCAATTGATGTCTTGGAGTGGAATACATAGACGTAAAAGAAGAGGATGACCTTAAAGAAGTGGACTCACATGCATGTAAAGGCCTTAAGGAAGATTCATGTTATGATGTAATCTTCTCCTTGATTATTTTTTCAAATTTAGAGTACATTCCCATTGTGTTCTTAGTGAGGTGAAGGTAAGTAGGATCATTTATCTCTTCTACTCTTTAGTGGCATGAAAGAAACCATGATCATCTAGATTTGGTTGAGGTTTGGTAGGACAAGATTTGAATACCATAATGGTAGATATAAAATTGAGCATGAAGGAGACTAGAGAAAGCTAATAAGATGACACAAGATAACTTGATGCCCAAACTAGAGAGGTAGAGTGTTCACTTGTGAAAGAGAGATAGAAATGAATAAGTGACTTATCAAGAAAAGCGTCGAAGCATCTTACCACACTAGAATCTCAAGTCAAGAGCTAGGCAAGAAGCCCAAATAGAAAAGTAGATAAAGAAAGAGAGATGACAAGTGAATAAATTTCCCATTTAAGAGTGTAGTCAAGAGATCATGGTAACCATTTTTAGCCAAAAAGAAGGTCCTAATAGGTTGACATGGACCAAGAAAGTGGAAGAGACCAAGAGAAGCTAGACCAAATATCCATTTTAAGAAAGTTCAAATAGTAGAGACATAGAAAATAAAATTCAAATGATGAAACTCCCCCTAGAAAGAAACACAATAAAAAATGTTTAGATTTGCTTGAAAAAGTTGATAGCATAGAAAGTTTAATTTTTAAAAGTAAGATGTGACACATGGAGTAGTCTTAAAATAATCAAGCAAGGGAACAAGAAACATTTCATGATACAAACATATGTGAGGTCTCAAAAGAAAGCCCTAGAACTATCGTCATGTGTATGTTCAAAATATATTCATGGGTCCTTTCACATAAAAAGACACATTTGAAGAAAACATATCTAAGGTAATAGATAATTACTCAACAACTTGGCCCATGCTTGATGCCAACTTGCCTCACACAAAGTGGTCTCCCATAATAGATATTGTTTTTGTTGTAGAACTATCAGTGATACAACCAAAGGGATACAAAAGATGAGTATACAATCTTGGAGCAATCTAGGTAATCCACTAGGATTGATCCTTGCACCAAGATGTTGAGTGGAAAAATAGGGTATCTTCTAATCCTATGGTGTTTAGAAAGGGCTTCCATTCATATTACTCTTGTTGCTCCCAACAAATGACTCCTTACCTCGGGGCAAGTAATGAACTTTGTAGCCACAAGAGTACCTTAAGCATTCTTATCTAGTGATTTCCTCATGGTCCCAATCTCACAAGTAATATCACTAGATGAAGACAAAAACTATGTCTTCTAAGGTTTTGTGTCCTTGATAGCCTTAAGTTTTGGTGGTTTGAAAGAGTTGGGTTTTCTTGTACCCACTTGGGTCATTCCTTTTGATCTCTGAAGAGTAAGCCTATTAAAGAATACTAGACTAAACAAAATGGATCTACTTTTGGAGTTTAAGATTTAAATTCACCTCAAGGGTGAAGCACATACTCTCCATTCCAATTGCTTCCCCAAAAAAGACCAAGCAATGTTCATGTACCCCTTACTCCACCTTAGCATATCAAATGGATCAAAATTTTTGATTCACCCAAAGGTGAAGAGCATACTCTCCTACCAAGTGACAAAATTTAGTAAAGTAAGTTATTATGTGCCTACAAATGAAAAACAACTAATCTAATGTTGCACATAAAAAGAACTAAAGAACAAAAACAAATTTTGGTTTGTTTGTTTATTTGCATTGTGTAGCCCTGCAAATGAGTGTTAGTGGCCCTTTTTACAATTTTTATCTTTGACAAACATTCTTTTTAGCAATCAAATGAGAATCTCCCTACAAAACAACCAAGGTTAGGGCATAATAAAAAAGTAAGACCTGCAACATAAGTGATTGGTTACCTTAAAAATTTAAGTTATCTTTTAACCAAGTGTATGTAAAGAAAGTTCAAGCTAATCACAAATGTTCTCATTGTTACTCTTTGCTTTTGACCTAGTCAACAAGATTAGACTTGTTTGCTATCACTTCAGAGTCAAAAACAGAAATTGAAGAAATAGACCCCTGCTAAAAATTAGAGAGCTTTTCAAAAATGCAAGAAATATGGTAATATCTCTTAATTTGCGCCTTAGGAACTCATTTTTTCAAAACAAACCAATTTTATAAAATCACATTATTGAGCTCTAATATGGCTTTTATATTCAAAACATAAAGAATAAATCCCTTGTAGGATTTAAAAAACCGTTTCGAAAATATAATAGTTTTTGAAAAATTTGCTGATTTGTGACTAGCAATGATTTCTTAATGGAAAACAAAGAAAAAATCATTACTAACATACATCAACTCAAAATAATTTGAAATTTGGTCTGAAACATATCAGATGCATCCCCAACCCACAAATTTTTTTTTTTACATCCAAACTCTAAGTGGTTGGAAAGATATGATCAAATCTTTGAAAACCTTAGGTTTTGACCTTCAAACCAATCTGCACAAGGGTTAGCCTTAAAATCAAAGTTGAAAACTTGCAAAACCACTTGATTATATTCAATAAGTTATTGTAAAAAGATTAGAAATGAGAATGCAACTAAAATGGCAACAAGAAAATTGAGCTAAAAACTTGGTTCTAGCCCCACAGTGGGTGCCAAAAATGTGTCACAATTCTATGAACCATTATACTTGAGAGCACCCATGAAAGAAAGAAACTCAAGAGGTGGCTCATAACTCTTTATTTATGATGTGAAAAGGTGCAAAAGTGAAATGGTGGCTCTCAAATGAACCAAGCTATGCAACCCTTCCAAGGTGCACTATAGAATGAGAGATTCAAAGAGTAGAGGCAATGGGTGTCAATATCCAAGAATATAGAATGAATGTAATGCAAAAGAAATATAAATGAGAGAAATTAAAATGCAAATTAAACTATAAAATAAGTATTACAACCCCTATTTAGACTAGATGAGTTAAGATGTAAGCATCGAGAGAAATTAGAATGAATGTGAAGCATGAAGAATGAAGAATATAAAATATAAGAAGAGGAGCTCCACAAGTATGAGATCTTCAATCTTGTAGCATAACATTAGTAAAAGAATAGAGTCATTAAGTGAGGACAGATCTCTCCCTTTTAAAGAGAAATAGATGATAGAGATCATGAGGCAAGATGCATGTCATCAAGGGTAGATTTTGAAAGTGGGAGTGATATATGTGCAAAAGCATTTCCACCAATTATGATGAAGAGTTGACTTTTTCCTCCATGTGTGATAAAAAAGTCTTTTCTTTTATTTTTAAATAAGGGAAATAATTTTGTGTATGAAACTTAGGATAAGAGATGAGTGTGGAATTTTATTTAATTAAAAGGGGGGCATATTCTTTTAATTAAATACAAACTTAGGATATAGTGATCAAACTACAGGATAAAATAAAATAAATGGATTTTTGGAGATTTGACCAAGGATAAGCATTAGAAATTTTTTCAAAAAATGCTAGAAAGGGGGCTCATAGTCTAGATGACCATTTTTGGATGATTACAAACTTATGTTCTGTAATCTCAGATTTTGTGTTCTCATATCCCTCTCAAACTCATTGTATCTATAAAACCTTGTAGTATGTCCTAAGTTATTGCAATTGTAACATGTTATGACTCTATTTCCATAGATTGGTCTAGATTGATTGATCTATAATTTGTAATGCCTAGTAACGTGCCCAAACTTATTTCATTTATAACATAGTACTCCATTTCTTATGACATTGTTTTCTCCCAAAGGTTTACTAGCTGCAAGGTTAGTACTTTCAAACATTCTATTGTTATTATTAAATCCAGCATAACTACATTCATTATATTTATGATCATAAAAAAAGTAATTATAACAATAACCAGTAGAGGGTTTGGAATGTTTACCTATGTTTTCCTTCTTCATATGATCAAGCTAATTATATATCAAGCATCTTCCATTTAATCATTTCTTAACTTCTTTAGGCTGTGCAAGTTGATTAGGTACATCTTTGTTTATATTTTCTTGTTGTATAGGTTGTTAGTTCACTAGGTCTTATTTCTCAGGAAATTTAGATTCTTTAGATGATTCTCCTTCGAAATATCTAGTTCTTGTTTTATCTCCAACATATCTTTGTGCCATTATCTACTCATCAAGCTTCTTAGTGCTTGAATATAACTTCTCGATATGTTTATTTTTTTATATAAGTTGTCTTTTAACAATAGTGTTGTAATTCTCAAGTTCTATAAACTATAACATTGTAGTCTTAAGTTCAAATGTCACCTTTCTATGTTTGTATTTAAGATTTTCATTCGTAGACTTCAAATCAATTTGATATCTCTTTTCATCTTCCATCATGCTCATCTTCAAATTTCTAATTCCAAGCCCATATTTTAGAATTTCATTCTCCTTCTTAAGGTTTGGAATTGCTTCACAATCCTTGTTTAGATCATGTAACTTTCTTTTTTGTTCTGGATGTTTCAATGTTCTCTTTCAATTTCTAAATAAAATCTTGTGCATTTTTAAGTTTCATTTTTCATTTCTAGTTTATTTCTTTTCTTTGTAAATGTATCAGGTTTCTCAAGAGATTCCTCAAGAATATTTTGCAATTTTTTGATATCCATGGTGATATTACACAATATTCTAGGCCTCCTATGAGTAATTATGCTCTGATACCAATGGTTAGAAATAGAGAAATACTAGGGGGAGGAGGGGGTTGAGTGAATTAGCATTCCATAAACTTTAACCTAACTATGGATAGAATTAACAATCTTTAAACTTATATATATGATAAAAATAAAAAGAACAAATAACCATAACACAGTGCAACTCATAACACCATTATATGTTAAATAGGAAAACCCTAGCCAAGGGAAAACCTCAATGGGCATGGTACCCACATAATGATCCACCAATCAAAAGTATCTTGTAAAAGATATTGACCCTATTAGGAGTATGTTACATGAATATAGTGTATCTATCCTTACTAAAGGACTAAGACTTGTTAGAAGCCTCAACCTTGTTAGGAGCTGTGATTACAATATAATGCAAGTTGAGCCCATTATCCAAACATGCATATACAATAATACAATCTTTATACAAAGGTATATATACAAAAACCTTTATGACTATGTTGATTTCTTCAATATTTGATTTAGTCCTTTAGGATCTTCTTCCCAAAACTAACCTACTCTTCTTCTAGCATCAAATTCACATTAAATACATTCATAAAAAGAGCCAAAATAGAAATGATAATATTACATTATAATGACACACAATTATATGTCAAAATCTCTTCCTTTATACCAAGTTTCTTTATCTTTTCAGCTTCGTGTTATTCACATGTTTCCTGAAACTTCAAATGACCTTCTTCCATGTGTGGATTAATATCTAGGATATCATTGCATAATTGTTAAGTCAATTTTTTGGGTAAACTAAAACAATCCCTTAACCAAAATCCCTTTGTTCTACCTTTTACTCTTTTATGTTCTATTGACCTATACATGGAAAAACCACTATAACTCCTTCTATACGTAACAACATATTTATCACATATTTACACATGTCATATACTATCTATACTACCTTCCAATAAGAGTGCACATGCTCAAGTGCCTCCATTGATATGTGTCAAACTAAACATTTTGATTGTTTACTGTTTCATAGTTACATACTTAGACAGTTTTCTAAGTCTTTGCAAAAATTATCCTTATGTTTTTTGCTCTTACTATGAGTTATATGTTTCCATAACTAATAACCCTATCATATCACCTTAGCCATAACATTGCTAAATTTAATTGAAGGTCTTAAAAAGAGGTTTAAATTTTTATGTTGCACATGACTACTGATTCACTCCCCCTCTCAATAATCATTATACTTCAATAGTAAAATGATGTAGAGTCTATATAATTTCTATTAAAAAAAAGAGGTTTAGATGGGGCCTTGAAACCATTTACAAATAGATTTTGAGGGGTAAATGGAATTGAGCTAAGACAAGATGGTGCAAAAAAGAAAGCCTTTTCATAATTTTAACACAAATGTATAAAATAACCAACATCCAGATAAATCTTCCAAAGCACCACCTTCCTAAGAGAACCCAACAAGAGGCCAACACCTTATAACAAAAATGAAATCTTATAAGCAATTAGGTCCAAAGGGTTTTGTTGCTTCTCCAAACTATAATAATTAGACATTAACATGGCTTCCAAAAGCATGCATGATCCTTCAATGAAATCATCAAAATGAACATTATGATCCACCTCAATAGGAGATTAAAAAGAAAGTAAAAAAAAGAGCATCAAGAACATTAAGACCACCTAATATTTTACCTCAATAACAATTCCCACCTCCTAGGGTGAAGTAGCCAAAATAGGGACAAACTATAAAAGAGGAAAGATACATGCCAATAGTAGCATGAAGAAGGTGGAAAGTACATTAATGCACTCCCACTTAATGTTCAAAAACCAAAACTACCATAACCACTAAAATATAAGAACCATTACTAATTATACCAAAAATCCTAAACAATTTAAGAAGCAACCAATATAAGGAGGAGAGAAGGAAATTCATGAATATAATAAATCTCCCACTAAGAAGAATGTTACACCCAACCTTTACAAATAACCTTACAACCAAGCACATCCTACCTACCACCAAACAATCAATAAATATACAAAGTAACCAAGAAATGGGCAAGGAGAGAAAGGGGGATACACATAAAAGCATAACCACTCAAAATGTTGTTCTTAGAACATAACTAAAATAACCTCATCTAAAAACCCATTAACAAAAATAATAAATATTGAAGGTGGAAAGTCACCATCTACATGATAGAATAAAAGAAAAAACATAATAAAAGACACTCTCTTAAAATCATACAACCATCTCAACCATACATAGAAAAAAAACTACCAACCTATAGAACAAATAAAATATAAATATATATTGAAAGGAAACTTGAGAAGAAGAGAGTCAAAGAACCCTCCTCTTTAAAATGTCACCACCATCCATCACCACCCACCAATTGGAAAGGAAACTGATCACTCCCAAGAGGAAATCTCCCAAAGGTACCTCTAAAGTAAAACTAATACTAGAAAAGTGACACAAAAAATAAAATCCCTAAAATGGAGACAGCATGAAGAGGGGATTAATATCATCAAAGAGCGCTCCCATTAAAAGAAAAAAAAAATTCCAAACTAAAAAGACTCTGAGATGAACAAAAATCCATCAAGAAGCTCAATACCAATATCAAAAGAGAATAAAATGGTCTTCTCCAAAAAATAAACCTTGGTCAAAAGTGTTGGCATAAATGTCTCAATTCTTGAAGACTAGCTAGTAGAATGACCTATGAAATTAGTTTTGACTATTTTCATTGATGTCAAGGCATGGAAGGAAACAAAATTGGTATAAATCAATGACCAAAAAGCCACATTGATCTTGAGTGTATGACTCTAGTTCACAAGAGTGATTTGAGAAAGATAAACGACAAGCCCCATGGAGGTGATGAAAAAGGTTATCCACTTAGATAGAGGTATGCTACGTGAAGTAAGAACACAAAAAAGGATGTCAAGCATAAAAGGAAGTTAGAGAATTTGGTGATCATTTAGGATGGATGTAAGGCCCCTACTCTAGTGCTTTATTATAAACCCTAAATGTTATGGATATGATCAAAAGCTAAGGAAAAGTTAGGGACATAGAGTGTTGTGTTATAGTCATATTAGGTAGATATGATGAGACCTTATTGAATACAGACTCATGATGTCATGGCACTAGACACAAAACTATGTAGAGGACTTCATAATATCTTATGCTCTGTTAGGATGATTCAACATTCACCTTTGTGAGAGGAAGTTGTTATTGGAATTGGGTAAGAATCTACATGATATGATTAAGTATGATGTGTATGTAATGAGTCAATTATTGTGTGAGTAGTGGGAAGATAAACCAATATGTTGATGCTCCAATAGGATAGATTATATTGATTAATAGAATGTAATGGTTGTATTGGATGATGGATTTGGACTTATGTTGACATGATTATGCAAGAATCATGATTACTTGACATAATTGATTTTAAGGACACACACCTTATGATGTGTTATCTCATAATGATAATAAGATACTAGTAGTAATTTCACTATATTTAATCAAATTGAAAAGATACTACTGATTTATATTATTCCTCTAATTGTGATATTTAAATTTGATGATTTTTTCTCATGATATTTACTAGGACCTAATTTACATGGTAGATGATTTAATAGTTATGGATTCAATATTTCATTACTATGATAGAAAATGGATTCTGATGGTATGTAGAATGTCAATTTAGTGATGTTATGTAGAGATTTATGTTGATATGAAAATTTTGATACATCAATGTTTTGAATATTCTATATGAAAATGATTAGAGTGGAAAATTAATTATGATAGGTGAAAATGCTAGCCAATGTGAATTATGCAATATCAATTTGTCATACATAGATATACATTTGTTTCTATAATATTTTCATTGGACTACTGATGCCCAAGTTTAGTATGCAGGAAATTGAAACATGGAATCTAATTGGGGAAATAAGGTTCAAACTTATATGAACACAATATAGCCAAGGTGAATCTTTGGAACATTCAAAACCTTGTTGGTATGTGTTTATTTTGTAAATGTGAATTTACATGTGTGTAATAGATTTAAATTCATGGGTAATTAAAGACATGTGATTGTGATGTGTAATATGTTTTAATGTGTCACTTGACACTTGTCATTGTTCATGTGTAGATGACATGTGATTTGGGGTTTTGGGTATGATCCCATTTAAATGTTTAAGTGAACCCACTTGGGAGACTATGAGGATGGGTGACCATAATGTTGAATTTCGAGTTCAAAATTGATAAGGATTTTAGAGGGCCTAAATGTGGTCCCAAAGTGCTATTTTTATGAAAATAAATCACCCACATGATAGTATGACATGTTAGGGGTATAAATTTAACCATTTAAGTGACTAGCTAACTTAGGAGACTCTTTAAACAATGAATTATTTAACCATTTCGAAAAATGAGTTGGCCCATGATTTCACCCCCACATTTCCATTTAGTCAAATTTTAATTTTTGGTAGGGACAAGAGTGTAAGAGAGAATGGGATTGATGTTTTTGCGAAAAGTGTGATAGTGGGTGGGATAGTGGATGAGCCTTTTTAGAGGGCTTGTGACAAACTAGTATAGTTTTCTCCCACTCTCTAAGTTTAGAGACAATTAGCATTATTTGAGGAGGAAGCTAAGGAAGGGAGCTCTTCAACAACTATCATTTAGCATTTTATTATATTCAAGGTTGGTTCCTATGCCACAGTTTCTCATTGAACCTTGCATTATGGTGTTGAATCTATGTTCATGGAGAAATACAATTGTGCAATGTGTATTGTGTTGTAAATGTTGTGGTGAATTATTTGTTGCATCTCATTTCCTTTGATTTTCTTTGTTTTTGCAATGAATGTTATTTCAAGGTGTGAAGGCTTCACTCACACTTGGGTGAAGGGGTTAGTTGGGCTCAACATTGTAGTTGCAAAATTCTCTTCTTGGAAGAGAGATAGTTTTCATGGAGTATGGGCTCCATTAAGGCCATATGCCTTTGTCTTGTGTTATGGGAGGTATAAGTGGAGTGGTGTAAAGAGAAGTTTGTTATAGATGAGCCTTGTTGAAGCTTGTTGCAATTTCAAAATTTTGTGTTTCATGTGGATATGGAATTCTCCTCTTTGGAGAGCCCACCTTAACCCAATGTTCACGATTCCATATGTGAATCATTATGAAAGCCTTGGATGGGGTTGTAGAATTTTGTGTTGTGATGTACATGTATTCTGGGTTTGATTACTTGTAAACCATTTGCACCCTATTTACCCTAGCTTGGTGGGGGGCCTCATAGAGGCCTAGGATTTGAGGTGAGCTCCATGGTTATTGTATAAATTTCTTTGTAGGATTTGTGCTCATTGGATTGAAGGAAGAAGTTTGGTGTCATCCCGTGTGTTGATGAAGCAAGAAATGGGATATTTAATTGTGTAATGCATTTGAAAGGATGAAATCATTTTCTATGATATTGAATATTGCATTGTAGAGATGAACCCTTCATTTATGTCTTTTGTGTATTGTATTATAAAAATGAGAACTTCATTTTATGTACATTGTTGTGAAGAATAGATCCGTGAAGGGGCTGGATCCACGAATTTGGATATTATCATATGTATTGCATTGCAAGATTCAATGCTAGTCATTTAGTTGCATTGAAATAGAAAGATTGACTTAGCATAACAGTCATAAATGGAATTTAAATGAGATTAATTTCAAAGGATAGTCATTGCTTTTGGATGCTCAAGTAATGAACATGTAAATGTAGAATCATTGTCATCTTGAATCATAAATCAATACCTTTCAAAGATTGTTCAAAAAGGAATATCATTTTAAGTTCTCTAATTGATAGGAATGATAAATCCATTTGTTCTTAATTGATTTTTCTTCAAATGCAATTCATGTATCAAATTTATTGTTCTTGTGATTTCAAAATTAGATACATTAAACTAGGAAAAAACAATGGAATATGGAATTCACATCATTAAATTAGGCAAAAACAATGGAATATGGAATTCACATCAAATTATCATCAAACTAATATTCATAACCTTATAGTTGACTAGAGGAGAGAGTTCAATCACAAAACATAAAAAATAAGCATGTACATGCTTATTAGCTCTCTAATTTTTGTATGGGAAGTGGAAAATAATCCCCCTCCCTATTACATACCAATAAAATAATCCTAGGGAATATAACTAGGATCTCTGTCTATTAAACTCAAAATACATAAATCTAGTATACATTTAACTCTAAAGGAAAAAAATAAAACTTAAAGTATTAAGGACTATTCCTAAAAGCTTCCCCAAAAAATGTCACATGACCCTTGGCAGAGGACATACGTGTTTTAATCATAATAGTTAGAAATAATAATAATAATAAAAAGTCTACCCACTCCCACAAGGAATTGGCCCCATCCTTGAAAAAATAAACAAAATAGAAATGAACTTATGTGGAATGCCTTTACCAAGGCACTTTCACTTTTAAAATCCTTGTGCCAAGCTTTGAAAAAGGCATGTGAATTGAGAACCAAGGTCAATATTTTGACCCAACCTTTTCCTGGCATCATCTATTCAACCCCATCATTTGAGATGGATGGATGTGGTTTTCATACCCCATGCAATGCCATGTTGAGTACAGAGTTCATGCCAGTGATGCAAGGTTAAATTAAAAACCTAAATCAATACTTGTTTTTGTCTTATACTTTTTCTTTTCTTATACTTATACTTAGTTTTTTGAGACCTCCTCTTTCATTGTCCCCTAGTTTGGACATTTTATTTCATGTAATAAGTCTTCATAAACATCATCTTCCCAAACATTTATGCTTAAAATTGGCATACTTAGTTTGGGTATTTTGATTTAAGAAAATAAATATTGAAGATAGATATTAAATTATACTTAATTAAATTAAAATTTAAAATTATATCATAATTTAATCAACATATAAATTCAAATTTTAATTTATGTTAAAAATATTATTAATTTTTAAAAAAATGAATAATTATAAATTAATCACATATATTAAAAATAATTAACATTAACATTCACGTAATTTTCACTTCGAAACTCAATTCCTTTATCAAAATAGATAAATAGAAATATTTTTATATGTTAAAGTTCATTATACTCAAATTCAATTCCTTTAACATAATTTTTTAATTGTAATATATAATCTATTTTTTATATAATATTATTAAATTAAAAAAAAAAAAAAATATCATCAAAATTTATTTAATAAATAAATATTAGCCTTTAACTTTAAATTAAAAACTTTAAAAAAGATAAATACATAATTATTTTTTAAAATTTAGTCAATATCAAATTTATATAAATACATTAAACTACTATTAATATTTTTTATATGTTAATAAAAATATATATTTAAATTTATTATATAAATCATTCTTCTAAACATATGTCTTTACATTTCTATCTATTTCTAAATGTTTTCTTATTGATAAATTTTAAAATATTTTTAGCATGATATACTCTTATAGGTTTTATTTTAATAGGCATTTTAATAACTTTTTAAAATATATTTATTTTAAAAAATAAAAATTAAAAATTTCAAACTTCACAAAGCAAACACACTTTAATGTAAACATTAAAATATTTTTAATCTTTTATTATTTTAATAATTTTAGAAATATTAATTAGTAAATCAAAATAATACTTTATAAAAATCATAAATTTTTACCCCTCTTTTTGCAAAAAAAATCAAAATAATACTTTATATATATGAAAAACTAAACCTAAAAAAAATACAATTGAAATAATCTATATAATTTTATCTATAAATCTAACTTAATTTTTATTGTGATATACTAAACAAAATATTATTGATAGTAACTAAACATATTTCAATTAATTATAATTCAATGTTTTTATCTATAAATCTAACTTAATTTTTATTGTGTTATACTAAACAAAATATTATTGATAGTAACTAAACATATTCTAATTAATTATAATTGAATGTGAATTTACTTAAAATACATTTATGTATAAGTTGAATTAAAATTTAACTATAACTTTTAAATATAATATTATTCAACACTATAATTTCACATTTAATTTTAAAATATTAACAACTCTAACTTAAAATAAATCTAGCTATTAATAAATGTAATTATTAATAAATCTAACTTAACTAAAATTGAATAAAACATAAAAACGAGCACCAGAAATAAAAATGAATCTATTTGTTCCCAATGCACTTGGACTGTGGGGCTCGCGATTGCCATGACATGGCATGGCATGGATGAGTGGCATCTAGAATGGTGGGGTTGGATAGATGACACCCCTTTTCCTTGGATGGTCACTGCTCACATATCTTGCCAGGCTACCACCCTAGTAGATAGGGTTTTATTGAAAGTAGGGAATACGTGGGGTTAGAAGCACTAAGGAGTTTAGGGAAGGCTGCATGGGAATGGGGTTAGGAGTATGAAAGAAGTTAAGGATGTTAGTAAGTAGTAAAAGGGAGTGGTCAGTGATTAGAATAGTTGGTAAAGTGGATAGGAGTGATTGTTGTATGTTAGATGAATATATATAGGTGGCATGTCATATGGGTAGTATATTCTATGATATAGTAATATAGTATATGTTACATAGGGATTAGAGTATAAATCATTAAAGAAATAGTAATATAGGTTAGAAGTGGATAGTAAATAATTAGGTATGGTTGGTTAGTAATGTGTTAATAATAGTTTAGGTTAATATATAATAATACATTAGAAATGGATATTGCATAAGAGAATCCATATATATATTGAATATTTATAAGATGTATACATATATATTATATTATGCTATGTTAGTTATATATTAAATTTGAAGAAGTAGGTTATATACATATATCATACATTGGATATATATGCATCTAATCTTTATATAAACAATTCACCTAATGATTTATAGTCAAAACACTTAATATATAGAACATATTAGAATCATTGTAGGTTTTTAATTTATCTTTAATCCATATTAAATGTTACTCTTAAACAAGGATTTATAGGTTAGAGCCTTAATTATGAAAATTAAGAAAAATTAAATATTTTAATGAGATATGTTATGAAGGACAAAAGGGAGAATGTCTAGTATGTATATTATTAGTGGCGAATAACTTGTAGTTTAGGAATTAAATGGTAATAATACACATTATGTAAGTTATTTAGTCAATGCACAATATAAGAGGGTAAGTAGGAACAAGTGGTCATATAATAGACTTGAATATGGAAATGTAAACATAGAAATGAATAGTAAAATTCATTAGTAAATGTGATTATTAGGATATAGGAATGTAGTAATCAAGTGAACTAAATAGTAAATGGTGGGGTGTCAAACTACTTGAGTTTAATCAATGAGAATGACCCTTAATGCAACCCATGTGACGATGCATATACATTGATAAAAATGATAACATATATCATGACCCTACCGTAGATGCAAAATTCAATGATTATACCTAGTGGAATGCCACAACTTGACAACTAGTAAACCTTAATATCTACTAACTTTGAGAACTTATAAGATTTGATATCCTCTTCACCTAATTAATGATGTTTTATAAAAAAAAATACTCCCGAAATTTTTGATGCCCAGTAAGGATTACTTTGGTTAGGGGATTGAAAGTATGTTGTAACTTTATAAACATGATTGCTAGGTAACACGAACTCTTGGAAATTCAATAAACTAATTTAAAATGTATAGTCTCTTATGAGAGATCCTAAGTGCTATCATCAATTTTTTTATAGTTGTGGTTTTTACCCATAAATTTTTTACATGACAATGGATTGGATGAGTTAGCAAGGAACATATGGAGCAGGATACCCATGACTGCCACATCACAAAGTAGGTAGTGGTGCACTCATCATTAAACTTAATGGTGATTTAATTATCACATTGAGAAATAGTTGAAATAATTCAAAATTTAATTCTTTCCTAAAATGCAAGGCATTAAGGACATAAGATACTTTTTACTCTTGTACGAATATGACACATTTGACAATAGAAATACATGACAACAATGGTAAGTCAAGATAGAAGTAGACTTGAGAATTCCAATTTTACATTCATAGATTAGGGTTCCAAAGTGGAATGGGATGAGATTATAAAAGAACATAGATTCTAAAGAGAAAAGTTTAGATTACCAATTGATTAGCTACATAGCCTAGAGAGTCGAGCTAATTGTAATCTCAAAGTGTGGAGTGATAGGGAGAGGTCACAACCAAGAAGATAGTGTGTTAAAAAGAAGCTACTAAACCCAATAAATAGAAGAGGGAACATGTGGAAGAGAAATTTTTTTAAGCATGTAAGTGATTGTGTCTAAAGTTGCAGAGTGAAGGAGGAGAGTAGTTGTTGATAAGTTAAAGAACATATACATGGATCTGTTCAAGCTATGTGTAGTAGCTATTTCATTACATTATAGCCCTATTTTTTACTAATATTTAAAATAATAAATCTCATCAAGGGTGGAACCTAATAAGTTCTTTGTACTAAATCCACTAATAGGGTGACACCTTAACTTGTGTTTCGAAGTCTTTTTACCAAGCTACTCCTAATAGGGAAAGACCTAGGTATTATCTAAATCCCTTAATTGGGTTTCACGTAATAGTTTCACTGTAATCCTTTGACAAAGATGATCTCTTGATAGGGTACACTTTGGAAGAGTGCAATCTTTATGAGGATCAATTTATACACCATGGTTTTTACCATAGCTAGGTTTTCACAAGATTAATATTGTGTTGTGTGTTGTTCTTAATGTTTTCATTTCTTTTTTGTGATCCTTATCATTCAATTTTTCACTAACAATAACCTATAAGATGACATAAAGTAAAGGATAAGTAGAAAATTTAAAAGTGCTAATATATACTAATTCACCCTCCACCTTCTTAGTATACTAACCTTTGGTTAGACCAATAATTGGTAATAGAGAATAGGTCCTCTAAACTAAGGAGTTTAACATCTCAAGGAAATGATCAAGATGTTTAAAATAGAAGTACCAAATGTTTCCAAGGAAAACTACAACTTATGGTGAAGAAAGATGCAGTTGTATTTAGGAATTCTTAGTGATGCTTTCTATGTTAGATTGTGGTGATTGATCAGGAAAGTACTGTACATAATTCATAAATTCTTCGGGGCAAAAAAATAAAATTAGGCCCTATTTTATTGGTATTTTGGGCCGACATGTAATTATTAAAAGAGCTTAGGGTTAGGGATTGTTTCATAGTTGTGATGCAAAATTGGTTCTTGCAGTGATATTGAGCTATAAGTGATTATAGATTGTAATTAGGTTATAATCACTGGATCAGAATAATATCAAACTTGTTTTTTGGTGGACATAGCCTAGGGATTGGGTGAACCGCATTAAATCTTGGTGTCCTATGTTCTTTTCTATGTGATCTATTATATTTTTTTATTGGTTATATTTGCATGTAATTGTTACTTCTGTCTGTGGTTTAATCCTAACAAGTGGTATCAGAGCCTAATTTTTTTTAGTTATCCTCTATAGGAAAGTTTCATGGTTGACTGGGAGTCTCACAGTTGAGTGGGAGCGATGGAAGACGAGGGTAAGTTGAGGGTTGATAGGTTTAATGGGTGGAACTTCTAGTTATGGAAGATGTAAATGGAAGACTATCTTTATCAGAACGGTCTATGGAAGTCGTTATAAGGAAAAGCCAAGAATTAGGGATCTATGTCAAATGATGAATGCGATCTTTTGGATAGAAAGGTAGTTGGAAGCATTTGATTATGCATGGCACCATTAGTGGCATTTAATATTACAAAAGCGAAGAAAAAAAAAGAGTTGATGAAAACCCTAGCGACATTGTATGAAAAGCCCTCCGCTTCAAACAAGGTATTTCTCATGAAGCATTTATTTAATATGAGAATGGTAGAAGGTGGATCTATTGAAAATCATTTAAATGAGTTTAATACTATTACTAGTTAGTTATCTTCTGTGGGTATCAATTTTGAAGAGGAAATTAGGGCTCTCTTGATTTTGTGTTCTTTGCCTGAAAGCTAGAATGACTTGGTAATGGTTGTGAATAATTCTATTCCTAGATGTTGTACCCTTAAATATGATGATTAGATCAATGTTATTTTGAGTGAGGAAAATTGGAGGAAAACCTTAGGTGGATCTACATTAGGAAGTGTGTTGAATGCATAAAGTAGGGGTAGAACAACTGAGAGAGGAAGTAATTTCATAAATCATGAGAAATCAAGAGGAAAGTCAAAGAGGAGGAGGTCTCAATCAAGAGGACCAAATGACTGCTAGTACTGTGGGAAACCAGGCCATAAATTTTTTTTTGTTAGAATCAAAAGAAAAATGAAGGAGATAAACTAGATGGAGACAAGGAGGTAAATTTGTTAAGTAGCAATCTAAAGAGGATGCTTTGCTTCTATTTTTAGAAAGTGTTGATGATTCATGGGTTTTAGATTCTGGTGCTTCATTTCATGTTACACCTCATAGAGCTTATTTCATTCTTTATGTCCAAGGGGATTTTGATCTTATTTATTTGGGGGATAATGAACCCTGTCAGATTGTTGGAAAGAGAAAAAGATAAGATTAAATTGTAGAATGGGAATCATTGGCTACTACATGAGGTAAGACATGTTCCAAGGCTAAGTAATAATTTAATTTCAATAGGGCAACTCGGTGATGAGGGTTGTGTAGTTACTTTTAATGATAAAAATTGGAAGGTTTCAAAAGGTTCCCTTGTAGTAGAAAAAGGTGTTCCTTCTATTTTAATTGTTTCAGAGAAAAATGAATGTTAAAGAATAGTTGCTGCAATTGAGCAGGGAGAACAAATAGTTGCTGTAAATTTTGATATAGCATTGTGGCACAACAGAATTGGGCACATGAGTGAGAAAGGTATGAAAGTAATTCATTCAAAGAAACTTTTACCAGGTCTAAAATGTGTTAATATGGATTTCTATGAAAGTTGTGTGTATGGAAAACAAAAGAGAGTGAGTTTTGTAAAGACTAGGAAGGAAAACAAAAAGGAGAAATTAGAGCTTGTGCATAATGATGTATGGGGACCAGCTCAGGTATCTTCCCTTGGAGGCTCTCATTATTATGTTACATTTATTGATGATGTAATTAGAAAGGTATGGATTTATTTCCTTAGATAGAAGTTTGATGTATTTTAAACTTTTAAGAAATGGAAATGCTTGGTTGAAAATGAGATTGGTAAGAAATTAAAATGTCTTAGATCTGATAATGGTGGTGAGTATTGAAATCATGAATTTGAAGATTATTTCTCCACTAATGGTATTTGTATATAGAAAACTATTCCAAGGACTCCATAGGAAAATGGAGTGGTTGAACACATGAATAGAACTATAATGGAGCGTGCAAGGAGCATCAGGTTGCAAGTTGGGTTGCCCTTACACATGTGGGTGGAGGCTGTTAATACTACTATATATTTGATTAATAGAGGTCCCTCTACTCCTTTGGGCTATGGTATTCTAGAGGAAGCATGGACTAGTAAGAAGGTGAGTTATTCTTTTCTCAAAACCTTTCGCTATGAAGCATTTGCTCACATAGATTCTGAAAATCGAACCAAGCTGGAAGCTAAGTCAAAGAAATGTGTATTTGTTGGATATGACATTACTGAATTTGGTTATAGGCTTTGGGATTTTGAAAATCATAAAATTTTAAGAAGCAAGGATGTCATATTCAATGAGAAAGTGTTGTGCCAAAAATCTATTGTAGCAACATGAGAAGAAAAGAAGATGATTAGTGTTGGGTGATACTCCAAAAGCTGATGTTCCAACCATTCCTCATGATGTGCAACAACCACAACAAAAAATATTGCACACACATTGATGAATGTTAGATGGTAAACAAGGAAAATTAGACCTCCAAAAAGATTTTCTCCATCTTTGTATTCAATTTTACTTACTAATGTTGGTGAACTTGAATGTTATGATGAAGCAGTGTAGGTGGATCCTAAGATTCAGTGGGAGTCTACAATGAAAAATGAAATGGACTCTTTGTTGAAGAATAATACATGAGATTTATGCAAGTTGCCTATAGGTCAAAGAGCTTTATAGAATAAGTGGGTTTATAGGTGAAAGAAGAGGAAGGAGGTAAGAAAAGATTTAAAGCTAGGTTAGTTGTAAAGGGATTTACACAGAAAAAGGGAATTGATTTTGATGAGATATTTTTTCCTGTTGTTAAGATGACTTCTATATGTACAATTTTAAGTCTTGTGGCTATTGAAGATTTGCATTTAGAGTAGCTTGGTGTTAAAATAGCCTTCTGTCATGGTGATTTGGATGAAGAGATATATATAATGCTCAGCTATAGGGATTTGCAATCAAAGGTAAGGAGAACTTAGTGTGCAAATTGAAGAAAAGTTTGTATGGCTTGAAGCAAGCACCTTGGCAATGGTATCTAAAATTTGATAGTTTCATGCATGAGCATGGATACATTAGGTGTCATTCAGATAATTGTATTTATTTTAAGAGGTTGGATGATCACAACTACACTATTTTATATTTATATGTTGATGATATGCTTGTAGCTGGGTCTAACATGGATCACATTAATGGGCTAATACGCCAATTAGCATATGCATTTTCTATGAAGGATTTTGGGGTAGAAAAAAAAATCCTTGGTATGAATATTTGTAGAGATAGGAAGAAAAAAATATTGATGCTATCTTAGGCTACTTATGTGGAGAAGGTGTTGCAACATTTCTCTATGGAGAATGCTAAAGCTATCAGTACACCTTTACTTGGTCATTTGAAGTTGACTAAGGAGATCTGTCCCTAGAAACAAGAAGAAGAGGATAAGATGTCCAAGGTACCCTATGCTTTAGCTGTAGGAAGCTTGATGTATGCTATGGTATGTACTAGGCTACATATTGCATATGCAGTGGGAGTTGTTAGCAGGTATATGAGTCATCTAGGAATTGAGCATTGGAATGAGGTCAAATGGATTCTTAGATATTTGAGAGGAACATCCAATAAGTGTTTAAAATTTGGGGGCTCTACTACTAATTTACAGGGCTATGTTGACTCAGATTTGGTAGGGGATATTGATACCAGGTAGAGTACTACAGGTTATGTCTTTACTATTGGTGGGGCAACCATGACCTGCATTTCTAGGTTATAAAAGGTTAATGCTTTATTAGCTTTGGTTGGTCTTCTAGACTAAACATGAATAAAAGAATAGTAGAGTCCATGGTGGTTTGATCCAGTGGGAGCCTCATGGAGTAGTGGCATAGCTATAAGATTAGTCTCCAAGTGGGAGATTGTTGTTTAGTGTGGAGCTTGATCAGTCTCCAAGTGGGAGATTGTTAGATTGTGGTGACTAATCAGGAAAGTACTGTACATACTTCAATAATTCTTTGGGGCTCAGGATTTTGGGCCAACATGTAATTATTAATTATAATCCTAAAGTGGTAAAAATACTTGTATAAAAGAGCTTAGGGTTAGGGATTGTTTCATAGTTGTGATGTGAAATTGGTTCTTGCAGCAATATTGAGCTATAAGGGATTATAGATTATAGTTAGGTTATAATCACTGGATCATAATAATATCAAATTTTTAGTTTGGTGGACATAGATTACGGATTGGGTGAACCATGTTAAATCTTGGTGTCTTGTGTTCTTTTCTATGTGATCTATTATTTTTTCTTATTGGTTATATTTGCATGTAATTGTTATTTCTATCTGTGGTTTAATCCTAACATTGTAGACCCATGTGGAGGTCAAATACATGGAACCCATTGGTCAATTTAGCTTTGACTAGTTAAAGGATAAAGAAGCTCACACAACCACAATGGATTCTCTAGACAAAACCCTATTCTACTTTGAGTAAAATGATGTGTAATAGTTGGAAACAATATATGAGATGTAGGAGAAGCTCAAAATCATCTATGGTAGTGATAAAATATCTAGAAGGCCAAAGCTGAAAGCCTGAGAGGAAATTCAATGACATGAGGACGCAAGAAGGAGAGGACTTCAAGGCTTATGGAAAATGGGTAAAATATGTGATTAATTCATGAAAGTGACTAGAGGCACACTATAGGAAAATGAGTGTGTAAAAAAGATATTAAGAGCCTTGCTACCCAAATATACTATAAGAGTGTCATCCAATCAAGAGATAAGAACTATAGATAAAATAGAGGTATCTCTTGATGCCTTAGTAGGAAAGCTCTGTTGGAAATTTGGATAAGGTAATGTATTAAGGTTGTCATTCATGGAAACATGTACTCTATTTTGAGATGGAAAAAGAAAAAAATATGTTTACAATATAAAAATCTAGAAAATTGTCAAAGAATGGTAAAGGGAAATAGTTACAGCCAGACATTTTTTTTTTAGTGAACTTCAAGAAAGATACTTAAGGAAATGTGCACTTGCTGGAATGTAGAACATAGTGTATAAAACATGTGAGTAATTGCACTAAAGATTTTGGCAAGTACAGTTTGAGTTATTGCATATTTACCAAGTACAAAACATAGTTAAAGGTAAGATAATGGTATTTTAGTTAAGGAATTATTTTGGCTTACCAAAATAATTACATAACAATATTGGAATGAAATCCTATATGTTAATCTACAAATGGTAAAATATTATTCAAATATTTAGTAAATTACCAAGCATCAAGGCCAGCAGGATGAAGGAATCTGGTATAAAGGTAGAACATTTTGTTAAGTGAAGTGTGGCATTGTATTTTGATATAATGTTTGAATGTACACTTTATGTGATTGGAACATATGTGAATTTGATGATATTATAGAGAATAATGGTCTACCCTATGAAAGATCTTCCTTGTTAAAGGCTTACAAAGACTATTAGGTCTCACCTTGTTAGAAGATTTCAACACCCTCTTAAAAGTGTGCCTTGTTAGAGGACTTCAAGTTACAACTACGTAAGCATCCTGTTAAAGGATTTCATACAACCTATTAGGACTACTTTTTAATGAAACTTAACTAAAATCACCTGTTAAACTATCTAAGCATAGATCTTGTGATTGGCACTTGCTTGCCTAATGATAGATCACCTCTACATAATGTCTATTGTCTCAATGTCCATATTTCTACTTAAACCTTTCCATAGTCTAATTGGTTGCATGCAATTGTATAGGGAATCCAAACATAGATTCATCCTTATCTCCAAAAGACTGTAATATATCTGTAAGTCAGCTCAAAAATGGTTTACATAATTGTTTGTGCCATTACAAAAAAATATGTCAAAACTATGTCACTTGGCATATGAAGTCTCTAATGCTCAACATGCACTATTTACTCAACTCCTGAATCACTTAGCATGGTCTATCTGCTCAACACCTAAGTGACTTAGCACACAAGTGACTTGATACTCATTGCAACTCGACATGGTCTAATGTTTATATGTTGTAATTGGCATGTATTACTAGTTTGGCATGAATTGAGTAAATGGCTTAAGTGTGTTGACACTCACTTGTCAAAACTAATTTGAGATCAAAAATCTTCCCCTTTGACATGAGTGTAAAAACACTTGAATATGCATAATCAACTTCAATCTTCTTAAGCATAACATATCCATGACTTGGCTTACATATAAAACTTCAAAATTTCAAAATTTTGCACTAACCTATACACCTCAAAATTGATAACTCCCCCTGAGTTAGTACATCTTTTTTGTATCCAAAATTTGTGCTCCTCTCTAACTTCATTGTACTATATCCGATATTCTTTCATATGATATAATCTCTCTTTGCTAATATCTATGTCTATTTGCTACTTTCTCTTTCAAAAATGTATATCACCTGAATGATATAACTCTGCTACTATGCTCCCTCTTTGTTATTTCTCTCCCTTTTGTTCATACTCCCCCAAATATGTTTCTTAAATATGTTTCTTATGTTATATCTCCCCCTTTATTATATCTCCCCTTTTTGACACTTATATCAAATCGGTTATACACTTATGGTGTATTTGTCCAAAAATAATTTTTGGACATCCATTATTATCCTTAGAGTTGCATCCTAGTTATCACATGCAACATCCAATGACTTAATTTGGATTGCAAGCTTGACAAAAAGGTGTACTAGAACATCTAGAGTAGAAATATTGGGGTCTTGCTTTAGTAAAGTCTCAGCATAGCCTAGCTCCTTGTGCATTATCTCCATATGAGCAGTAAGGGAAGCTCGAGTACTTATTAGTTTGGCTCTAATATTAGCCTCATTTTCTATTAAGATCACTGATTGACTCTGTGTTTGAAGCAATGTTCTAAAATGCTTCTCACACCAAGTAGGATTTGATGGTAGTCTTACACCTAATGCATATATTTGACTTTCTAGACTCATAATGTGAATTTGATCTCTTGGGTGAAGAGTGTAGGATTGCATAGTTTTGTATATAGTGAGAATATATTCTCAAGTACCTTCTTCAAATCCTCAACCTTTTTTGCCAAAGAAACTTGTTGTAGTGCTATCTCACTAGATATTTTCTCATTTACCTTTCCTTGAAATTTCTTTTCAAACCATTCTAAGAGTTTTGCAATTGTATCAAGGTCTTCCTTTGTGACCTTTTCAACTATATCAGTCAGTTGTTCTATAAGTGGCTTGGCCTTTTCAAGAGTTGGTAGGCTAAAGGCATATAAATAGATGCCCTTGATATCTTGGAGTGCTTTCTTCTGCCTACGTTCTCTCCTAAGAAATTTTGGATGCTTTTTCCTCTCTAAGGCTTGTTGTAAAATGCATATTTCCTCTAATGTCATAGTGTCATGGTATATTTTGGAATCACGAATTCTTCATCATTGCTTATGTCTCCATAATGGATTACGTTTTCTACCTTTGATGAGTTGGGGCTTCACACTAAAATTTACAATGGAATGGATTATGTGCTCAACTTCTAGAGAGCTTGAGTAGAATGAGTGGCAGACGCTGGTAAGGCTACCGGTGCTTGGATGGCTTCCTGTTCCTTCGCCTTAGGTGTTGACTTATGCTCTTGAGGCTTGTCTTGGTCCATCACTATGACTTGAATAGCACCTTGTTCCTATGTTGTAAGTACAGATGAATCCATCTATCCTATTTTCTACTATCTTATAATATGTTTCTCTTCTTCTTGCTTCTTTGCAATGGTATCAACTTTAACACTTGTATCAACCTTAGTAGATGTATCTACTGTTGTTTGAACTAAAGGTTATACATTAGTAATTGAAGGGATGATAGAAGGCAGTTCTTGTGGACTCACCTTTTCCCTTGTGATTTTAGTTATTTCCTTTTGCAATTCTTCTACACTAACCAAAACTGGATTTTCACAAAGTTTAGTTTGGAGTGTAGATTGGTCTAGAATATTCTTCAAGTCTTCTATAGTAAGTGTATTGATGTTCTAAGCTAATGCAATAGAAACATCCTTAGTGATTATGGTTTTAGTTGTTACACTTGTGTCATGAGGAGGACTGACACTCGACACTTGTGTGTCCTGTGCACTCTGTTCATCTTGTTGCAACTCAGCTATTACCTTGCCATTATTTTGATTTTCTATTTCTTCCCCAACTGTATTATCTTAGTTATCATCTTCCTTGTCATCTTTTTTTTCATCATCCTTATCATCATCTTTATCAACAAGTTTATCCTCTAAATGGTTAGCTTCTCCTTGTTTTATAGTGGTCAACCCATAGATAAGTTTCCATGTTTGAGTTGATTTCTTGACCACATCTTAATTGTTATTTTGAAGAATGCTAAAGGCTCTATATTTAGGTGTAAAGCTAATTGCATATCTCTTGATAGCCTTAGAACTTTTTCCCTTTGTTAGCTTTGGCATTACTTGGGTTAGTGTTGTTTCCTTGATCTATTTTTTCAAATTTAGACAATAATGCCATTTTTGCTCAACAATATCCTTTTGGTGTTGAGTTGGAAAATTCTAGTGGAGTGTTCTTAAAATTTGATATCATGGCATATAATTCCTCTTCCACTTGTTTCTTCTCTTCTTTTCCAAGTTTTTCAAGATCAATATGTTTCAAACCAGATAAATCTACATTGCTTTTGATAGTTTCACATAAGTTTTTAAGATCAGATAGAGGATTGTGACTTACGACATTAAATAGGTTATTTTCATCTAATTCGGTCCTTTCTTCATCAAAATCTAGTTGTACCACATAATTTCTTCTCTATCTTTTTTGATCTTGACTACCTTAGTCTGTTTGCTTGGTCTTTGCTTTGGCCTTTTGGGTAGTTGCACTTGTGCTAGCTCTAATGGTAGGAGTAGTGGGCTTGGCTGGACTAGGTTTGACAATCTTCTTTGCCCTTGCCACTTGCTATGCCTTATCCTTCCTCTTCTTTGGCTCTGTAGGAATAGGTGCTTCATTAGCTTCTTCTCACTTGGCACCTTCAGTTTCCTCCTCTTCCTTGTCTTCTCCCATGCCTTGGGTCAATGCAAGAGGTGCTTGAGTTTGTGTTTCTTCTTCCTCCTTGACACCTTCTCCAAATTTGGCTTTTAGTTTCTTCACTATCTTATCTTTCTTCTTAATTGCTGATGTAGTTTTCAAGTCAATGATAATCTTTGATTTTTTGATCTCATAGTTGCCAAATATCTTTGCACTTTTATCTATTTCCTCTTCTAGTAGTGCAATGATGTCTACTGAGGCTTTGTCAAAATTAATTTCATACCCAAGTGGCCTTAGCCATCTTACCTTTGTTATGGCAGCTTGCACAAAAGTCTAATCAACATTAACAATAAAAGATATGTAATTATAGTGTTGTTCAACCAAAGAAAATGGTACCCTTATTATTTCTTTCATTGATTTTTTGAAATCTTCAAAGTAACTTGTCATCAAGGTTTCAAAGTTTTCCCCCATCTGCTTAATGAACTCATTGATTTTCATTGCAATTGATCTATTTTTTTCCACCCTATAGTACCAAAAGAGGGAAATTTATTCTATACATAAAAGAATATACAAACTAATATTGAATTAAACTTGCATTGTGCACTCTTGGTTTTCATGATAGCTCCAAGATTCTCCATCAATTGTTGTAATTGTAGCTCTGGCATATCATATGTATGATCTTTCTTTACAATCTTATAACCAACATCCACAACTATAAAGGGTACACTATTCAATCTACTAGATTGATAGAATTTGTGTGAGATTACCCTTACAACAAAGTTCAACAATGGATCAACAACAATATCTATTCTCATCCTCTCTTATTTCATTTTTCTCTAGTGTTCTTCTCAATTACTTCCTTGAGTCATTCTGAGTGTCTTTGGCTGATCTAGGGTTGGGTAACTAGTAACCCTATGAATTATTCTCTTGGTAATCTTCATCAATCCTTCTTCTAGCCACAAGAAACCATCATGAATTTGGCTTAGTCCAATTCTTACCACTTAGTTTTAAACACATTAAGAAAATCTAAGGCTTGTGTTAAGCCCTTTTTCTCAACAATTTTGTACTCTTCCTTCAAGACATCATTTTCACACAATCTATTATATGCATATCTTATCTCCACATCTCCTATACTTCCTATCTTGAAATTATAGCATTTCCTCATATCTTACAACATAATTATGTTTGGTAGGATCATTGACAATGTGCTAGAAGGAACTAGTTTATAAGTGATGTTAAGAATGGCTTTGAATATGGCTTGCTTAACTTCATTACTGACCAGCTAAACATTCAAAAAATCCTTCCCTTCGACATTTTTTGAACTCAAAAAAATTACTGACAAGGTAAACATTCAAAACATCCTTCCCTTCAACATTTTTTGAACTAGACTCCATTTTGTCAAACTAGGGTTTATGGAAAAGTAAACTGCATAGCTTGGCTCGTTATAAATACCTTGTGGAATCTAATAAACTAGTGTGAGATCATTGCTAAAATCTCTACAAATTCTTTGAACAAGTTTTTGAATCACCTTCTACTTTACTTGCTCTTTCTTGAATTCAAAATGATGAATAAAGGGAAAAAAATTGATCATGTACTCTTCGAAACCTTGCATTTAATGTTGAGTGCTTACACAACTGTAAGCTTGACAATTACCATTTTTGAGTTCACTCAGCATCCATTGATATTTCCATCACTCAATAGCTACTAAAAGTTTGGCATCCTCTAGATATCAACATCAACTAACTTTCCACTCAGGACATACAAGAAACTTTTCATACTCAGTAACAACATGAAATATTTAAAGATTTAACTTGAATTTTCAACATCTTGCATATTTATTCATGCTAATGTAGTCTTTTTAGTATTGTCTCCTTTGGAACTGATGTATGATATAACATTTGAATTTAAGACCCACATACCTCTTGATTGCCTAGTTTGATGAGGTGTGATCACTTGACCCATTGGGTGAAGTGATCCCTTCTCCATTTGATGTGATACAATCATCCTTCTTTTTCCATGTCTTATTCATCTCATCTCTGATGTGTTTAAGATCTACCTTTATTTTTCCTTTATCAAATTTACAACTTGGTGCCTTTGACATAGTAAGAAAATTCTTATTGATATGACCAGTCTTCAAATAGCTAGAACATGTGGTTTGAGTCAACTACCTTTTGTAGTTACCATTGAATTGTTTCCTAATAAAATTCTTAGGAACATGTCCATATTCTTGACAATAATGACAGCTATATCTTGTATCATAATCCCAATTTTAGGAGTTCCCATTATTTCTTACGTTTGTTAGCTTGTTTGATGACTACATGGATTTATATCTACATTCAAAAGCTCTATGTCCATACTTTTGATAGTTGTAGTAATAGCTTTAAAATATTTGTTTATGCATGGTCTTGGTTCTACATTCATGTGCTTGATGGACTTACTTGTCACACTTATGACAATGAGTCATGTTCTTAGGCTTGACACTTTGATTTGTATTATTTCTTCTACACACATTAGCAATATGTCATTTCTTACCACAATTATGTCAAGTAGGTTTGGTGTTCTTACCTTTGATGTTCCTTTCTTTAGCAACTTTAGATGACTCTTCTTCCTTAGTGCTTGTGTAGCCCAGTCCTGATGTATCATTGTTAGGTCTAAGGGATCTCAATAATTGCTCGAAGTATTTGATGGCTTCATTTGGCTTATTGGAAATTTTAGCAAATTCCTTTTCTCTTTTTAGGTCACTCTACAATTGTTCATCTTCCAACTTCAATGTAGCTATTTCAATGTCCTTGACATTCAGTTCATAGTTGACATTCATCATTTGAGTTAGAGTATCCAATTACATGTTGGAAATCTTGGTTAGCTCTGTTGACTTCTCCTCCAGTCTATTTTCTAGAAATATTTGGTCTTCTTCATCCATGGCTTTGTCTTCTATAGCCTTCTTCTTTTGTTCAGTCACCTCACATAGTAATATAGCTTGTGATTCTTGTTCTAGCTTGAGATTTCTGATTTTTTTAGCTTGGACTCTATTCTTTTCTATTAGATCTGCAACTGCTACATCAAATTCATTGGAGTCACCATCTGTAAATATCTTAGTGGTGTCTATCTCTTTGTATTGTGTGTCATTCTTTGCAATAGCTATTTCTTTCCTTCTCTTCAAGGATTTCTTTAGTTCCTCTCTTTCCTCATTCAATTGATGTAATATGAGATGTATTTCAATATCCTAGTTCTCAATAGTCTTTCCCAACTTGTAACTTCCATTTCAAGATCTTTCCTTAAAGCTTCTCTCTTAGAGAACTAGGGTTTGATACCAATTGTTAGAATTACAAGGGGAAAGAGTAAACTTCTAGGGTGGGGTGGGCTGAATCAAGAGTTTAAACTTGGACCCATAAAACTTTCACCATTCATTCATTATATGCATTCAATATGTAAACTAAAATAACATGCAAAGCATATGCATCTAAATCATGTAAACATGTAAGAAATCATACACATAACACAAGATATGATTACCCATAAACCCTCCAAGTGAGAAGGTAAGACTAGAGTAGGAATGCCACCCACAAATCTTCACTACTATAGTGATAAAGTGTATTTAATGAAAGTTACAATGATTTGACCATGAATCATGGTCTACTCTATAAAAGCTCTACCGTATTAAAGGCTTAGAAAGACTATTAGGTCTCACCTTGTTAGAGGATTTCAACACTGTATTAGAAGTGTGCCGTGTTAGAGGACTTCAACTTATAATTAATTAAGCACCCTATTAAAGGATTTCATACAGCCTATTAGGACTATTCTTTTAAGAGCTTTAATTGAAACCACCTATTAAAATGTCTCAGCATAGAACTTATGATTGGCACTTGTTTGCCTAATGACAGATCACCTCTACACAATGTCTAATTGATCCTTCACAATCATATGTCTGAATGTTGTATCCTTTGATCTATCCTCTGTTCTTCTGTAACTGATTCTACAATTGATCCTTAATTCTAAGTCACCTTGAATGCTTTGGATGCAAGTTGTCTTGTTCACTCCTCCAATTCAATCACTCACCCATAAAGAGTTTAGGGCTTCGTTCTCCTTAAGAATAATTCGGTGGCTTATGGGTAGGTATGAATCTATGGCTGAGATTCATCCATATTACCACTTAAACTTTCCTATTTTTTGATTGGCTACATGCAATTGCATAGGGAACCAAATATAGATTCATCCTTATCTCTAAAAGATAGTAATATGTCAAAACTATGTCACTTGACATTTAAAATCTCTGATGCTTGATGTGCACTATTTACTTGGCTCCTAAATCACTCGGCATGGTTTATCTACTCAACACCTGAGTGACTTGGCACATGAGTGACTTGACACTTATTGCAATTTGGCATGGTTTGATGTTTATATGTTGTGCTCGACATGTATTACTAGTTTGGCATGAACTAAGTAAATGGTTTATGTATATTGACACTCACTTGTCAAAACCAATTTGAGATCAACATATATAAGGTTTTTGTATCTATCTCTATTCATAGTATTGTACAATTGTGTTTGCATGTTTGAGGAGTGGTGTCATATTTAACTCTTTTGTATTATAACAAAAACTCCTAACAAAGTTGAGGCATCTAACAAGTCCTACTTGGCTAACAAGGATAGATACACTATATGGATATAATAGATTCCTAATAGGGTGAATATCTTTCACAAGATACTTTTGATTAGTAGATCATTTTGTGAGTACTATCCCCATCAGGGTTTTCCCTTGGCTAGGGCTTCCCTAGTTAACAAATAATGATCTTATGGGTTGCATTGTGTCAGACTTATGTTTAATTTTCAATTTGATAATCTATACATGTTTAAAGATTTTCTATAATATCAATAATTGGGGAAAAGTTATCGAACACTGAGTCACCCCCACCCCCTAATATCCCTATTTTTAACAAGCTCACTACATTTGAGCTAAGAAACTATGAAAATAGTCAATCTAAGGTAGAGGCTTCATTAAATTCCTCAATTGCACCAACTTTAACTCAAAAGGGAAAAGAGGAGGTGAGCACATCCAGACACATAAGAAAACCATAGAGTCTCTATGTTGTAGAAGTTGAACAAGAAGAGCTAGAGGCTTTGTTTGCAAAGAGAATGATCAGAGGGAAAGGAAATTACAAAGATAAAATTCCTTTAAAATTATTTAAATGTGTGAAGGTACAACACTACATTTCTAGAAGTCTAGAGAATGTGAAGAAGGATTTTACCAAAAGGTGACAAAAATACAAAGGTACGAGAAGAATTAATGCTTCATAGCCTAAGAAAGAGTGGCCGATGAAGAGTCAACCAATGAGGATGATGAGAAAGAGGATGAAATATCATTTATTTCCATCACAAAAGAAAGGGCGAAAAGATACCTGATAACTAGTACCAATATCCACAAGAACTAGGTAATTGATAGTAGTTTCTTGCACCATATTTTTAGTGACATGAGAAAATTCCATCAGGTAGAAGCCTTTTATGGAGGAATGGTGAAGTTTGGAAATAATTCACCATGTCAAGTGATGGGTAAGGGTACTGTAGCCCTAAATAAAACCACTAATTTTGAAGATGTGTACTTAGTAGAAGGTTTGAAATTGATCCTATTGAGTGTATCCCAATTAATGGATACAAGTTATAGGTTTGAGTTAAACAAAGGGTCTTGTAGAATATTTGATGAGACATGAAAACTTGTAGGCTATGAGAGAAAAAGGAATTGATAACCCTTTTTACATCAATATTTATTAAAATAAATACTTAATAGATAAGAATCAGAATAGTTGGTTGTGAAAAACAAGTTTATGTCATGTAACATTGTTAAAGTAGGATAGAAAAATTGTGTAAGGTGTTTACCCCCTATTACCAAACCAAACAATGTTATGTGTAAATATCATCAACTAGGAAAGTTGGAAAGCTCTATTTTCTCTAGAAAGTCACTTACTTTTGAATAAGAACAAGTTCTAGATCTAGTTCATATTGATTTGTGTGATCCCATGAGGAGAAAGAGTGTATCTAGTGACATATACTTTACATTATTCTTTGATAATTTTTCTGGATGATGTGAACTGTCTATTTGAAAGAATAGTTAGAAGCCTTTCACATGTTCAAGGTCTATAAGGAAAAAGTGGAAAGGTAGATTGGTAAACCATTAAAATGTTAGAGTAACAAAGTGTTTTCTTATTAATTAAATCGTATTGATTTAATTATTAAGTCACTTATTAAATCTATTTCACTTAATCTAAACTTAAGACATATAATAATTAATTCTTTTAATAATTACTATCATGCAACCTAGGTTAGATTCCTCTTAGGATTTTGATCTCTTCTTATAAGGATTGAGCTCTTGGTAATTTATTCATTAACTTTTGATAATAGCAATTTATCTTTCTTCTCATCAAGAATGTCTCGTCTATAGATCTGAGAATTCCAACCTCCATAGCTTTTGTTTCTCTCTTTGTATGATAGGTGTTTGAATGTAGGTTATTCTTGGGAGTTGTGGGTTAGATCTTTCATAAAATTCAACATGGTATCAAAGCTCCAGATCTTCATGTCCCTAATCTATCTATGAGAGGTTTGGTTTGGCTTTTAGATTTGTGCCTTTTTTTTTAAGAGTTCCATTTTTTAGAGATTTTTATATTGAATTGGTGGTTCACCATTCTTCAGTGCACTTTGAGCCCAAATAGACCTCACCATTGATCTCAGAGTGCCCAAAAACCCCTATTTTCATATAAAATTTGTCCAATTTAGACACAGTTGGAATTTGAGGCAAAAACAAATTGCTCCCAGATTGGGCACATTTCTTGAGGTGATGAACTAATGATTTTAGGCACATAAATCAAGATTTTTTTCACGAATATCAATATTTCAACACAAAAATTAAGATTTTCTAGGCATGGAAATTGAGATTTTTTAGTAGATAAATTAGTTTTTTGGCACAAATATAGAGATTTTTGGCACAAAATTGAGATTTTTTGGCATGCAAATTGAGATTTTTGGCATGCAAATCATAAATTTTTGGCACAAAAATTGAGATAATTTTTGGTATGAAACTGACACATTTCTCAAGGTGATTTATTTACAAATTGGCACACTTTCTGAGACATTTTAACATGGATCTTGAGGGGGTGTTTTTCTTAACTTTTCCCTTCCATTTTTTATGACCTACATGCGATATTCTAGCCATAACTTGCTCATTCGAACTCTTTTTTTTGTAAATGAGATATTGTTAGAAAGCTAGCATAGATTATTTTTAATTTTTTTTTCCTTTTTCACATTCTGATGGATATCTTGGTTATTTCAAGTTTGGAGATTGACTTTTTTGATTTAGATGAGTTTTCATGGGTTGTACTATCTCTTGTATCATCCTTATGTCTTTGTTGATCTTTATTGACATCTTGTTGTAGTATTTTTGCAAATGCACTAACATAAAGTGCTGCTCTATTGCATTTCAGGATCTTGCACATCTTTGTGTGTTGTTGTACTTGCACTACATTATTAATTTCCTCGAGGGGTTTCATGTTGGCCATATTTTCCATTTTCCTACTGATAGTCAAGTTTGTTATTGGTGATGCACATTTATTCAGATTTTGTATGGCTAATGAGAATTTTAATGGTTACCAAGTATATTCAATTACTATGAAGCCCAATAGTTCAACCTGAGTAGTTCAGTGGTTACCGAGCATTGCAATTTCGACAAGTTTCCAATTCATGGAATGCAAAGCTAGTGTAAACTAAGCTTATATGTTTACCTAGTGATTCAATTTATGTCAAGTTACATAGTATCTACCAAGTCATTAGTGTAGACTAGGTCCAATACTACCCTGAAATGATTAGCATGGATTGAGCTTCTACTCCTACTGAGTGCATGACAATGCTGAGTAATGATAGTGGACGTCGAGTATCAGAACTTCACCAAGATAGTCTTCAGAACCCGAGTGTTTTAATTTGGGCCAAATTTTTAATATTGGTGTTAAATTTTATGATGGCCAACTTTGTAATTTTGAAATTTGGATTGGTATATATATGTAATTTATTGTATCATATCAAAAGTAGAAATGTATGAGATGCAATGAGCATGTAAGAATGTGATTTTAAGTAGAAGATATTTTTTCATGAATATTGGCATAAGGAGTAGTAGTGAAAAATCTATCACAAAAAGGTGATAAGTGCAATCAAGGAATCTCTATCAATAATCTAGTTGTAAGCAAGAGATCTACTATTTCACTATAAAAGGTGAATTAGTCAAAATCCTTTCACAAGGTAGACTTAATAGTCTTTCTCAAATGTATTAACAGAGTGCATACTTCATTTTGTATTTGTAAAACCTCTAACAAGGTGGACCTAGTAGTCCTAATTGCTTCTTATAGGTCAGATCATCAGGAGTGATCATTATAAGCCTTAACTAGCCAACTTTATGCTGTAGTATTGAAGTTTTGTGGGTTTCATCCCCACCCCAATTTTACTTTCTATTTGGAAGGTTTCTGGGTCACCAAATCATTGTGTTCAAGTGTTGGGGATGCTTTTATATTTTTAGTTTCACATGCATGCAATTAGATCTAATATGATAAATTAATTGTCAAATGGTTTATTAGATTTAGAATTGAAATTGGTATAGAAATTTTAGAAGTTACTGATTCACCCCTTCCCTCTTTGTAACTTAGCATAGTCTTGAATATTTCTAATAATTGGTATCATAGCTTTGTGGTTCTTAAGATAAGGTTTGACAACTTGAGCAAAGATCAAGGATATGGAGATATTCAAACTTAATAAGGCAATTGAAATTGAAAAGTTGGATCTAGAAATGGCCATTGCACACCTCAAGAAAGCTAAGGAGCAACTTTCCCAATCCCTAAAAAGTAGGATGGAACTTGCAAATTAGATGAATGATCATTAGTACATTGAAGAAATAATTGAAGGTTTTTTCTCTTCAAGAATTCAGATGAAGCAAATGATGCAATCAAAGAACTCCTAGAGAAGAATGGTTCCTTGCAAGAAGAAGTAAGAAATCTTAAAAGAGAACAAGAAATTCAGTTAGTAAGGCTATGTGAAATCTTGGAACAGAGGAACAAGATAAAAGAAGAAATGGATGGAAAAAATAATGAGATCTAGAACCAATCCCTTCAACATGTAGATCTTATGGATCAAATCTCCAATGCAAATGAGGAAATCAAGAGCCAAAGACATATCAATGAAAGATTAAAAAATGATCTAAATTTGGAAAGACAAATCAATGAAAGAATAAGAAATGAGATGAGGTCTAAAAAGAAAATAAGTGAAAGATTGGAAAATGACCTAAACACTGAAAATAAAATCAATGAAAAAATGATGAAATCTCAAGCAGATATGATTCAACTAAATGAGCAAAATCTCTATAGGAAAAAAGGAAAAGTAGGAATTGGATACAAAAAAGAAGGTGAATCCTCCGAACAAGTTGCTCAAAGGAATCAAACACTTACTTGCAATCTCTGTGGTAAGTTAGGTCATACATCAAACAAATGTTGGAGGAATGGTAAAAAAAAATTCAATGGTAAATGCTACAATTGTAATCAGCATGGTCACAAGGCTAATGAATGCAAAGAGAAACCAAAATTAGAGGATAAGTGTCACAAATGGAAGAAACAAGGTCACAAGGCATCAGTTTGCAAAACTAAGTCATTCAATCCAGCTAAGCAAATTGTGAAAGCAATATTCGATTAGGACTAAAACACTTGGTGTAGATGTCATTACTGTGGAGAATATGGACATATTGGTACGAATTGTGTTAAACATCACATGAGCAGAATAGATACCATCATAAGTTGTTTCACTTGTACCAAACTTGGTCATCTAGCCAAAAATTGCATGAACACAAATAAATTGAAGATGAAAAGAAGGGAAAAGTAGATAACATTTGAAAGTAGATGAGGCAACAATGGATTCCTAAATCTACCAAGGATGCTAGTTCAAGTAATGATTTTCATGTCACTCAAGAAGTGGGTGACTCCACCATTTTCAACTAGGTTTCCAAAGGAGATCTAGAACTGCATTATCAAGATCATATTTAAATAGTTCCAATTGAAAGGTGAAAAAGATCCAAATCAATATTCAAGATACAAAAGGATCACTGAGGAAGAATGATATTAGTTATCACCAAGTTAACTTCTCTACTAAGTAAGGTTAGGTCATAGACTCTACTGAGCAAGGTTGCGAGTAACAAGACACTCATGGAAATCAAGTCACAAAGACTTCACCGAGTAATCAATAGAATAGTGGATAACAACCTGTCGCATATACTGTCGAGCATAATGTCAAGCATGATGTCAACCTAGCTACCTTTGTATTGAACATTAATGGAAATTTTTTAAGAAAAAGCATGAAATCAAATTCATTTTTCATCGTGAAATCTACAGTACTATTACAAAGAAGTGATTCACTAAGCGATCAAGTGACTTTAAGAAAATTTGTAGCAAGTTATGAAGGTTTTAATTGTTTATCGAGTACAATGACATCAAGAAAGAGCAAAGTGAAGAGAGGGTTTGAGATATTGGTTTGAGGAGTCAAATGGAAAGTGCTAGGATTTTAAACTTATGCCTATTATTGTAGAAACCCTTGACTTAGTCAGAGTTCAATCACAAATCACTCCAAAAGTACTCCTTATTAATGACATTCATACTCATTTCAAGTGTTCTATTCAAGAAATTGAAACCTTAGAAATGGATGATGCCCTAGGTGAATTGTGTGTTAATGAAACTCTCAAACTTGAGCATAAGCACTTGGAAGACAAAGGTTTAACTCGTATTCCTCACATGCCCTGAGGTTTTCAAATCAAGTGGATTAGATACATTCTAAGCCAGGTGCATAATGATCAGCTATGGCTTGAGCAACCTATTGTGATCACAAGGAAAATGATTCATCACATCACCGACCTCCCCATGCTTACTAAAGCCAAAACCACCAAAACCCTAGGTCAGGTTGAGCTAGAAAAGAAAACCCTAGTAGATTGGGATGGCAGAGGCATAAAAATTAGTAGTGTAATAGATGCAAAACTAAAATTTGGAATTCATGTTATAGCACACAAGATATATAGTTTGAGCCATCTTAACAGTGTATCCTATGAAGCTATAAACTTGGCTTATAAAGTAATGAAAAAAATCTATCTTATGAATTGGTAGATTTATTATTGAGGAAATTCAACAAGAACATGGAAAGCATTAGGAAATCCAAGAACAACCCCTATAAATTTGGTTCACTCTTGACATGTTTGTTCTTCTATGTTCAAAAGCTCTTCCCATCCAAAGACATGCTAGTATGGAGGAAAGATGTGCCAATATTATATTAGATAAATGAATACATTGTAGAAATGAGAGAGAGATGTGTTAGTATTATGGACAACTACTTCTAAGTTTTCAAGGAGAAATTGAACAATAGGTTTAGAATGCCTAAGAAGTTAGTTGAAGATTACAAAGATGATATATGCTTTATGGTTTATTGTGACAAAGTTTACATTTAGGAAGTGAAGCCCATAACTGTATAGGTAAAACCTCTTCCTTATGAGGTAAATATTGATGAAGCAAAGGATATTATTGAGGCTTTGATTAATGAACTTGTTGATCCAAAGGCAACATACTTTGAAACCTATGATGAGGCCAAGGCAAGAATAGAACTAGAGATAAAACACCCTTAGGCAGTTAACAAGGGAAAGAGGAGGATAGCTAAACTAAAATCCAACACACCTCTCATGTTAACTAAAGGAAAAGGAGAAGACATAGAAGAGGCATAGGATGAAGAAGAATCATAAAAGGAAGAATAACCTATGAAGAAGAAAGGAAAGATGATCATCACAAAGCCACCTAAGCTATCCACTATAGTTTTTACAAGGACATCCAGAAAGAAAGTCAATTATATTGTCCTTAGCAAACCTCCTCCCACCTTCCAAGAAAAATTGAAACAAATGGAAGAATTTGTAGGCATAACTATTAGCTTAAAGAATAAATTTGACAACTGAGTGTCAATACACTTAACCAAGATCAAGAGTAAGTGCTGAGTAAGATAAATTGCCAAGCTATAACAAGTACTGAGTGTAATAGATGCCGAGTGTTAACAAGTGCCGAGTTTAATAAAATGTTGAGTGTTAACAAGTGCCAAGTGTAACAGATGTTGAGTGTTAACAAGTGCCGAGTGTAACAGGTGCTGAGTGTTAACAAGTGCCGAGAGCAATAGGTGTCGAGTGATACAGTTTTGTTTAGGTGTCGAGCTATCTAGGAAATAGCATGTGCCGAGTATCAGAAATACTTCAGGAGCCGAGTAACTCAGTAGATCAGCATAAAAGTTTAAAATTGCATAAATTATGATGCAAACAATTTTTGCAGCCGACAGAAGGTAAACTTCGAGGGATTTAATGATAAAATTGAATCTTTTATTTTTCCCGTGCAATTCACATGCAGCCAATAAAAAAATGGTAAAGGCATCCAACCGATTAGTAAAAAGACAAGTATTGAGCAAGAAATTGAGATTCAATATGGATCATAGATCCAAATCAAACCCTAAGTCTTTGCAGTCTTTATAAGGAAGATGAAATTTCATTGAAAACACATGAAAATGACATACAAGGTTGCATAAGCAAATCTGTTTTCAGAAGCAAGAGTTATCAGATCACAAAGGATCAAAATCAAGATCAAGAGAAGGCGGAAAAGGAGCCTCCATTCAACAATCAAGGATTGTAATCTATCAGGTTTATTGTATCTAATACTCTCTATCAATTGTATTAGAATGAAAATCCTATGGTGATAGGTTAGCTTTACAACTATTTTGTAAAGATCCTTTTGATTAGGTGATTAAAATCCTTTAATAGGGTGACACTTCATGTTAAGTGTTTGTAAATCCTCTAACTAGGTCACTATTAATACAGTGTAAAGCCTTTAACAGGGCAAACCATCAGAAATGGTTGAACAATATTGCTGCAGTAAATTTTTGTGGGTATCATCCCCACCCCAGTTTTACCTTCTTATTCCTGGAGGGTTTCTAGGTTACCAAATTCTAGTGTTAAGTGTTATTGATGCATGTGTTTTGTTACATGTTTATTTGATGTATTTACATGCATGCAATTTACTTTCAGTTAAAAGTTTTATTGTCTAAAGTGTAGTACTTATTATTCACTCCCCCCCCCATAAGTACTCTTTCCATATTTGAAAATTCCAACAATTGGTATCAGAGCAATCCTAGGTTCTCACAAGGAAAAGCCTAACAACTTGGAGGAAAAGATCCAAAGATGGAAGCTTTCAAACTCGAAAAGATCATTGAAAATCAGGTGATAGATGTGCAACTTGCTCTACATAGCTTGGAGGAATTCAGAAACAAATTGAGAAACTCATTAAAAAAGAGGAAGGATCTAGCCATAGCTGAAAATGATATACACTACAAGGAGATTGATACCACCAACATATTTTCCAGTGGAGACACTAAAGAGTTTGATACAACAATAGTAGAACTGATGGAAAAAAATAAAATTCAAGCAGATGAGATAAAATATCTCAAGATGGAACATGAATCACAAGCTATAATGATATGTGAAATTACTAAACAAAAGAAAAGAGTAGTTGATGATAAGGTCATGATGGAAAATGACAAAAGGAATCTTGCAAATAGACTTGAAGAAAAATGTACCGAATTGACAAGGATCTCAAACATGCAAATGGATACACTTGCTCAAATGATGAATCTTCATCATGAACTCAATATGAAAGATATTGAGATCTCTACTTTGAGGATGCAGAAGGAACAAATGTAGAATGAATTGAACAGAGAAAGAGAGGTGGCAGAAAATCTCAACAAATCAAGTGAAGCCATCAAATATTTTGAGAAAATATTGAAATCACCAAGATCAACCCATGATACAACAGGGCTTGGATATAACAGCACTAAAGTAGGAGAATCATCAAAGAGTGTAGAACAAAGAAGTGGAAAAGGTAAAGATGTTAAACCTACATGTCATTTTTGTGGAAAGAAAGGGCATACATCTAATGTCTGTAGAAGCAAGAATGCCCATCAGAATGACAAACCCAAAAGCATAAATCATTGTCATAAATGCAAGAAGCAAGGCCATCGAGCATATGAATGCAGAACCCAAACTATCAAGACATCAAGATTTGATGGACATTGTTATAATTGCAAAAAGTATGGACATAGAGCTTTTGAATGTAGATCAAAGTCTATGTGGATAGTAAATCAACCAGCAAAGATATCAAATCATGAATTTTGGGATTACAACACCAAGTACAGCTGCCACCATTGTCAAGAATATGGACATATCCCATAGAATTGCATAAGAATGCATTTTAGTGGGAACTACGAAAGATGGTTGAGTCAAACTACATGTTTCAGTTGCTTAAAAAATGGTCATGTCAGCAGGAATTGCCCAACAAGGTCAAAGGCATCAAGTTCTGAGTTCAGCAATGGAAAGGCAAAGATAAATGTTGGACATATAAGAAGTGAAATGAATAAGACATATGACAAACTATGTGAAAACAAAGTACTGAAAAATGAGTTTTCAATAATAGAAAGAAAAGTATTAACCAAAACCTTAGCATTTTTGACTATTTTCAAAACTGAATGGGTACAGATAGTTCTGAGCAAAATACATGATGGAGCTTTTTGGTTAGAGTCAAGGCCAGTAAAATTCACCAAGAAAATTGTTCATAGGGTTACTGGTATTCCAACCCTAGATTAGCCAAAGACCCTACGAAGTGACAAAAGGGAAGTAATAGAGAAAAATATAGGTGCCAAATGGAACAATAGAGGAATGACTATCGACATAGTCATAGATCCCCTACTAGATTTTTCTATGAGAATCATTTCACATAAATTCTATAAATCAAGCAGGTTAAACAATGTACCTTGTATAGCAGTTGATGTTGCATACAAGATAATCAAAAGGGATCACACTTATGATTTGGCAGAGCTCATGTTTCAACATATTAATGAAAATCTGGGAGCTATAAGGAAGATCAAGGGAGCTCAATGCAAATTTGGATCAGTTTTGATGTGCATGTTTTTCTATCTGATGAAAGAATTTCCTTCTATAGGTAAGGTAAGACGGAATCCAGATAAAACAATTTTTGAACAAATTAATGGATACATTGAACAGATGGGTGAAAATTTTGATGCCCAAATGACTAGTTATTTTGAGGATTTCAAAAAGTCCATGAAACAAAGAATGAGAATTCCAGTCTCATTTACTAAGAAATATGAGAAAGACTTTTGTTTTCTTGTAGATATAGATTATACCTGCATACAAGAAATTATACCTAGAATAAGATGGCTTAGGCCACTAGGTTATGAACTTGATGTTGATCAAGCCTTTGTAGCAATAACAACCCTACTTGCAGAAGAAGTCGATAAAAATGCAAAAAATTTTGGAACCTATGATGTTGTCAAATCAAAGATGATAACAGATTTGAAGACTGCTTCAGTAGTAAAGAAGAAAGAGAAAATGGTGAGACAAATCAAGAGAAAATTTGGTATGGAAGAAGAAGGAACAACAGAAGAAGAGGGAGAAGACATTGAAGAAGAAGGAGATAAACTTCAAGGTCTGACTCAAGGGTTAGGAGAAGATAAAGAGGAAAGTGCTGAGGTAGAAGAAGCCAAGGAAGCACCAGTTAAGAGAAAGACCACAACTCCTTCTGCTCCTTAATCCAAGGGAAAGAAAGTAGCTGCTCCTGCACCAAAGAGACCAACCACAAGGGCTGCAGCACAAAAAGCCCAAGAAGAGGCAAAAGGAAAGAAGAAAGACTCAAAGAAGACTCCTGCTGAGTCAAAGAAAAGGAAATTTATTCCCCAACCTGAAACAGATGTGGAGAAAATAGAGTCAGAGGACAATAGTCAATTTCAAGTGGTAATACACAAACCCTAGATTGCTGTTGATAAATTATGTTCAAAAATTAGGAATAATGATTTAAAAGGTTTAAAGAACCTGAATTTTTCTAAGCTCACCAAAGAAGAGCAAAATAAACTAGAGGAATCTATGTATGCTATGATGGCTGAATATAAGCACACACCTCTAGAATTAGATGAATCTATGCCAAGAGAATTGTATAAAATTATAGAGGATAAATGGCATTTTTGTTTACAAATGGAAAAAGAAATAAGGGAGTCAACATTAGCCAGATTGTTGCCCAATTTGACTAAAGTTCAAGTAATAAATGCAGTAAAAAGGCATAATAACAGATTCACTCCCAAGTATAGAGCATTCAACATAATGCAGAATAAAATTGAAGAGGTAGTTACTAAATCCACAAGATTGTGGAAAGTAGTTTACAAGAAAATAGAAGATGTATATAATGAAGAATATAAGGCAGATGCAAGTGCCAAGACAAAGGAAAAGAAGGTGATAGAAACCAAAGAAAAAGAGAAGAAACTAGTGGAGAAGAAGAATAAAGAAGAAAAGGAAGAAGAGGCACATAATGAGGAGAAAGAGGAAGAGAAAGATACAGCTGAGCTACAAGATCAAAGTATGCAAGACATACAGGTATCTCCTCCTAGTCCTCCTCATGCCACCATCACACCTACAGATATCATAAAAATAAAAGATGTTACATACACTTCAAATCTAAACATTAATCCATTAACTGCAGAGGATTTGGAAATCCTTGACCAATCATCACTAGTAGCAAAATTAAGTTCAAATCCTGTATTGGTCAGTGTTGATGAATTAAAGAATCTAGAAGTCAAGGTAAAAGCACTAGTACCATCCTCGACCATTGAAACTACTGGTATTCTATTTCTTCCACCACCACCTCCACCAAGTATAGTCACTTATACACTCCAAATGCCGAGTACAACATCAGGAGAAATACAAGAAACATCTGAACAACCAACAAGTTACACCCCACCTAGCAATCATAAAAGGGATATTCAAGCTGAAGAAAAAGATGAGACAAAGAAGGAGGAAACTGTAATACAAACATTGGTTGCATTACCAAAATCTGGCACTCCAACACAGACTCTTCAGCAGCCAAGCACAGATGGATTACAGCTGCAAATCAGGACACCGGGCTCGAGCTCATCAAAGGTAGTCAGGAAACTTCACTATGGAGTTCCTGAGATTGATGAAGGAATAAAGATCCCATATTATGAATCTAGCAGTCTTACTGAAGAAAAGATTAATGAAATTCAGAGTGCATTGGACAAAAGAAGGAGACAAGAAGCACTAAGAAAAGAATACAAGCATAAGCTTACCTTGAATGAAATTAAAGATATATTCATAGAAGGTTTTGCTTACAATCTCTAGATGATTCAAGACCAATTATTGAGTAACTATCTGATATAGTTGACCAAGTGACTAATGAAGACCAGGAAACAAATGCCAGATTGCTTGAATGGTCAGAAAGGAAGTTCCAAGGTAAGGTAAACAGTAAAATATCCAATGATATAGCACTGTCTAAAGAAGAAGTGGCAAAGAAAGTTATAACAGTTAAAATTGTACTAGGAAACATCTTTTCCCTGTACAACAAGTTGTGTGATTTTTCCACATTCACATAGGACACTAGCTAGAAAATACTAAGCTTGGAAAACAATTTGAAAATTTCTAGTATGCAACTCCCCACAAATCTAGCTCAGAGTGAGAAGCATTTTGTCCAATCGCTTCACACACAAAGAGAGTTAGCTATCTTAGCAGCAGAGGAGGCAACCAAAAAAGCTAAATTGATGCAAATTCAATCATCAATAACTCCTCATTTGGAACTACTTCACAAGGAGCAGATAAATGCAGAGACAGTCCTCAGGAAAGACCCCAATCTTTCTTCATCTGATGGACTTGTACACCTAGCAGCAGAGATTGCCATCCAGTATAAGACATTGGATGTCGGATTAGCAAATTGGGATGCAGCTCTGAAGGTACTTCTTGAAGTAAATAGCACATTTTTGGATAAGTATGGAATTTCATTGTAAGACCCTTGACATAAGTGTCAAAAAGGGGGAGAATAAGTACTAAAAGAGTAATAAGAAGTGATTAAGTATGGGGGAGTTAAGTACAGGAATTAAATGATAAGTATGATAAAAGGGGGAGATAGCAAATTTTGAGATAGAAAATTTTGAATGTAGGATAAATTAATGAGTTACATGGATCTTAATTAAGTGTTTTTGCCACTCATGTCAAAGGGGGAGATTGTTAGCTTAAAGAATAAATTTGACAACTGAGTGTCAATACACTTAACCAAGATCAAGAGTAAGTGCCGAGTAAGATAAAGTGCCAAGCTATAACAAGTATCGAGTGTAATAGATGCTGAGTGTTAACAAGTGCCGAGTGTAACAGATACTGAGTGTTAACAAGTGCCAAGTGTAACAGATGCTGAGTGTTAACAAGTGCCAAGTGTAACAGGTGCCAAGTGTTAACAAGTGCCGAGAACAATAGGTGCCAAGTGATACAGTTTTGTTTAGGTGCCGAGCTATCTAGGAAATAGCATGTGCTGAGTATCAGAAATACTTCAGGAGCCAAGTAACTCAGTAGATCAGCATAAAAGTTTGAAATTGCACAAATTATGATGCAAATAGTTTTTGCAGCCCACAGAAGGTAAACTTCGAGGGATTTAATGATAAAATCAAATCTTTTATTTTTCCCGTGCAATTCACATGCAACCAATAAGAAAAATGGTAAAGGCATGCAACCAGTCAATAAAAAGACAAGTATTGAGCAGGAAATTGAGATTCAATATGGATCATAGATCCAAATCAAACCCTAAGACTTTGCAGTCTTTATAAGGAAGACAAAATTTCATTGTAAATATATGAAAAGGACATACAAGGGTGCATAAGCAAATTTGTTTTCAGAAGCAAGAGTTATCAGATCACAAAGGATCAAAATCAAGATCAAGAGAAGGTGGAAAAGGAGCCTACATTCAGCAATCAAGGATTGTAATCTATCAAGTTTATTGTATCTAATACTCTCTATCAATTGTATTAGAATGAAAATCCTATGGTGATAGGTTAGCTTTACAGCTATTTTGTAAAGATCCTTTTGATTAGGTGATTAAAATCTTTTAACAGGGTGACACTTCATGTTAAGTGTTTGTAAATCCTCTAACCAGGTCACTATTAATATAGTGTAAAGCCTTTAATAGGACAGGCCTTTAACAGGGAAAACCATAAGAAGTGGTTGAACAATATTGCTGCAGTAAATTTTTGTGGGTATAATCCCCACCCCAGTTTTACCTTCTTATTCCTGGAGGGTTTCTAGGTTACCAAATTTCAGTGTTAAGTGTTATTGATGCATGTGTTTTATTACATGTTTATTTGATGTATTTACATGCATGCAATTTACTTTCAGTTAAAAGATTTATTTTCTAAAGTGTAGACCTTATGATTCACCACCCCCCCCCTCTCATAAGTACTCTTTCCATATTTGAAAACTCCAATAATAACAAACTTCAAATCTTTGAAGTATGAAATGAGGATAGTTGTAGACAAGAAATAGGTTCAAGAACTGGTGCTAACCAAAATGGGAAAATGGAAGTATTCACCAGAATAAATAGCCTCCCAAATCTCTAATGAATTATTAGAGAAAATAAAGCCAAGATGGGACTTTGCAATGGAAAAGAGAAAAGACATTTATCCACAAACCCTGAGGCAGTTGCTACCAAGCATGATAGATGTTGAGGTAAAAGAGTCTTTAAAGAAAAATGAAGACAAAATGACTCTTAGATTTAATACATGTTTAATTTTGATCAAGGATATAGATCATGTGGTTGAGAATGCCACAAACATGTGGAAGAATTTTTATCATCTACATAAACAAAATGACTTCATAATAGATGTTAAGGATAATGATGATGATAGTGATGATGATGATGAGGAAAATTACACTGAGCCCACACATTTTGACAATGAGGAAGTTGAGGAAGATAAAGAGGAGGAAGCTACCGAGGAAGACAAAGAAGATGATGAGGAGACTGATCCAATGAAGATAGCAGCCACAGTCATTGCCTCAATTCCTCACTCTCCAAGAAAACTAGCAGCTATATCAAGCTTGGAGACAAATTCAACAAGTTTGATTATTGCAACCACAAGCATTTCAAATGTTGAATCACTCTTTGCCCACATTGAGCCCAATGTATTTATAACAGAAGTGACTTCCACTTCATCTACCAAGCTACAACCTCTCACTTCTTTAGCTACCGATTCATCAGTTATGAATATAGTGGCTTCTATAATTTTGAGCTTTTCAGCAGTAAGTACTTCAGTTTTGAATACTATAGTTTTTTCTACTTTAGTTTTGGATTCAACAAGCATTCCTATTAGTATTCCATCGGTTAGTACTTTATCAATTTTCACTACAAGTCCTAGTATATCTACAATTTTTTCCATCCCAGATTCAAAGGCATTAAGTAAAAGGATAGTTGAACCTAAGGTTCTATTGTGGTATCTACAACACATGTCCCATTCTTCATGAGGAATGGGGACCCCCTACTTTTTTTTCAAAACTCCTAGACTCATAGTTCGAGAGTTGGGAGAAAATTGTTAGAGTTAAAGTCTTAGAGTCATCAAAAAGTTAAAAAACAAAAAAAATTAAAAAATTTGAAAAACACAAAAAAATCAAAAATTCAAAAAAATAAAAAAATTATTAAAAATTTTCAAAAAAATAAAAATAAAAATAATAATAATAACAATACTATCGCGCACATGCACATGCGAGCACAAGCCACACACTCACGCACCCGAGTGGGCCATGAGTGTGGGGGTTATAAACCCCCCCCCTTCCCCCCCCCCCCCACACACACACACACACACACACACAAACACTTATCATTTTTGGTTGTATTGGAGGGTTTTCCACATACGCGCTAAGGTATTCATCCCCTCATGCTACCATATTTATCATGCAACACATTTTTTACTTAGCTGGTGGCAGCACTTTGGCCTGTGGTGGTGCTCGGTGCTTGCATTACCATTTTCATAGTGCAACACATTTTTTACTCAGCCTATGGCGGTGCTCGGTGCTCATTTTTTTACTCAGCTCATGGCAGTGCTTTATCCTGTAGTGGCGCTTGGTGCCCGTGTTACCATTTTCATCATGTAGTGTGTTTTTTGCTTAGCCCACGGTGGTGCTTCAACCCGTAGCAGTGCTCAACACCCGTGTTACCATTTTCATTGTGCGGTTTGGCAGTGCTTTGGCTCATGGTGGTGCTCTGTGCCTGCATTACCATTTTCGTTGTGTGACACTTTTAACTTAGCCCATGGCATAAAACCTATGCCACTCAACCCTAACATGCTAGTCAACCCTAACTAGTGGTGGTGGACACCTTACGCCCATGGTGTGCCTTTCACCTGCAGCCCCTCGACGTGTGCACACATCAACCACCTCACACTTTTTTTTAATTTTTAATTTTTTTTAATTGAATTAATTTTTGAGAAAACAAAAAAAATTATAATAAAAAAATAAATGATAAAATTTTTAAAAAAGAAAAAGAAAAGGGATAAAAAAGAAGAAGAAATAAATGAAATGCCCAATTTGGGAATTTTTTTTCTTTTTTCTTATTTAAATGTAGAGTTTTTCATTTTATCTTTTAGGCTAATAAACATTATTTTTATGATGTGCAGGTGATTAAATGGCGTCCATGTTCGGAGTAGCACCCAAACCTGTAGTCTTCAAATTCTAAGGTATACCTTCAAAATTGAGATTCCACGATGATTACATAGAAATTTGAGATATTGACTTAGGACACATTAGTTTAGGAGATTTACTAAGAATTTGCAACAAGCCAAAAGAAAGATCAGCCTTGGTATCTGAATTGATCCATTTTGGATTGGTGAATGCTGCATCACACCCCATGTTAGTACAATCAGCTGAACTAATCATGGCCCTATCACAACATTTCATTCCTGATGAAAGAGTAGTCAAGAGTGTCACCAAGGAGGTGGTTTTGGACCTATGACTTGACAACATTGAAAGGGTCTTCCATCTTCTGAGAGTAGACCAATTCATTAGGCTCTCATATGAAGTAGCTGAGAGATGGTATAAAGAGCATCAACAAGAGGCAATTGACATTATATAGTCTTCATACCTCATTGAGAAGCCTCCTCAGGGAAAGATAATAGGCAAGACATACATGACTCAGGGATATATGAAGGAGGACATTGGATACTCCATCATTATTTTGAGTAGAGTCATGGGCTTATCTGTAGTAGGCCACCTTAGGACCTTTATGGTCAACTTCATTAAGACCATCAGACAGGTGAAGATACCACTAGACTAGGCCACCACATTAAGTGAAAACTTGTGTGAATAGTTGAGGATGGTGAAAGATAAGAAAAAGTTTTACATGAATTCTTACATGGTGTACCTACTTGTAGTGAGGGCAAAAAACTATCTCAATTTGTACAGGAGAGGTAGTGTGCAGAACCCCAATGCCTGGCCATATATAGTCTACCCTCAACTAGTGAAGAAGAAGCTCTCAAGGTAAAGCAAAGAGTACAAAATCGTGAATGATGCATTCATCTTTGCGATCATTCGATTCATTAAAGGAGATTATGGGAAGAGGTTATCTGATGAAGCTAAAGCACAAGTCATAGCTCCTTGAGCCTACTTCATCCAGTTCAAAATGTTCACCTATTTATGGGTAGTTGGTGCATCCATCAATTCTAAGAAGCTCTCGAGATACCCAAGTGGAAAATTGGTATTGTTGGAGATCTCATGGAAAACTGATTTAGCCTATGAGAAGATAAAGAGGCAATAAAGACCTTGCTAGGTATGGCCATTGGTCATTGGACCATATTAGGTTAAGTGGAAGCAAGACATTTTGTCTTTTGAATGGGAGTGGGAGAACTATCCCCTTGAAGAATACAACTCTCCCCAACCATATTTTGACAATGTTGGTAGAGTGGAGAGTTTGGTAGGAAAAGACTTCCATCATGAGGATGCTTTTGAGGATCACTGAATGAATTCTAGAAATGACTATGATGTTTGCATTAGGGACTATTATAGGATGAATTTGTATCTAGCACAAAGGTTCTCTAGTTGAACATCCTAGAGGAGATAAAGCAACAAGATTCTAAGAAGTTATTGGACCCCCTATTCAATGCTAACAAAATTGGTGAAAGACCCATTATGAATGTTGAGGTTGATAGGGAGGAGGCCAGTGATATTAATCATCGAGCGAGGCATGTCATTAGAATGACAAAGGATTGGATCAAGAAAGCTTTTCCACTTGATCCAATTCTTGACACAATAATCTTCCATGCACATGTTTGCCCAGAAAAAGGTAGAGGAAGGAAAGTAACAATTCCTACCTTCGTAGCTCAGTCTCTTATCAAGCTAGAAATAGTGTACCAGCTTGATTTCCCAATTGGATATTATCACCCTCTTGAAAGGAAGGGAAAGAAAAAAAGAAAGAGGACCTCTCCTTAGAGGATTCAAACAGAACAAGTTCCTCCCCAGTAGAAAGAATAGAGTCTACAAGGGTCCCAAGATATTGGAGCTACCCAAGTTCAGGATGAATTGTAGTTGCTTCCCATTGTTTCTAGCTAACCAAAAGAGGGAGAGATTCTACAAGTCTCCATTCCTCCTGTGCAAGATGAGCCAGCTTCTCCTTCTACCACCAAGAAATAGAAGAAAAGAATTAAGATTTGGATGAAGAAAAGAAAAAGGATTAGTAGAAGATTAGTGCCTAATCCATCTATTCCTGAAAGCATTCTTGATAGAGATGAAGAGGAGGAAGAAGAAGAATTAGAAGAGAAAGAGAAACAAGTACCACTACAGGGAAGAACTCGGCTAGCTAGAGCCAATGAGTTGCAAAGGAGAAAAAGTGCCATGGGTACCCTACCAACCACTCAAGTAGAACCCTTAGAACTCTCTTCTTCGAAAGATAATGTATAGTAGTGGGTGGATGAGAAGCGTGAAGAGAGAAATGATGTTTTCTCAATGTCAAATTTTGATTTCATGCCCATAGATACAGAGTTGATCTGGGATAAGATTAGGGACACCCCTCCAGGTGAACCTCAACAAGAAGACTGGATGAAAATGCCACTAGATACACAAGGTCTTGATCTTACTCATTTATCTCTACCACAAGTTATAGTGGTAGAGTAGGGCTTGATGAATCCTCCACCTTAGAGTTCAGAGGAAGAGCATGTTCATAAAGAACCATCATCAGAGGAGAGACCAAAATAAATGGTGATAGGTGAAGTGTGAGAAGGACAAATGGTGGAATATTCTCAACCACTTTCCCAAGACACTAAGGTTCATGCTACAGGGTCTACTGAGACTAAGGCTATAGAAGAAGAGCCTTCCCAAAAAGATACAACTCCTAACAGGAGTGACAAAGGGAAGGAAGTTGCAGAACATACTCCTTCATCATCAAGAGCTAGGTCCTTAGCAGGATGCATCCCTAGATGGATTTGAAAGGAGATAATAAGGAGTATTAAGCCTCAATTTTGTGCTTCAAAAGAAGACATTTGTGATATTGTAGATATCTTAAAAAACCTGAGTCTCCATCACATGAGGAATCACCATTGGCATTTGTCACCACCATACGGAATCAAGATTTATTTGCACAAGTGGCTCTCCCTCTTGAAGGCACAGATGCAGAAGGCCTTAGCCCTGAAGATTATGAATTAATGGATGTTATGTTGGGAAGACCTACATGGGATTTAGCCCAAAAAAAATGACTATGGGAGTCAAAGAGGTCCTCAAATACATGGAACAAGAGGAGATTGAACTCCATGCACTTTGAAGGTAAGTTGAGATCCTAAAGGGATATCTAGCTGAATTCATTGGTCCTCTTGATCCTGAGCACCCTGAGCATACTTTAAGCACTGTACTTTGAGAAGGGGAAGGTGTGAAACTTGACCCATTTTTGAAAGCTTATCAAGAGTGGGGAGAAAGCTTTGAGGAGAAAGGTGTTACAATCATCATGGGGAATTTGAAGTTACTACATGCTATGTAGGAGAATGTGAATAAGATCATAGCAATTTTGATGCAGGACTTCAGTATCATGGACGAGGTACATGCCTAGAGTAAAGATTTGTACACTTTACAAGCCATAAATGGAAAAAGATACTAGGTTTTGATTGATGTATATACGGGAGAAGAATTAGACATGATTGATGACTGGATAAAGAAAATAGAAAATAGCAATAAAGTAATGGAGACATTAGATGAGAAGATTCATTGGCTTAAGGACCAAGCCCGAGAGAAAATTTTGGAAGTAGAAAAACACTATAGTAATGCATGCTTGGATATTTTTGAAGATGAGGAACAAAAGAAGTTGTTACCTGTAGAGATAGTAGTTGAGAATTTTAGGAGGATTTTTGTGGAGGTTGCTAATGATGAGGACATTTGAGAAGCCTTTAGGATAGAAGAAGCCTTGTTAGAATTGGATACCAAACTCGTGGATTTTTTTGACACACAAATTGAGGTAGACAATTATAGACAGAGGGTAAAAGACAAGTATGAGGCTTTAGATCTTCTACATGTAGGTAATATTGTGGAGATGATAGAGAAATTCAAGGGCAAACATCCAAACATAGCTTTGGGATGAAGAAGAACAAAACCAAGATGCTAGAATTTCATTTTTGACAGTCAGTAAAATTTTGAGATTTTGACCCTGTCGAGGTCTATAGTTTCGCAGCTTTGTAGGTGCATAGGTCCATAGGTATCCAAGTCCACAGCTCCATAATATAGAGGTACATCGATAGTTAACTGCTTGTTCCAAAAATAGTGCTTTCCATGCATCAGGAACACATTCTGACGATAGTTTAACTTTGACACACGCCTAGTGAAGAACCAACTTCTATTTTTTGCACCTCCAAATGCTCCTACTTTGATTGAAGGCTTCTTGCTACTTTATCTCTCATTTTTTTTCTATTTTTGACATGTAAAGGGCTCATGCATCCAATTAATGAATAAAATATGGATGGAGTCCCTCTAAGCACTAGCTTAATTGTTAGTATGTATATATTTAGTTTTTAAAAATGTTTTAAAAGCATTTTGTTTCATGAAGATATCTCTCTCTCAACACAAATTGAGGAGACGATTTCTTAGAAATACGCCATTGTAATATGTAATGAAGGGACACCATTATTATACAACAAAATTATGCTTTTGGTGCTCGCATTTGGAGTGTAGTGATTCTTGCCTAAATATGTCATTGGTTTGTGAATTTTATTCATGAGATTGTGATTGAGCAAAAGGTTTATTGCATTGTTTTTGGTTGTGCAATCTTTTAGTTCTAGTGTTTGCTACAAATTAATGAATTTTGTTGACATAATGGGCTTGAGAGAAAATAATCAAATTGTGTCTGCATAGCATTTTGTCTCACATGAGCACACTTTTTGTGGCCTTGCAATTTGATGAAAGGTGAAATATCATATGATTGTTAAAGTTTCTCACTGATGATTACATTAGTGGATTCTAGGAAGTGCTGCTCTTGTTTTCATTGGTTTTCTACCAATTTCTTCCAAAGTTTAACTTGTAGTGTGTTGTTTTCTATAGCTTATGTCCATTTAGGATTTCAATTTCAAGTTATTTCAATTTCAAGTTATTTTCTTTTAGTTGCGTTATTTGTTTTGCTAACCCCTTGTTAGAATAAGAATTCATTTTAGTTGCACTGTTAGAATTGCATTCATTCAAAAAACCAGAAAATATAATAATATTGTTCTTTTATGTGTGATTTTGAGACAAAAAATAGATTTAGTTCATTCTGAGATCATAATTGAACCAATAAAGGCCTCCTTGTGAACAATCACATTTATCTTCAATTGAGTGGATTTTCGTATGTCACAAGACAAATACTAAACCTTGGAGTTGATCCCAAAAAGATTATATTTTCAAGAGATGAATTGTGGAATGGATTCTTACTATTGACCTAATGTAAAATGACCACCCAATAGGTTTAGTTGAGTACAAGATTTTTGGGTAGAGGAAAGGAGATAGATGAGGACATAGACTTAGATGAGAAAATTTAAATTGCTAAATGGGACATTGATAATCTTATTGCAGATCAAATCACATAGTTGGTGAACTTCTTCAAAAGAAGGAAAAACAATAGAAATTAAGAGAAGAAAGAGATAGAATATAAGATATTTGATGATGCTAAAAACATTTTGTCTAAGGAAATAGGTATTGAGGTAGATTCTTTTCAACTTATTTTGTTGCAATTAGCAGAAGCAGTCCAAAAGTTCAATGCGGACACTAGTGGATAGGATAAGTTAATTTAGAAAGTTGAAAAGGAATTTGACAATAAAGTGCTTGAGCACATTGCTCAGAAAATTGCTATCCAACAAGTTGAGCTTTCATCAATTTTGACCAATTTTGAATTATCTTGCACCAATGTGACATCACTTTTTGTGAAGTTATGTGATGTTTCAGAATTCACAAAGGAAATAAAGAGCAAACTATCAAAAATAGATGAGGATCTTAAAACAAGTGCTCAACATTTGCAACTTGACCATAGTTCAAGCTTTGCACATCACATTAAGATCAAATTTTTGATAGACATGCAGTTAGTGTTGTTGAGAGAAGAAGCAAGGATGTGTTCATCACTTATTGATATTTAGAATATGATCCTTCTTGTTATGGATACAATGCAAAAACATATTGCTTACTCAAAAACTTTGATCCATGACAATAATTTCTCTATTGTAGAGGACATGATAGAACTCTCTGTAGAAGTACAAATTGCTCTGCATACATACAAGATTTTGCAAGAAAATTGGGATAAAACCTTGGCAGTTATTCTTAAGGTACATTTTGATTTTTTATCTCATATTGATATCTCCATGTAAATAAGTTCTGAATAATTCTTTGGCATTATTGTTAAAAAGGGAGAGATTATTATTGTTAAGTCATGGTATGCTGCATGTAGAGACACATAGTATGGGGGAGAAACATCCTACGAGGAGAATGTATATAAGAGATGATGTATAGTATACCTTACAAAGATAAATTTTGAAAAATCTCAAAACATAATATTCTACTGAGCTAGTATCACATGGTGATGTATATAAGATTTTGGCCAATAAGTGTTTTTTGTCACTAATGCCAAAGGGGGCGATTGGTGACATATTAGTCAAGTTTTTTATTAGTGACAAACACTTATTCAAATTTTATATTGCTACTGGACATTTCAATGGTAACCAAGTATATTTAGTTAGTGTGAAGCCCAACAATTCAAGCAAAGCAGATTTAGTCTAGCAGTACAACTTGAGCAGTTCAGTGGTTACCGAGCATTGTAGTTTCTACTGAGTTTGTAGTTCATGGAATGTGAAGCTATTGTAAATTGAGACTATATGTTTATCGAGTGATTCATTTTATATCAAGTTACATAATATAACCAAGTCACTAGTGCAAATTGAGATCAAGAGTGTAGAACCAGAATCAGTGTGCAAAGAACATTAACAAATAAAGTAAACATTCACAAACCAAAAACTAAATTCACATATATGCTTAGACAAAGAAAGCAAAGAAGAAGTGCAAACCTCACAAGAGAAAACAATCCATGCTTTCTTGATTCTGTAGATGTGTCCTTTTGCTGTGGATGTATGCTCAAGCTTATGCTTCAAAAAGGGCTTCAAATGGAGATGGGTAATGGCAAATTGGTAGCTTTGTGAGCTCTCAATTTGGCATTATAAGGGTAATATTGATGGCTTTGGTTCTCAAAATAGCATGGTAACTTTAGCTCAAAGATTGTTGATGAAATGGCTTGGGATGGGATTCAATTTATGGGCTAAGGGGTAGAGGGATGAAGGGCTTAGATGCAAGGATGGATGAAGGCTTAAGGAGGGCTAGGATGCACTCAAAGGGGAGCACATGGATTGTGCTTGTTTAGCACCAATGAGAAGGTGATACTTGTCACAAGGAGGATGAGTGTGAGAGGGTAGGGTTAAGGGTTGGTTAAGGGCATGATGAGTGGGGTTGAGTATGTAAGAGGGATGTAAGAGGAATGAGTGTGGAAGAGGGAAGAGTGTGGAAGATGGGTGTAAGAGTCATGAGTGGGCTTGTAAGAGTCTTTATGTTTTGTAAGAGCACTCATGACTTAGTGGTTGGATTTTTTGAGGGGAGGCTTTGGTTTGGATTAGGAAAGTCTTAAACTTGTTTAAGGAATGTGACAACATTAGGGGGTGGATTAGGCTTGGGTTTAGGATTAGATTAGGGATGTTAGAGATGTGCAAGTGGATGGCATTAATGAGGGTGGGTGAGTTAGTGGCTAAGCTTGGTTAGTATGGGTGGATGGGGTGGATTAGGCTAAATGGAGGATTAGAGATAGGTTAGGGGTTTTTGAATTTGAGGATTTCATTTATCAAATAGATTTATTTAATAAATGGGGAGTTTTAGAATTAGATAGAAGAATAAGATTTAGTTGATAAATAATAGATTATTTGATTTATCAATTAGGACTATAGATGATTAATTAAATTAATCAACTAGGGGATGACAAAGGATTAATTAAATAAGAATTTAATTAATGATGCCTTTAGAGATGGCTAAATTAGATTACCAAAGCGGTGTAATCAAATTTAGGTGTCTACATTTTGCCCCTCTTTGACATAGTGTTGAGACAACACTATTTCAAAGAAGTTTGAATGAAGACAACATGAGGAAGATGTTTTAGCAACAATGTTGCCTCAGTTTCGGATAAGAAGAGGAGAGACTAGACTTAGATGATGCCCCCTCAAGAAGGCGGCGGGGAGAGAAATGAGGCTTGACGACTTCTTGAAAAGTACAAGAAATTGAGACGGGCTGAGACGCTGGTATGCGAAGAGAAGGGGCTGAATTAGCTCAGACTCTCACTACGGGAGAATGATAAAGAGAAATCAGAGGCACAATAGTAAAGCAAGCTTAAGACTTTCCAAGATTGGGGGGGGGGGGAGATGGAGGAGCGGAGCACTATAAAAGGAATCCATTGAAGCTTTTTGAGCGGGGGGATACTTCAAAGAGAAGTACCACCATGTAGTTGAGAACTAGATTTGCTATAGGACTGTTGGTTAATTGCCAAGGTTACCAAGAACATCAAGGCCTTTTCACCAACCGTCCAGAGGACTGACGAACTGACTCAAAACAAACACACAAGGATTGCCCCAGTATCACACATGAATCCTAGAGGAAGTAGCATGGAAACGACACTAGGTAACCCACAAGTAGAAAAAGAAAACAAGCAAAAGACCTGATCAAGACCTTACGCTCTAATTGCCCCATTCGCAGCATACCATGATATGGAAGATCATGGCAACCTTGAGGAGGGAACAAGGAGATTTCTTGGAAAAGATATTTCAAGACCCAAAAGGGAAGATCCCAAATCAAAAGAAAGTGAAAATCCAAAAGAGAACTGTTTGCCACCGAGATGGGTAGGACGAGGTACTAACGGACCAAGATCAGACATGAGGAAAGCTATATCCTGCAAAAATCTATTAGAGAGCACCTAAGCTGATGGATCTGGATGAGTGATGCGTATGGCAAGCTGAACTAAGAAGGATAACACTTTGGTGATAGGAGATCTAGCTAAAGGATGCATTGGAATATCTAACCAAGGTGTGCGATGTGTGCAAGATGTTGACCAAGGATGAACTAACACGAAAGCCAGATAGATACAATGATACTAAGCTAAAGAGGATGTACAAGCTGACAGACCAAGATATGCTACAAATGTACAAGTTTGTTCATGTTTTGGTTTTTTGTGAGATGGAAATGTTTGTGAAGGATGGGGTGTCTATAATAGTTGATAGGTGGATAGGTAGATGGTTTATGAAAAGCTTAAGGAAAATGGGACTCTGTGTGTGCATGTGATAGGATACAGGCTAGGATACAAGATTATTTACAAGCTGGAATATGGTACAAGCTATGGACAAGATTTGGATATATACAAGGTATGGTACAAGATTTACAAGGTATAATACAAGCTTTGGTACAAGATTTACAAGTTGTACAGGAGGTATTGACAAGCTCCATCAGATTTTGGATATTTGATTGGAACACCAAGGGAACAAGCAGGTGTTTTATGGGATGGTGGGTGGATGGATGAGGGATAGGATAGTGATAGATAATGGATTAGTCTTTAGCACACAAGGCGCCTGAATTACCAGGTTTTCACCAAGGTACCTATCCAAGGCGCTTGAATTGCCAAATTTTCACCATTGGACGCTTATTTCTCTTTACTATTTTTTTCTTGTATTTTTCAAAAGCTGGGTATACCGAGGATCTTCAAGCATAGAACTTCTTGAGATGAATGATGTTAGTGGGATCATTCAAGAGTTCTCCTTCTGGTGTAGATAATTGATAGGCTCCGGAGCCAAAGGAGATAGTAACCACATAGGGACCAAGCCATGTAGGTCCAAACTTGCCTTTCTTTTCTCGATCTGCTTGGACTTTCATATTTTCTTTGAGGACCATATCACCTAGCTGAAAGTTTCGTGGGAGCACCTTCTTGTTGAAATTCCTTTTGAGACGAGTTTGGTAGACCGAGAGATGGTCATAGGCTTGTTGTCTCTTCTTGTCTAAGAGATCTAGCTGGGTGAGTCGAGCTACTCTGTATTCTTCATCTGAGATTTTCCCTCGCAAAGATATGCGTAGTGAGGGAAGTTCAACTTCTATAGGTAATACCACTTCGGCACCATAGACTAGGGAGTATGGAGTTGTGCCTATGGATGTACGGAAGGAAGTTCGATAGGCCCATAGAGCCGGATTTATTTGAAGGTGCTAATCACGGTCAGAATCATTGACAACTTTCTTTAGGATTTTTAGGAGGGTTTTATTAGTTGCCTCTGCCTAGCCGTTACCTTGTGGGAAATATGGGCTAGAAAAGCAGTGATGGATGCGGAGGGAAGTGCATAATTCTTCCATGTTGAGATTTTCAAAGTTACCTCTGTGGTCAGTGAAGATGGTGGATGGGATGCCGAAGCGGCAAACAATGTGGTACAAGATGAACTTGGAGACTTGAACTCCTGTAGCTAAGACTAGGGGGACTGCTTCCACCCACTTAGTAAAATAGTCTGTAGCTGTTATTATCCATTTATGTCCATCAGATGAGAGAGGGGTGATAGTTCCAACTAGATCAAGGCCCCAACAAGCGAAAGGCCAAGGTGGTGCAATAGGCTGTAGATCCTGTGCTGGAGCGTGCACAAGATTTGCATGCTGCTGACATGGGAGACACTTTCTAACAAAGTCACAAGAGTCTTCTTCAATGGTAGGCCAATAGTAGCCTGCTCTAAGGATTTGTCGTGCTAGGACAATACCACTCGTGTGGGCACCGCAAAGTCCATAATGTACTTCTTTTAATGCCATTGTGGCCTCATTTTCATCTAAACATTGAGAGAGATTATTGTGATAACCCCGACGATAGAGGGTATTGGCTATGATAACATAGCGGGATGATTTTCGGATGAGGTTCTGGCGTTGGGTACGTGTGAGGTGAGGGGATATGATACCATCGTTAAGGTAAGCATGAATTTCATGGTACCAAGGGGATTGGGGACCAACCAAGATACAAACACGGTTTGAATCCTCATTCGCATAGGCAGGTGTGAGGAGCTGCTCAACTAAAAACTCATACTGCGTAGCTTCTTGGAGAATTTCCAAGAGTGAGCCGATAGTGGCCATGGCATCTGCTGCCTTGTTCTGCATTCGAGGCACTTGTGTAAACTGAAGCTTTGTAAAATGCTGGGTCAGCTGATCAACTAGCTCTTTGTAGGGTAATAGCTTTTCATCTTTGGTTTGATATTCATTTAAGACTTGTTTGATAATGAGTTGGGGATCACCAAAGACTTCTAACTCAGTGATATTCCATTCTGCAGCTATCTTTAATCCTGCTACAAGAGCTTCATATTCTGCTATATTGTTGGTGCTAGGGAATTGTAGCTTGAAGGCTTTTGGAATGTAATCTCCTTGAGGTGTAACTAATAATATTCCTGCCCCTGATCCATGAGAGGTGTATGAGCCATCAAAATAAAGCTTCCATGGGGGCTGTTCTTCAATTAGGCAAATATGCTCATCTGGAAATTTTGTGAGCAAAGGATATGCATCTACTAGAGGTGCATCAGCTAGGTGATATGCTATAGCTTGCCCTTTGATTGCCTTTCTGTCCACATACTGGATGTCAAACTCAGTAGCATAACCCATTTGGCCAAACGACCTGTAAGTGCTGTTCTGGAGAGCATATACTTGAGAGGGTCAATCTTGGAGACTAGTTGGATGGTATGACTTAGCATGTAGTGGCGAAGCTTTTGAGTTGAGAAAACAACTGCCAAACAAGCTTTTTCCATAGGAGTGTAAATGAGTTCATAACCAACTAGGGTTCTACTGATATAGTAGATGGCTCTCTCTCTGCTATACTCATCATGTTGTGCTAGAAGTGCCCCTAGAGCAATAGGTGTTGCTGATATATACAAGATCAAGGGACGACCAGGAACTGGTGGAACCAAGATAGGGGGATTGGTGAGATAGTGCTTGAGCTGATCAAAGCTGCGCTGACATAAAAGATCCCACTTGAAGTTCTCATTCTTCTTTAGCAAGTGTGAAAATGGTGTAAACTTATTTGCAAGTTGGGAGATGAAGCACTGGATAGATTGAAGTTTTCCCTGAAGAGAGCGAAGCTGTCGCAGTGTCTAGGGAGGAGGCATGTCTAAGATAGCCTTGAACTTTTTGGGGTCGATCTCTATACCCCGTTTAGAAACTATGAAGCCTAGAAGCTTGCCAGATGTGACCCCAAAGACACACTTCTTGGGATTTAGCATGAGATAATATTGGGCCAACCTATCAAAGACTTTTTCTAGGTCAGCAAGATGATCCATGAAGGTGTGAGATTTGACCAGGATATTGTCCACATAATCTTCCAAAATGCTATGGATAAGATCATGGAAAATGGCTGTCATAGCTCTTTGATAGGTAGCCCCAACATTCTTTAGGCCAAAAGGCATCATGGTGTAGCAAAAGGTTCCCCAGGGGGTAGTGAATGTTGTCTTATGCTGGTCCTCTTCTGCAATCTTGATCTGATTATACCTGGAAAATCCATCCATAAGGGACAGAATTTCATGTCCAGCTGTGAGATCTACAATCATATCTATGTTGGGCAAGGGAAAATCATCCTTTGGACAAGCTTTGTTAAGATCTCTAAAATCAGTACAGATTCTGATGTCACCGGAAGGCTTAGTGACAGGGACCATGTTGGAGATCCATTCTGAGTAGTCGATAGGTCGGATAACCTTAGCAGCTAAAATTCTTTCTAGTTCAGCTTTGACTAGTAATGCCACCTTGGGGTGCATTTTCCTAAGCTTTTGTCTGATGGGCTTGATCTTTGGATCGACTGCAAGATGATGAAATACAAGCTTTGGATCGAAGCCTGGCATGTCCTGATATGACCATGCAAATCGGCCAATGTTCTCTCATAAAACCTCAAAGAGGAGGTCAGCTTGGTCTTGTGATAGGGATGCAGCAATGTGAACAATTCTAGGGATCTCTGAAGAACCAATGTTGACTTCTCTAGTATCCTCTATTAGAATAGAAGACACCTCTGGTCTATTATCTTGAGGAGGCAATACTAAATCCTCATGTTCTGCTTGTGGCTCTGGATTTTCTTGCTGAGGGGTTCTCGTCGCTGCCTTAGCTAGTCCCAGATTTACCTTAGTTCCAATTTTGGGTGTATCGAAACTAGGTTGGGGATTTTCTCCAAAATACCCCTTGGGATCTAGCTTGTAGATGTAGGCAAAATCTGGCTTTGTCTTCTTATGAGGAGTTTCAGATCCCATGAATCTTAGAAGCGCTTCCTCTGATGTGAACTCATCAATATGTATGACACTTGGTTGGTCCCAGTCTATGAGTTGTGGATGAGCAAGTGGTAGGTCAATGAGATGGATGGATAGTTCTCGGAGAACAGAGTCTTCTAGGAAGATTTGGTCTGGGATATCGTCGTAGGCTCTCTTTTCAACTTCCTCAGGAATGTCTTCGATTTCGACAAGGTCGCGGTGGATGTTCAAAAAAGCGTGACCATTCTCGTTGGTGCCCCCAGTTGTGGGTATGCCAAAGCCAAGACCTGACTTTATTTCCCAATCATGTGCTTCGATGGGACATTGCATGCCCCTTTCTTCTAGTCCTAGTCCACCTCCTTGATAGTTCCATTTTTCAATGACGAGCTTATTTTGTTGGGGATACTTCTGGTTGAAGTGATCAAGGCGTGCTTGATTTCTTGGAGGTGCATCCTTATGTAGCCAATTGTTGATATCTGGAGTGAGCTCCTCATGAAGAGGGGTTTTTGAGGACACAAAGGTGGTTGGGCCAAACTATTTGTATCGAGGAGGTGGAATCTCCTTAGCTTTGTGATATGTTGGCCATCCATGGGTATGTGGATCAAGTGGGATTGCTCCAACAGCAAATGCATCTGATAGACTATATTCTCCACATCCTTTGTTGTTGATCTTTACAGTAGATAGGGTGGAGGCAAGGATGGTTTCTACGTCATTACAAGTGTGGGATGAGCTAGCAATGGTTGTGCCGATGTCTATTCCAGGGAAATGGTTTGTATATGAAGCTTCAACTGCATTGCAGTAAGCAAAGGGTTCTGGATTGGCATGGATGGTTACCTCAGTGCCTTGATGCAGAAATTTGATGCACTGATGGTAGGTGGATGGAACGGCCTTCATAGCATGAATCCATGGGCGACCAAGGAGGATGTTAAATGGTAGGTTTAGATCAACAACATGGAAAACTGTCTCTTGAATGACTAGCCCAACCTTGATTGGTAGCAAAATAGTCCCTTCTGTGGTCCTTTCCAAGTTGTCATAAGCTTTGATGGTGATAACGTCACTGATCATATCTGCCTCAGTATACCCTACTTGTTTTATGAATTTTAGGGTGCAAATGTTCAAGGCTGATCCATTATCTATCATTAATCTTTTCACGAAAAAATTGGATACCATGATGGCTATGCGAAGCGGAAGGGTGTGATTTGGGTCAACCACAGGTATGTCGGTGGGTTTGAAAGATAGGGCACATGAGGATGAAAGGTGTCCAACAAGATTACGAAAATCAGTAGCATTAATATCAGAAGGGACACGGGATTCTATGAGAGCACTGTCAAGGATGTCTTTGTACACAGGACTAGTGCGGAGAAGGTCTAAAATGGATATTTGGGCTGGCATGTTCCCAAGGTGTTCCAAGATATTTTACCGACTTTTTGATGGAGCTGATGGTGTTGATGAAACTGGTGGGCCTGCGATGTTAAATCGCGCTCTTCGAGTGGTGACCGCACACTCATTGTGTGGTCCTCAGATATTGATAACATTGACAGAAGGCTCTTTCTCAGATATACAACCTATAAGGCTACCATAGTCTATATAGGATGAAGTGTGGTCATTGTTCTTCCCATGCTGTTGGTTTGGCTAGCGGTTGTTGGTGTTGTTTTGGATAGGTGCTTTTCCAGGATTTTGGTTGTTGTGTGGAGGAAAAGCATTTTGATAAATTTGTAAGCCTGTATTGGGAGAGGTTTGGGCACCAACAGTGATTTCCTTCCGATCAATGAGGTCTTGCACATAGTCTTTTAGTTTCATGCATCTGAGGGTGGTGTGACCGTTTACCCTATGGAACTTGCAATACTCATTGTCCTTGTACCATGCAGCTTTGGATTGGCTTGGATCAATTTGCTGGGTAGGAGGAAATTTGATGAGGTTTTCCTTAGCCAATTTCTCAAAAATAACATCCAATGGCTCACCAAGGGGTGTATAGTTTCTAGGTGCAGGTTGGAATCTGGGCTTTTGCCCTGCAGCTACATTGATGGCATTAGCTTGATTGTTAGACCCTTGAAAGTTGGGTCTTGTATTGTGGTTTTGATAGCTTTGGTTATTTCATTGTTGGTAATTGGTAGCTTGTTGGTTGTTTGTTTGATATGGTGGATTAGACTGGTTTTGAGAAGGACCAACGATATTCACATGTCTGGTGTCAGTAACCCCATCTGTTGCAACATGCTTGTTTTTGTTCCAATACCTAGACTTGTCATTGGAATGTGATTGATTTTGGTTGGCCTCTTTGTAAATCTTTACCACACCATCTTTGATGAGTCCTTGCTCAAGGATCATTCCTTTCTCTTTGATATCCTTATAGGTCTGCAAACAGTTCATGGTCATGTGGTGAGCCAAGCTGGGATGTGCATTATCAATAAACATTTTCAACACATGGCATTCTGGCAAGGTGCAATATATGTAGGTGGTAAGGGTTTGCCATCTTTGCAGGTATTCGGTAAGGCTTTCTCCACCTTTTTGCTTGGTGTGGACAAGATCAACTATTGATAGCTCTATTTCAACAAGATGGGCATATTGGGCTACAAATGCCTCAGATAATTCAGCAAAGTTTTTAATTGTGTCATCGGGGATTCTATAAAACCATTCTAGAGCTGGTCCAGCCAAGCTTTTGGGAAAAAAGGCGCAAGAGGAAGACATCATTGTATGCCACGTCCTGGCAATGCATGTAAAATTCTTTGATATGTGTGACAGGGTCTCCTTTTTCTCTGAATTTGTCAAATTTAGGTACCTCAAAGTGTTTGGGAAATGGTGTCGTGGTAATGGCTCTGTCAAATGGGTAAGGACACACATTCTCAAACTTGAATGTCTTTGGATCATTCCCTTCTTGGATGGCTTTCAGAGCTGTCTTCATTTGCTCCCACTCTGAATTGATAGGTGATGGTTGGGGTGCCCCCAATGTAGGAGTGCCTTGAGATAGGTATGTGCTGGATGGGGCCATTGAATATGGATGGTTATGAGGGATTTACTGATAGGGATTATACATTGTTTGGGCAGCTGCATGGTGGATGACGGGTTGTTGAGGGGGAGGTGGTGCATATTGCTGCATGTGCTGCGAGGCTTGCTGTTGATATGGGATATGAGGTTGGGATTGAGGAACATAAGCTGGCTATGGGGTAAATGGATTTCTTTGTGGAGGTAAGGTATAAGATGGTTGTGAGGCTTGGGGAAAGGATCAGAGGGCTTGTGGGGTTTGACCAATATATGTGGGTTGTGCCCCCATTTGGGATGGCATCTGCAAATAATTGGTGGTTAGCTGGGGTGGTGGATTACCTCCTAGAAGTGGCATTGAAAAGTAGTTGGTAATTGGAGGTAATGGATTAGTTGGTGGTGGAGGTGGTGGGAATTGAAAGCTTGGGAATGGAACTGATGGGGTTTGATAGCTTTGTGGCTGGATTTGGAAGCTTGGTAGAGTGGTGGTGGGAGCTGGGGTCACTTGGGAGCTTGGTAGAAGATTGGCAGTAGCTTGTGGGTTTTGATAGCTTTGTGGAGTGAAGCTAGTAGCTTGTAGATTTGTGGCTGGTGGTATTGAGCTCCCAAGAACTAATGGAAATGATGGGATTGTGCTTTGGGCTCTGGTGAACAAGCTGGGGGCGATGAAAGGTTGATTACTTGGCCCCATGGGTGGCATCCCTATTGTATATTGCTGAGGTTGGCCAAAGATGCTAGCACTGATTTGGGAGATGGGTGGATTGGGAAGGCTAGGTTGGGGAGCAGCAGCAATAGTGAAGGGGGTGAACGGTGAGGTGTTTTGGGTAAAGGGGGTTTGGAGCGGAGAGGTATGAACCAAGGATGGAGTGGTGGTGGCTGGGTTGGCTTGCGGCATGGAGATTTCAACTTGGGTGGATGATGGTATGTTTGAGTCTATTGGGTCATATGGATTGGCTGGAGGCTCTTCTTTTGGAATAAATTGAGGATAATTTGGATCATAAGAGCCTATGGGTGGTGGCAGCTGCCCAAACAATGGGTGAGATGGATCTGATAATGGAGGGGGTCTTCCAAAGTCAAAGGTTCCTACATTGTCCCTTCGAAAATTAGCCATGATTGTCTCTTTGTTTTTGTCTATAATGGCATTTACCAATACTGCATTTCTTGGTTGGTTCATGAAAGCTTCAATGTCAGTAAGTGATGGCATAGCTGGCTCTGGGCTGAAGGATGGCTGAGTGCTCAAGGGGGGTGAGGCTGTTCGATCTAAATGATAGGGCTCCATTGTTTCTTTCTTCTTGGCTAAGCGAGTGACGGGTGGCATGAAAAATGCTCCTAGGGATGAGATGCAATAATGCTGATGGATGCAAAAAGGGGGAAGGCTTTTCTATGCAAATGATTTCCTAGGTTGAGGCAAAGCTATATGACAAAACCTAAGGAGGATTGGGTTGGGGATTCTAACTTCAAAGATATGTTGTCAAAGCACAAAAGGTCTGCTTTCCTATGTGCAAGCTTGGTGGTGGTTGTGTCAACTTAAGGATAGACTGATGATCCTTTAGGAAGAACATGAGATTGACCACTTGTGAATCCCAACCTTTAGCTCAAGGTGATGAGGGATAACAAGTGACAAAGCTAGATTACCCTAGACAAAGCTATGTCAAAGGGATAACCTTGGTGAGATTGGTGGATTTGGAAGATTTTAGGAATGACAAACTTTTAGCAAGGTGACAACAATTTTGAAAGCTTAGATATGCAGAATTTCGATTACTGGCTAGATGGTATGATTCTAAATGATATGGATGAGCTAATAATGCTTAAGGGGATAACCTAAGATGGCTGGCTTTTCTACAAAGATGACTCTAAAGTGAAGCTTATCCAAGAAGATGTGGAGAAACAATGGTGTCTAATCATAGAAATCATGCCTAGTTAATCATGCCTAGTTGGTAAGGCATAAGCAGGATTAACTCCTGGATGTTGGCTAAATTTGATGGTGCGCTCTAACCAGGCCTCTTGAAGTGCTTCGTCGGTAGCTTTGTCCTCTGCTTTGTGCAGTTTGGAAATTCGTGGGCTTGGTGTTATTTCTTTTCTCTTGGCTAAAAGTTCTTGGTATGCTAGAGATGGCTTGAGTTTGACCTTGTGAAACTTCTGTTTGGGTTTGGGTTGTTCTGACATAAATTCCTGAATTTGCTTGGCTTTGGGAAAAATCTCAGTTATTTTGCTTCAACTTGTTCAACTTCCAAAATAGGCAGTGACTACGCTAAGTGTGCCCTAAGCTAGGATTGACCAAGTTTGGCAAACATTCATTCAACAAGTAAAATAAAAACAAGCAATAGATAGGAACACCCAGATAGAAGTTTGTGGTTCTCAGAATGTGATACTTGCACCAAGGAGTGTGTATGTTCTACAAATGTTTCGATCAGTCACTCCAAACACATTAACATCCTAGATGGTTTTCTGCAAGGCTGACAATTGGTTTAGCTAGGGAGTCCTCGATATACGCAAGGTAGGTGAGGCCCAAATCTGTAGATGAGACCAAAAGGATGTCACACAGCCAAGAGGAGCGGTAACGCACTTCTCCTCTTTCACTTCTCAAGGGTATAAAGTTCCTTGAGGCTTAGCCCGAATGACAAAATCTTGATCCCAAGAGAGGTGTCTTTCGATTCACCTCCCGATTCTTATACTCCGCCGGAGCGCTGGAGTTGAGGTCGTCCAAGGAGTGATGAAATCCCCAAGCAGGCCTCCTAAAAAGAAACAAGGTTTTGGATCCTAATCTTATGCACCCAAGATGGCCTCAAAAGATGACAAGGGGAGAGAAGACTCGGATGACCTTGGGCTAAAAAACACGCTTGTTCTTTTACCAAATGACTCTTATGTGTGCTAATCTAGACTTTGCAAGCACTCATGTTTAAGAGACAATGTTCAATTCCAACTTGAAGCGCCAACAAAAGTAAATTGATCAAAGAATGCAAACAATAAGAAGAGTTAGGGTCAACAAAAGCAAACTCGCGCGCCTGGAGGCCCTCCACGTCAAGTATCGATTAATTTTCTTTAAGGCATTCAAGATTGAGTGTGAGTTTGTTTTAAGCCCAAAACAAAAGTGTGTGAGATTCGATTTCAAGCGCGCACCCAGAGGCTCTCCACGTCAGTTGTTGTTCAATTTTAGTGCCCAAATTTGAAGTGTGATCGATTTAATCTTGAGTTTTGGCCATTTAAGAATTTTGATAAAGTTAAAGCAAACGTTCAAAGACCAAGTGAGTGAGTTAGATTGTGGAACATTTAACACCTTTTTCAAGTAGACCCATCCCCATAAATGGTGCTGAGATTGCAACCAATGGTTAATATTTGATGGGTGATTAGAAAAGAGGTGAGTCCAAGGAACTACTCAAATTGATTTTTGTAAATTTGTATTTTAACTTAACAAAGTTTCTTAAATGTCCAAAAATCAAACTTTACCTAGATTGCATGTGAAAAAGAGATTTGTAATGGTTAATTGATCCTTGGCATTCAAGATTGGATTTTTTTGTTTTAAGCATGCATTCCAAAGAAAGTTGATTTTAATCCATGACATTCAAGAGTGTGTTTTTGAGCAAAATTCATTCAATGAAAAATGTGTTTAACCATTCAAGTTCATTTTTTTTTAGCAACATGCATTCAAAGACAAATGGTTAAACATTCAAGTTCATTTTTTAGAAACATGAAAACTTGCAAGAAACATGGTTAGTGGTTCCATATGTGCTCCAACCTGCAATGAGACAAAAAAAAAAAGCAATTTAGTTAGTTAGCCAAAATCTTCAAAAATGAGAGCTTAACTATGGGAAATTTTTTTAAAAACTTTTTTTGTTGTTTTTTCTACGCGTAAAAATGCTTAAAATGGTCTAAATCCTACAGAACATAAGCAAGCAAAGAAGATAGTCTGTCAAAATACGAAGAGGACAAAAATAGATTTGCAGCACAGAACACAGGTGACAAGCAAAGACGCCAATTTGCGCGGATGCGGATTTTCGCATACGACGATTTTCGCAGACGCGGATTTTCACAGATGTCAATTTTTGCAGACGCAGATTTTTGCAAACGTCGATTTTTGTAGATGTGGATTTTCACAGATGTCGATTTGCGCAGACGTGGATTTTCGCAAATGTCAATTTGCGCAGATGCGGATTTTCGCAAACGTCAATTTTCGCAGACAGAACAAGTTGCAGACACCAAAACTGCGCCAAAAAAGCTGAAAAATGCAAATTTTTTTTTAGATGGTATTTCTTCTTCCTAAGTGCGTTCTTTAACCTGCAAAAACAAGCAAAACACCCTCACAACACACTCAAACAACAACAAACATTAGATGGTTAGAAAAATGACATATAGATGAAAATAGATGATTAAATGATCCATAGTGGGGTCCCACCGGACGTGCCAAAATGTAGAACTAGAATCAGTGTGCAAAGAACATTAACAAATAAAGTAAACATTCACAAACCAAAAACTAAATTCACATATATGCTTAGACAAAGAAAGAAAAGAAGAAGTGCAAACCTCACAAGAGAAAACAATCCATGCTTTCTTGATTCTGTAGATGTGTCCTTTTGCTGTGGATGTATGCTCAAGCTTATGCTTCAAAAAGGGCTTCAAATGGAGATGGGTAATGGAAAATTGGTAGCTTTGTGAGCTCTCAATTTGGCATTATAAGGGTAATATTGATGGCTTTGGTTCTCAAAATAGCATGGTAACTTTAGCTCAAAGATTGTTGATGAAATGGCTTGGGATGGGATTCAATTTATAGGCTAAGGGGTAGAGGGATGAAGGGCTTAGATGCAAGGATGGATGAAGGCTTAAGGATGCACTCAAAGGGGAGCACATGGATTGTGCTTGTTTAGCACCAATGAGAAGGTGACACTTGTCACAAGGAGGATGAGTGTGAGAGGGTAGGGTTAAGGGTTGGTTAAGGGCATGATGAGTGGGGTTGAGTATGTAAGAGGGATGTAAGAGGAATGAATGTGGAAGAGGGAAGAGTGTGGAAGATGGGTGTAAGAGTCATGAGTGGGCTTGTAAGAGTCTTTATGTTTTGTAAGAGCACTCATGACTTAGTGGTTGGGTTTTTTGAGGGGAGACTTTGGTTTGGATTAGGAAAGTCTTAAACTTGTTTAAGGAATGTGACAACATTAGGGGGTGGATTAGGCTTGGGTTTAGGATTAGATTAGGGATGTTAGAGATGTGCAAGTGGATGGCATTAATGAGGGTGGGTGAGTTAGTGGCTAAGCTTGGTTAGTATGGGTGGATGGGGTGGATTAGGCTAAATGGAGGATTAGAGATAGGTTAGGGGTTTTTGAATTTGAGGATTTCATTTATCAAATAGATTTATTTAATAAATGTGGATTTTTGGAATTAGATAGAAGAATAGGATTTAGTTGATAAATAATAGATTATTTGATTTATCAATTAGGACTATAGATGATTAATTAAATTAATCAACTAGGGGATGACAAAGGATTAATTAAATAAGAATTTAATTAATGATGCCTTTAGAGATGGCTAAATTAGATTATCAAAGCAGTGTAATGAAATTTAGGTGTCTACAAAGAGTACCTTGAAGTAATTAGTATGGACTAAACTTCTACTCCTACCAAGTGCATGGCGATGCTGAGTAATGACAGTGGATGTTGAGTATCAAAACTTCACCAAGACAATCATCAGAACCTGAGTGTCTTCATTTGGGTCGACTTTGTAATATTGGTGTTAACTTGTATGATGGCCAACTTTGTAATTTTGTAATTTGGATTGGTATATATATGTAATGTATTATATCATATCAAAAGTAGAAATGTATGAGATGTAATGAGCATGTAAGAATGTGAATGTAAGCAGAGGATAAATTTTTTATGAAGGCCATATCAGCATAAGGAGAAATAGTGACAAATCTATCACAAAAAGGTTATTAGTGCAATCAAGGAATCTCTATCAGCAATCTAGATCTAAGCAAGAGATCCACTTTTTCATTCTAATAGGTGAATTAGTCAAAATCCTTTCACAAGGTAGACTTAATAGTCTTTCTTAAATCTATTAATTATGTGCATACTTACATTGTGTGTTTGTAAAACCTCTAACAAGGTGAACCTAGTATTCCTAATTGCTCCTAATAGGGCAGATCATCAGAAGTGATCATTGTAAGCCTTAATAGGCCAACTTTATGTTGCAGTATTGAAGTTTTATGGGTTTCATCCCCATCCCAGTTTTACTTTCTATTTGGAAGGTTTCTAGGTTACCAAATCATTGTGTTCAAGTGTTTTGGATGCTTTTATATTTTCAGTTTCACATGCATGTAATTAGATCTGATGTGATAAATTAGTTGTCAAATAGTTTATTGGATTTAGAATTGAAATTGGTATAGAAATTTTAGAAGTTACTGATTCACCTCAGTAACTTAGTATAGTCTTGAATATTTCCAACACTTCCTTTGTCAAGTGAGTGTTCCTTCCTCAACATTATCCTCATGATGTGTCGATGACACATGACATTATAGGTTTTTTTACTTCTTCTGCATTTTCAATGTTCCTGGTTCTTCTTTCTATAGGAGATATTGCATTCAGTTTCAGTGTTCATGTCTTACCTCTCAGCATTATAGAGGCTTATGTTGGTTCTATTTCTTTCTTGGTTCAATGGAGTGAGCTATGTATTTAGTATTTGATCCTATCTACTAGGAAATTATAGTGGCTAGATACCCATGCATTTTGGTGAAGATGCCACATTATTTACCATATAGACATTCTATCATTGCTATTTTTGGAGGCCATGAAGATACCTTCAATCTTTGATTGGTTAGCTCTTCAGACTTAGTATTCTATAACTAGTCATGTTCTATACAATAGAGGTTCTTCAAATCAATAGTTTGGAAATGTTTGTAGCTTCACGGTTTAATGGTATTCTTCATGATCATCTTTTGTTCCTATCTTCTAGGACAATGCCTAGTTTGGAGGCTTCTTTATTCCTTCACTAGTTCTTTTAGTATTCTTTCCATCTCTTTTTGGAGTAGGGTTTTTTCCATGTGGTTTTATTTGTTTCTCCTATTTTTAAAGATTTGGTTGTTCTCAAGTACCTTATCAGACATTTTTTGCTAGGACTCAAAATTCCTTTTCATTGTAGTTTCTAGGTTTTTAGCTACTTACTAAGTTTATCTTAAGGGGGGTGTTAGAGTAATAAATTATTTTCTTATTAATTAAATTACATTGATTTAATTATGTTGGTTAACCATTTTTCCCTCTTGCCAACTTGGATTTACCTTGACTCTAGATGCCCAAAATATGAGGAAAGAAAAGGATGTTAATAAAAAATGGGTCAGTGTATGTGTTATATCACTTCCCTTTGAATTGTAAGGTACATCCCCCTTATATGAAATATGTACAATGAATTGTGTTTTTATAGATCATTGGACTATGGGGTATACTCTTAACTTGAGAGTAGAAATGGATAAACTGGGATGTTCATAACTAAAAACACCTTAGGCAAAAATAGATATGAGAAACTTATAACACGTTGTGGAATGGATATCACAAGCTACCTTGAAGTTCTTCTAACATCTACTCCTACTTCCGAGTGCAAATTTACCATCTAAATGCAATAGAGGAATGAAGAAATATGCACATGAGGGAAAGTAGAATTGCTTTCACTATTAACCTCAAGTAAAATGGAATCCAACCAATAACTAATAGATTCATACACATTTATCTTTCATTTCCTAATGAAACTATCTAACATGATATGAAATAAACACGAGAAAAAGAAAAATCATATATGAGGAAAGTAATTGAATCAATTCTACTACAAATATCAAATTAAAATGGAAACCACCTGATTATCATAGGATCAAATATAATTGTCCTTCAACTCTTAAAGTAAAACTAATCTATTCATGGACAACAAAACATGACAAGAAAATATTGTAAATGGAATTATAGAACCATTCACCCTCAAGTTTACTGACCCTTTCATTATCAAATAAGTTTAAATTTATTGTTTATTGTCATTTCCTAATTCTGGTATAGCAACAGTCATATGAATAGAAAAGAATAAAATATAAAATTATCCAATCAACATCATGATACAAGAACATTATATCTCTTCTTCTGACAATTTTCAATACATGATATTCCTAAAATTTCCTAATGATTATTCTTCTTCATGTGATCTCAAAAAATTCTATAGAAAATGTTTTATTCTTCATCTTCTATTATTTCATGCCAAACTCATCTATTTCATATTCTAACAATCACTACATTTTTGAATTCCCATTGTTTATCTTAAATTGACAGTCAAGATTAAAACATTATGAATTCCTTTATAACTTCCTCTGTGGATCCCTCTGTATACACGTCTTCTTGTCTCTTTATCACATAGTGAGATAGAAACATCTATCAATCTCTTTCTAATCTGATGGTGATAACAAAATGATGTTAGGTCTATTTGTTTTGTAGTGTAGGTCCCTCTTTCCAACTAGGCACACCATGATGAATAGTTGGCACCATTCTATTGCTTGGAGAATCTGATGACTAGAAAAGGTGATAGGCCCATCGAGAAACAATTGTTGATCTCACATTGGATTTGACAAGTGAGTGTCAAAAAGCTTAATTATTTACTTAGTTCATGATGATATATGTTGAGAAAACCATAGACAATGCCGAGTCATAGTGAGTGCTGAGCCACTCATGTGCCAAGTCACTAAGTGTCAAGTAGAAAATGTATGCCAAGTGACATAGAAGCCAAGTAAATAGTAGAAGTCAAGCAATGTAGATGCCAAATCAGAGTAGAAAGATTAATGCATGCCAAGTATCAGAGACTTCAAATGTTGAGTAACACAGTCTTGACCTATTTGTTTGTAATGATACAAACAACTATGTAAACTATTTTTGAGCTGAATTAAGATTGAATTTTGATATTTTGGAGATCAGGATGAATCTCTAGTTGGATTCCCTATGCAATTACATGTAGCCAATGAAAAAAGGGAAGGATTAAGTAGCAAAATGGATGAATCTCAGCCGTAGATTCATACTTAACCCTAAGTCACTAAGTGTTCTTAAGAAGGACAAAACCCTAAACTCTCTATGAGCGTGCAAGGAATTGAAGGAGCAAAGAACAAATTTTGTATACACAAATAGAGCATTAATGGTGGCTTAGAAGTTATGAAATGAGTTTGAATTACAAAATTGGTTAGAGTAGAACTGAAGATAGAGAAGAGTATACAACATAGAAACATTCAATCAAGATGGATCAAGAAGAGAAGTGTTTAGATGTGATCTATTATTAGGCAAGCAAGTGCTAGCTATAGGATAAAAGATGAGGCATTCTAATAGGTGATTTCAGTCAAAATCTCTTAATAGAGTAGTCCTAACAGGTTGTATGAAATCCTTTAATAGGGTGCTTAAGCAATAATTCTATGCTAGTTCATCAAATTTCATAAGGTATTTATCAAGAGCCGAGCTACTTAGTTTAAAATTTTGTAAACCATAGTTTCTCATTATAGCTTCTAGTTTGAAGAATGTAGAAGGGAAGGAAGTTTGTAATGTTCAGTTAGTAAGTAATGAGGTCAAACAACTCATTTTCAAAGCCATTCCTAACATTGTATATAAGCAAGATCCTTCTAGTACATTATCAATGATTTCATTAAATGGAATAATGGTACAAGATGTAAAAAATATTCTATAACTATATGATTGGTAGCATTGGTGACATGGAGATTGGGGAGGCATACAAAAAACTTTGTGATAATGGTGTTTTGAAGGAAGAGTTCAAAATCATTGAGAGAAGGGGATTAACATGAGCCCTATATTTTCCAAATGTATTCAAGACAGGGTGGATTAGGATAGTACTTAGTTAAATCTATGATGATTCATTATGGCTAGACAACGAACCTATTAAAATAACTAAGAGAATAATCCAAAGGGTTATTGGTTACCCAACCCTAGATTGGCCTAAGAAACTGAGAAGTGATTCTAGGGAGGTGATTGAGAAGAACACTAGAGCTATCTGGAATAAGAGAGACATGACAATATATACAATCACTGAGGCATTGATTTATTTTTCTATAAGAGTAATATCACAAAAATTATATCAATCTAGTAGATTAAATAGTATGCCCTATATAGCTATGGGTGTGGGATATAAGATTATAAAGAAAGATCATACATATGATCTAGTAGAGCTATAATTACAGCAATTGATGGAGAACCTTGGAGCAGTTAGGAAAACTAAGATTGCACAGTAAAGTTTTGGTTCAATTTTGATTTTTATTTTATTTTATGTGCAAAACACATTTGCCTCATTTGGCATTGTGGGATGGAAAGACAATAAATTAGTAGTAGTATAGATTGGTGAGTATATTGAGTAGCTAGGAGAGAATTTTGAATCTCTAATGACAAGATATTTAGAAGACTTCAAGAAGTCAATAAAGGAAAGATTAAGAATACCGATATCCAGAGTTGAAAAATACTATGATGAATTTTTTTTTTGTGGATGTTGACTACACATTTGTTCGAGCTACTACACCAAGAGTAAGATGGTTTAGGCCACATGGTTATGAAAAAAATGTGGATGAAGCTCACAACTTTACTGATATAGGAACATCATGGGTGTAGGGGGAATCTTGCATCACCAAAAATTAATATTTTGTTTTCAGTCTTTTCTATTTTAATAAGGGCTAGTAGACAGGGTGGTTACTATTTATGAAAACATACTATTTTTAGTAAGTTCATCATATGAGCTCGGAATATTCTTATTTTCTATAGGAGGGTTCATTTCAAAGATATAAGCCTACCATAAAAATCTCATTGTTCAAACATTAGTATCAGAGAAGTTATTGCAGATTTTTGGTTGAAAAAAATTTGCAAAAAAATCTTGAAGCTCATTGTTGGAGACCTTAGAGTGCTTAGATGAGGTCCAAAAACTCTACAGAAGGGCACTAGCATAGTTCCAAGCCTATAGATCAAGAATTGGCATTTCCAAAAAGTGGTTATAATAGCCAATTGGAGCAATGGTTCATGAGTTATGACTTTCGAAAGTTGGGCTACCAAAATTTCTAAAATTATTTGTCAAAGATGTATTTGGTCGACTCTGTATGTATTGTTAGGGTTTGTCAGCCCTAGTTATTATGTTTGAGCATCTTGAACCTTCCCAAGCATCATAAAAATGCCTATTTAAGAAAGGCCTAAACATTGTCTAGGACAACTCTGGATGATAGTTGCTAGCCTGTCTTGTAGACTATTATAATGAAGGCGCCCATGTGGTTAGCATAGTGTACTTATGAAATCTATAATTTTGCATTTGTAGTGCAAATAAGAAGTCCACATTCTCTCACATGTTTTGTTGTTTCTATGTTTCTGTTATTATTTTATGGTATTAAGGGGAGCTCTCTGCATCAAGTGGTATCAGAGCTAGAGCTCTTGAGTGCGTGGGTAGAACACTAACTATGAGGTAGTTTACACTAGGACTATGGTTTGGGCTGAGCATGTAGACAGATTGTTGATTGTGAGGTAGTTTGCACTAGGGTTTCAACAGAAGTGAAAAAAATGCCTCCACAAAGAGAGCGTGGCAAAAGAGCTATAAGTGTTACACCTAAGGGTTTTTGAGCCCTCTAAAGAAAAATGCAAGAATTGAAAAAATAAATACATAGAGGAATGGATCTTCCCATGAGAGATGAAAGTGTGGATGAGGATGAAGTAGAAGAAAATGCCAAAGTAGAGGCAATTACAAATCTAGAGGAAATGAGGCTTTTTAGGGCCATCTCCAAGATTGGAAAAAGACCTAAGTTTGAGATTCCTACATTTTCAAGAAATCTTAACCTAGAGGAGCTAATTGATTGGATTAATGAACCAAAGGAGTACTTTGAGTATGAAGATATTGATGATCCTAAAAGGGTCAAGTTTACAAAGACAAAACTAAAAGCACATGTGACGATCTGGTGGCAAAACGTTCAATTGGAGCAAAAATAGAAAGAGAAAGGAAAAAATTACCAGATGTGATCAGATGAAAGATAAACTAAAGTGACAATTCATTCCTATGGACTATGAGTTTGATCTATTGAAGAAGGTGTAAGGGTTGAAGCAAGTAGAAAAATTTGTTCAAGAGTATATTGAAGAGTTATATCGAGTTCTCATTAGAACTGGCCATGTAGAAGCTAATAAGGAGAAATTTGGTCATTATCTTAATGAGTTAAATCCCAACATTCAAGATGAGTTAAGTCATGTTCGAATGTGCAGTATTGAGGAGGCGTACCAATTTTCCCTAAGGGTTGAGGAGAAATTGAGAAATAAGTTTGACAATAAGAATAGTGGAAGAGGTCATGGTGGAAGATCTAGTGGATGATCTTATGGTGGTCCTAATGATGATCAAAAGAAAAAGGATAATGCTAGAAGTAGCAATTAGAACTAGAGGAGAAACAATTTTAGTCATTTCCATGATTAGAAAAATAGAGATCAGAGAGGAAGAGGCAGAGGATAAGGATCTGGAAGAGGTGGTTTCTTTGGACAAATTTTTCACTACAGAGAAGAAGGACATAGAGCATTTAAATGTACCCAACACCAAGGAAGGATAGATCGAAGAACAGAGGGTCAAGTGAGAGTTGCACATGTTGATGAAGATGCAAGATCCTCACATTTTGAAGATGCTAAAAGAGGAGAGGTTCTAGTTAACTAAAGAGTCTTGGTGAGTGGTGAGAAAAAACTTTAACAAAGAAGGGGCTTGTTACCACAAGGTGTAGATATGAAGATAAAAAGGTAGAAACACCTGCGTCTATACCATATTTCTTAGGTGCAACATGACCATAAGGTCATGCTTAGTGAAGTTCAAGATTGGAAACTACCAGCATGAAGTACTATGTGATATCATAAATATAGATATATGTCAGATGTTGTTGGGTAGGTCATGGTAGTTTGACAGGCATGCTTTACATGATGGGTGAGCAAATACCTACACTCTAACTAAGGATGGAGTGAAACATAAGTTGATGCTATTGAAGGATAATGAAGAAAATGTATGTAGTGCTGCCAGGATATCTCTTATTGATAGAAAAGAGTTTCTTAAAGGTATGAAGTAGGAACATATGTGTTTTTCTATAATTCCTAAAGATAGTAAAGAATAAGTAAAGGATGCACTTACAAAAGTTGTAGATATGTTGATAGAGTTTTCTGATATAGTATTAGATAATGTACCTAAAGGATTTCCCTTAGTGAGGAAGATTAGTCACTAGATAGATTTTGTTCTAGGAGCTAGTTTTCCAAACAAAGCAACACATAAAATGACACTAGGAAAAAATGAAGAGTTGAACAAGCAAGTTAATGAGTTGTTTTAGATAGGGTTGATTCAAGAGAGTCTAAGTCCATGTTATGTACTAGAGTATTAGCACCAAAGAAGAATAGAGAATGGAGGATGTGTACAGATTCTCATGCTATCGACAAGATCACAATAAAGTATAGATTTCCATTGCCAAGGATGGATGATATTATGGACTATTTGAGTGGAGCTAAGTATTTTAGAAAGATAGATCTAAAGAGTGGGTACCATTAGATTCATATTAGAGAAGGTGATGAGTGGAAGACTACTTTTAAGACAAGGGAAGGACTATATGAGTGGTTAGTCATGCTTTTTGGGCTAATCAATGCACCAAGCACTTTCATGAGGCTCATGAATGAGGTATTGAAGGAGTTTTTGGGTAAGCTTGTCATTTTTTACTTAGATTATATATTGATCTTTAGTAAAACATTAGAGGAGCATTTGATTCATATTCACAAGGTGTTTGATAAGTTGAGGGAAGAAAAGTTGTTGATAAACTTGAAGAAGTGCAGTTTTGTAATGAAAGAGTTGGTGTACCTAGGATTTGTAGTCTTAGGAGAAGGTCTAAAAATGGACCTAGAGAAAGTAAAGGCTATCCTTTAATAGCCTACTCTAAGGAGTGTGGTAGAGGTAAGATCTTTTCATGGACTAGCTATGTTTTACGAAAAGTTCGTAAGAAGTTTTAGTAGTATTTGTGGACCCTTGACTAAAACAATGAGAGGGGATAGGAAAGAGTTTAAGTGGATTGTAGGAGCATATAAGAGTTTTAATCTGTTGAAATAGAAAGTTATTAAGCAACCTATTTTAGCACTTCTTGATTTTAACAAGTTGTTTCAAGTAGACTGTGATGCTAGTGTTACTGCAATAGGAGCTATTTTGAGCCAGGAAGGTAGACTTGTTGCTTATTTCTGTGTGAAGGTGAATGATGCAAAAAGAAAATATTCTTTTTCTAATTAGGAATTTTATGCTATAGTTCAAGCATTGAAGAAGTAGAGACACTATCTTCTTCCTAAGGAGTTTTTTTTGTATACTGATCATCAAACTTTATAATATTTCAATAGTCAAGGAAAATTGAACCAAAGGCATTTAAAGTGGGTTGAGTTTTTTCAAATTTATACATTTTTTTTGAAACATAGGAGTGAGAAGTCTAACAAAATTGTAGATTCTCTTAGTAGAAGACAAATTTTATTGACAAAAACACAGATACAGGTGGTTGGGTTCAATGAACTCAACACATTGTATCTAGATGATCTTGATTTTGGTGAAGCATGGAAGGCTTGTACAAAACTTGTTACTCTTGATAGGATAAGGTGATTTGATTTCATGATCTAGGATAATATATTGTTCAAAGGAAGCTAGTTGTGCATTCCTAGAAGTTCAATGAAAGAGAATCTCATCAAGGAGAAGCATAGTCGAGGAGTGGCTAGACATTTTGGCAGAGATAAAACCATAGCTTTGGTTGGTGAAAATTACTATAAGCCACAGTTGTAGGAAGATGTGATAAAGTTTGTAGAAAGTTGTAGATTATGTTAGATGGAAAAAGGAGTGAAGTAGAATACAAAGGGTTGTATAAGATATTACTCTTGATAGGATAAGGTGATTTGATATCATGATCTAGGATAATATATTGTTCAAAGGAAGCTAGCTGTGCATTCCTAGAAGTTCAATGAGAGAGAATCTCATCAAGGAGAAGCATAGTTGAGGAGTAGCTAGACATTTTGGTAGAGATAAAATAATAGCTTTGGTTGCTGAAAATTACTATAAGCCACAGTTGTAGCAAGATGTGATAAAGTTTGTACAAAGTTGTAGAGTATGTTATATGGAAAAAAGAGTGAAGTAGAATACAAAGGGTTGTATCAGCTATTACCCGTACCAAGGAAGCCATGGGAGGATATCAACATGGACTTTATTCTTGGATTATCCTAGACATAGTGTGGGCATGATTCTATTTTTGTTGTGGTTGATAGGTTTTCAAAGATGACACATTTTATTCCTTGCAAGAAGACTAGTGATGTTGTTCATGTAGCAGAGTTGTTTTTTAGAGAAGTGGTGAGATTACATGGTTTTGTAAAGACTATAGTTTCATATCAAGATATCAAATTTGTTGGGTATTTCTACCACATTATAGAGGAAGTTAAAGATAGATTTAAAGTTCAGTTCATCACATCATCCACAAACTGATGGACAGATAGAAGCTATGAATCATAGTTTGGGAAAATTTTTGAGATGCTTGGTTGGAGATAAATGAAAAGGATGGGATATGATTTCACCATAGGCAAAATTTTCATATAATAATTTTATCAATAGGATTACTGGTAAATCACCATTCCAAATTATATATTGGAGTAGTCTTAGAAATGCTTCTGAATTGAGGCAATTGAATAAATGAGAGATAAGTTGTGCTAAAGTAGAAAATTTTGTTGAACATTTGAAGAACATCCATGATGAGGTGAGGAAGCACATCATAAAGATGAATACATAGTATAAGGCTAAGGCAGATGTGAAAAGGAGATATAAGGAATTTCATATTGGAGACAGATTCATGGTTCATTTTAGAAAGAAGCATTTTGTAGTGGGTACATATAATAAGTTGAAGATGAAGAAGTTTGGATTGTGCAAGATAGTGAAGAGGCATGATTCTAGAAATGCATTTGAAGTGGAGTTGCCTGCTAAATTGAATATCTCACCATTATTTAATATTTCAAATTTGACAGAGTATTGTGAAGGAGGTGATGGAGATGAAGTTACGGAAGCACAATGGAGCATTCTAGTAGCTAGTTTAGCTACAAAGGAGATTGAGGAGATACTAGATAGTCATGTTGGAAAAATTACTTGAAATTGAGCTTATGAGGAATATTTGGTCAAATGGAAATGGAGACCAGTTGAGGATTCATCATGACTAGCAAAGGAGGTGATTAACCATTTTGGTTTTCTTCTAAACACCTAAGACACAATAGGGTCACTTTTCAAATTACCCTAGGTGTCTAATCTAGGAGCATCCTGGGTGTAAGGACAATCTTGCATCACCTAATTTTTTCACTAGGGTGGTTACTATTTATGGAAACATACTATTTTAAGTAAGTTTTTCATTAGATTTTTGTAATGAAGGCACCCATGTGGGTTAGCATATTGTACTTATGAATTCTATAATTCTGCATTTGCGGTGCAAATAAGAAGTTTTTATTTTCTCACATTTTCTGTTGTTTTCATATTTTTGTTGTGAGTTTATGGTATTAAGGGGAGCTCCCTGCATCATTTACTATCAAAAGAGGTAGATAAAAGTGCAAAGGTATTTGGAAACTATGAGATGGTAAAGTCCAAAATTACCATGGAATTGAAAATTGCTTCAACTTTGAAGAAAAAGGAGAAGATAGTAAAGAAGTCGAAAGCTAAGTTTGAAGACAGTGCTGAGGAGGAAGAAGAAGAAGAAGAAGATTGCCAACTTAGTTCCTAAGAGTCTATATGGAAAAGTTGACAAAAAAATGCACTATTGTCTAAACTTGGAGAAAAAAATAAGAGAAACGTCTCTATCCCAAGTGATGCCAGAATTAATAAAGGAAAAAATTGCTAAGGTTGTGAAGAAGTATGCAGTTAGGTTTGTACCTAAATATAGAGCCTTCAACATTTTGCAAAATAAGATTGAGGATGTTGACAAGAAGACCACTCAGATGTGGAAACTTACTTATGGGTCTACAATAGTAAAGGAAGGAGAAGAAGAAGCCATTAAAGTAAAGGATGATGAAGAAGATGATGACAAAGGTGACATAATTGGAAGATGAACAAAAATGCAAGAAGATGACAAGGCAACAACTGAGCCTAAGCAACTAGAGGAATAGAGTGTACAAGACACACAATTATCAGTCCTCCACATGTCACAAGTGAGATTTCTGAGAAAATAATTGTGAAGGATGTTTCTAATCTATTAGCTGAGAATAGTAATCTCCTTATTGAAGATGATTTGAAGAAGATCTTATATTAGTCTACATTGCAGGCTGAACTTTGTGACAATCCTATTTTGGTCAGTGTGGATGAGCTTCAAAAATTAGTGACTGATGTTGTAAGGGAAAAGGTGAATCCACAAGAACCACCTTCCATCATCCCTCTAGTTGCTAATGTAAAAATTTTGGTAAAGATCCCACAAGCCATATCAAATAAGGTCAATACAATTGCAAAGATTGATATTTTAGAAAAGAGCATAGTGGAAGCACATGTTGCTATTGTAGAAACATGTCAGATAGACTTATCTCAATCTACTCCACAAGGACAAGATGCAAGTTAGGTCATTATGGTAGAATAAGGCAAGCTTGAAGAGAGTGAGATCACACATGAATTGAAGAAGAAAATTTCCATCCAAGCCCTAGCAACCTTACCAATATTTAGCACTTGATCAAGTCATACACTTCAAAATTCGAGCACAAATGCTACTCCATTATAAGTCTTAGTGCTGAGCCCGAGTTCATCAAAGGATGAAGAAGTGATTCAATATGGAGATGTGAGTCTTGATGAAAAGATAAGTTTACCAAATCATGAAAATAGAAATATTGCACAAGGAGCTAGGCTATGCTAAAAACCTAATGAAGAAAGACTCCAATCTTTCTACCTTAGATGGTCTAGTTCAACTTGCTTTTGAGCTTGCAATCAAGTCACTAGATGTAGGATGTGAGAAATGAGATGCAACTCTTAAGATGATATTAGATGGCCATAAATCTTTTTTGGAAAAACACACAATAAGTGTATAGCCCATTAACATAAGTGTAATAAAAGGGGGAGATATGTATTTTTGGGGGAGAGAAAAAAAATGGGGAAACATAATTTGTGAGAATGAAAATGAAAATGACATAAGAGGAGTAGAGAAAAGTCAAAATCAAATAAGGGAGAGTAAGCATCAAAATACAAGAAGTATCAGATGAAAGAGAATCAATATAAAGTCAAAGTATATCAGCAGAAACACATTTACTCAATAGGAGTACCCAATTTTTGATATAGAACAAACATGTCAACTCAGGGGGAATTATAAAACTTTAAGGTTTCTAAGTTATTACAAAATTTTGGCATTTTGAAGTTTTGTATATAAGTCGAGTTGAGTAATGTTATGCTTGTAAGATTAAGGATGATAATGTATACTCAGGTTTTTTTGACACTCATGTTAAAGGGTGGGATTGTTGATCTTAGATTGGTTTTAACAAGTGAGTGTCAACACACTTAAGTTATTTACTTAGTCCATGCCAAACAAGTAACATATGCTGAGCAAACCATAGACCATATCGAGTCACTCAAGTGCCAAGTAGACAGTATATGCCAAGTGACATAGTAGCCAAATAAATAGTGGATGCCAATCACTCTAGGTGCTAAGTCACATCATAAAGGTTAATGCATGTTGAGTATTAGAGACTTCAAATGCCGAGTGAGAAAGTCTTGACATATTTATTTGTAATGACATAAACAACCATGTAAACAATTTTTGAATTGACTTAAGATTGAATTTTGATATTTTTGAGATAAGGACAAATCTATAGTTGGATTCCCTATGCAATTACATGCAACCAATTAGAAAATGGGAAGGATTAAGTATAAAAAATAGATGAATCTTAGCCATAGATTCATACCTAACCTTAAGTTACTAAGTGTTCTTAAGGAGGAAAAAACCCTAAACTCTCTATGAGTGCATAAGGAATTGAAGGAGTAAAGAAAGAAGTTTGCATGCACAAAAAATGCATTCATGGTGGCTTAGAAGTTATGAAGTGAGATTGAATTGAAAAATTAGTTAGAGAAGAATAGAGGATAGAGAAGAGTATACAACATAGAGAGATCTGATTGAGAAGGATCAAGAAGAGAAGTATTTAGAGGTGATCTGTTATCATGTAAGCAAGTGCTAACCATAGGATCAAAGCTGAGACTTTCTAATAGGTGATTTCAGTCAAAATCTCTTATTAGAGTGGTCCTAATAGGTTTTATGAAATATTTTAATAGGGTGCTTACATAGTTGTAAGTTAAAGTTCTTTAACAAGGCACACTTCTAACAAGGTGTTGAAATCCTGTAACAAGTTGAGACCTAATAGTTTTTGTAAGCCTTTCACAGGGTAGATCATGAATCATGATCAAAACATTGTATCCTTCATTAGATACACTTTATTACTGTAGTATTGAAGATTTGTGGGTGTCATACCCACTCCATTTTTACCTTCTCAATTGGAGGGTTTCTTGGTAATCATATCTAGTGAAATGTGTGTGAATGCTTAAATTTTTACATGATTTAGATATATATTCTTTGCATGTTATTTCAATTTACTCATTGAATGTATGAGATGAATGTGTGGTGAAAGTTTTATGGGTCCAAGATTAAACTACTAATTCACCCCCCTAGAAGTTTTCCTTTTCTATTGTAATTCCAACACATGTTGATTTGTCACTGTGTCGTCATGATTAACGATCGAGAAACTTTTCATAACAATATAGCAATGACCATCGATTAATCTAGAGATGAATGGTGAAAATAAATTCTTAATAACCTTGACTTGTATAAAACTAATCAAATAAAGAGACTTGTTAGCTCATCTAACACTGTACTATATGCAAAAGGAAATGGCCCATAGGAACATGCATCATTCTATCATTATATTGCATAAATTAAAAGTTGAGAAACTTTTCATAGCAATATAATGACAAGTGTTGATTTCAAGTATTATCTACAGTGATTATTCTTCTAGCAATCTTACCCTCAGTGGGTCCTATAGATAGGTGTCAACTCGTCATTATGTCACCATGATTATCAATTTTACAACTTTGAAATGTGACATAGCAACAAGCATAGATCCTTTAAGATCTAACAACTGAGGAGATGCATTGTTGAATACTTATATTTCCATTATAAAATACCATCCATTGATTTGGTCTTCATCTGACAATCTTGATTTAGTCTTTGAGCTATTTTACTTGTTAACTTTGTGCAAATTAAATATTAACAATTGATTTCATTTCAAAAAGAGTCATACCACCTTTGACTAGGTTCTTTCACCATCTTTGCATCTTTTAATTCTTACTTTGTATCAAATTCAATTGTTCTTGCTTCTAGCTTGTTCTCACGATCTGCATATCATTTCTAAGTCTCAATCCTCAATGTTCTCCACCATCTTTTGTTTTGAATATGCATGTGATCTCTCCATTCTACCTGTATTAGGCCCTTAATAGAATAGTTGGTCATATAGTTAGGGTTTCTTATTAATAGAACTAATTATCTCTCTCTCTCTTTCTCTCTCTCTCTCTAGAGCATGCAAAAACTTACCCTCCCAAATCCTAGTCACTTAGCCTAATTGAATCCATTACACTATTCTTATATTCCCACCTAGGCAACCTAGAGATAAAGATGAGAGAGGAAATCTTAACTGAAATCTAGACCAAACACAGGCATGAAAGATTGATAGATCCCTAATCTTGAAAAATATAAAGGATTGAAATCATGGCAACAAAGTATTAAGTCAGTTATTAAGTCTATTTCACTTAAGCTAAACTTTAGGCATATAGTAATTACTTCTTTTACAACCTAGGTTAGATTCCTATTAGGGTTTTGAACTCCTTTTATAAGGATTGATCTCTTTGTAATTTATTCATTCATTTTTTATAATAACAATTTATCTTCGTGCTCATCAAGAATGTCTCATATGTGGATCTAAGAATTCCATCCTCCATAGCTTCTTTTTTTTTTTTTTTTTCTGCGATAGCTGTTTGAATGTAGGTGACTCTTGGGAGTTGTGGGGTTGATTTTTTTATCAATTTCAACATGAAATTCTTGAGATCAGATCAAAGGCAAGTTCACCTCATAATAAATTGAAGATTACTGTCAAGAGTGATGAAGCCAACTATTGCTTTTATTTCATGATAGTTTTTAAACACTTTGTTGATACTTTATTTTATCTTTGTCAAAACATTTGTGGACCTATGTTTACCAAACCTATGATAAGCCTATGGGTAGATAGTATGCCATATTTTGCTAGTATTATATATATTATGTAGTATTTCATATAGTTATCAAAATATGTGTTCTTACATTTGAATTTAATTTGATAAATGTTTATTTGAAAACATGTCTCTACATAATAACCTATTAATAATGAAGTTGAAAGATGATTGGAAGAATTCAAAAGATGAGTGCCAATGAAATTCAAGGAGAAGAGAATGCTAAGGAGTAGCCATGGTGGAGGAAAGTTGTAAAGTTCTAGAAGACACAACAATGAGTAAGGAGGAGCTATGAAGACTTATTTCCTCCTCCACATTTATTCCTATGGTGAGTAGATGCTCAAACTTTATTATTCCCACCTTAAGCAATTATTTTTTCTTACCACCTTGAGTTGTTATTTCCCCTTCTTTCTCTCCTATGGATTTAAAGCTAGGATATTTACTTTTCTGTTATAGAATAAGTGTTGATCTTCTATATATAGAAATTGACTCAAGTGTGTTAGTTTAGGTAGTTAGAAGAAAGTGTTTATGAGAACATATTGTTAACTTTTATAGTGAAGTTGTGGTTTAATAGTTTCATGTGTTATGTAATGAATTTATGAAATGTAATGAAATAGTTTTTGGCTTCTATTTTGTGTTAGTAGTTTAGTGAAGCTAACCAAGGGGGTCCACTTGGAAGGTGGATTAGATTAGGAAAGAATAGATTTATTTCTAAGCATTCTTAGTATCATAAGTAGAAGTTGTAAGTTCCTTCCTATAGCATTGCACTTTGTGAATGTTCCTGCAGCATATGTGAGAATAGTTGTAATGGATGAATTGAGTTAGAATATTGTTAGCCTTTCATTATATTTCTAGTATTCATAGAGTTAAGTGTGTTAGTTTCATGCAACAATAGTGTAAGTTCTTTTCCTTCCATTTTTAATTTCCTGCAGCATAAACTTAGTGACTCATTAAGAGACCTAGTGCACATATTGTGCTGACCATTTCAAGTATACGTCCCTAGGTTGACAAGATTAAATGCAGCTCATAGTGGGAAAAAAATAGTCCTTAGTTTGAATAAATTATTCCTAAGTATGGCCCAGAGCATGACTATGATACACCTATTGTGAGGTGGATCATTTTTGGAACCATTATCGAGGATGGTGTCAAGCTAGGAGCAGTTTTGAGTCATAGTTCTTAGACAAAGTTTTTAGAAATTTCTAGTTTTGAAGCTTCTTTCACCAGTGTGAAAAGTTTAATTGCATACATCAAAGAGGAAAATGATGAAATGAATATGGCAGATTTCTTCCACAAGAGTCTATTAATTTGAATGAAGAAATTGAAGAAGAAGAAGTTGAGATATCTTTTAAAGACACAAGCCCTATCTTTCCCACAACATAATCATCAAGAGCTGACCCAATAGATACAAGTCATCTTCAATCTTTTACTAAAGTTTTAGCTAGTTTTCTTGATAGCACTGTTCTAAATCCACCAGTTGTAAACCATCCAGTACCCAATATCCCTTTTCAACAGTAACCTCATAATCTAATACCTCTAGTCATGGCATAGCCTACTTTTCCATTTCCTCTCCCAAGCATTGTAAATACTAATAATCTCAAGAATATACCTACATCTTCCCTTCCAAAGTTCTATGGCCTTGCAACCAAAGACCTTGATACTTTCTTATTTGAATTTGACATACTTTGTCATAGTTTGGACTATAATATTGATGCCCATAAGCTTAAACTATTTTTAGCAACATTGAAAAAATTAGCTCTACGATGGTTCATGGGCTTAGGAGCCAATGCAGTAGGAAGTTGGGATGAAATGTAAACTCTATTTTTGGATAAGTACAAAGAGTATTGTAAAGCATCTAGTTCAAGAGGAGATGATGTCTTCTAGATATCTCAAAAGGAGGAAGAAACATTGGAAGACTATGTTTCATGTTTCTTATATACACTATAGAAGAACCCTCAACACATGTTGTCTGAGGATTCACAAAGGCTAGTCTTTCTAAGAGGTGTGAATGATGACTGTCGAGAAGCACTAGACTTGATGGTTGGTGGTGATGTATATCAAGCTTCTTGGGAGGACCTCAAGAAGATCTATCAAAACTATTCAAGGTCAACCATGAAGAAAAGCCGAGCACCTTGTTCATAGTCACTAAAGGAATTAGTCAAGGCATTTCAAAGCTTAAGATATCTAACCTATTGTTAGATTTCAAATAGGATATAATCAATAATGTCGCTACACACCTTGACACAATGATTGCAAAGAAGTTGTTAGAAGCTAAGTTACAACTAGTTGAATACTTCCCTCATTGTCATAAGCAAAAGAAGGATTGCTAATGTAAAATAGTCACAAGCATGGAGAACTAGTATCTTCCAACTGAGTACGTCAAGATAGATGGAGATGATGAGAAAGTATTCTTTGTTGCTCAATGCTGATCATGGGCCCAACATCAAGGTACACCTCAAGACCCTTTGCAAAATTCAAATTCATATGGCAATCAATGGAAAAATTGTAATCCCAAAAGTTCTCCACAAAATCAACCGAATTGGAACAATGCTGGCTAAAATAACCCACAACAATCCCAATGGCCTCAAAATTCCCAACCACCTTGGCCTAACCAATAGAATAACCAATGGTAGAACCAACAAAACTACTGACAAAATCAACATAACCAATAGCAACCACCCCAAGTGAATTGGTAGTCTACAAACCAATGGAAGGGATCTCAACAATGTCCTAACCAAAATAATGGTACTCCACAATTACCACCTCTAGTTCAACAACCTACTCTAATGACACCACCTACAAATCCTAGACCTCAAAAGAAGACACAGTTAGTTGCACAACCTTAGCCAAACCCAAATAGCCAACAACCGTAGTAGCCCATGTATAGTGCTGATGCTTAGTAGTATCCTACTTACACTTTGAGTGTTGTAGATATACATCTGAGATCTGGTACAACTATACCAACACCTAAACTACCTCTTATAACTAAAATACTAGACCCTCCTATAGCATCAAAACCCTCAATTGTTGAAATAGTTGACCCAACCGATGTTGCTATGTCAACCCAAGCTCAACCAATAGTGGAACGTCCTTTTCCAGAAAAAGCTTATACAAAAGAAACCTGAACAAATAGAGGAACAACCTTTTGATACTGTTGATCAGTAGAAAAAAATACATGTCTAAATACCCCTATTTCAATCCATTAAGGATGTTCTAGTTTGTGGAAAAGCCATTAGAGATGCTTTCCTAAAGAAGCCTAGAAGGAAGAAAAAGGACCCCACCATAGTCCATGTTGTGGGACAATTAGCTGACATCATGTTAGGGAAATTGATCACACTGAAATATTTTGATTTAGGAAGTCTAGTAGTGAATGTTAGTATAAATGGTTAGTTTGTTAAAAAAGATTTAATAGATCTTAGAGCTTCTATAAATGTCATGACCAAGGATACTATGAAGAAGTTGAAAATAGAAGGATTAAGGGCTACAACAACAATTCTGCAACTTACATATAGTTCTATTCTCACCCCTGATGGGATGATAGAAAACATAGTTGTAAGCTTAGATTGTCTAGAATATCTTGCAGACTTCATGATTTTATCCCCCAAAGTTAATCTATCTAGTTACCCTATCATCCTAGGTAGACCATGGTTAGCCACAACTAATGCAAATATAAGTTGTAGACTAGGGAATATGACCATATCAAATTAAGAAGCAATAAAGAAATTTGATTTATATCCTCCAGCCCAACCATTACCAGATTTAGGGGATGAAGAAGATTAGTTAAATTCTATAGTACAACTCATGGAGTTACATAGAATGTCTTTTCTAAAATTGTAAGAGAAAGATTCAGTACTGCAGAGTATCCTCACTAATAGTTGTGTGGTAGAGAAAGATGTATCTGAAAGTTTTGTGTTGGAATTAATCACATATGAAGAATGTGATAAGAATTGTACTTTTCTCAAAGAACCTGATATTCTTCATCCACTCTTACCGTGTGAATTAGAAGCAAGTCCAATCTCTAAAGCTACTATGATAGAGTCCACCACTATTGTTGAACTAACTTAAGGTCACCATGTTAATCCCAAATTAATACCCACATAGATGGAACAGTTAAAATAATTGCTTCAAAGGCATGAACGGGCCTTTGCATGGGACTATAGTGATATGAAAGGGTTGTGTCCTACATAGTGCACCCATAGGATATACATTAACGAAGCCTGCATACTACTTTGTGAACCCTAGAGAAGGACAAATCCAAGCCTTAGAGAGATAGTTAAAACTGAATCGTAAAAATTTCTTGACGTTGGTTTTATTTATCTTATATCTAATAGTAGATAGGTGTTACCCCTAGTTATAGTGCCTAAAAAAGGAGAAAAATAGAGAATTTGTGTAGATTATAGAGAATTGAACAAGGCCACCAAAAGGGATCACTTTCTTTTACCATTTATAGACCAAGTTCTAGACACTCTTATTGGAAAGAAGTATTTTTGTTTTCTAGATGGGTATAATGGTTATAACCAAATCAATATTGCTCCTGAAGATCAAGACAAAGCCACATTTACATGTCCATGGGGTGCTTTTGCATACTTTATTTTACTATTTGGTCTATGTAATACTCTTGCAACATTCCAATGAGCAGTTTTTAGCATCTTTCTTGATATATCACATGATTGTAAGGAAATATACATGGATGACTTCACAACATTTGGAGTCATATTTGAGGAAGCAATGGTGAATCTTGAAAAGGTTTTGTGAAGATTTCAAGAACATAATTTGGCACTTAATAGTGAAAAGTGTTTCATACTCATGCAGGAAGGCATGGTACTTGGTCATTTCATATTAGCTACAAGAATACAAGTGAATCCAGCTAAGATAGAGGTAATTCAAACATTTCCCATACTTACAAAATTAAAAGATGTAAGATCTTTTCTAGGTTATGCTGGATATTATAGACATTTCATAAAATATTTCAGCAAAATAGCTAGCCCTTTGTATAAGTTACTCACAAAAGAAGCTGATTTTAGTTGGACATCTAAATGTGATGAAGCCTTCCTGCAGCTTAAGAAACTTCTAACTACAGCCTCAGTTTTAGAAGGCCTTGATTGGAATCTACCTTTTCATATATATACAGATGCCTCTAATTATGCCATAGGTGCAGTCCTAGCACAACAATCCCAAAATCTTGAAAATGTAATCTATTATATCAATAAGAGCCTTCATAGACTAGAATTAAACTACATAGTGATAGAAAAAGAGTTGCTAACAATAGTTTATGCGTTGAAAATTTTTTGGCATTACATAACTATTTATTTCATATTTGTTCATACTGATTATGCAAAAACTAAATATCTCATGAATAAACTTGCTATAACTAGCAGATTGGCAACATGGTTACTGTTGTTGCAAGAATTTGATATAACTATTGTTGATAAGCCTAGAAAAGCCAATGTTGTACCTGATTACATATCAAGAAGCCATCATGATGATATTGACACTACTTTGGTAGATGATGTATTTCCAGATGAGCATTTATTTCATATTGTTGTTCAAACTCCATGGTATGTAGACATTGCTAATTACATTGCAGCCAATAAAAATACCAGAACTTTTTTCTTACAAGGAAAAGAAGTTGCTTGTAGAGAAAAGTTTCCATTTCTCTTGGATAGATAATCTCTTGTTTTATATTGGACCTAATCAAGTTATGAGAACATGTGTGAGAGAAGATGAGACATATGATATTCTACATGCATGTCATAATGAACCATGTAGAGGACACTTTACAACAAAAAGAACAACCTTGAAAATATTGACAATTGGCTACTATTGGACTACACTTCATAAAGATGCAACCAACTATACAAGGAAGTGTGACAAGTGTCAAAGCATGGGCTAACCAATAAGAACAAATGAAATGCCTCCTAGTCCTCAGATGGTGTTAACACCATTTGACAAATGGGGCGTGGACTTCATTGGTCCAATTGATCCTCTATCTAATGGGAAATCCTATATTCTTGTGTGCACTAATTACCTAACAAAATGGGTTGAAGTCAAGGCCATGAAGCATGCTCATGATGGAAAATTTGTTGAATTTTTGTATGAAGAAATTTTTACTCACTTTGGTGTACCCAAAGAGCTAGTCACTGACCAAGGTGCACAATTTACCTCAAATTTGATCTCAGAGTTGATGAAATAGTATAACATTAGACACTAGAAATCTAGTCCTTATCACCCTCAAGCTAATGGACAAGTAGAGGTCACAAACTATGAACTAGAGAACATTGTAACAAAAATGGTTCATCTACATCATAGGGATTGGACTAGTAGATTACAAGAAGTTGTTTGGGCTTACAGAACAACTTGGAAGACTACTATGTGATTTACACCATTTGATCTCCTGTATGGAAAGGTAGAAATGCATCCAATTGAATTTGAACATAAAACTCTAAGGACAACATTTGTATTAGATATTAAACTTCTTGTAGCACAAAGAGAACGTCTTCTACATCTTAATTCTCTAGGTGAAATGCACAAAGCTACTTTGGAATGCATTAAACTAATATAGAAACAAAGGAAACAATGGCATGAATCTCATATTACAAGTAAACAATTTCAAGTTGGTGACTGGGCACTACTATATGATTCTAGATATAAAGATATGCTAGGAAAGCTACAGACAAGATGGCTCAGACCATATGAAATTAGTGATGTCTTTGGCAATGGAGCTATTAAATTAACTACCATTGATCTAGTACCTTTCAAATTATTAGTCAATGGTCATAGAATCAAATTATATAAATGGCCCCAAACCAAAGAGGACTTCTTGCAACAATTTCAATGGCTAGATTCAAATACAAACAAGGTAATTCTTCCTGTAGCCGAAGGTGTCAACCTTCTAATTGCCACTCTTCAATATTAATTCCCTTGTGCATGTTCATAACAATGACTTTATGTCCACATAAGTTCACTTTTTCATTCATTTTCTCCTTCCATCTCATCTCTTTACATTCCACCCATCCACCTCATCTCATTTCTTTATCTTCCACCCACCCACTTTTTACGTCATCAATTTCTTATGTTTTCAATAAATACTGTGAAATGCTAACAAATGCTGCCAATGCTGATACCACTTCTACCACCTTTTTATTGGTACGTGCAATTATTAGTTGACAAGTATAATATTTTCAAATTATTATTCACTTATAGTTCATAGATTTTGTCAATTATATTTAATAATACATAGTTTATATGATGGCAGTATTATGCTAGTCCCTTACCTGTACTAGGTATAACAAGTGTTGACACTTGTCCATATTTATTGGGGTTAGGGAAGGGCACTAATATCCAATGGCATTTCTATTTATCAGTAAAGATTTTTCTAAATCTTCGTATTTCCTTCATTGATGGAATTTAATTTCCATAAGTACACAAGTGAGGTGTTGTAACCCTTATTTTTTTGAATGATTTTTTGTGTTAGGCTATGATGTGACTTGTGTTTAAATTTTATGTGATCTAAACCCTATTTTTGAATGATTCTCACACATATTCATTATTTACCTTCATTAAAAGTCATATTATTGTGCATAACAATTTCTTATTACATTAATTGCTTGTTAAAACAAAGAAATGTGAGTTGAGTCTATAAAATAACAAAGTAGCTTGAATTCAAAAGGAGGAAAATAGAGCAAGTAGAGAAAGTGTTAAGAAAATGGGTGGATAGTTGGAGGAGAGAACTAGTAGAACATATTGTGTTGCTCTTAGTTGTAGAGGCTATAAGAAGGTTTAATGCATGTGGATGACTAAGGTTTTTTTTGAGTTTGACTGCATATGGTGAAGAGGCAGCCACAAAATTCACAAGGACATTTGATGAGGGTGAAGCTTCTATTTGGGGTTTAATAGTGATTGTAATAGAGGAATGCATTGTTAAAGTAATTGGGTTGCCTATAATTGGAGAACATTACCCCAAAACACATGATGCGAGGTTAGCAAGAGCTTAATTTACTAGACTAACTAATCCTCAAATGGACATTACAAAGTAGGGTTGCAAGAGAATGTCACTGCCACCACCATACAATAAATTAGCCATGTATATTATTAGGTATTTTACATGCAAAGGAAGATTCTCATACTTGCATGTACACCATTTCAAATTACTTAGTTGTATAAGGCATAATCTTGCAGTAAATATTCCAAATTTCTTGTATAATATGCTCTGTATTATTGTGGAAGAAACTCAGAAATGAAAAGATTATTTTATTACCCATCATGCCTTAATTAAGTTACTGATAGAGAGGTCACTGAGGGATGTGTCTCCCATGGCATGGGATGAATTTGGATAAGCAAAAACTCTGCAACCCCAAGCTACCCCTAGTGAACAACCTAGTGAGGAAAATGTCCCCACCAATGAGCCTACTGAACAAAATACCCAAGAGGCTGAAGCTGAAAATACCACAGAAAATGTGCAAGAAACTATCTTTGTTCAAGAGACTGTACCTTCACCTATGCAAGAAACCCCAAAACCTACTTATAGTAGAGCCAAGAGGAAACAAAAACCACAAGAAGAAATCTTTGTTTAGGAAAAGGAAGAGTCGAACCCTTCAATTGTGAGAGAAAAGAGAACAAAGAAAAGTCCTGTAGCAACTACTCCTATAATAAGGACACCTAAAGGGATAGGTAGGAAAAAGGTTATGATACAAGAAAAAACCCCTCTAAGGAGAAGCCCTAGGATGAGAAGGAAAGTTTCTAAATAATATACCTTGTCCAAAATATCTACTATGGAATCCCCTATGCAAATTATATATGATCACTCTCCTCCCCATCTTGAGAGTATAGGCATTCCCAAAAATCCTAATGAGGAATCTAGGGATGAAATCAAAGAAAATCTAGATGGTACCCCAGTAGACCAACCAAGTACTTCAAGCTATAGGGATGAAACAATTCTTGAGCAACTTGATAACATCTATTTGCTGAGGTCTTGTGGAAAGAAGAGAGGAAAAAGTTGAATAAAATCATAACATCTCAAGGTGAACAAATTGCAGATTTGAAGGAACAATTAGCAAGTCAAAAGAAACGAATGGATCATGCCCTCAAGTTGGCTGATCAGGGCCTTGCTTGTAGACCCCTGCTGAGAGTTTATGATCTCTATTTAAAAGAGCAATTTCTTTTGTTTCAATTAATGTTAACTCTTAAAAATATTAATGCAGAGTTGAAATTAGCACAAGAATTTTATGGACTATATCAGACTTTGCCACCCTCGTAGCAGAGTTTACTTTGTGAATTATATGTTCATAATTTTGTTATCCCTTTAGAGACTCAATGGAATCCCTTGCTATACATAAGGGATATACATTTAAGAGCCCTCATGTCCTAGATGTCCAATGAAGAAAACTATTGTAGGTAGCTAAATAATTATAGGGATGAGGAAAGGACATAACCCTTGCCTTTAAGAGTTGAGATTAGCAAGCTGGATGAAGTTCTTAGGAATTGGTTCACATTAACTTATGGAAAGAAGAATCTAGAAGTAAGGGATAGGATCTTTGCTACTAGAGCTAAAGTCTATGCTGATTATGAGAATTTTCCCTACTTTTCTTTCCAAAGGCCTATGACTGGTGCTAGAAGTAGATGGGCTAGATTGCTTGAATCTATTAAAAAGTCAGAACCGTATAGTCCCATCAACTTAGAGGCAACAGTTCATAGGGTTCCAAAATATTTAGAGATGGGGAATTAGGCCAAACTAGAGTTGTGTTGTCCCCTAACCATGCAACCTCCAATGCTCCTATGCCCTTTATATGACATTAATAGAAATAGATTCAAAAAGCTACATGAAGATCACAGAAGGGAAGTGTGGGAGAGAACCAAATGATTTTACTATATCTTCAAGAGTAGTGGGAAAGGAAGGACTAAGATTGGAGAGTTTAGGTCATTAATAAGAAAGTGCAATGCTTGAGGACAAGCATTAGTTTAGTAGGGGGCAGATGAGAAGGCCAAATATTTTTTTTATTTCATGATAGTTTTTAAACACTTTGTTAATACTCTATCTTATCTTTGTCAAAACATTTGTGGACCTATGTTTACCAAACCTATGATAAGCCTATGGGTAGATACTATGCCATCTTTTACTAGTATTATATATATTATGCAGTATTTCATATAGTTATCAAAATGTGTGTTCTTATATTTGAATTTAATTTGATAAATGTTTATTTGCAAACATGTCTCTGCATAATAACTAACCTGTTAGTAATGAAGCTAAAAGATGATTGGAAGAATTCAAAAGATGACCGCCAACAACATTTAAGGAGAAGAGAATGCTAAGGAGCAGCCACAAAAACAAGTAAGGAGGAGCTATGAAGACTTATTGCCTCCTCTATATTTATTCCTATGGTGAGAAAATGTTTAGACTCTATTATTCTTGCCTTAAGCAGTTATTTCTTCTTCTCGCCTTGAGTTGTCATTTCCCTTCTTTCTCTCCTATGGATTTAAAGCTAAGATATTTATTTTTTTGTTATGGAATAAGTGTTGATCTCCTATATATAGGAATCGACCCAAGTGTGTTAGCTTAGCCAATTAGAAGAAAGATTTTATGAGAATAGATTGTTAGCTTTTATAGTGAAGTTGTGTTTTTATAGTTCCATGTGTTATGTAATAAATATCTAAAATGTAGTGAAATAATTTTTGGCTTCTATTTTATGTTAGTATTTTAGTGAAGTCAACCAAGGGTGTCCACTTTGAAGGTGGATTAGATTAGGATATAATAGATTTTTTTCCAAGCATTCTTCGTATCATAAGTAGAAGTTGTAAGTTCCTTCCTATATCATCACACTTCATGAATGTTCTTGTAGCATATGTGAGAACAATTGTAGTGGATGAACTGAGTTGAAATATTTGTTAGCCTTTCATTATATTTCTAGTATTCATAGAGTTAAGTGTGTTAGTTTCTTGCAACAATAGTGTAAGTTTTTTCCCTTGCATTTTACTTTCTTGTAGCATAAGCTTAGTGACTCATTAAGAGACCTAGTGCACATACTATTCTGACCATTTCAAGTGTATGTCCCTAGGCTGAGAAGATTAAATGCACCTCATAGTGAGAAAAAAATAGTCCTTAGTTTGAATATATTATTCTTAAGTATGGCCTAGATCATGACTATGATACACCTATTGCGAGGTGGATCAAGGAGCACAAAATTAAAAGATACATGTCAACTTTAGAAAGCCATAGTAGAATGATGTTGTTGAAAGGAGAAATGTGACAATCATAGATTGTATTAGAACCTTGATGAAACATAAAAATATTGCATAGCTTGATTTGAGAGAAGTTGTAAGCACAAGAGTGTACACCTTGAATACTATACAAGTAAAGAAGGGAACAGGAGGAACTCCCTATGAACTATGGTTTATTCACTCACCATTTGAGAGTTATTTCAAGGTATTTGAAAGAAAATGTTACATCAAAAGAGATGAATACCAAGGAAATCTTGAGCCTAAAAGTGATGAGGGTATTTTTATGGGATACTCCATAAAAATACTTTACGATTTCAAGTATACGTCCCTAGGTTGACAAGATTAAATGCACCTCATAGTGAGAAAAAAATAGTCGTTAGTTTGAATATATTATTCTTAATTATGGCCTAGAGCATGACTATGATACACCTATTGTGAGGCAGATCAAGGAGCACAAAATTAAAAGATAGATGTCAACTTTAGAAAGCCATAGTAGAATGATGTTGTTGAAAGAAGAAATGTGATAATCATAGATTATACTAGAACATTGATGAACCATAAAAATATTGCATAGCTTGATTTGAGAGAAGTTGTAAGCACAATAGTGTACACCTTGAATACTATAGAAGTAAAGAAGGGAATAGGGAGAACTCCCTATGAACTGTGGTTTATTCACTCACCATTTGAGAGTTATTTCAAGGTATTTGAAAGAAAATGTTACATCAAAAGAGATGAATACCAAGGAAATCTTGAGCCTAAAAGTGATGAGGGTGTTTTTATGGGATACTCCACCAAAAAAAAGCTTACTAGTGTCACCTAATATGAAGGTAGATGAGTTCTTTGAGAAGAATGAAGAAGAAAGCAAGAAAGAACCATATGATTGATGAGGCTAATTATTGCATCTATTTTATGATAATTTTAATACTCTATTTTAATACCACCAAGACATTTGTGAACTTGGGTTTTCCTAAAATGATGATTAAAAACAAGAATAGAACCATTAACCTATGGGTAGATAGTATGTCATATTTTGCCAATATTATATATATAATGTAGTATTTCATATAACCATTAGAATGTGTGCTGTAATATTTTGATTTAATTTGATTATGCTTATTTGCAAATATCTCTGCATTATAACTAACATGTTAGAAAAGGAAGCTGAAGATGGTTGGAAGCATTCAAGAGGAACATTGAAGATGGTTGATGGCATTGAAGGAGAAAACATTAAGGTTTAGCAGTGGAAGAAGTCATAACGGTACCAAAAGACATGGCCACTACCAAGGAGGAGCTATGAAGAATTGCTATATTTTCTCTACATTCACTATTGTGTCAAATTGGTTGCTTAGACTTTATTACTCATACCGTGAACAATTTCCTTCTTTCTCTTGGATGGATTTTTAGCTAGTTTGTTTGCTCTCCTATTTTTGAATAAGTGTCAATCCTCTATTTATAGGGATTAGATCAATGGTGTCAGGATGTTAGAAGAAAGTTTATGAAAAGAAACTATTGACTCTTGCAATGAGTTGTTTTTATGGTTTTATGTATCGTTCTCATGTAAGGAATTTTTGGAACATAATGAAATAGCTCTTGGTTTACACTTTCTGTTAGTAGATTAGGAGAAGCCAACCAAGGTAGCCCACTTGGGAGGTGGATTAGATTAGAGTAGTATAGATTTGCTTTCTAGTATTTCTTGTATTGCAGGTAGAAGTTATAAGTTCCTTCTTGTAGCATCATACTATATGAGTGTTTCTGTATCACTTGTAAAAATAGTTATATTAGATGAGTTGAGTTGGAATATAAATTAGTATTTAATTGTATTTTCAAAATTTGTTTCAGTGAATAGTCAAGTGTGTTAGTTTTTTGCAACACTAGTGTAGATTCTTTTCTTGCATTTTACTTTCCTGCAGCATAAGTATAATGACTCATTAAGAAACCTCGTGCACATATTGTGCTGACCATTTCAAGTATATATCCTTGGGTTGACAAATTAAATGCACCTCATGGTGGGGAAAATAATCCGTAGACTGAATATACTATTCCTAAGTATGGCCTTGTGCATGATTATTATACATCTATTGTGAAGTGGACAACTAATAGGTATAAGCTTTTCAAATCCTTATTCATTTATAGTACATAGTTTTCATTGCTTATATATAGTACTGCATTATTTATATGATTGCGGTGTTATGCTAGTTCCATACCCCTTATTAAGTATGACAAGTGTGGACATTTGTACATGTTTCCTAGGGGGTAGGGAAGGTTACTAAAACCAAATGACATTCCTATTTATTTATTAAGATTTTTCAAATCTTTACACTCCCTTTATTGTTTAAAACTCAATTGCTATAAATATGCAAGCGTCTAGGTGTTGTACCCTTATTCCTAAATGATTCCTTACTACTAGATGATGATGTGACCTAAATTTAATTTTCAAGTGATCCAAATTCAATTCTCAAAGAATTTTCACATATCTATGATTTACTCTCATTAAACTACATTATCACTGCTCATAACGAATTGTTATGACATTAATTAGCTAAAAAAGTGTGAAATGTGAAAATGGGTCTATAAAAAAAATAAAATAAAGCCTGAATTCATAGGAGGGAAGAGGAAAATAGTGCAAGAAGAGCAGGGAGTGAAATTGTCAAGAAAAAATGGGTGGAAAATTGTAGTTATGAGAATTGGTGGAGCATACTATTTTACTCTCAGACATGGAGGCAGTGAGAAGATTTAATGCATGTGGCTAGTTAGGGTATTTCTTAAGTCTAACAATGTTTTATGAAGAAGCAACCATGGAATTTACAAAAACATTTAATGAGGGAGAAGCTACCGTATGGGGATTGACAATTGTTGCTACAAAACAACGAATAGCAGAAGTAACTAGGTTACCAATAGTAAGAGAAAATTACCCTAATATGCATGATGCAAGATTAGCTAGGGCTCAGTTTATCACACCAACTAATCATCAGCTAGATATAACCAAGTAGGGTTGCAAAAGGATGTCTCTTCTACTATCATGCGATGAGCTAGTTATGCACATTATTAGGTACCTCACCTATGAAGGAAGATTTTCATATTTGCATGAACATCATTTTAAATTTCTTAGTTACATAAAGCATAATTATCCAATAAATGTTCCCAATTTCTTGTATAACATGTTATGCATTAGTGTTGAAGAAACCCAAAAGGGGAAGGACAACTCTATCACCCATCATGCCCTAATAAAATTTCTCATAGAGAGATCACTTAGGGATGTCTCTGTAGAATTTTTTCAAGCTAAAACCCTACAACCCCAGGCTGTCCTTAATAAACAACCTAGTGAAAAAAATGTAGCTCCCATTGATGAACCTATTGAATAAAGCACTCAAGATGCTGAAGTTGGCAATGCGCAAGGTAATATGTAAGAGAATGTGCAAGAAAATGTGACCTTAACTATTCAAGAGACTAAAATACCTACTTCTACCTGAGTAAAGAGAAAACAAAAATTACAAGAAGAGACCTCAGCTCCAGTAGTAGAAAAACCAAACCCTATAGTTGCAAAGGAAAAGAAAACTAAGATGGGTCCTACAATAGTCACTCCTATAATAGAGACACCAAAAGGAAGTAGTAGGAGAGGAAGGATTGATGTTGGAGAATTTAGATCATTGGTCAAGAAATGCAATGCTTGAAGACAAGCATTAGTTTACAAGGGGGCAGATGATGAGACTAATTATTTTGTCTATTTTATGAAGATTTTTTAATCTACTTTAATACCACCAAGACATTTCTGAACTTGTGTTTATATGAATTGATGATTAAAATCAAGAATAGAACCATTAACCTATGGGTAGATAGTATGTCATATTTTTCCAATATTATATATATAATGCAATATTTCGTATAACTATTAGAATGTGTGTTCTAATATTTGGATTTAATTTGATTATGCTTATTTGTAAATATCTCTACATTATAACTAACCTATTAGCAAAGGAAGTTTAAGATGGTTGGGAGCATTCAAGAGGAACGTTGAAGATGGCTGATGACATTCAAGGAGAAAATGTTAAGGTTCAACTGTAGTTAAGTGGAAGAAGTCTTAATAGTACCAAAAGACATGACCACTACCAAAGAGGAGCTATGAAGAATTGCTATGTTTTCTCTGCATTGACTATTGTGTCAAATCAGTTTCTTAGACTTTATTACTCATATTGTTAACTATTTGCTTCCTTCTCTTGGATGAATTTTTAGTTAGTTTGTTCACTTTTATATTTTTGAACAAGTGTTAATTCTCTATTTATAGTGATCAAATCAATGATGTTAGGAGGTAGAAGACAGTTTATGAAAAGAAACTATTGAATCTTGCAGTGAGTTATTTTTATAGTTTTATGTACATTCTCATGTAAAGAATTTTTGGAACATAATGAAATAACTCTTGGTTTACAGACTATGTTAGTAGATTAGCAAAAGCTAACCAAGGGGGCCCACTTGGGAGGTTGATTAGGTTAGAGTAGTGTAGATTTGTTTTCCAGTATTTCTAGTATTGTAGGTAGAAGTTATAATTTCTTGTAGTATCATACTTTGTGAGTGTTCTTGTAGCATTTGTAAGAATAATTGTATTAGAAAAATTGAGTTGGAATATAAGTTAATATTTAATTTTATTTCCAGCATTCATTTCAGTGAAGAGTTAAGTGTGTTAGTTTCTTGCAGCACTAGTGTAGGTGCTTTCCTTGCATTTTACTTTCTTGTAGCATAAGCATAATGACTCATTTAGAAACCTAGTGCAAATATAATGCCAACCATTTCAACTATATGTCCCTCAGTTGACAAATTAAATGCACCTCATCATGGGAAAAATAATCCTTAGATTGGATATACTATTCCTAAGTATGGCCTTGTGCATGATTATTAGACACCTATTGTGAGGTGGACCAATGATTATAGGTAATTTGATTAAATCCATTTAAGTGATATAATAGAGAGAGTGTAGTTGGAATAAAATGTCATACTGACATAAGAACAAATTCTATTAATGTAGGTAGAAGTGGGTCAGCCTATAGATCAAAGGACAAAAGCACCTTAAGAGGAACAAATACTAGAAAAGCATGTAAGAAGACACCACTTAGCCAATAAAATCATTAGAGATAAGGATGCTAGAGTGATAACCAAGAAAATGAAAATAGATACAATATGTCTACTCTTACACATGGAGTCTAGAGCTACTAGGGAAGCTCTTAAGGATGAAGAATGGAGAAATTTCTTAGAGGAAGAGATTGATAAGATAATAAAGAATGATACATGGACCTTCATAACCTAACAAGAAGACAAAAAATTTATTATACTAAAGTAGTTTTACCAAAATAAGATGAGTAAGGATGGAGAAGAAGTTAGGAACAAGGCCATAGTTGTTTGCAAAGGACATGCAGAAGGAGGTATATACTATGGAGAAATCTTTGCACTGGTGGCCAAACTAGTAGGAGCTAGGATACTCTAAGCATTTGCTACATACAAGAACTTCAAAGTATACTAGATGGATGTAAAATTTACATTTCCAAATAGAGTTCTAGAGGAAAAATTATAAATTGAACAACCCAAAGGGTTTGATAACAAAAAGAAAAGAATCAAGTCTATAGACTAAAGAAACCCCTGCATGAACTAAAAAAAAAAACCAAAGTGTAGTATTGGATACTATAATCAAATTTAATAAAAATTGGGTTTGTAAGAATAAGTAACAACTGAAATCTATATCTAAAACAATAAAAATAGCATTTTGTTCTCATTATCAAGGTATTTGTGGATTACATTATCTTTGGAGGAGATGATAAGAAGAGCATTGAATTTTTGGAAGCCATGAAGAGAGAATTCAAAATGTCCATGATTGGTGATATAAATTCTTCATTAGACTTCAAGTATCCCAAATGAAAGGAGGAATCTTCATTTGAAAAAGAAATAATGTGAAGGAGATTTTAAAGACATTTGTTACCTAGTGGGCACCCAATGGTGATCAGTTGCAAGTTATCAAACGAAGATGAAACCTTTGAAGTGAATGAGACACTTTACTAATCCATGGTTGGTAAAATCTAGTATATTGTGCATAGAAGACATGACATAGAACAAGTAGGTGGAATAATAGCTCGATTTTATGCCAACACAAAGGAGTCACACATTTTAGCTATGAAAAGAATATTAGGATATTTGAAGGGTATTGAAGAGTATATCTTATGGTATCCTTGAAATGAAAAATTTGAGTAAAGTGTCTTTGATAATGCTAATTGGTTGATGAACATAGATGATAAAAAAAACATGATTGATGGTTCATTCTTTCTTGGAGGAAGACATGTTGCATGGGCTAGCCAGAAGAAGAATTTCATATCGTAGTCAACTACAGAGGCAAAGTACATTATTTTCACAATCAACTGTACTCAATTCTTTTGGAAAAAATAACTCCTTAAAGGAATTCATAAGTAGATGAAGAATTAATGGTTATCAACTATAATAACACCAATGCAATCAACATATCCAAAAACTTTGTGATGCACTCAAGGACAAGAACATATCAATCATGCATCATTTTCTAAGAGAACAAGTGTAGGAAAAGGAGGTAAGGTTAGAATATGTAGCAAGCAAGAAGAAACTAGCTGATATATGCACAAAGCCTCTAAAAAAATATATGTTTGAGTATCCAAGAGAGAAGTTAGGGAAATTACCCCTATAAGGTCTGTATTGAGATAATTAGAGGGGCATCAATTCACGATCAAGAAATAGTGGAATCAAATGGTGATTGATGAGAACAAAGAACTACTCCATAGAGGGAGTAGTCATAAAGGATATACACCTTTGGCATTGTTGTCAAAGGGGGAAAAGTTTAAAGAAGAAGAATAAATATTCACAAGGGATAAGTTTAGAAGAATAGAAGAAGCTGAAGATAAGAAAAAAGAGGAAGCAACAAGAAAAATAGGAGAAAGAGCATAGAGAATCTCAAAAAGATCATTAAAAGGAGTGAAGTCAAAATGAAACCATAATGGAGGACTTAGAGTGGTGAAAATAATATATATGCACCATCCTGGGAAGAGATGCTGAGACAAAGAAAAAGGGAAAAGGTAAATGCACTAGTATATATAAGTGTTGCCATCAATGCCAAAGGGGGAGATTATTGGCATAACTATCTCAATGCTTGAAGAGTAACTGATAGAATGATAAATGAAATCAGTTATGACTATTTTTTCATTGATGTCAAAGCATGGAAGGAAACAAGACTAGTATAAACCTATGATTGGAAATATACATTGATCTCATGTGTGTGACTCTAGTTCACAAGGGTGATCAAGAAAGGTGAAGGAGAATACCACCAAAGTAAATGAAAAAGTTTTTCCACTTAGAGTTATGCTAAGTGAAGTAAGAACATGTAAAATGATGTCAAGCATGAAAGGAAGTTAAAACAATCAGTAATCATTTAGAATGGATTCACTGAGTTAATGAGGAAAGTATAGAGAAGGATAATTATGACTTCCATGTCAAAAAATAGGTAGTGGTGAACTCATCATTGCACTTAATGGTGATGGAGGTTTCACATTAAGAAATAGTTGAAAGAGTTCAAATTGGAATTCTTTCTAGTGATGCAAGGCATTGAGGACACAAGACATCTTTGACTCTTGTATGAACATGCCACATTTGACAAGTGCAATATATGATGGGAATAGGAAGTCAAGCTATAAGTAGGTTTGAGAATTTAAGTTTTGAGTTTGTAGATTGAGGTTCCAAAGAAGAATGAGACAAGGCTATAAAAGGAAACAAATTTTGGAGAGAAAAAATTGGATTTTCACTTGATTATCCAAATAGCCAAGAGAGATAAGCTAAGTGTAATCTTGAAGTGTGAAGGAGTGATAGAAAAAAAATCATAATGAAGAAGACAGTATGGTAAGGAGATGCAAATGAGCCTAAGCAATACAAGAGTGAAATAATGCAAGAGAAAAAAGTGCCAAGCATATAAGTGAATGTGTTTAAAGTTACATAGCCAAGAAGAATGAAAAACACAGTTGTTGATATATTGGAGAGCACATAAAGGGATCTAGTCAACATAAGTGTAGTATCCATTTCATTAGATCATTTGCCTATTATTTACTAATATTTACAATAGTAAATCCCATTGAGGATGGACCCTAACAAGTTCTTTTTACTAAATCACCTAATAGGGTGACACATTAACCTATGTTTTAGAGTCTTTGTACTAGACTTCTCCTATCAGGGAAAGAGTTTTATAGGTCTTACCCAAATCCCTTAACTAGATGACACCTCATAGTTTCCTTGTAATATTTTAACATAGATAATCTCTTGATCAAGTGCATTTAGAAGAGTGCAATCTTTGTGAAGATCGACTCACACACTTTGATTTTTACCCTAGTTGGGTTTCCATGAGATAAATACTATATTGTGTATTTCTATTAATGTGTTCATAATATTTTATTTAGCCTAATTAGTCAAGCTATACCTAGAACTAACTTGTAGACTCACATCAAATAAAGCATAAGTAGAAAAGTTATAATTTATGGTGTATATAGATTCACCTGCCCCCCTTCTTTCTTAGCATGAAAACCTATGGTTGGACCAACAAGAAGGAATGAGATAGAAGGATTTCAATCATCAAATCTCTCTCTTTTAAGAAAATAAGAACCAACCAAAACTGAGATCTAACCAAAGAAATCATGTCCTAAAAAAGAAGAAGAGTCCATTAGTAAAAGTCCCAATATTACCTGTAAAGAAGAAACATCTTGTTAGAATATATAGTCAACCGATATATCTGGGGGGAGTGGTGGGGTGTGAATTAGTTATATAGCTATCATACCAATCATTAACTTTAAACAATCTTAACCATATGAGTAATGTTAATTGAAACCACAAAAAGATACTTATACACAATTAACACCAGATATGTTAACTAGGGAAACCCTTGATCAGAGGGAAAATCTTGGTGGGAATGGTACTCGCAAGATGATGTACTAATATACATATTTCTTGTTAGAGGATAGATCTTGTTAGGATTCTGTTACAATATTTAGTACATATGAGTCCCTTTTAGGAGATTCCAACCCTATTAGGTGTTGTGCCAACCCTATTAGGAGTTATGGAAGACAACTGAACTCACTGCCCAAACAACTTCAAGGTTAAGATCAAAGAACCTACTATTTAAATGATCTCTGTAATATTCCTTCTAGAATAATAAAACTAAAATGTACTTCCTTCCAATGTCTCTATCCTATGAACTAGACTTCAACTCCTTCATATCTTGTAACTAGATCTCATACTATGCATACAATGATCCCTTGGATTTCTTACACATGTTTAGCAAGCATTCTGCTCTGTCTCACTTTGTGCACTAATACTTCACATCCCACTTGGTCCTCTAATCCAAGTTTACACCAAAAATAAGGAAAATATCTTTCCTTTATACTGTATCTTTATAATAATTCCTTGAGTTGGCCTCGATTCTTTCCCAATTAATTAAAATAAGATAATTAATTAATTTATAATTGCAATAACACTATCGACTCACAGTCTATACAAGATTTTAGACATGTGAAACCATGTCTTGCACACATGTTGGTGTCACCACATGACTATCCTCAATCACTATGTAATTATGCATCTCTTTATTACATCTCAGATGAAAGATAGTGATAGATCATCAAAACATTATTTTCCAATACTCTATTTTTGCACCACTTCCAATAAATCAAGTGTAAATTCTATACACCATTGACTTAGACTTAGTCCTCTTAACTATGTCATCAAAACAAAACCTCAGGTACATTTCTTTCACTATATATCATCCAAAGCTTCCTCGTCTTCTACACATCATAAGATTACTAACTACTATTCTTCTAGTCTTTATAGAATTACTGCTATTTTTACATCAAAGACAAATATAGTCATGAATCGAACATATTAATACTCTCCAATTCTTAGGATACTCCCCCAATGTAGTATCATCCACATTCATGCTAACAATCTCCATCTTTAGAATTGATGGCAACATACATGAAAAATAGCTAAGTTCCAAGAATACCAAACTGTACTCTACTACTATTGTTGTTGTCATCTTCTTGAATCCTCTTCATTAATCTAAAATCTTCTAGTTGCTAGCATGAGTTATTCATTGTGAACAACATACAACACTTTTATGGCTACATATCTTCCTCATAGATATATCCTTCTGCACACTAACATATTCTTTTGTGTACTAACATTTCCTTTTGTGCACTAACATTTTCTTCTATGCACTAACATTTCCTTCTACATACTAAAATATTCTTCTACGCACTTACATGAATCTTTCTAAATTTCCCTAAAGAGATAACACTTCCCCATTGATATCTCAACATGTTCTTCTATCACATTTGCTCTCCCCATTTCCTAGGAGATGTTTTTCATGTACATATTCTCTCTCCCATTGACATTAATGTCAAAGGTGTTAATACAAGTACAAAATATCAATTTTCAAATACCAAGTGTTATAATATACTTCTTTTGACTCTTTCAAATAGATCAAGCGTCCAAAGATTCTATTCAATACAAAATACCAAATGCTAAGAGTTCTCAATGACTTAGTACATACCATATACTCCCCCATATAGGAAGCATCGATATTTAGTCTAGTCTAAGCATAGTGCTCTATATACTAGTAGATTGATGCACTCCTTGCATTATCTAGTTTGAAGTAGGAAAGGGATAACCTCTAGTATACTTCTTAGGTATTCAGAAGTATCCTTAGGCAAAGGCTTCCTAAAGATATCTATAATCTAATCTTTAGTACTTACATACTCCAACCTTATCTCCTTCTCTATCGCTTTCTCTCTCAAAACATGATACTTAATAGATATGTGCTTTTTCTTAGAATACAATCCTAGATTCTTAGACATACTCACTGTACTTGTGTTCTCGTAGTAAATGATAAAAGGTTCTATAAACTCAATCTAAATATTCTTCAACATTTGCTTCATCCATATAACTTGATTACAATTATTTGCTACTGCAACATACTTTTCCTTAGATGTACTCTAAGATATATAGTCTTTTTTATTGCTCAACCAAGAAACGAATCTTCCTCTAAGAAAGAATGCTCCACCACTATTGCTCTTTCTATCATCCATACTTCTTGCACAATTTTCATTAGTATATGTGCACAAAGTAAAATCTATAATCAGATTTACCATTCAAATAATTGAATATCCTCTTTACTACTACATAATGATACTCCTCAAGGTCAGCTTGAAATCTCACTACAAACTTAATTGCATTTTCTATATCTAGTCTGGTGTGAGTCAAATATTACAATCTTCCAATCATAGATCTACACTTCTTTTGCTTATAAATAGGTGTTTCATCTTTACTAGATAACTTGTAATGAATTATCACGGGGGTATCTATAGGTTTGTGATTTTTTAAGCTAAATATTTTCAACAAATCTTTTAGGTACTTGGCCTATGAGATAAATATCCCATCTCTATTCTACACAATCTGTAATCCTAAGAAAAACTTCATTTCTCCTATCATGCTCATTTCAAATTCATTTTTCATCTCTTCAACAAACTTGAAACTTTATTTATAATTTCCTCCAAATATTATGTCATCCATGAATATTACAATGATAGACAAACCATCATCAATTTTTCTCAAATACAAATTACCATTTATTGTACCTTTGATAAATCCAAGCTTAAAAAAATACCTATCCAACCTTGCATACCAAGTTCTAAGTGCTTGCTTCAGAACATACAGTGCTTTCTTTAGTCTGCATACAAATTCTTTTTCTTCTATCCAAGGGAATCCATCAGGTTTCTCAATGTAGAGTTCTTCATGTTCTCCATATCAGAAGAAATGACTTGACATCCATTTAATAAACCTTGAAATTCTTGCTTGCTGGATAAGCCAATAACATCCTTACTGCTTCCACTCTTTCCATAGGTGCATATGTTTCCTCATAATCTATGCCTTCTTATTGTGAGTAACCTTTGTAAATAAGTCTAGCCTTGTCTCTCACATTTTTTCCTTGCTCATTCATCTTATTTTTGAATACCCACTTGGTTCCTATGACATTTTTTTCTTTAGGTATAGGAACTTATTTTCATGTCCCATTCTTCATTATTTGATCTAATTCTTCTTCTATTGCTTGCATCTAGTGATCATGCTTACATGCCTCATTTATGCTCTTAGGTTCCACTTTAGAAATTAGACATAATTCCTCAGTCACTTTGTTTTATAGGAGGTAGAAGTTGACATCTCAACTATTATATATTCTCTAGGTCTAGATCTCTATTCTTCTCTATACTCAACAAATACATCATTCTACAAGTTATTGTTAATCTTGAAAATAAATTTAGAATTTTATCTAACATTTTCAGAATTATCCTCTTCTTCATTAGAATTATAATCTATCATATTCTATTTAGTACCAAAATTTTCATCAATCCTTACATTTGTGCACTCAACTATTGGCTTAGTTCTATAATTGAAACATTTATATGATTTAATTTTTAATGGGTAATCAAGAAACATACCTTCATCATTTCTAGGATCAAACTTACCAATATCATTATCTCTCTTTATGTAACACTTACTTCCAAATATTCTAAAATATTTTACTGATGGTGAATGACTAAACCATAACCCATAGGGTGTCTTGCTCATACATTTTCTGATTTGTACTTTATTCAGAGTATATATTGTAGTGTTAACTACTTCTCTCCAAAATCTCTTTGAGACATCATTCTCAAATAACATTGCTCTTATTGCTTTTTTTACCAACTTATTCCTTCTTTCAACAATCCCATTTTATTCTGGTGTTCTAAGTGTAGATAAATATTTTTTGATTCCATTCTATTCATAGAACATGTTGAACTCTCTAGAGATGAATTCTTCTCCTCTATTTGATGTCAAACATTTAAGATTTATACCATATTCATTTTCAACTCTATTTTTAAATACGTTAAATTTCTCAAAAGCTTTAGATTTCTCTTTAAGAAATTCTACCTACATCATTCTAGTGAAATCATCAACAAAAATCATAAAGTACCTTTCACCATAGAATCCTCTAGTTTTTGCAAAACCACTCAAATCTGTGTGAACAATCTCTAATTTCCCTGTAGTAGAGAACTTCTTGCTATGGAAAGATGAAAACTCATTAGTGTTAGTTTTACCCTCAAGAATAATAGATCCAATCCCTATAATATGATAGGTTGCATGGTTACCAACTGTAACAATACTTGCATCATGATTTTTGCACTTAATAAATTTGTTCATATCACCAATCATATTATGCGAACATCCACTATCAATTATCTAATCTAATTTCTTCTCAACTTGGGTGACTAGAGCTCTCACTTCACTGATTTTTATATCAAGATCATCTTCCTTGATAGCCACAAATCCTAATTCATCATCAGTTTCACTCTAATCTATTTTGTTATATTCTTCATCCTCATTAGCATATAAATGATTTTTGTCCTTATCTCTTCTAGGCTTAAATTTTCCTTTTAATTTTTTTCTCTCTTTAGGACATTTAGATGCATAATGACTATATTCATCTCAAGTCCAAAACGTAAATATTTTCTTACCATCTTTCTCTCTTCTTACTAGAAGGGCTATTCCTTCTTTAATCTTTTTATCTTCTTTAAATCTGCTACTACTGGTAGAGTCTACTCTTGCACTTGGACTTGCACTTCTTAATAGATTAGGTCGAATGTTTTGAGTACTAAAAGTTGTCTCTACTCTGGGTAGTTCTCCATATTTACTCAATTATGTTTCTAAATACCTTTTAAGTAATGTTTCCTTTGATAAATCTGTGGTGTAGGGCATTATGAGCTGAATAATTTGAGCTATCTACTTGAATGGTGGTGTCAAAATTGTAAAGATCTTCCATATAACCTCATCATCTTGTTTAGTTCCACCAAGAGATCAAATAACTGCAATAATTTCTAATATTCTACCAACATAATGTCTTATAGATTCATCTTCCATCATCTTTGCATCTTGAAATGCATTAATCCAATTTTGCAATCTCATTCTTTTTGCATGATCATTACCTAATTATATTCATTCTCAGGAAGAGCTGACAATAGGGTTTCTTTGGATCTCATGTTACACATGAAAAAATCTCTTTCTCCCTCACTACATTCCTCTAGCTTTGATTCTTCAAAAAAATTCTTCTTACCTTTCATCAAAAGAAAATATATTGGAGCCAGACATAACAGATGAGTCTTCATCTTTTCCTTCTGACTATAATAGTTGGCCATCAAAACTTGGACTATCCTTCCTAAAGATATTTTCCATCAATCTCCCAAATATCTTAAGCCTTATCTTCAAGGACTTGATGCTCTGATACCAATTGTGAGAATATATTGTCCACTGATATAACTAAGAGGGGGGGGAGTGAATTAGTTATAAACTATCATACAATTCATCAACTTTAAACAATCTTAACCATATGTGTAATGTTAAGTGAATCCACAATAATATATTCATACACAATTAACACTAGGTATGTTAACTAGGGAAACCCTTGATTAGAGGGAAAACCCCAGTGGGAATGGAACCCACAAGATGATTTACTAATATAAATATTACTTCTTAGAGGATAGACCCTATTAGGAGTCTGTTACAATATTCAATATTTATGTGTCCCTATTACGAGACATTGAATCACTATTAGGAGATTCTAACCCTATTAGGAGTTGTGCCAATTTTGTTAGGAGTTGTGGAAAAATCTTGGACCCACTACCCAAACAACTTCAAGGTTATGATCAAAGAAACCACTGTCCCAATGACCTTTGTATTATTCCTTGCAAAATAATAGAACTAAAATGTACTTCCTTCCTTTATCTCTGTCCTATTGACCAAACTTTAGCTCCTTCAGATCTTGTAACCAAATCTCATACAACATATACAATGATCCCTTGGATTACGTACATGCATTTAATAAGCATTCTTCTCCTTCCTTCTCTGAACACTAATACTTTGTATCCCACTTGGTCCTCTAATCCAAGTTTACATCAAAAATAAGGAAAAAATCTTTCCTTTATATTATATCTTCATAATAATTCCTTGAGTCAACCTTGAGGCTTTCCCAATTAATTAAATTAGGATAATTAATTAATTCACAATTGCAATAGCACTGTCAGCTCATAATCTATAAAAAGCTTCACATGTGTGAAACCACATCTTGTGCACACAGTAGCATCACCACATGACCGTCCTCAATCATTGTGTAAGTATGCATCTCTTTATTACATCTTAGCTGAAAGATAGTGATAGATCATCAAAACACTATTTTCCAGTACTCTATTTCTATACTACTTCCAATCAATCAAGTGTAACTTTTTTACACCATTGACTAAGACTTAGTCCTCTTAACTATATCATCAAGACAAGTTCAGAAAGTACATGTCTTTCACTATGCACCATCCAAAACATCCTCAACTTTTGCACATCATAAGATTATTGACTGCTGTTCTTCTAGTCTCAATAAAATTACTGCTATGTTGACATCAATGAAAAATATAGTCACGAATGCAACATATCAATACTCTCCAATGCTTAGGATACCCCCACAATGTAGTATCATCAACATTCATCCTAATACATTTGTACCATCTAAAAGAGATAGGATAAAATATACTAAGATAGAACAAAGCCAAAATATTCCTATAATAGAAGAGAATCAAGGTATAAGACATCCACAATATAGATGGGAGAAAAAGAGGCTTGAGATCATCAAATTAGATTCTCTAAAGAAAGCCATCCCCCTAAGCTCCAACAACTCTATAAGTAATAGTCAAACATAATGAGGCCCAATATTGAAACAAGGGATACCTTTCCCACCCAAAATACTTGAGTTGAAGATAATAGGGTGATACCAAAACCTACATGGAGACTAAACTAAATAAAAAATACATCCAAAATCTTACAAAAACTAAAACCACTCCATACTCATATGGATAAAATGAGTTGCATAGTACTTAAGAAAAGATAATTGATTAAATAAAAAAATTGTTCCCTTTCATATAAAAATGGTCATCTACACCAAGGTCTAGAAACAAGAAGATGCCAAACTTAAACCAACCCAAAGTTGGAACTAAGTTGAACACTTCTCTCGTAGTCAATAAAATATATCTAAAAACTCATGCAGGAGACCTAAACCAAAGAGGAATAGATTACACAATCATAATTGATACTCTTCTAAACCATATAATACTCATCTCTATACATAAAGAAGACAAAATAGTTCAAGATTAGAACAGCATAGAAAAATCTACACCTACTCCTTGGAATATGATCGACAAAAAGCACCAAGATGAACTATCCATAGAAATGAAGACTTCATCATCCCTCACAACATACCTCAAGCTCCAAGACGAGAAAGAAATGATGATAGTCTTCCTAGTAGAGTAAAAAATTACTAAACAAAATAGAATAGAGGAATAGGGAGACATCCCACTATAGAAAGATAAGTTTCATAGGCACACTAGTGAAGAGGCCACAAACCCAAAAAAGGAAAACAATACTACTATGCACAATAGTAGATAACTAGTGCATTCTAATATTGAGAGAAAGAAACCAAAATTTTGGTGCAAAAGGAAAAATAAGGCACCCCAAGCATTTCCAATTAAGCTACATGAGGCAAGATACTAAGAAAGAAAGTGGTTAGGGAAAACTATTCCATAGGGAGAAAGGAAATCCACAAAAACCAAGATTATACAAGGAAAAGGCTAGGGCACAAATCCAAAAAAGTCCCAAGAAGACCATTCAACTTACATATGATGGTGTTGCAAAAGAATAAAAGATCCATCATTTTTTCACTCACATCTCCATATATGGTGAAAACTGCCATTAGACCCACCCAATAAGCCCCACCAGAAAAATATAGGGCACCATATAATAAGGTAGGAAATGTGCTAGCCAAAAACACCAAACACACATAATTCTAGTCCACAAATAAAGAATACCATCATCTTCATCATCCCTCTCACTATCATTTGAATTGATTCCTATAACATTCAAGCTGCTAGAAAGTCCAAGCCGACCTCCCTTCTTGATATCCTCATCATCATTTATGAAAGTCTATGTGTTATTAATTTATTTTAAAAAATAAATTCAAAGTAATTACAACAATTTTGTATTATTTGATTAGTAATTATTTTAAAGAAAATTATTATTTATGTCTCACACTAAAAATATAAAAATGACGAAGAAAACTCATGATAAAAAGAATTATGTATTATTACAATAATTATAAAATTTAAAAATTGTGTCTTACAAATATAGATGAAACAATTAAAAGCTAACTTAAATAATGAATACTTTTGTATATCAATAACACATTGGAATATATAACACAAATAGTTGGTAGATAGGACTGAAATATTATAACTCACAAAACTAAGAAACAATAATTAAATATGTTAAACATAATGATTTTGTGAAATATTTTTAACTATAGTAACATATGAAATTGTTCATTCAAGGAAAAGTTAGATGAAACAAATGTTACTCCTACATACATTTATTATTGTCATTAGTGCAAAATGTTAGGTAGTGATAATAGAAGATACTAGTTGGTGAACATAGTTAAAAAGCCATAGCATTAATCAAGACAAGGAAAAGTATAAACTTAAGTATGAAATAGTTATAACAAAGTATTGTATACACCAAGTAATTATGTGTACATTCAATTTATGCCGAGCTCACTTGGGTGATGAAGATAATTTCTTATGTCTGCCAAGTATTCCAATATTTTCCAAGTTTAGAAGACAATGTCTACCAACTTCACTTAGGCATGGAAGAGAAGTTAGTAGAAGTTGAGTGTTAACTAAGCTTACTCGATCAATGAAGGCAAGTTGGATGGAACAAGTACTAACCAAGCTTGCTCAGTTACAAAAGGAAGTTTACGAAGATACAACATTAAGTGAGTTCACTTGGTTAACATAGGAAAATCACTTCTAAGTTAATGTCTACTAAACAGGGTCAGCTAATGAAGGATTTTCTTGTTTTGGCATATTAAGTTTAATGAATTTATTTTTTGGTTCTAGCCAACTGAGGAGATGAATAATTATTCTAATATATATTCAAGTCAACTTGACAACGTGTATGATATAAGTATAAATTCAAGTTTAGGATTGAATGTGTGCAAGTGTGTGGAAGAATAGAAGATGCTTAGAGGAAGTGAAGGATAAGAAGAATATCCTCGAGGAGATGCTAAGATACATTTGATTAAGAAGGATCATGTATTCTAGCTAGAATTGAGAAATTGAGATTTGAAATCAGTAGTAGAGTTGTATTAGAAATCAGGTCAGAGCATTGTTACTCTCTAACCATTGTAGTAGTGAGCTAAATCTCTTAATAAATTTGGCTTAACAACTATTTGTAAATCCTTTAAGAAGATGACATTTCTAGATTGAAGTGTCTAAAGAACTCTAACAAGGAAACTCCTGAAAGGATGATTAAATCTTCCAATAGGGTCACACCTAAAAATACATTTTGTAGGCTTTAACAGGGTTGGATCCTAATAGGGCTCACTTTAGAAGAGTGAAAAATAGTAACTAGTCACAAGTAGTGGTTTTTTCCAAATCGAGTTTCCATGTTAAATCTCGGTGTCTCTTGTGTTCATGCTATTTATTTTATGTGTGTGAAACTAAGTTAAATAATGTTAATCAAAGATAATATCTTAAGTTCTACATGTTCATTATTTCCAAGTAACAGTTGTTATTTTAGTGGTTACCAAGTTACAACATATTATTAGTGTTAATTGAGTGCCTATGTGCTAATTAGGTTACAAAAGTTTCAGTAGAGTTTATGTTTTTGTATTAACATATAAGGGATTTGGGATTTATTTTATTAGCAATTGATTCACCCCTCCCCTCTTAGTTACTCCTCTTATATTTCAAACACATTGAGCAAAAACATATCAGAGGAGCATGGACAAAGTACTTAATAATCTGCACATGAAGCACCTAAAAATTTAAAATGGTACAAATCTATGTATTATGATATGACTGGGCAAAAAACTATGTTTGCATAGATTAAGGAGAGTATTTGGTAAGATTTATTAGGAAGATTAATTTGATTATATGATTCAAAAGAAGAGCATGAACCAACAAAATAAAATAAATGAAAGGAAGGTAAATATAGATGATGAGGTAGATTCTAGATGATTGATTTTTATCTATAGCATATTCTAGAAGGTTCATAAACCCTAACTAGGTTATGGATTGTACGAGGAAAAATATGAGGCAAGAGATGCAAGAAGGATAAGGTGGAATAAACTCAACTTAGTCCTACTAGCACTTTGCCAAGATTACACATGTAAGCCAAACATAGAATTGAAACAAAGAGACCATAGATTTCATATATTTCTTTATTCATTGATTACATAGGATAAAAATAACCAACATGCCTACTTGTGATACCTTCTGGGTTGTGACCTTATACAAAGAAATATAACATCAACTTACAAATGCAAAGAATTGATCTATTTTGTGATATTTGCAACTTCTTCCTATCTTTCTCTTCCCTTCTACTTTTTCTCCTGCATCAAATCCATGTGTTTATATAGCTGGTTAGACCATAATTTGGCTAGTTAGGTATTTAATTACAATATAGCTCTAGTCTTGGAGATGTCAACCATAACTCAAGAAATAGGCATCAATTATTCACACATTATTAAGGATAGGTTCAAAGACATGTTAAGAGTTGTCTACCAACTGTGGAAGATACCATGCCATCACAAAACACCCAAAGATAAACAATACACTTCTCAAGATGAAATCAACAAGAAAGAAAGATCAAAATGAACAATAGTGAACTCGAGAAATGTGACACATATAAATTTGCACGCTTAGTGTAAAGACTAGAAATGGGTTCTCAATATCATGTTAATCATGCATATCAGAAAACTCAAGGCATCAAAGGCTACACCACAAATAACAAATAGGTACAAGAAACAAGAAATATTTTTTGGTGATGCAAGATTTCTCATGACCCAAGATGCTCCTACATCAGACACTTGGTGTGAGTAAAGAATGCATGTCCACATTAGGCATTGTTGATTCTTTGACATGAATCATAAAGATCCAACTTAGCTTGTGTTATCCATGAACTATCTTCATTTGGTCTATCTTTGCAATGAACAAGGTATTCCATATAATATTTTCATTTGGTGCTCTTGCTTATTATTCTATCCAAGATCTTTCCAATGATGTATGCATTCTTCTTAGGATAATATAGGTTATCTTTTAATTCCTAATCTACTTCAATGTACTGGAAGATGTCAGAAATATTGAATATATGTAAAATATCTATATCTCAAGCTAATTCAACTTCAAAAGCATTTCCACTATCAAATTTCCTCAAAATTTGACAAGTGCCAAACTTCTTTCTCTTTAGCTTACTTTAAGTACCAATAGCGAATTTATTATCCTTCAAATGAACCATCACTTTATCTCCAACCTCAAAAGATTTATATCTTGTTCCTTTATCTTCTGTTTGTTTATCTTCTCTTTGTTTATATCTTCTCAACATTGTATCCATTGTTCTCCAAAGTATTCTAAAAAATGTCCAGTAAATTTTGTATCTCTATATGAAATAATAGTCTTAGGTAAACCGTGCAATATCACCATTTCCTTGAAGAATAATTCAACAACATGTACTACATTAAATATTTTCTTGCAAGGTATGACATGAGTCACTTTTGAAAATATGTCCAATACTACTAGAATAAAATCATTACCTATTTGAGTTCTAAGAAAACTAAAAAAAAAGTCCATACTAATATCTTTCCAAGGCTTATTAGGTACAAGAAATGGTGAATAAAATCCCAAATTATGACTAACTCCATTTGTTGTTTGGTAAATTCTACAACTTCTAACCAACTTCTATATATCCTTATAAATTTGAGGCTAAAAGTACATATTGGAAATACACTTCACTAATTTATCAATCCCAAAATCTCCAACTAGTCCTCTATTATGCTTCTCCTTTGTGATATTATCCCTCATAGATCCTATAGGTATGCATAATTATCTTCCCTTAAACAACATGTCATCCTGAATTAAATAATCACCCATTTATTCTGCTCACTTATCAATTCATTCTTACAAGACTTCTAAGATTTTGCAAAATCAAGATCAATTTCATACAAATGCTTCAAATCATCAAAACCAAGTACCTTAACTATCATTTTTGTCAAAAATTTTGATGAAGGGTGCTCCCCTTAGTACCATAAAAACATAATAGAAATAAAGAAACAACAAAAAATGCAAGAACAAAATATGGATTTGTTATTATCACTGCAAATTTAGATTACATAATTCACAAGTATAATATGCTAAGCCACATGGGCACCTTCATTACAATAATTTTCAAGACAATGTTGTGAACTACACCAAAAGTAGTTCCAAAAAATGTTCAAGCCTTTCTTAAATAGGAAATTTTATGCCACTCGGGAAGGTTCTAGATGCTCAAACTTAATACATAGGGCCAATAGACCCTAGCAATACATATAGATTTGGCCAAACACATCTTTGACAAATTATTCTAGAAATTTTGGGTAGCCCAACTTTGGAAGGCCATACCTCTTGAATCATTACTCCAATTGGCTATTATAACCATGTTTTAGAAATACCAACTCCTTATTTACAGGCTTAGAATGGCACAAGTGCCTTTTCATCAAATTTTTGGACCTCATCCATGCACTCTAAAGCCTCCAACAATGAGCTTGAAAAATTTTCTCCTAAATTTTCCAACAAAAATCTACAATAACTTCTTTGATACTTAAGTTAGAGCAATGAGATTTTTATGGTAGGCTTATAATTTTTAAATGAACCTTCTTGTAGAAAATGAAAACATCCCAAGCTCATATGAAAAACTTATTAAAAATAGTAAGCTCCCATAAATAGTAACCATGATGTCTACTATTCCTTATTAAAATAAAAAATACTGAAAATAAAATATTTTTGGTTGATGCAAGATTGTCCTCACACTCAGGATGCTCCTGCATTAGACACCTAGGATAATTTGAAAAGTGACTTTGTTATGTCTTAGGTGTTTAGAGGTAAACTAAGATGGTTAGCCTCCTCTTATACTAGCCATGATGAACCATCTATTGGCCTCTCTTTCCATTTGGTTAGATGTTCCTCATAAGTTCTACTCTTTTACTTTTTACAATATGACTATCCACTATGTTGGGACTCAAAATTTCCTTCCTAATTTGAGTACCATTCTAAGCTTTCGAGCCTTATGAGTGCATTTAATGCATGTGTACCTGGCTATCTTTTTGAGGCCTAAGAGGTGTTTAATATTTCTAATACCTTTCATTCAGTATATTGACTCATCCCATGAAGATAAATTGCCATTATGGATCATTCTATGAAGTTTTGTTTTGAGCAATGTCCAAATCTACATTGTTGCTTAAATGTGAAACAACAACAGGAGGTCTAGTTTGCAATTGAATATCTTGTGCCTGGAAATATTTCATGACCCACTAGTTTTCAAGTGTTTAATATGTATATCAAAGAAACTATATTTTAGATTTTCAGTAAATTTGACATGTTTCATCTAGGTTTTTAGTTCCTCAAAGTTGATTGCTTATTGTTTCCATGCTGATGCTAATTATTCAAAATTCTAGGAGGCCCTATTTGACTAGTTGTAACTTTGACCCAATTGATCAAATGAGAAAATTCCTTTTTTATTACATTCTAGAGGCCAAAAAATTTCTATGTTTTAGATTTGAGCTTATGACAAATCTTTTTGATCAATTTTCAAATCTAATTCCATATGCAAATTGTATAGTTTCATTGGTATAATAAAGTGTAGATTGATTGATACTCTTGTTCAGGGTGTCATAACTCTGAATCTATAATAGGTGAGATCAAATAGATTGTACAATTGAATTCTACTCTAAAATTTCTTTAAGTGTGTTAGTTTTAACAAATCCATCTACACACTTTCCTAGGTCCATTCTGTTTGAGAAAATCATTTTTCTGCTATTGTTCCTAATTCTCCAAATCCAAGTAGACCACTTTGACCTCTTGCTAAATTCTCCCAATTATTTTTTATGAGCCCAAATCATAGATTTATGTCATCCTCATGATAATAAGCCAATGCCCTAGTTCTCACACCTTCAAGTGTCAGTTTGATCTATTTCTAAAGCCAAAACTGAATGCAATTTATGTTTTTCTAACATGCTTTCTTGCAAGCAGTACTAAGAAGGAAAATTTGATGGTCAATATCATTTTATCCAGATTTTTTCATGAGAAAAAATTTGATATAGTACAAGAATGTAGAACAAAGAATCAACATATCAGTTATTAGAGCTCAATTAGGTGTTTTGGTTAGTTTTTAAAGCCAATCAAAGGATTGTTTGGCAAGAACTTGGTAGTTTGCAAAAAGTGATAAAATGAGTTTTAAATGATGAGTCAATGTTTGTAGTTGATTTTGATTAGTTCTAGCTATTCATCAGACTATTCTAAGATGTCAGGTGTTTCAAAATAATTTTTTTTAGCCAGACCCACTTTATGGCCCGACTACAATTTGGATCTACTATAGCTTCTGAATGGGTCTGTATTCTTAAATTTAAAAGATTTGCACATCTTTAAAAATATGCTCATTTACTTTGACTAAAGGTATAATACTCACAAGGAATGTCAAAATATCACAAATGACTGAATTGTGCCTCCACAAAAATGTATTTCTTCTCATTGGGGCAGTATGAATAACATGAGTTGAAAGCACTCAAGGATGGTTTATGGATTGGCATTTTCTCACCATATGAGACAAATTTTTATAGAAGGATGATTAGTGATCACCTTAGTCAGTAGCTTGGATAAGAGAAGATGTTTTACAATTTTGATTTCGAGGATGGTAAATGTGCTTTACATCTGGAGGGAGTGTCTCACAATCTTATCTCACCTACACAGGTTGCATGGAGAATAGAATATTATTTTTGTTGCTATGGTGAAATAATTTGGTGTCAAGCATAAAAGTATAAAATCAAAATGGTGAGATCATTTTGTGTGGATCGTAGAGTAGTTGACACTCAGCAAGGATTGGATATTTACATAATGGGCATAATAAACAACAAAAATATTTGAAAGAATGCACTTTAGAAGATATGTCCAACACAACATGTCAACATGGTGTTCTAAGAGATGTAGAAAGGTACAAAGCTAGAACTATACTCTATCTTATAATGCCCATTCATTTAGTGTCTTTCAAAGCATCAAATCTTGTAGAGTATAAACCAGGAAAACATCATCACACGACCCAAAATCTTGTGGGTGTTACTTGGATTTCTACTATTTCCACTTCTCTACACTTTTCTAGATGTTATACACAACACTTTTAATAGTTGGGTAAGTGGATATGATTATGGAATCCGTTTATATGATCTTCATTTGGGAGAGGGTAGTGCTTATAGAGATGAATCCTCTACCTCTTCAGACTATTGAGATGGCAGTGATTCATTATAGGCAAAGTTAAAAGAAAGAGAAGTTGGAGTGTGTGATTTGTCCCAATGAATTTGAGAAAGAGGAGGTGTTATGGTATTTATGGAAGGATGCAGAGGCTCTATTCAACTTGTTTGACATAGATCCACCTTTCAATGTGTTTAAAAAAAGACTTTGTAAATCACCTTTACCCTCATAAATGATAGCAATATGGGAAACACCAAATGCAAGTGGTGATAGGTATCTCGCCTATGGAAAGTGCATGAGCCTAAATCATGGTATGATGTCTGTAGTGCGAGAAGAGGTATTGTAATAGAAGGCTAACTTGGTGGTTTGGATATTTAGGGATTAATCTTAGATTTGAACTTGATGAATGACAAATATTTCTCATTTTAAAGCTAAATTAGAAACATGGGTGTTACCGTTCCTTGCTGCTAAGAGGGACATGTTTCTCATGATGTAAGAGAGCTTCTTATGGATGTCACTTGAGAATTTAAAGATATCCAAATGAAGAGTGTCACTCCTACATGTATAAAAATCAAAAGTTTCATGAACTAAGGGAACAATGTGGAGATTTGTAGACCTCCATGGTATGAAGGAGGTGAGTTGTGTTGATGAAGAGGAGCTTGACATAAATAAGGGGATGTTTTCATAGTCACGAGAGTTGTGGAAGGATAAATAAGGGTAGGCCAACCATGCAGAGAAAAAATAAAGGGATAAAACCACAAATTTTAGTCCCACATAGCTTGTATAAGGAGGATTTTTGTGTTTCAAGTATCCAAGAACTTTACCATTAATTGTCTAAACCTTTATGCTTTATGACATAAGGCATCTCATGTGTAGGGCCCACCTGATTGGCTCGAGGGAAGTAAAGTCAAATTTTGACCAAGCACACACAACATGAAATGATGATGTGACACGTTGACTAGACTTGACCAGACTTAAAAGAAAGTGACACATGGCTCTAGCTAGAAAAGTTACAATGTGACACATGGTGTGGAAACTAAGGTAGATGATTACATGGCAGATTTAGATTTGATGCTCTAGATTTTTCCATATGGCAAAATTTGGTAGTCAGTGCTTCTCCACATTATGAATTTGCTTGACTATTAGAGAAAGTGAAGAAGTGGCTAGCCAACACATGGCATTAGGCCTAGATTGGCAATGATGTGGTAGGGTAGAGATCAAGATAATAATAGGTTGACACATGGTGGTGATGTGGTGAGGGGCCAATAAGCAATGATGTGGCACAGTGAGTGTGTAAAGGCCCCAATAGGATACCTCCATGTGGAAGAGCAGTGGACTAATTAGAGGGTGCTACATGGTGCCTGAGTGGTAGATGATGCTACAAAATTGGGTGAAAAATAGGCTGACACATGTGAAGTCTAATTAAAGTAGTTTGATTTGGATGAAAAATGAAGGGGAAGTTTTGAAAATGTAAGATATTAATATTTTATTATTTTCCTAAAAACGTACATACACAAGAATTTTAAATTTAAAAATATGATATCCTATAGTTTAAATTTTAGAAAGGGATTAAATTTTTGCATAAGGCATTTATATGAGATGTAGACTTGAGATCCTTACCAGGGACTTGATCTTCAAATGGATGTCTTAGGCATCTCCGATGTGCTAACATAGGACTATCATATACCATTGGAACTGAGAGAGAACAAGATTTCTATTTTTGGAGTTTTTTTTCATACATAAAGCCATTAGTTTGAGTTATACATGCTTTTGTACTAGATGCTCATTTTTTGACCACATTCAGGTATAGGAGTTTAGAGTTGGTTTTTTGGCAAAATGATCTACTAGGTGAATGCCAAAGGAAGTAGGGATTCAATTAGGGATATTTTTAAACTCTTACATTAGTTTGTTGAATGATTTAGTAGCATTTTTAGATGCATACCTGATGTACTTTTCAAGATAAAGTTTCTAATAAATTAGGAAGAGATATTTCAAGGTTTGTTACACATAATGATGAGATTCCTCTCTAATTTTTATTATAGAAAGATGAGAGATGTTTTGCAACAACATGGAATGAAGATTCAAGTAAACACATATCACTTATAGATTAGATCCAACTTCTTCTTCCTTTCCTATATATTTCTCTATCTCTCTCATGGTAAGGGTTTCAATTTTTGATATTTTTCATTGATATGATACCATGTTGGTTGTAGTTAGTCTATGATGCCATAAGGTTGGATCCAAAATTCCATTTCCACCATTTTCCTTTAGCATATTTCTATGTTATGAACAATAGTAAATAAAACTAATATAGATAGTTTTGATCTTTTTAGTGGTTTTAGGAGTTATTTGTAGGCATCTTGAATATATAGTTTCAAAGAAATGAATACAATGAGCAACAAAATTCTTAGTTTCATTGTGATTTTCATTTCCTATCTCTGTAATTTGCAATGTTTTGTGGTTTAGGGACAAAGAACTTAGACACATTTGCATCCCCTTAAGGTTATATGTCTGGTATTTTCTATTGTTGGAACAAAGAGCCAAGTAAATGCTTGATGTATTTGATAGGGTTTTTGGTTATTTGAGAAGGATATTTCATGAGAATAAGGTTTTTATGAACACTAATGTCTAATTCACAAATTGATAAGATAGATTTGATGTCTTGATGTATGGAATATGTCACTAGTATCATAGATGAATGTATGTGATTTATGGAACTGCCTAATACATAAGGCACTAATTAGCTATAGGATCAACTTGTTCTTATTGTTGCATATTTGGGGATTTGTTGAATTCAAAATTATGATCATTTATTTCCCTTTCCATTTAAGAGTTGATAGGATGCCCTCATTTGGCTTGTGGATTTTATAAGATTTACAATTTTCTACTGCACATCTTTTTCATTGCATGAGTATAGGACAAATAAGGGTTTTATCTGCTTTATTTAGATTCAAGTGTATGTTTTTTAACAACTAGTACCATATGAATGAATCTGAGGTACACCTGCTTAGGTTTTAAAGATACTAAATAGAAGGGTCTAGCCTTATCGTTGGCCTGATGTCTACAAGGATATGTTTCATAAGCATTTCTAAAATCATGCCTTTTCACTATCTTGCACAATCCAAACTTCTTCATCTTTAGCTTATTATATGTACCCACTAGAAAATACTCTTTTCTCAAATGAACCATTACTTTATCTCCAATATGAAATTCCTTATATCTCCTTCTCACGTCTGCCTTAGCCTTGTACTATGTATTCATCTTTATGATGTGTGCCCTCACCTTCTCATGGATATTCTTCAAATGTTTAGCAAATTCTTTAGCTTCAACATTACTTATCTCTCCTTTATCTAACTACCTCAATTTAGAAGCATTTCTAGGACTACTCTCATATAAAATCTTGAATGTGACTTACCAATACTCCTATTGATAGAATTATTATATGAAATTTTTTCCAATGGTAAAATCAAATCCTACACCTTGGACTTGTCTTCAAACAAACATCTCATTAAATTTCCCAAACTCCTATTCACCATTTATGTTTGTCCATTAGCCTATGGATGATGCAATGAATTGAACTTAAAATCTATCTTCAACTCCTTCCACAATGTATACTAGAAATACCCAACAAATTTGGTATCTCAATATAAATCTATACTCTTTGGCAGACCATGTAGTCTCACCACTTCTCTGGAAAAAATCTGCCACATGAAAAACATCACTAGTCTTCTTGCAAGGAATGAAATGTTTCATCTTTGAAAACTTGTTAACCACAAAAAAAAAAGAATCATGCCATCGTTGAGTCCTCGGTAATCCAAGAATAAACCCCATGCTGATATCCTCCCAAAACTTCTTTGGTATAGGTAATGGCTAATACAACCCTATATTTAGCTTCACTCATTTCTCCATCTAACATACTCTACAACTTTATACAAAATTCTTCACATCTTGCTACAACTATGGCCAATAATAATTCTTAGAAAAGAAAAAGGTTTTATCTTTGCCAAAATGTCTAGCCAATCCTCTAGTATGCTTCTCCTTGATGATATTCTCTCTCATTAAACTTTTGGGAATACATAATTGCATTTCTTTGAACAACATACCATTCTAGATCATGAGATCCAACCAATTTGTCCTATCAAGTGTCACAAGTTTTGTACAAGCCTTCTATGATTTACTAAAATCAAGATCATCTAGATACAATGTATTGAGTTCCTTGAACCCAACCAACTCTATTTGCATTTTTATCAACAAAATTTGTCTTCTACTAAGAGCATCTACAACTCTATTAGACTTCCACTCTTGTCATTGAAAAAAAATGTATAACTCTACGAAAACGTAGCCCACTTCAAATACCTTTGGTTTAATTTTCTTTGACTATTCAAATATTGTAAATCTTGATGATCAATATACAAACTAAACTCTTTAAGAAGAAGATAGTTTCTCGACTTCTTCAAGGCTTGAACTATAGCATAAAATTCCTAACCATAAACATAATATTTTCTTTTGTGCATCATTCAATTTCTCACTAGAATAAGCAATAGGTCTCCCTTCTTGGCTAAAAATAGCTCCTATTGTAGTACGACTAGCATCACAATCTACTTGAAACACCTTGTTAAAATGAAGAAGTGTTAAAATAGGCTTATTAGTAAGTTTCCATTTCAATAGATTAAAACTCTTATCTGCTTCTATAGTCCACTTGAATTCTTTCCTGTCCCCTCTCATTATTTCAGTCAAGGGTCCACAAATACTACTAAAACCTCTTATGAACTTTCTATTAAAACTAGTTAGTACATGAAAAGATCTTATCTCTATTACACTCCTTGGAGAAGACCGTTCAAGAATAGCCTTCACTTTTTCATTTTTAGACCTTCTACTAAGATTACAAATCCCAAGTACACCAACTCCTTTACAAAATTGCACTTCTTGAAGTTTATCAACAACTTTTCTGCCCTCAACTTATCATACAAATTTTGAATATGAACCAAAAGCTCCTCCAATGTCTTACCAAAGATCAAAATATCATCTAGGTAAACAATGAAAAACTTAACTAGAAACTCCTTTAGTACCTCATTCATGAGCCTCACAAAAGTTCTTGGGGCATTGGTTAGCCCAAAAGACATGACTAACCACTCATACAATACTTCCCTTGTATTAAAAGCAATCTTCCACACATCACCTTTTCTAATATAAATTTGATGTTACCCACTCTTCAGATCTATCATTATGAAATACCTAGACCCACTCAAATAGTCCATAATATCATCCATCCTTAGCAATAAAAATCTATACTTGATTGTAATCTTATTTATAGTGCAAGAATTTGTGCAAATCCTCCATTCTCCTTTATTCTTTGATGCTAATATGACTTGTACATCACATGGACTCAAACTCTCTCAAATCAACCCCTTTTGCAACAACTCATGAACTTGTCTACTAAATTCTTCACTTTTTGATGGTGTCATTGTATGCACTGCCTTGTTTGGAAAATTGGCTCTTGGAATCAGATCTATCTGGTGATTGATCTTCCTTATTGGGGCAATCCATTAGGTACATTATTTGATACAATATAAGAAAACTCTTTCAACATATCTATGACTTCCATAGGTACCTCCTCTATTTATTATTTACTATCTTTTGGAATTATAGAAAAATACATATGCTCATTCTTCATACCTTTGAGAAAGTCTTTTCTATCAACAAAACATATTATGTCAGCATACATACCTTTTCTTTTTTATCCTTCAATGAATTCAACTTATGTTTCACTCCATCCTTGGTCAAAGTGTAGGTATTTTCTTGCCCATCATGTACAACATTCTTGTCAAACTTCCATGGCATACCCAACAACATATGATATATGTCCATAGGTATGATATCACATACTATCTCATCTTGGTAGCTTCCAATCTTGAACTTCACGAAGCACTGCTTATTGACCATGATCTTATGGTCATATTGCAACCAGGAAGGACTCAAATGTTTCTAGCTTTTTAGATTTAGCTTTGTGATCATTGTTTCTAACACTAGATTTTCACTACTCCCACCATCAATGATTACATCACAACACCTATCTTCACATTTGCACCTAGTGTGAAACAAACTCCTCTATTAATAAAGTTCATTCTCACCACTCTATAGGAGTCTTATTTTAACTAGGACTTCTCCTCTCTCAACATCTTCATCAACATTTGTAACTGTAACATCCCGATTTTAGTAGTTGACCGAGTGTGTGTGCATTAGCCTTGTTCTACATGGTCCCGAGGGCTAACGAAGGGTTTAATGGGATCCTAGAGTGTTTTGGCCTAGTCATTTCCAGTTTGGGCCAAAAAAAAGTTGATTTACTTAGTTTCAAGCATACTTACTATTTTTAGTAAGTCAGAAGGACATAGTGCAGGTCAATTTTGGTGATTGGATTCGATACGCCTCAGTGAGAGCTTTTCGATGAGCTATCACTCACATTATTTGGAGTCTGATTCCTAATACATTTTAATCCTTGAATTTTTATTAAAGTAACATCTAATTTAATTGTAAAATATTAAATTGTTACTTTAATATTTATTTTATGGTGATGTGTACCCAAGGGAGACATAAGGGGTATTTTAATATATGTTTTATATATTACACATCTTTTATCCCACATTGCCCATATGAGTTGAGTGGACCCTTGGAAATAGAATAAAAGGAAGTATTTGTGGCTTCATTAGGCAGGTTGAATATGAGAAGAAATTAGTTTGTGAGTTGCAGCTCCGTTCTTGGCATTTGAGGATGTTTATCCTCTCTTGTAACATTCTAGACATCATTCCCTTGGGGTTTGGCCTTTGGAATTCTTTGTTATTGGCTTCATTATCAGGCAGATTTGGTATTTTGCTCATATCTTCTTCACTACTTGATGACGCTTATGCCGCTTGGAGGGAATAGTATTATGAAGGTAGTGGACTGATTAAAGGACAAAGTATTGTAGCAGCAAGTTCGTAAGCATGGGCTGGAGTATTATGTCAATACTGCTGAAGTAATTAGTGAGTTGATAAATCTACCATGTATTTGGTTTTATGAATTCTAAAAATAACATTTTATTAGCAGCAGTTCATTTCCACTTTGCATATCATTGTAGTTTCTTTCTTGTTTATGTTGTATGATACCAATTCCATGCACGAAACACAACAAACAATAAACGTTTGATTTTCGAAGTTATAAGGGGTTTAAAACATTAAACGGAGAAATAAGAAGTTGAATGCAAATTTTTTGACATAATTCCTTTTAGGAATTTGGTTTAGTTTTTTGGGACATCCAGGGGTGTCCATTACAGTGGTATCATAGCTATAAGTCCTGCCATCCTGTGGAGGTCTTATAGGGAATTTGGAACAACTGGATAAAGGGAAAAAGTGTTTGACAAAATGTCAAAACACTAAAATCAGAAATAAATAAAAAACACAGGCTAAGCATTTATGTTTGAGCATGCGATAAAGGTCTTATAATTTTCGTGATACCAGAGCAAGACAAAATAGGATTTCAGACTTGCAAAGCAAACAGTCTAGTACATCTGTGCAGATCGACATTGAATCCAACCATATAGACATAGAGGAGATATTCTTTGATCAAGACAATAATATGGGTGATCGAGATGACATGAATACAGGATTAGGCAGAGGCGGAAATGCTGGTCCAGATCAGGGGGAGGTACTGTTCAGACAATTACTGGATACATAAGAGTAGGGGCAGCATATGCAATAGGAACAGAATAGGCGAATGGACATGATGTTGCAGCTCATGGCTAGAAAGATGGGTGTCAATATTAATCTAGGTGATGCTAACAACAAAAACAATAAAAATGAGGGAAACAATAACAATGGGGGAAACAATAACCATGGAGGCCAAGGCAACAAAAATGGTCCTGAGAATAACATTAATGGTAATAATGGACACAGAAACAATGGAAATGAGGCTGATAACTTTAGACACGTTGCACTCCTAGAATGGACTGTGAGCTCAAGACCTCTTCTACCCACTTTCCCACCCAGAGATCTGGTTCAACCAGTAAATGAACCGCAGATTACCGAGTTACAGGATCAGTTCAAGAGAGACTGGTAGGCTAGTGGATCGGAGTTTCAGGCGAATATTTCTCTTAGAGATTATATGGACTTGAGGATGAGACACATGCCTAAAGAAGGAGGGAGGAATCAAAACTTTGAGCTGAGAAAGAAAGTTGGAAAACTTTCTTTAACTTATTATGATGCTTCAGGAAAGATGACTACACAAGCTTGGGTGCAGAAGGTACATACATACTTGCAACTAAATCCTATGCCTGAGGAGGAGGCTATCAAGTATGCGGCTATGAACTTGGATGGCATTGCACATGAATGGTGGCATCATGGCATGGTAACTTTGGGGCATAATCAGATTACATCCTATGAGGAATTCACCGAAACATTGATTGGGAGATTTGACACTAAGGATCCTGAGTTACATTTCAAGGAGCTAGCACAGTTAAAACGGTCAGGTTCTGTGGATGCTTACATTGTCGAGTTTTAGCGCTTGTCTGTACTTATTACTGATATCTCTCCTAGGAGATTGGTGGTGTTATTTTGTGATGGTCTTGCTGATCTATTATGAGGTTGGGTGAAGGGACATGATCCACTCACCTTAGTTGAAGCAACTAAAAAGGCACGAGATTTAGCCCCTTCAGTATACAAAGGAAAAAACCATTCAACAGATTCTTCCTACCATAAGGACAAAGACAAAAAACCATTTCATAAAGAGTATAGCAAACCCAAAGAAGGATCAAAAGGACTAGACAATGAAACCTTGAATGAACTTCGAAAGAAGAAGCTATGCTTCCATTGTAGAGAGCCTTGGGACTTATATCATAAACATTCTCTCAAGGCTAAGGAAAATCAAATGGAGTATTTTTTAGCAGAAGAGTCAGAGTCAATTCGGGAGGATCAGCTCTCCGATTTAGATGAGAGTAACACTATAGAGGAGAGAAACATTCCTAAGGATGATAGATCGTTGGCACGCTTGACAGGGGCCCAAAAGGAAATCACATTTAAGGTCAGAGGTACTATCCAAGGGCAAAAAGTGATATCTCTTATTAACACTGGGGCTACACATAACTTCATAGATGCACAATTGGTAGCCAGGAGAGGGTTACAAATAGAGGAGCATGATGGGTTTAGAGTCATGGTGGCTAATGGTGATAATTTATTATGCACTCAGAAGATATCTAATCTTTGCATCAGGTTTGGAGATGGCTACGAGTTGGAGGATGAGTTCTATGTTGTGGACATGGGAGATTATGATGTCATCCTCGGCATGACATGGATGGCTTCACTAGTTGAGTTCACACTCAATCAAGAAAAATTGGAGATGAGATTCCAGCATGAGGGCAGAACTGTGGTACTTAGAGGACTTTCAGATGGAGGCTGTAGAGAAGTGTCCTTGAGGAGAATGTAGAGACTTTTTTGTCATGATGACATAGAGTGGGCGGTAGAGTGCTACATTATGCCAACTTCACCAGAGCCACAAGAAAAGAGTCATCCACCAGATATCCAGCAGATACTTGATAGACACGCTAAAGTATTTAGTGATATTCCTAATGGGGTTCCTCCTGACAGGGGGATGGAACATGTTATTGAGCTCAAGGAGGGAGCCAAACTAGTTATGATTACTCCCTATCATCATCCTAAGAAACACAAGGATGAGATAGAGAAGGCAATTAAGGATTTGTTGGAGATGGGGCATATTAGGCCCAGTAAGAGCCCCTTTGCTTTAGCAGTAGTATTGGTAAAGAAGAAGGATGGGATGATGTGCATGTGCATCGATTACAGGGCATTGAATAAGAAAACAATTAAAAACAGGTATCCCATTCCTAGGATTGATGAGCTGATTGATGAGTTGCATGGAGCATGCTTCTTCACCAAAATTGATTTGCGATTCAGATACCATCAGATCAGGATGAGAGCAAAGGACATTGAGAAAACAGCCTTCTGATGTCACTATGGCCACTTTGAGTTCATGGTTATGCCATTTGGTCTAACCAATGCACCTGCTACATTTCAAAGTTGTATGAACTAGGTATTCAGGAAGTAGCTGAGGAGATTTGTCTTGATCTTCTTTGATGACATCTTGGTCTTCAGTAAGACTTGGGAGGAGCACTTACATCATTTGGAGGAGGTGTTATCTATTTTGGAGAGAGAGTCATTGTATGCCAAGGAATCTAAATGTGAGTTTGGCATGACTGAGCTCCTTTACATTGGGCATATCATTAGTGTAGATGGTGTTCGGGTTGATCTCGAAAAGATTAGAGCTATTGTAGATTGGCCTACTCCCACAAACCTTACACAACTTAAGGGATTCTTTGGTTTATGTGGTTTTTATAGGAGGTTTTTTAAGGGATTCTCACATATTGCTACAGCCTTGACAGATCTTACCAGGAAAGGAGCCTTTGTGTGGACAGGAGCAGCAAAGAGGTGTTTTGAGCATTTCAAGCAGGTAATGTCTTCATGTCCAGTTCTAGCTCTACCAGATTTCACAAAGCCTTTTGAGCTTCATTGTGATGCATTAGGTGATGGGTTTGGAGCAGTATTGATGCAGGAGAAGCATCCCATTGCATTTGAGAGTAGGAAGCTCCCGGGAGTTGAGAAAAGTTATTCTATCTATGACCGGGAGATGTTGGCCATAATTCATCATTGGCCAAATTTCGATCATATTTGGTAGGTAGACATTTTGTGATCAAGACTGATCACAACAGTATTAAATACTTCATGAGCCAGCGTGATCTTAATGACCGGCAACAAAAATGGGTGACTAAATTGCATGCTTATGACTTTGACATAGAGTTTGTCAAAGGTAAGAAAAATGTGGTGGCTGATGCCTTATCTTGGAGACCTCACTTATGTGCTCTGGCAAAGATTTCAGGAGATTGGAGAGATCAAATTATAGCAGAGTATGTCGGAGATGCTTGGGCTTCATGATTGATTTCAGGTACCATATAGGATGATCGCTATGAGGTGATAGATGGATTGATCAGAGTTCAGAACAGGGTTTATTTGATTCCATCATCACATTTGAGAGAGGCGATACTGAAAGCATTTCATGATGCACCCACAGCTGGACATCCAGGGGTCTGCAAGACCTACAAGCATATCTGAGAGTGGTTTTCATGGAAAGGGCTCAAGGATGATGTTCAGAAGTATGTCGGGGAGTGTGTGGTTTTTCACCAGAATAAGGGAGACCACACATTTCTTGTAGGTTTATTACAACCCTTGCCCATTCTTGGTAGGAAATGGGAAAGTATTTCGATGGACTTCATCACTGGTTTACCACGAGTGTAGGGAAGGGATTGCATCTATGTGGTGGTGGACCGCTTGACGAAGTTTTCTCACTTCTTTGCTATTCCGTCCACTTACACAACGACACAGGTGGCAGATCTTTTCTTTAGAGAGATATTCAGGTTACATGGGCTACCCAGATTCATTGTCAGTGACCGGGATAGTAAGTTTATGAGTGTTTTTTGGCAAGAGTTGTTTAGGTTGTGTGGTACAGATCTTACACCTAGCACTAGTTATCATCCGCAAACAGATGGGCAAACAGAGATTGTGAATAAATGGGCAGAAGGATATTTGAGGAACTATGTAACTACACAACAAAAGGCTTGGATCAGATGGTTACATATGGGAGAGTATTGTTATAACACCACTTATCATATGTCCATCAAGATGACTCCTTTTATGGCACTCTATGGTTATGAAGCACCTAGCTTCATGGATTTAGTTTTGGGGGATAATAGAGTGCCCAAAGCCAAAAACTTATTGCAGGATAGTCAGGACATCCTGAAAGTGCTCAAAGAGAATATACAACAGGCCTAGAATCAACAGAAATTGTATGTTGATCAGCACCGAATAGAGCATAGCTTCAAGGTAGGGGATATGGTTTACTTGAGGCTACAACCATATAGACAGTCATCGCTCAAGAAGAGTGGAGCTGAAAAGTTGAAACCTAGATTTTATGGTCCCTATAGGGTGATTTGCAAAATGGGAAAAGTCTCCTATGAGCCTGAGCTTCCAGAGGGCAATCAAGTGCACAATGTGTTTCATGTGTCTAGGCTTAAGAAAGCCATTGGTCAGAGTGTAGTGCCTTCTATAGATTTACCCCCTTTGGATGAGGAGGGGAAGCTTGTGTTAGTACCTGAGGCTATTCTAGACACCAGAGAGAGGAAGCTTAGAAATAGGATAGTGAAGGAGTATTTGGTCAGATGGAAAGACCTTCCGGAGGAAGATTCTACATGGGAGAGTGAGCAGGTTATTTAGCAGGCTGGACTAAGATTGCTTGAAGAAAAGCAATTTCAAGGGGGGTAGACTGTAATGTCCCCATTTTAGCAGTTGACCAAGTGTGTGTGCATTAGCCTTGTTCTACATGGTCTCGAGGGCTAATGAAGGGTTTAATGGGATCCTAGAGTGTTTTGGCCTAGTCATTTCCAGTTTGGGCCAAAATGAAGTTGATTTACTTAGTTTCAGGCATACTTACTATTTTTAGTAAGTCGGCAGGACACAGTGTAGGTCAATTTTGGTGATTGGATTCGATACTCCTTGGTGAGAGCTATCCGATGAGCTATCACTCGCATTATTCAGAGTTTGATTGCTAATACATTTTAATGCCTGAAGTTTTATTAAAGTAACATCTAATTTAATTGTAAAATATTAAAGTGTTACTTTAATATTTATTTTATGGTGATGTGTACCCAAGGGAGACATAAGGGTTATTTTAATATATGTTTTATATATTACACATCTTTTATCCCACATTGCCCATATGAGTTGAGCGGACCCTTGGAAATAGAATAAAAGGAAGCATTTGTGGCTTCATTAGGCAGGTTGAATATGAGAAGAAATTGGTGTGTGAGTTGCAGCTCCGTTCTTGGCATTTGAGGACATTTATCCTCTCTTGTAACATTCTAGATGTCATTCCCTTGGGGTTTGGCCTTTGGAATTCTTTGTTATCGGCTTCATTATTAGGCAGTTTAGTTGTATTTTCGGCTACAGGCATATTTGGTATTTTGCTCATATCTTCTTCACTACTTGTCCGACTCTTATGCCACTTGGAGGGAATGGTATTATGAAGGTAGTGGACTGATTGAAGGACAAATTATTGTAGCAGCAAGTTCGTAAGCATTGGCTGGAGTATTATGTCAATACTGCTGAAGTAATTAGTGAGTTGATAAATCTGCCATGTATTTGGTTTTATGAATTCTGAAAATAACATTTTATTAGCAGAAGTTCATTTCCACTTTGCATATCATTGTAGTTTCTTTCTTGTTTATGTTGTGTGATACCAATTCCATGCACGAAACACAAAAAACAATAAATGTTTGATTTTCGGAGTTATAAGGGGTTTAAAACATTAAACGGAGAAATAAGAAGTTGAATGCAAATTGTTTGACATAATTCCTTTCAGCAATTTGGTTTAGTTTTTTGGGACATCCAGGGGTGTCCATTACAGTAACCCTATTCTATCTTTCTATTTTTTGATCTATTCTTCCTTCGTGTTGTGAATATTCAAATGCTATATGCCCGTCTTCTCCATAGTGAAAACATTTCCCACTGAAGTGTCCTCTTCCAAATCCTTGTCCTTTGCCTTTTCCTCTCTAATCTCTATTGTTTTGATCATGGAAACCATTGGAATTTTTTCCCCTCTGCTTCTAATTGCTACTTGTAGCCTCATCCTTGTTCTTTTGATCATGATTTTGGCCACCATAAGATCATTTACCAAATCTCCTATTGCAACCTCTTCTACTATTGTTGTTATCAAAATTTTTACCTAGTTTCTCTTCAAATCTTTGGAAGAATTGGTATGCCTCCTCAATAAAGTTCATTCAAACTAGACTTATCTCATCCTAAATACTCAGGCTTAACCCATCAAAATAATGGGCCACTTTCTTCTTATTAGGTTCTGCATGGCTAGTTCTAATGTGAACTCGGTAGAATTCTTTAGTATACTATTAAATAGATTTTACTACTTGCTTCAAGCCATTCATTTTTTTTTAATAGATCAAGCTTATAATCTATGGGAATGAATTATTACTTCATTTTAGCTATCATCTAATCCCATCTAGTGATTTTGTCTATTCCCTTTCTATTTCACTCTAGTTGAAACTCTGTCCACTAGATCTTTGCATGTCCCTATTGGAAGCATGAATGTTAATGATATTCCTATAGGGGAGTATCATAGAAACATGATTAGATTATTATAATGATGATATGTTACATTCATGACTATGTTTGTCATTGATGTCAACAAAGTAGTTTTCTGTGGTAACTAACAAAGGAACAATGGTAAAGATTATGTTGGTATGGATAGATCATTGAGTATTTTCACTAGCAATATTAATGGAAGATAGGAATAAGTATATAGTATATGTAACTAACCTCAGGTGTAAAAATATTAAGTTTTGAAGAAGTTATGCAAGTTTTGGTGAAGATTATTTAGAGATAGAGTTTACAGAAACATATTCTGGTAAACTTGTTATATCTTTTAGCAGAGTTATTATTTGGAGAAGCAATGTTAAAGGCATGTCGAAGAAATTTTGGAGATGATGTGGCTAAGCTCCCTCATCATAATATTACTTGTGTGGAATTTTATTTAAGTTATAAGATGACAAATTGATGTTATCGCTAAGTAAAATGTGTTCTTAAGGAGGTTATATAATTATTAGATGAGAAGGTGTAAAAGTTGACTCAAGGGAATTATTTTCTAGACTCAATATAAATGAAGGACATTTTTCTTTGATGTAGAAGTGAGTGTTGAAAATTAGCTATATGTAGATATGTAAATGTTGTCATTAATGGCAACACATGATGTACATGCTTGTAGATAACCTAAGAAATAAAGTTACTTAGCTTTAGTGTATTATTTTTTATGCAACTTGTTGTCAATGCCATATTATGAATAGCAAGGTTACATGGAGGTAGAATGAAGTGAGTTGAACATGTGGTTAGCATTGCTTGCAGGAATACAAAATCTAGCATTTGTTATTCATGTTCTAGTGAATACAATTATGTGTTTATCGGATAGGAATAAAGAACAGTATTTGAAGTATAAATTTTTTATACGATTTTATTTTTGAGAGAGAAGTTATATGAAAAAAATATAAATGTTGATAATGATATGTATAACTTCATGTTGGAATTACAATAGGAAAGGTAATCTTCTAAGGAGGGGGTGAATCAGTAGTTTAAACTTGGACCCATAAAACTTTCGCCACACATCCATCTCAGGCATTCAATAAGTAAACTAAAATAACATATAAAGTATATAGATCTAAATCAAGTAAATATGTAGGCTTTTACACACATAAAACTATATAGATTACCCAAAAACCCTCCGAGTGAGATGGTAAAATTGGGGTGGGGATGACACCGACAATTTTTCACAACAGCAGTAATAAAGTGTATCCAATGAAGGTTATGATGTTTTAACCATAAAACATGATCTACCTTATGAAAGGTCTTCCCTATTAAAGGCTTACAAATATTTTTATGTCTCACCTTATTAAATGATTTCAACACCCTATTAGAAGTGTACTGGGTTAGAGGACTTTAACTTACAATAACACTAGTAAATTTGGACCCAATTTTCAACCAAATTTGGTTGAGATTTGACCAAGGTTCATCAACATTTTTCTTGTCAAAATTTTGACCAAATTGCATTTTGGTTGAAATTTTGATGAATAAATTTGTCAAATTTTCAACCAACCTACAATTTGGTCAAAATTTTGATGAGAAAAGTATCGACAAACTTTGTTCAAAAATTGGGTCCAAACGTACTAGTGTAAGTAAGCACCTTGTTAAAGGATTTCATATAGCCTATTAAGACTACTCTATTAAGAAATTTGACTAAAATCACCTATTAAAATGTCTTAGCATAGATCCTATGGTTGACACCCTCTGTACAATGTCTTGTTTATCCATCTTGATCAGATGTCTCAATGTTGTATACTTTTCTCTATCCTCTGTTATGCTCTAACTGATTTTGCAATTCACACTCTTTTCATAACCTCTAAGTCACCTCGAATTCTCTGTCTGCACATGGAAACTATCCTATTCTCTCCTTCAACTCTCCTTCATCTATAGATAGCTTAGGGTTTCATCCTCCTTAAGAAGAATTTGGTGGCAGCTTAGGGTTAGGTATGAATTGACAGCTGATATTCATCCATTTTACCACTTAATCCTTCCCTTTTTTGATTGGCTACATGTAATTGCATAGGGAATCCAACTAGAGATTTGTTCTTATCTCCAAAATATCATAATTTACCTTTAAGTCAGCTCAAAAATGGTTTACATAGTTGTTTGTACCATTAGAAACAAATATGTCAAAACTATGTCACTCGACATTTGAAGTCTCTGACGCTTGGCATGCACTAATCTCTCTACCATGACTCGACACCTACATTGCTTGGCATCCATTATTTACTCAGTTCTTGAATCACTTGGCATGGTCTATCTACTTGGCACTTGAGTGACTTGACACATGAGTGGTTCGACACTCACTATAGCTTGGCATGGTCTATTATTTACATGTTGTGCTCAACATGTATTACTAGTTCAGCATGAACTAAGTAAATAGCTTAAGTGTGTTGACACTCGCTTGTCAAAACCAATCTAAGATCAACACTTTAGACATCAGTATAGACAATATGGAATATAGATATTTAAGACTTGCAAAACATTAAAATTAAAGGTAAAGGAATCATTTTGTTTATGAAATAATTACTTGACCAATTAGGGATGACATCCTATATGTTTACTCTAAATTGGAAAGTTTATATTGGTGTTAGCTTACCTAGTAGTAATTTGTGAAAATGCATGGTATTTATGCAAAAACATCTTGTGAAACAATGTGTAAGTTATTTGTGATGTTATGTGCGAAAGATATGAATGTGATGTTTTTTATCATATACAAAAGTGAATTTTTGATAACCTCATTTTGTGATCTGAGATTGATATAAGATCAGAGATTAGTTGGAAAGAAGGTACAACATCTATACTTCTATACTTGAGGAACTTAGAAGATAAATTACTTGTTTGGATAGTGAGCTCTTCTTATAGCTAAAAGTGCATATTTGGGCAGTGAGCTCTTCTTACATACATTGTAACATAACTCCTAATAGGGTTGGAATCTCCTAACAAGGATTCAAAGTCTCCTAATAGGTAATCATATGTATTAAATGTGTTTATAGAATCCTAATAGGGTCCATCCTCTAATAAGGAATATATATATCAATATATCTTTGTAGGCATCATTCTCACTGGGGTTTTTCCTTGGCTAGGGTTTCCCTAGTTAATAAAATATGGTGTTTTGAGTTCTCTTTATACATGGTTACACTTATTGTTCAACATTACTTGTTTACTTTCTTATGCATGGTTAAATGTAATAAATAATATCTAGTTGGTAACAAAAGTTTGTAGAATACTAATTCACCCCCCCTTAGTATTCCCCATTTCTAACAATTGGTATCAGAGCCTAATTACTTAGAAGAGACTTAACAACTTGAGTAAGATCCCTATAGATATGAAACAATTTATGAAGAACCTTGAAGAGGCACTTGAACAAATTGATCTCCTTATAGAAGAAGGAGATAAGTTGAAAGATAGATATAAAGACTCCAAAGTGTATATTGTTGAAATTTGATTGAAAAGATTATTAATAAGAGATATTGTTAAGAGGGAGATTGTTGAAGAAGACTGTGTTTCAATTAGTGATTTGTCACTAATGTCGAACCTGCTATTTGTTGGTAAGACAACTATTTATAAGATTCAAGTACTATCACTTAGTTGATTAATGAAGAGGATTTGATCAATAAGAGGTAACAATAACACCTAGAGGAAAGGTTAAGTTATGATTATGTAATGAAGAACAAGGATTAGTTAAGACAATGATGATATGATGTATTGATGATCTACTTAAGGTTACAAAATGCTAGCTATACTTAGAAAGTTTAGACAAACAAGTTAAACAAAGTTTATTTTCCAAGTTTGACTGATTTGATAATAGGTGTTGAGAAAAGTTAGTGCAAGCCAAGTAGAAAGTCAGTTGGATTTGAGTGGAAGTAAACTCTAGTGGATGCCGAGCAAAATAGTTAATGCCAAGTAAATTTTAGTGGATACTAAGCATCAACAAATTTTAGTTGATGCTAAGCAACACAGTATGTGTTGAGCATTAGAAGATTGATAATGTAGAATTGTTGCATTATGTTAAAGATCAAAGATTCACCAAATATAAGTTGACAAGTTTGTTTTCTTGAAACTTGTGAACCAAGTGGAAGATAAGGTTGATGAGCTAGTGTCACAAAATTTGTTGTAAACCATTTTTATGTGAATTCAAATGAAATCTAGGAGAACTTTCTAAAGAAGACAAGATATAGGTAAGATACATTGTATCCTACCTAATCCATCCAAAAATCCTAATTTGGATGATGGATAACGAGTGGGAAAATATTATAATTTTCTATTTATGGGAATGTCTAGTCATGAAGCAAAAGTTGTTGTTGTTGTGTGCGAGAACCTAAGGAGAAGGAATTGAAGGTTTTGTTTCATCAAGTGACCCAAGAGAAGAGTCTACAATGGCATGTTAAACAAGAAGGCTTAAGAAGATGAATTCTTGAAGGAAGAACAAGTTGTTAGAGTTACAAAGTATGAAGGCCAAGCAGAATTGAGGACTGAATAGAGATTTGTAATCTACAAGAGAAGTTGTAAGTTGTATAAGATCAAAGATCTACTGTTACTCTCTAAAAATTATATCAATCTAGGGTAAATCCTTTGGATTAAGGTTGAGCTAATAGTCATTTGAAAATCTTTTAACTGGGTGGCATTCTAAGTGAATGGCCTAAAGTCCTCTAACAAGGCTCACTTTTAACAGGGTGATTAAAATCCCTTAGCTGGGTCACATTTAACACTATGTATTGTAACTTTTAATAAGGTTGGCCTTTCATAGGGCATCACATCAGAAGATTGAAAAGGAGTATCATGTTACTAGTGGTTTTTGCCAAATTGGGTTTCCACGTAAATCATTGTGTCAAGTGTGCTGATGAATGTGTTGTGTTTCATGCTTTACATTTCTACAAGCTAGTTTGACAGTAACATACAAGTTTTAGATATTACATAATGGATGCATGTATGGGTATGAATATTTTATGGGTTCACTAAGTTGTGAAAAGTTTTATTTATACATCTAGACCTTGGATAATTGATTCGTCCCCTACCTCTCAGTTATTCTAAAGCATTCCAACATATACTAGACAACCAAAGGACAATATTAAGCATCTCAAATCCAAGCCTACATTTATTAAATCTAAAATTAGTGATGATGAATATTCAAAATTTAAGATAGAGTACAAAATCTTGAAGCATGAATAGAAAATTACAAATCTAAAGTTGAGTTTGAAGAATGATCCTAACAAAGTTGAATTTGATTTGAAGACTAAAAATTTAGATCTTAGAGCCAATCTAACAAAGAAGACATCTAAACTTGAAGCACTAAAAGAAGATCATGGAGAACTTCAAAAGTACAACACTATTGTAAAAAGTGAACTAACTTAGAGCAAGCTATAGCTTGAAAAAAATTGTTCTAGTAGAGAAAATCATGATGAACAAATATCAGTACAAAGACCTACCTATGATAAGACTAGTCTTGGTTACATATTTAACATGTGTGCTAAGAAACTTGAAAGTGGATTAAATCTGAAAGAAAAAGAAAAATCTAATGATAAGATTGAATCTAGTCAATCTTCTGTTAAATCTAAAGATGTTAGACAAGAGAAGGAAACTAAGAAATTGGATGAATCTAAGAAAATTGTATCTCCTAAAGAAACTAGGTATGAGTTTTGAGGTAAGTGTTTTTCATGTAATGATATAGGTCATATGAAAAGAGAATGTACAAATAAGTCATTTAATCATGTTATAAATTTTTATTCTCATTATTATTGTGGTATTGGTCATAAAGAAATTGATTGTAAGAAACCTAAATATGATAATGATAAAAGGAATAGTAGAATGTTTGGAATTACTAACCTTGTAGATAGAAGAAGATCTAATGAGAGGACATCAAGAGAAAGAAGACCTTATGAATAAAGAAAGGAGATCATGTGTTATAAGTGTAACAACTCTGTACACATAGCCTTGAATTTTCAAGCACCTATTGATCAACATAATGCTAGAAGTAGAACCCCCATACGTTAGTTATGCAATAACTTTGGACATATAGTGACGTATTGTAGAATGGACAAAAGGAACAATGGAAAAAACTTTGGAAATAGAAGGAACAATGAAAGAAGCTTTGGAAATGACAAAAGGAATCATGAAAGAAACTTTTAAACTAACAAAGATAATGGAAATCAAAGAAATGTAGATAGTGAACTTCGAGAAGAACTTGATGAGACATTTGTAAAGGGATTAACTATTGGATCCAAAGAAAAGTTAGATGATGTAGAGAAAGGAAGATTGAAATCAGCAATCAGTTTTATTCAACCAAGTTGAATTAACCTTGTTCACAATGCCAAAATTTGAAACTTCATTTAGAGATCAAACTATGAGTAGCGAGGTTGAGAAAAGATGTATCTAGATGAGTTTAGATTGTAGCTAATCTCGCCTTTAATTTGGAGCTTATCAAAAGAATTTATAAATGAAATAAGATGCAATATTACAATAGAAAAAGTTTATTTTGTTGCAGAAGATGAAATCTATGTTTTCATAACAAATTTCATGGAGTGAAGTTTTCTGGAGCATTGTCATGATGAAAGGAAGCTATGCCTAACCTCATATAGCATTTGAAGATCAGATAGATTATTTTGAGAAAATAATTAATTTTAGAACGAAATTATTAGCTTTTTTGATTTAGCAAGGTATGCAATTAATGCAAGTTCATGCTGGATAAATCAATAGAGTACAAACTTGATTAATTCCACATTGTGATTATCTCAGAAGCTTAAAGCACTCAGAAGTGATCTATCAAAACAATTTTGAGCAAAAGTCTACTTTGAAAAAAGGTATTTTATCATTTTTATCATTGAATTTCTTTGATAAATTTCTATTTGGTTAAATCATGGATACAAAAGTAGTGCATGACATTGAGAGTATTGAGAGACCCAAATTGAAGGTTGTACCTATAAAACCCTTAGAAGGAAACCTTAATTCATATCTATCAACAAATCCAAACAATGTAGTTTACTTGGAAGACATAGGAAGTTATTTATGTAGAAAGTTTGAAAATGTTTGAGGTGAACTTATGAACAAGGATATGGAAATTATCTTCAACCATGATATGACTGCAAATCCTAAATTTGAACATAAAAAAGATTTAGATTTATTCAAATATTACTTCTATCATGAACTTGATAATAAAGAATGGACTCAAATTATATTTAGCATAATTCATAATGGGAAGTTTTGGATGGGAGATAATGTAGTTGACATTTCTACTGACCTTATTCATGAGGTTAATGGTCTTAAAAAATAAGGCAGTGTACCCATTGATGAGAAATTAGTCAACAAGAAGGTTGAACTCAATACTAAAGCAATTTATAATGGCAAGGAAATGATGATTAGCACCATCAAACAACATGATGTAAGATTCTTGAGCACAATCATTGCATATTCTATTTGTGCACATTCTAAGAGTGATGAATTATGAGCAAGCTTTATCAATGCATCCTATAAGATTTGTATTGAGAAAGAACAAGTAAATTTGAGTGAGATTTTGATAGTACAACTCCTTGAGAGTCTAGAGAAGATTAAGAAAACTAAGAATGGTGTATTTAGATTTTAGTCACTAATCAATCATACTTTCTTAAATGTACTTAAAAAATTTCCATTTCTATCGGTTACAGAGATCATAAGTAGTGAAAGATGTACTATGGATAAGATAACAGATGTTTGTAGAAGGCATCCTATAGATAAAAACTTGGATACCGGTAATTTGATTATGAGAAAATTTTAGAATGAAATGAAGCAAAGATTGAGAATTGCACCAGAAATTTTTGATATATTTAAGGATGACATATACTTTATGGTAGATATAGACCTAACTTACGTTGAAGTAGTAGAACCAAGGGAAACATTTCTTTAACCCTCAGGTTATGAATTGAGTGATGATGTAGCTATTGGTTACATTAATCTATTGTTGAACTCTAGAAAGGACAAAACCTCATACAAATTTGGAACATATGAAGAGATAACTTAGTCACCTTCCTAGGAATCTTTAGAAAAAGCATCTGATAAGAAGGTTGAGACTATGACAAAGAAAGCATTGATTGAGGCCAATATGACAGAAAGAGAGTCATAGGCAGTCAAACAAATAATATATGAACTAAAACAAGTTGGTGAACAAGGTGTGATGTATGTACCTCCTCTATCAGTTGGTCATGCATTAGGTGTATCCATTGCAATGACTCATATAGAGAAAAACATCCCATATGCTATTGTATCAGCCAAGAAACCAAGTGAACCGAAAAGGAAGTATGAAAAGCTAATAGAAGTTGAGATTCACAAGTGAAAATAGTTAAGCAACAAGCTCCTAGACCTGAGAAAAGGAAGAAAAAATTGTTGACAATTAAAGATTCTAGTGAAGAAGTAGAGGAACAAGAAGTCAAATAACCTAAAAAAGGCCATTACTTCTAAGTAGCCAATAGGTAAAAGAAATAAACCCTAAAAACTAAAGATAGAATAGATTAACACAATTATTGCCAATGAGGGGAACTTTGTGCAAATGAATAATTTTTATGAGTTTTACCATGATATTGAGCAGGAGAATATTGATATCTCTATAATGAGATATATGATTCTTAACAATTTGAAAGTTGAAGACATTGAAGGCATTGTGAATCAAAAAGTCTATGACAAAGTTATAGAAAAGAAGAACCAATTCATAAAGAAGATATGGAACTTCAAAAATCTAAGTTGAGAACTATGTGCAAAACTAATGATGAGCAAGAAATTAGGAAATTGATGAACAATCTAGCACCTTACTTACAAAGGAAGATTGGGCCATTTCTTTTTATTGGAGGTGAGAAAAATGTCATAAGAAGTGAAATAGGTAAAGCCATCAACAAGATGATGCTTGAATTAAAGACACCATCTACCACTACAGAGAAAACATTGGAAGTGTTAGTAAGTGGTGATATAATGCAAGTTGATCAAACTAATATTACTATCAATATTGAAGATTATCCTTTTAATCATCTTGAGTCCCATTTCAAAAATATTCAAGATTACTTAAAAATGATTGAAGAAGAGAAAATATAGTTAGAAGAGGAAAAGAAAAAGGTTGAAGAAGCTAAGATAAAGTTGCTTGAGGAGGATAAAAAGCTAGAAGAATAAAAGAAAGAACAAGAAAGGAAGGAAAAAGAGAAGGAAGAAGAAGAAAGAAAAAAAGGGAGAGAAGAGAAAAGAAACCAAAGGAAGATGAGGCTAAAGCATCTAGCTTATCCACTCCAGTATCTCTTGCTGATCTTATAGGTGATGATGATGATCAATTTGACTTGGTCTCATCTTTAACCAAGTTGATTAAGAAGAACAAGAAAGTCAAGAGTTCACAGAGGACATTAATGGAGGTGACTGATAGATTGCAAAGTACTCTAGTAGCCAAACATATAGAAGTAGACCCTGAATAGAGAGCTAATCATAAAGAATGATTTGCTAAGTATTAATACTTATATGAAGGAACTTTGAAGATGTCAACAAGATGGCAAGGTACTATACATCAAACTTACTTTACCTCATAAGTCGATTAAGATTTTTGATAATAAGATGCAAGGGAAATTGAGTGAGTTGGAAGCTTTGGCAAGTTAGTTACAGTAACCCTCTAGTAGAGTTGATGATTTTGAAGGACAAGTTTCCACTGTTCACATTAACATTAGGAAACTGCAACTTGAAAAGGAGAAATTTTGAGAAGATTATAATATTTTAGAGAATTTATAGCTTTGAGTCTATCATCCATTAAGAGACAATTGGACAAATGTGTTAAAATGAAGGATACTTATTCCAATCTCATATATTCTAACCTTAATGCAGTTAAGATTTTATCATATTCTTTATGTGCAATTCTCACTACTACCAAAGCAACCAAGGGCACATGGGAGAAAGGTTTGGATAGTCCAAACAAATTTTTTTATGATTGTATGAAGATGATATTAGCTTAAGGAAGTGAGACAAAAGTTTTGATAGTTTTTCAAAGCCATTAGAAATAGCTTTTTAATAGTTTTTGGACATTCAACCTTTGTTATTGATGTTAAAGGGGGAGAAGTTGTATGAGAAAATTTTAACTATGTTACACATTTTTTAGTCATATCAAAATAGGCAACATATCTAAGATGAAGTATTTGTAATAGATGTTAAGTATAGGAATGTTTTAGGTTTTGGAAAAGTTTTTGATACTTAGCCAATTTTTCTACTTTGTTGCCATTAATGCTAAAGGGGGAGAATGTTGAGAATTAGCCACATGTAGATATGTAAAATTTGTCATTAATGAAAACACATGATGCACATGTTTGTAGATAACCTTGAAGATAAAGATACTTAACTTTTTGGTACTCAAAAAATTGTCTAAGTATGAAAATGGTTTACAATAGTGTATTTTTTTGTATGCAACTTGTTGTTGACATCATATTATGACTAGCTAAGCATGTGGTTAGCATTTCCCACAAGAATACTAAATATGAAACTTGTTATTTATGTTCTAGTGAATACAATTATGTGTTTATTAGATAGGAATAGAGAAAATTATTTGAAGTATAACTTGTTTATATGATGTTACTTTTATGAGAGAAGTTATGTGGAAAAAATATACATGTTGATGATGATATGTATAACCTCAGACATCAGTACAGATAGTATGAAAAAGAGATATTTAAGATTTAAAGAACAAGAGAATGAAAGGTAAAGGAATTATTTTGTTTACAAAATAATTACTTGAGTAATTAGGGACAACATCGTAGATGTTTACTCTAAATTGGAAAGTTTATTTTGGTCTTTGCCAACCTAGTAAAAATTTGTTGAAAAGGAATGGTATTTATGCAAAGACACCTTGCAAAATTTTGTGCAAGTTATTTGTGAAGCAATTTGTGATGTTATGCGAAAGATATGAATTTGAAGTTTTATATCATATATAGAAGTGAGTTTATGATAACATAATTTTTTGATCCGAGATCAAGCTAAGATTAGAGATCAACTAGAAAGAAGGTACAACATCTATATTTCTATGTTGGAGGAATTTAGAGGATAAATTACTTTTTTAGGCAATGAGCTCTTCTTGCATACATTGTACCACAACTTCTAATATGGTTGGAATCTCCTAATAGGTATTCAAAGTCTCCTAACATGGACTCTTATGTACTCAATGTGTTTATAGACTCCTAATAGAGTCCATCGTCTAACAAGGAATATATATATATATATATATATATATATATATATATATATGGGTATCAATCCCATCGGAGTTTTCCCTTGGATAGGGTTTCACTAGTTAACAAAATATGGTGTTATGAGTTCTCTTTGTGCATGATTACTCTTATTGTTAAACATTATTTGTTTACTTTATTATGCATGGTTCAAACTAGTGAATAATATCCAATTAGTAACAAAAGTTTGTAGTATACTATTCACCTCCCCTCTGAGTATTCCCTATTTCTAATAGTAAGAAGAGTGAAAAGAGAAGAAAAGATATGAAAGTTGATTAATTAGGTTGACATGAAAAGATAAGAAGAGTAGAGTGAAGTTGGAGAAAACTTCATTGCCAAGGATTTCTTTTAAGATCCAAGGTTTGTGACCTAGTCTACAAGGTTTGATGGTGATTAGTCTAGTTTATAGGATAGTTGAAAGAGGATAAAGCATAGTACAAAGAATTATTCTACAAGGAATAATTGAGAGATTAGTTGGACAATAAAGTTTAGTGATTTTTCCCTAGAAGCTATTTAGATAGTGGATCCTTTTGCCATCTACAACTCCTAATAGGGTTGCCACAACTCCTAACATGGTTGGAATCTTCTAACAAGGATTTAAAGTCTCCTAACAGGGACTCTTATGCACTGAATATTTTTATGAACTCCTAATAGGGTGTATCCTCTAATAAGGAATATATTTATTTATTTGTGCATCATTGCTACTAGGGTTTTCCCTCTGGTCAAGGGTTTCCCTAGTTAACAAATTTGGTGTAATTATGTATGTGCATCTTGTTATGCTTGCTATTTACTTTGGCTACATTGTTAAGATTAATTAAGGTTGATAAATTTTTAGTTGGATAAATGACTCATCCTTACCTTTTTAGTCATCTTGGTGGACTATTATTTCTAACAATTTGTATTAGAGTGGCAGGTCCTTGAAGAAAATGCTTAACAACTTTAGGAGATTAGTGGGGAGTTATTTTAAAAAGAATAGTCCTAAGCTTGATGGAGGAAATTTCATCACCCAAGAGATGAAGCTTATTTGTGAGAGATTAGAATTGTGTACAAAAGTGAGCAATGAGCTTTTCAATAGAGGCACAAGTAAAGATAGATCAAGATCTGAACAAGATATGAAGATCAATGAAGGTATTTATCTCCTCACAAAAAGAGAGCAAGAAGGTATGAAATTTTTTTCTTGTTGGACATGCAATGAGTTTGGTCATTTTTTCTTATTGGACATGCAATGAGTTTGGCCATGCCCTAAGAGAGTAAGGAAAACTAGAAAGAGTTCACTTTCTAATGAAAATGAAAAATTTAAACTATGGAAAGGTTGTTGAATTATTGTGATGATAAGATAGTGAACCTAAATTAGTTAGGAAAGAGGAAGTATTAGAAGATATTTCTTTAGTAACTATTGTTCATCCAAAGGCTAACCATGGAAGGTGGAAGTTATTATTAGAAATTACATGTAGAATGAGAATCAGATTGAAGAGAAGAGATTAAATCCTAGAGCAAAAGAAAGAGTTGAGTTGAAGACTCCCAAATAGAATGGGATTGTTGGAAGAAGGAACAAGTTAGTACAAGAAGTATCAAGAGCTATGTTAGCTGAGAATGATGTATTAGATATTTTGGAGACAAGCTATGAATATAATAGTTTACACTATGAATAGAGTATAGATCATAAAAGGTATAAACAGGACACCCTATGAGTTGTGGTTTGGTCATTCACCATCAATAAAGTATTTGAGAATATTTGGAAGTAAGTGTTACATAAAAAGAGATGATAATGTTGGTAAAATTGATGCTAGAAATAATGAAGGCATGTTTCTTTGTTATTCATTGAAAGAAGAGCCTATAGATATTATAATCTAATAACTAAGACTATTGCTAAAAGTAAAAGTGTAAGAGTTGATGAGAAATTTAGGATACAAGAATATTTGTTTACAATAATAATGATGAGAATGTTGTTGTTACTAAACAAAAGAATGATGAAGTATTATTTGGGACTAACAATAATTTGCAGAATGAAGGTGAGCTAAGGCAGGAACATAGTTCAAACCTAGAACAAAGTTAAGAGTTGAGATAACAACTCCTCCTTCTAGTAATAATATGACAAAGAATCATACACTAGAGTAGATTATCAGTGGCAAAGATAAAGTTGTTATTAAAAGAAGTAGAATAAATGAAGAACTATGTTTGATATCTCAAGTAGAACCAAAGAATAAAGGTTAGGTATGCAAAGATGACTAATGGAAGCAAGCTATGAAAGAATAGTTGGATTAGATAGTGAAGAATGAGATATAGGAATTGGTCCCTAGATCAAAATACAAGAATATGATAGGAACAAAATGGGTATTTAGTAACAAGATAAATGAATAAGGTCAAGTTGTAAGGAACCAAGAAAGATTGGTAAGTAAGGGTTACTCACAACAAGAAGGTGTTGGAAATATAGAAGAAATAACTAGTAGGGGCGGTGAATAAGTTACCACTAAAATAAATCCTAGATCCCTTCAATGTCAATAATAAAATTTAGACTAAGAAAGTTGATTACTACTGTTACTCAATAAACACACAAAAAATACCATTACTCAATAAATGTAGTGTGAATTACTTTTAGCAAATCTTCAAACATTAACAATAATTAACTTGCAAGGATAAGAGAAATAACATGAACATATGAGACAATAGGATTTAACCTGAAAACCCAATTTGGAAAAAACCACCAATGTAACTAGTTACTATTTTTTACTCTTCTGAAGTGAGCCTTGTTAGGAACGAACCATGTTAAAGGTCACAAAACACATTGTTAGGTGTGACCCTATTAGAGGATTTAATCACCCTACTAGGAGTGGCCATGCAAGAGGTCTTAAAACAATTCAATGGAATTTCCACCTTGTTAAAGGATTTACAACTAACTATTAAACCAACTTTGTTAAGAGATTTTAGATCACTACTACAATGGTTGAGAGTAACAATGAAATGATCTGATTGTGAGTCAATTAAATTGCTAAATCCAAATCTAATTTCTACTTAAACTTGATCCTTCCTAGTCGAATATTACTTTTCTACTTCACAAGGATACCTACTTATCCTTCACATTCTCTCCCTTTCTTTTCTTTTTAATTCAATTAATACACTTGCACACACACTAGAAATCTCAAGTTGATATTTTATTTATACATTCTAGATTGTCAAGTCCACCCAAATCCAAATTACAATAACTAATATTCATCATCATAGTTGGCTAGAATAAATACATAAAGTAATTAAGGTTCATATGCCAAAACAAGAAAAAGCCTTTGTATGCTGACCTTGCTCAATAGAAACAAACTTTGGAACAATTTCCTATGTTAACCATCAAAAGCTCAAGAAAATCCTTTGGAAACCAAGTGAACTTGGTAAATACTAATTCTGTCCAACTTTCCCTTCATTAACTGAGTGAGCTTAGATAATACTCTTTTTTGCCTCATTTCCTTTGATGCCAAAGTGAGCTTGGTAGACACTATCATCTATTTTGTGAATGCTCGCTAGACAAGGACAACTGTCTTCACTAACCAAGTGAGCTCAGTAAGCACTATTTCTCAATTGATATAACATTTTGGTAACATCAAAGACAACACACAATTAATCACTTGTATCCAACAATCTCCCTATTTGGCATTGATGGCAACAAAATATGTCATAGCACAATGAAATTTTGAGAACAAGATTCCCTTTGATAGAAAGTTTCTCCCTCTTTGATTTTACACAAGAACTTCTTCTTTATGTTGTATTCTCCATTTACATAACTTCTTTTCAAATTATCCCTCTACAAAATTTTAAAAAGATAAAGATATTATAGTAAACTTCTCCCTCTTTGACAACACATACCAAAGACAAAACATGCCAAACTTGTATAAATGTACCTTGATTACTGATTCATGTGTGATATTCTCTTGATTATGCTGCATCAACTGATCAATATTTAAGTTGGTTCTTGTTCATGCATCACTAAACTTTATTAAGTGAGCTTTATATAGGGTAATGACCCCTAGCTTACCTCTTAGACACAAGCATGCATCCTTAGATAATGGCTTGGTGAATATGTTTACAATTTATTCTTTTGTATGGACATATTCTAATTGCATTGGTGTTATCACAATACATGACTACTGGCTCTTTAATTTCAACCTTCATTCCTTGCAATAATTGTTTGAACCAAACAATGTTAGAATAATTTACTACTACTACCGCATACTCTACTTCTGCTATAGATTGGGATGTGTGGTTTTGTTTCTTGCTTGTCCAAGGTACTAGCCTTTTACCAAGAAAGAAAGCTCAACCACTTGTGCTTTTTTTCTCATCAAGATTTCCTGCCCAATCAGCATCAGTAAATACTTTTAGGTCTAAGTTCCTCCAAATTTGTACCATAAACCATGGTCTTTAGTACCTTTCAGATATCCCAAGATTCTTTTGATTTCCATCATGTGATTTTCTTTGGGTTTAGTGTAGAATCTTGCCACTATTCCAACTGCTAAGGAAATATTAGACCTTGTGTGAACTACATACTGTAATTTTTCAATCATTGATCTTTATAAGGTTTGATCTACTTCTTTGGAGTCATCATCTTTGGTAAGCTCGAGTCTAGTACACATAGGTGTACAAACTGGTTTATAATCTTCCATACCAAACTTCTTGAGTATCTCTTTTACATACTTGGATTGAGTGATATAAATACCATTTTTGTTCTATTGTATTTGCAATCCATCAAAGAATTTTATTTCACCAAACATGGACATCTCAAATTCTTTGTTCATTTTTTTCTAAAAATGCTTTTCATTGGTCATCATTTCCTATAAATAGAGTATCATCCAAAAATATCTCTACCAACATAATTTTGTTATTTGGTCCTTCCTTGGTATATAGACTACTATTACCATTTATTATTTGAAAATCAATCTATATCAATTCATTATGTAGTCTTTCATACTAGACTCTAGGAGCTTGTTTAAGACCATACATTGCTTTGTGTAATTTACAAACCATGTCCCTTTTCTCAGGATCAACAAAACTTCTAGTCGTTCAATGTAGACTTCTTCATCAAAAATTTCATTTAGGAATGTAGATTTAACATCCATTTAATATACTTTGAATCCTCTATGAGCTTCATATGCAAGTAGAGTCCTAACACCTTCTAATCTTACAACAGAAGAAAAATTCTCAGCATAATCAATTCCTTCTTCTTGAGAATAGCCTTTACACACCAATCTAGCTTTGTTTCTTGATACTTGTCCATCTTCATTCAACTTATTTCTAAATACCCATTTTTTTCTATTCATATTTTTATCTTTAGGCCTAGGAACAAGAGTCCAAGTTTTTTTCTTTTCTATCTATTCTATTTCTTCATTCATTGCCTCAATCCAACTTTCATTTTCTAGAGCATCTTTAATACTTCGTGGTTCAAATTTAGCAAGTAAACATGTACCTTTTACTTTGCTTCTTGTCATAGTACTTTCTAATTTATCTCCAATAATCTGATTAGATGCATGATGCCTTCTAACATACTTGGTTAATATAGGTTCTTTGCCTTTTGAATGAAATGCACAATCTTCATTTTGAATTTCAAGTTCAGGCTCAAGTCATTTAGACTTAGTAGGCATTGGCACGGTAGCTTTAGAATGTGACTCAAGTCCCTATGACTTTTTTTGTACTTCTTGCAACTCGGTAGCTATGGAAGAATCTGGAGGTGAAGTCTCCTTATTATTAGATATGCTGAGCAATGTATCATGTTTGAAGTAAACAATGTTTTGTAATCTTTTGGTTCCTTTTTTCTTTCTTCTTCAATCTTTTCTACAAACTCATCAATTCTCACATGGTGCACTTTCTATGATTTTATGAGTAGAAAAATTTAAACATTTATATGCCTTACTTCTATAGAAATATCCTAAGGATATACCTTCATCACCGTTCAAATCAAACTTGCATTTTCTAAACTCTTTTAAGATATAACATTTATTGCCAAATACTTTCAGGTAACTTACATTGGGTTTTTAGCTGTACCATTATTCATAAGGATTTTTATGTGAGTCCTTCTTCGATTGTACTTAGTTCAAAGTATGAACTGTAGTGTTGATGGCTTCCTTCTAGTATTTGATAGCAACATTCTTTTCAATCATCAGAGTTCTTGCACAATCCATGATGGATCTATTTCTTCTTTCAGCTATTCCATTCTGCTTAGGAGTGCTAGGGGTTGACACTTGCCTTTTGATTCCTCTTTCAATACAAAAATTATTGAATTCATTGGAGATGAATTCATGATCTGATGGACAGATCTAGACTAATTGTAGTATTGAATGCTTAACTAAAATCAAATTAGAGGAAGTCTTAATACATTTAACATAAATGAAATTAAGCATCACAAACTCAAAAGCTTTATGTGAAATAAATAGAATTGAGAGATAGAAGAAGATAGAAAGTGCAAACAAAGTTTGATTTCAAAGTTTGCCACAAACGTGACTACATCTCTAGGTTGGATCCAATAGAGTATGAATGATCTGATTAATCTCTAGAAATCAATTATAAATATGCACCAAAGAAGACCATTTCTTCTAGCACTTTGATAGCATAACAATACTCTTAAGTATAAAAATAGCTCCAAAAAATCTCCTAGAAAAAATCTCCCTATTCCTTAAAAAAAAACTTCACCACGAGCAATTTCTCTCAAGTCTCCCTTAATTTTCCGTTGCCTCCAAATGACATCCTACCCCCCTTTTTATACAAAATAATTGGCTTAAATTGGCTCAAAACCAATTAAGGGTATAAAAAAAAAATCCCCTTTGAATAACCCCCTTTGCCATTTTTACATTTTGGCATTTATATAATTTTAGGGGTTAATGTTGTTAAAAATAACAAATAAATCTATTTTAAGGGGGCTCCGCTGTTTGATGCAGGTTAAATAACACATCTACCATGCATTTAACAAGCCACATCAATGGTGTATTGGCACGTAGCTATTTTAGGGGCAGCCAGGTAGAGGGTTCAACTCCCACCTATGCATCTTTTCAAATGGCTTTGGTGGCATTCATAGTTTAAATAGGATATTTGACAACTACATCATAAACACTCCATGTGACTCAATGACCATGCCTTATTTTTGCAAAAGGGTGGTTGGGGGTTTGACCCTCACCAGTCCAAGTCTTCAATCCACTTGTGTAAATGCCACATGTCAAATAATGATGTCACCATTTAAAAAAAATTTCCTCCATCTTCAAACAAGCATAACTTTCACATATGAAGTCTATTTTTGATGAAATGAACGCTGTTGGAAAATTTGTGACGAGATCTTCATTTTAAAACCTATTGTTGACCACATTTGAGATGGTCTAATTTTTCCCCTTATCTAGCCCTCTGGTTTGCCTATTGACCAAAACTTTGACTGAGCGTAACTTCTACATCCAAACTTCATTTTTGTCCATTCAAGTTGCATTGGAATCAGGACATGGAGATCTTTTTGATGGTGCAAATTCTGGAGAGAAATAAGACACTTCAATTTTCACTGAAAATATCCACTGGATTAGGCCTCCCCACTGAAGACCTTTTGGACCTCCAAAAGTGACATTTATTCTGACATAAAGTGAGGACTTGGCCTCCCCACTTGTCTTGTATCATCTATACATCTAAATACCTGACTCACAAGCACAATGAAGACTGCAACAACATTGTTGATCATAAACATTATTCTATCACTTCCATAAGCATCTACATCAACTTTCGTAGCCACTAACCAACAAACATTGACTAGCATCAAGCTGAACAATAATGTAGAAATGAAAGAGAATGAATCAACAATATATCAATCCTTAGCATTGGGAACATTTTTACCCAAGGAACCATCAATGCTTTCAATTATCATTCCCTCATGCTGTACTATGGGTGCATCTTGCAACATCTGACCCTGGTTAGCTACTCCAAGTTCAAGTGTAGAACCACATCTACTGATAGAAATAATAGTTAACTCTTTACTTGCATTAATTACCCTCTTTAACTGCCCTTTGTTTACAAAAGAATGATTAGTCTTAATCCTGTGAGAATGCACAATATGCTGAATGCCATCTTTAAACAAGTGATAATGATTCTTCTCCCTATAGAAAATTTCTTTTTGATCATAAAGATAAGGGCTACCAAGCACTATCCCATAGATATCCAGTGGAACCACATCAAACTGTACTTTATCCACAAACTTACTAGTGATTGCGAATCTTAAGGTGCATTGTCTTGTTACTTGCAACTTATCATTTTCACAAATCTAGCCTAGTGGATAAGGTTTCTTATGTAATGTGGTTTTCAATCCCAACTTTCTCACAATACTCTTAGAAATCAAGTTCACTTGAGAACCACTATCTATGAGTGCATCAATTTTAGTGTTCTTAGCAACAACCCTTAAATGAAATAACTCATTCCTTTTCTTATCTTTAGGGAAATCATTAACTATAGATGAAGAAGCCCAACTATGAATAGAAACACTAGAAATAGGAGCTTTACCTTTCAAACCCATAGTTATTATCTTAGTCTCATCATCTGAATCTGAACCAAGATCCATAACAAGATTTTTTGATTTCTTCTTACCTTTCTATTTCTAACAAATTTTTGAGCCCACTTAGGCTTCAATTCGGGATGCAACTTCCAACAATTTTTTTCATCATGACCCTTCGTCTCACAATGAGTGAAAGAAAGTTTCTCATCGTTCTTAACTGTAGTTTCCTTCTCTCCTTTCTTTGTCTCTTCATTCTTAGAAGATTTCTTTACATCATTATCAAAGTTATCAATAAATGATCCTTTACCCCTTGAGTCTAAGTGTGTAGCTTGAACTAACACTTCATCCAAATTACAAGGGTTCAATACCAAAATAGAATGTCTAAAGTAGGAATGAAGACCTCCTATGTACTTCAACAAAGTATCCTAGGTGTACAAAGGAACATTCAAAGCAATAGCCCTATTCCTAAATTCATGGGTGTACTCTTGGATAGTTTGACCTTTCCCTTGCCTAAACATTTTTCAGTCCATCATTAACTATTGCATATGTCCTAGGGGATAAAACTACTTCTTAAGAGCATTAACAAACTCTTCCCAAGTTAAACTGACTCTACCATGTTGTGAAACTTCTACTTTAGTCTTACTCTCCCACTAGGTTAAAGCTATACCTCCTAACTGAAGAGTAGCTAATAAAATTCTATCAACATTATCTAATAGGTTCTGGACTCTATAGTAGACTTCTACTTGTTGAATCCAATCATCCAATTTTTCAGCATTAAGTTCACCATAATACTTAGGCAAGTCAAATTTTACATCCAGTTTGATCTTAGGCTTATACTCACTCTTGAAGGGTTAGAAGAAGTAAAATGAGGAGAAGATGGAGAAGGAGAAGATGATGAAGACGGAGAAGATGATGAAGACAGAGACGGAGATTCATGAGGGTCACTACGACCTCCTACTCATTTGGCTTTGTCATCCTTTAATGAGGATTTTTCTTCCTCCTTCTTCTTAGCTTTATTTTCCTTTCTCAATTGTCGTTCATGTCTCTCTTGGAGAAGAATGTCCACCTTAGCCTTCATCTCGAGGAACGCTCTTCGAAATTCCTTCTCACTGATCTCATTAGGAACCTCCATTCCAGAAATAGACATCTTTGGAAATGTCCTACGCTTCTTGATCTCAGGATTAAATTCTTCAAGCTTGCCTTCACCCTTCTGAATCCTAGATCTTGTTAGCATTCAAGAAAACAATTGTAATAATAGTCAATTGGACTCTGATACCACTTGATTTGTTGGACGGATCTAGACTAATCACAGTATTGAATGCTTAACTAAAATCAAATTAGCGAAAGTCTTAATACATTTAACATAAATGAAATTAAGCATCACAAACTCAAAATCTTGAGGTGAAATAAAAAGAATTGAGAGAGAGAAGAAGATAGAAAGTGCAAACAAAGTTTGATTTTGGAGTTCGCCACAAACGTGACTACATCTCTGGGTTGGATCCAATAGAGTACGACCAATCCGATTAATCTCTAGAAATCAATTACAAATATGCACCAAAGAAGACCATTTCTTCTAGCACTTTGATAGCATAACAATACTCTTAAGTAAAAAAATGGCTCCAAAAAATCTCCTAGAAAAAATCTCCCTATTCCTTAAAAAAAAACTTCACCAAGAGCAATTTCTCTCAAGTCTCCCTTAATTCCTTGTTGCCTCCAAATGACATCCTACCCCCCTTTTTATACAAAATAATTGGCTTAAATTGGCTCAAAACCAATTAAGGGTATAAAACAAAACATCCCCTTTGAATAACCCCCGTTGCCATTTTTACATTTTGGCATTTATATAATTTTAGGGGTTAATGTTGTTAAAAATAACTACTAAATCTATTTTAAGGGGGCTCCGCTATTTGATACAGGTTAAATAACACATCTACCATGCATTTAACAATCCACATCAGTGGTGTATTGGCACATAGCTATTTTAGGGGCAGCCAGGTCGAGGGTTCAACTCCCACCTATGTATATTTTCAAATGGCTTTTGCGGCATTCATAGTTTAAATAGAATATTTGACAACTACATCATAAACATTCCATGTGACTCAACAGCCATGCCTTATTTTGGCAAAAGGGTGGTTGGGGGTTTGACCCTCACTAGTACAAGTCTTCAATCCACTTGTGTAAATGCCATATGTCAAATGATGATATCATGATGATGTCACCATTTTAAAAATTTTGCCTCCATCTTCAAACAAGCATAACTTTCACATATGAAGTCCGTTTTTGATGAAACGAACATCGTTGGAAAACTTGTGAAGAGATGTTTATTTTAAAACCCATTGTTGACCACTTTCAACATGGTCTAATTTTTCCCCTTATCTAGCCCTCTAGTTTTCCTATTGACCAAAACTTTGATCGAGCATAACTTTTGCATCCGAACTTCATTTTTGTCCGTTCAAGTTGCATTGGAATCAGGACATGGAGATATTTTTGATGGTGCAAATTTTGGAGAGAAATAAGACACTTCAATTTTCACTAAAAATATCCACCGAATCAATATACCATCTCTATTTGATATTAAGAATTTCAATCTTTTTCTTGTTTCTTTTTCTACTCTTGCTAGATACCATTTGAATTTCTCAGATGCTTCTGACTTTTCTCTAAGACACATAACAATCATAGTTCTAGAGTATTCATAAAAAAAAGGAATAATTTATTTTTCTCCACTATAACTTTCTACTCCAATAGGTCCACATAAGTCAACATGCACAATTTCAAAGACATCTTCAGATTGATAGCTTTTTCTCTTAAAACTAGTCTTTCTCATTTTACCAAGCTTACAATTTTTGCATAAGCCAACATCTAGTTTCTTCAAAATAGGGATACCTCTTACTTTTCTAAATTTTCTTATCTTGACCATATTATCAAAGTTTACATGACATAGTCTTCTGTTCCATAACCAACTCTCTTCCATTTGAGTAATAAAACATGAGCAATTATCGAGATCAAGATAAAATAGGTTACCTCTTGTTTGTTTGCCTAATCCAATTAGATTCCCTTTGTCATCTAGTAGTCTTGCCTTGCCATACATGAATTCTACCTTAAATCCAATGTTCATTAGTTGTGCCACACTTAGTAGGTTATGTTTCATTCCTTCAACCCAATAGGCATTGTCACATACATGTTCATTGGTTAATGATATGCAACCTTTTTCTTTTATGCAACAAGGTTCATTATTTCCAAACCTTATACCACCTCCATCATAGTGTTCAAAGTGTTCAAATTTTATTGTCTCTAGTCATATGATGTGAACATCCACTATCTATGATCCATGTATCATTTTTACTAACATGAGAGATAAGTGCCATCTTATCTTCTTCTTCATCTGATTCATCTTTTACAATAGTGTACACTATTTCATCTTCACTGTTATCAGAATCTTTAGCCATAAAACAAGTCTTCTTACCTTTGTCTTTGAAGCATTTGTGACTTTTGGATTCCTTCTTGCCTTTGTACATGTATCTTTTCTTCTCATCCTTTTTTTCTCTATTTGGGCACTTGGCAGCAATATGACCAATTTCTTCACATGAAAAATAGATTAAAGGAACTTTACCTTTGTACTTTTCTCTAGTTCTAGAATATTTCTTTGCAAATAAAGCTTCAACAACTTCAAAATCACTATCAGAACTTTCCTCTATTTCCTCTTTGCTTTCTGACTAATTGTCCTTTATTTTCTTGCATTTCTCTTTCAGTGAAAGTTTAGCTTCAAATCCAAACTCAACATTCTCAGAAGCTAGAACATAATTGTCAAAGTTGTCTAATTCAAAAGCTATCAATCTTTCTACCAAGGCATCCAAACTTAACATGTGATTTGGGTCATAGCTCTTTTCTTGAATAGTAGATACTCTAATTGCATAGATAGGAAGAAATGTTCTGAGAACTTTACTTACAATAGTTTCTTCCTTGATTTCTCCTCTAGAAGCTCTAATTTCAGTGACACTAGCTTTGATTCTTTCCACATATTTGGAAAAATTTTCATCTTCTCTCATTCTCGTTTGATCAAACTATCCTTTAAGGCTTTTTTCTTTTGTTCTCCTTGCATTTTCATCACCACCATAAATATTTTTTAGTTTTTTCCACACATCAAAAGTAGTTTTAAAATCTTTGATCTCATCAAATTTATCATAGCTAAGAGCATATGCAATATCAATCATCATGATGTTATGGTTCTTTTTCTCGGCAAGATCTCCAACAAATAATGTACCAATAGGATTTTTCTATTTTTCATCAAATTATTTGCAGCTTGAATCACTAATGGTGGCCAGATGAAGTCTCATGAGTCCCTGCCATGTTGAAAAGTTGACTCTATTTAGCTTTATAATTTCTCTCTTGTAAGACATCCTAATCTTTAGCTTAGGTCATTGAAACCTTTCCTATAAGCACCAAAAGCTCTGATACCAATTGTTGGAAATATAGGAGTAATTGAAGGGCGGGGGAGGGGGGTGAATCAGTTACCACTAAAATAAATCCTAGATCCCTTAGATGTCAACATTAAAATTTACACTTACAAAATAGATTACTACTATTACTCGTTAAACACACAGAAAATTTTGTCACTTGGTAAATGCAAAGTGTGAATTACTTTTAGTGGATCTTAAAACATTATATGTAATTAACTTGCAAGCATAAAAGAAATAACATGAAAATTCAATTTGGAAAAAAACCACCAATGTAACTAGTTACTATTTTTCACTCTTTTAAGTAAGCCCTATTAGGAGCCAACCCTATTAAAGCTTATAAAACACATTGTTAGGTGTGACCATGTTAGTGAATTTAATCACCCTACAAGAAGTGGCCTTGAAAGAGGTCTTAAAATAATTCAATGGAATTGATACCTTGTTAGAGAATTTACAACTAGCTGTTAAACCAACTCTGTTAAGAGATTTTAGATCACTACTACAATTGTTAGAGAGTAACAATAATGACCTAATTGTGATACAATTGAATTGCTGAATGGAAATCTCTTTTCTTCTTAAAATTGATCCTTCTTGATCGAATGTTACTTTTCTACTTCACAAGGATGCCTACTTATCCTTCAAGTTTGGTCCCTCTCTTTTCTTTTCAATTCAATCAATACACTTGCACACACACTAGAAATCTCAACTTGACCTTTTATTTATACCTTCCAAATTGTGAAGTCAGCCCAAATCCAAATTACATTAACTAATATTCTTCATCATAGTTGGCTAGAACCAATACATAAAGTAATTAAGCTTCATATGCCAAAACTAGAAAAATCCTTCATAAGCCAACACTTGGTAGAAACTAAGTTTGGAACAATTTCATATGTTAACCTTTAGAAGCTCAGTTAACACTCTTTTCTAGCTCAATTCGTTCGATGCCTGAGTATGCTTGGTAGACACTATCATTTGTTCTATGAATGCTTGGTAGACAAGGAAAACTATCTTCACTGACCAAGTGAGCTCGGTAAGCAGTGTCTATCAATTGATATGACATTTGTGTAACATCAAAGACAACACACAATTAGTCAATTGTATCCAACAGAAGGAGTATACTATGAAGAAACCTATGCTCTTGTGGCAATAATTGAAGTAGTAAGCTTATTTATAGCCTATGCAGCACATAAAAAATTCAAAGTGCATTAGATGGTTGCCAAGTTAGCATTTCTGAATGGAGAACTTGAAGAAGAAGTATACATAGAATAGACTAAAGGTTTTCCTTTAATAGATGACAAGGACATGGTATGTAGATTGAAGAATGCATTGTATGACTTAAAAAAAACACTTAGAACCTAGTGTGCAAGGTTGGACAAGCATTTGAAAAAACTTGGATTTAGCAAAGGTATGGTAGACAATAATCTATACTTGAAAAAAAGAGGTGATGGATTGTTAATTTTGGTAATATTTTTTGATTATATCATATTTGTAGGAGATAATAATGAAATTGACAAGTTTATAGAAGAAATTAAGAAGGAATTTGAAATGAGCATGATAGGGGAAATGAAATACTTCCTAGGATTATAGATTGTGTAGGATAAAGAAGGAATATGTATTTCTCAAACTAAGTATTTGAAAGATCTATTGAAAACGTTTGGTTTAGAAATATGTAAACCAGTTGGAACCTATGATAACTAGACACAAGTTATCTACAAAGGATGAGACACCTAGCAGAAGAAGTATACATCTATGATTGGAGGATTACAATATCTAACTCACACAAGGCCAGATATAGTAAATGCATTTTGAATTATTGCAAGATTTCAAAATGACCCTAGAGAAGCACATTATGCAATAATTAAGAGGATATTTATATATTTGAAGGGAACATTAGAGTTTGGATTATAGTGTGATAGATGTAATGATTTCACTTTATATACTTATACTGATGCTAATTGGGTTGGTAGAATAAATGACAAAAAGAGCACCAGTGGTGGAGCATTCTTTCTTGAAGGAAATTTTGTTTCTTGATTAAGCAAGAACTGAGATTGTATCTCACAGAGTACAACATAGGCAAAATATGTTGTAGCAACAAATATTGTGACCAGATTGTTTGGATAAAGTAGATGCTGAAAGATATAAGGATAGAATTCAGTGAACCTATTGTCATACATTTTGATAACACAAGAATAATGAATATGTCTAAGAATCCAGTGTTGCATTCTAGGAGTAAGCACATTTCTATCAAATATCACATGTTGAGAGAGAAAGTTGTAGGAAAGGAAATCATATTCAAGTATGTAAGAACCAAAGAGATGATTATAGGTATTTTCACTAAGCCTCTTCCCAAAGAGACTTTTGAGTATTTGCAAGGTATGCTAGGGGTTGTGCCCCTACCTACATCAGAGTAGATGATGAAAGAGTGCATCAGTCCAATGGTACATAGCACTATTGTTTTACTGGACTAAATGTTGATGCTTCCTGTATGGGGGAGTATCTATGGTGGATAGAGTCATCTAGGACTCTTGATAGATGTTGTTTTAAATAGTGTCTTTGGACACTTGAGAAGGTTTGAAATAGTTATTGTAGAGATTAATAGGATGTAATGATAGATGGTTGCTAAAACCTTTTCCATTGATGTCAATGGGGGAGACATTACAACATGAAATTTTTTTTTAATACATGGGAGAAGTCACATACCACATTGAGGTATATCAATGGGGGAGAAGCATGTCAAAAATTGATGGTAGTGATAAGGTTAAGGAAACATACAAGCCAATATGATTGATGAAGAGGATTTGAAAAGAAAGAATAACCATCTTTAACAGTTGGTATTTTTGGAACTAGATGTTTTTCATCTATGTTGTCATTAATGCCAAAGGAGGAGATTGTTGGAAGTATGAATGTTGATGACATTCCTATGGGGGAGTATTGTAGAAACATGATTATATCATTATCATGATGATATGTTATATTCATGACTAAGTTTGTCATTAATGTCAACATAACAGTTTTCTATGGTATTTGATAGAAGAACAATGGTAAAGATTAAGTTGGTACAAATAGATCATTGATATTTTCACTAACAAGGTTAATGAGAGACACTATTAAGTATCTAATATATGTAGCTAACCTCAGGTGCAAAAATATTAAGTTTGGAAGAAGTCATGCATGTTTTGGCGAAGACTATTTAGAGATAGAGTTTATACAAGCATGTTCTAGTAAACTTGTTATATTTCTTAGAAGAGGTGTTATTTTGAGATGTGAGGTTAAATATGTCTAGAAGACATTCTAGAGATGATGTGGCTAAGCTCACTCATCATAATATTACATGTGTAGAAAATTATTCAAGTTACAAGGTAGCATATTTATGTTATCACTAAGTAAAATGTGTTCTTAATGAGGTCTCATAATTATTAATTTAGAAGGTGTAATAACTAACTCAAGGGAATTATTTTATGGACTTGAAATAGAAGAAGGATTTTCCTTTGATATAGAAGTAAGTTAGAAGAGAAAAAAGAGGAGAAAATATATGAACACTAAGTAATCAGGTTGACAATTAAAGATCAGTAGAGTAGAGTAAAGTTGGAGAAAAATTCATTACTGATGTTCTATTTTAAGATCCAAGGTTTGATATTTAGATCCAAGGTTTGTGACCTAGTCTACAAGGTCTGATAGTGATTAGTTTAGTTAACAGGATAGAGGGACAAGGATAAAGAACAATATAAACAATTATTCTACAAGGAATAGTTGAGAGATCAGTTGGATAGTGAAGTTCAATGCTCTTTCTCCAATACTATTTGGATAGTGGGTCCTTCTGCCTTCTACAACTCTTAACAAGGTTGGCAAAACTCCAAACAGGGTTGGAATCTTCTAACAAGGATTCAAAGTCTCTTAATAGGGACTCTCATGTACTTAATATATTTATAGACTCCTAACAAGGTCCATCCTCTAACAAGGAATATTTATCACTATATCATTATGGACATCATTCTTACCAAGGTTTTCTCTCTGATCAAGGTTTCCCTAGTTAAAAAATTTGGTGTAATTATGTATGTGCATCTTGTTATGGTTTCTATTTACTTTGGTTACATGGTTAAGATTAATTAAGGTTCATAAATGTTTTAATTAGATAACTAATTTGCCCTCCCCCCTCTCAATTATCTCAGTGGACTATTATTTCTAATAGCCCCTTCAGTTTTGCCTTCACAAATTTGACCCTACCAAGATCCTCAATATCTTCAACTCAAAGTACTCCTCTAGTTCATTGATCCAATCAATCAACTCCTCTAGGTTAAGATTTCTTGAAAATGTGGGAACCTCAAACTTATGTATTTTTTCAATCTTGGAGATGGCTTTAAAAAGCCTCTCTTCTTCTAGGTTTAGAATTACCTTTGCTTTGAAATTTTCTTCTACTTCATCATCCTCACTTTCATCTCTTATGAGAAGATTTATTCTTCTATGCATTTGTTCTTCCAATGCTTACATTTGTCTTTGTAGGGCTCTAAAACCCTTAGGTGTAACACCTAGAACTCTGTCACCACACTCTCTTCGTGGGTGCATTTTTCATGATTTTATTGAAACCCTTGTGCAAAGTGTCTCACAATAAATGATTTTTCTACATGCTTAGCCCAAATCATGGTCCTAGAGAAAACTACCTAATAGTTAGTGATCTATCCACAGACTCAAGAACTCTAGCTCTGATACCACTTGATGAAAGGTGCTACCCTTAATACCATAAACACATAACAAAAGCAAAGAAACAACAACAAATGCGAGAACAAATATTGACTTCTTATTATCATGAAAATGAAAAATTATAGAATTCACAAGTATAATATGCTAAACCACATGGGTGTCTTCATTACAATAATTTGCAAGATAATGCTACAAACTACATGCAGAGGTGTTTTGGACAATGTTTGGGCCTTTCTTAAATAAACAATTTTATGCTGCCTAGAAAGGTTCTAGATGCTCAAACTTAATATCTAAGGCCAACAGACCCTAACAATATATATAGAGTTAACCAAATACATCTTTGATAAATTATTTTAGAAATTTTGGGCTGCCCAACTTTGGAAGCCATAACTCTTGAATCATTGCTCTAATTGACTATTATAACCTGTTTTTAGAAATGCTTAACTCTTGATCTATAGGTTTGTAAACTTTTCAAACCCCGTCCAGGTACTCTAAGGCCTCCAACAATAAGATTGAAGATTTTCCTCCTAAAATTTTCACCAAAAAATTGCAATAGCTTTTCTAATACTTAAATTAGAGCAATGAGATTTTTATGATAGGCTTGTAATTCTTAAATGAACCTCGATGTAGAAAATGATAACATTCCAAGCTTGTATGAAAAAGTTACTCAAAATAGCAAGCTCCCAGAAATAGTAACCACCTCTTCTACTAGTCCTTGTTAAAATAGAAAAGACTAAAAATAAAATATTTTTGGATGATGCAAGATTGCCCTCACATCTAGGATGCTCTTGCATAAAAATTCCTTCTTCCACTCAAAGAAATAACAACCTTCTGATTGTCCACTTTTATGTTTCAAAATAAATGAAAAATTATGCAAGTACTACTTCATGTGTCTTTGATTCAACTTATTCTAACTTCCCCAATATTAAAAAGCTTTGTGGGCAATGAATAACAAAAAATATTTAGACATAAAACATTGTCTCCATTTCTTCAAAGTTTGAACAAGTGCATAGAAATCCTAATCATAAATTAAAAATATATTTTTAGGACCATTCAACTTCTACTTATAGGAAGCTATGGGTTTTCCTTCTTAACTCAAAATAATCCAATGAAACTTCTACTAGCATCACAATCAACTTTGAAAACTTTATTGAAATCAAGAAAAGCAAGTATAGGCAATTCTTCTACTTTATGTTTTAATGTCTCAAAACTCTTATGTGTTCCATGTGTCCATTTGAAATCTCTTTTTTAACCTCTGATTGTTTCAATCATGACATTACAAACTAAACTAAAATACCTTATAAACTTCCTATAGAAACTTGTCAATCTATGAAATGATCTAACTTCTCCAACATTCTCGAGTATAGGTCAATCAATAATAACTTTTCCCTTTTTAGGATCCATCTTCTTGAACCATCAGCTAAAATGATAGAACCAATATACAGAATCTCCTCCTTCATGAATGAACATTTCTTCAAGTTAATCAATAATTTCTCCTCCTTCATTCTTAGAAACACTTATTTGATATGTTAAAAGTGTTCTTCTTTAGTGCTATTGAATATTAGAATATCATCAGGCTATATAATCACAAATTTTCTCAAGAATCTCTTCAAAACTTCATTCATCAACCTCATGAAAGTACTAGGTGTGCTAGTTAAACCAAAAGGCATAACCAACCATTCATTAAAACCTTCATTTGTCTTAAAAATATTTTTCCATTCATTTCCTTCTCTAATTTTTATATGATGATAGCCACTTTTCAAATCAATCTCTGTAAAATACTTTGCTCCACAAATAATACATTATGTCATCCATCCTAGGAAAGGGAAACCTATACTTTTCTCTATAATCAATGCACATTCTCCATTCCCCATTCTTCTTAGTTGCTAATGCAAAATGTACTACATAAGGACTCAAACTTTCTCTAATTAGATTGTTTTCAAGAACTTCTTGCACTTGTCTATTCAACTCTACATTTTCAAAAGGTGTTAATCTATGAGCTGATTTATTATGCAACATAGCTCTATGTATCACATACATATAGTGACTAATACTTCTCACAAGAGCTAAACCATTAGGTACATTATCTGAAATGATGTCTTGAAACATTTTCAATAAAGATTCAAAATTATCTTAATGTTCTAGTTCATCTTGTTTCTTAGTATTTCTAGGAATCAAAGAAAAACAAATATTTTGTTCCTTCATATCCTTAGCAAACTATTTTTTTGCAACCAAATACTCTCTAATTGTAGTACAATGATTCTCATCAGGCTTGTCTACCAAAGGTATAAAATCTTTCTTCTTCCCATCAATGCATATAGTATACTAATTAAATCTATCATCATGCAAAGCTTATCTATCATACTACCAAGGTCTACCCAAAAGAATATGATAACAATCCAAAGGCATAATATAACACAAGACTTCATCATATGGACAATTTTTAATTTTGAACTTAATAAGGCATTTCTCACTTACAAGTAAATTATGCTCCTTCTAGATCCAAGAAACATGATAAGGTTTAGGATGTCTCAATCTCTACAACTATAATTTGTTAATGAACTCCTCAAATACAAAATTCTAGTATCGATGATTATCTTGCAACATTTTCTAGTGATCTTATACCTGGTCTTGAAAAAATTTCTTCTTAGAATAAGTTCTATTAGAAATGATTTTAGAATAACTGAGAGCGGGTGGGGGGGTTGAATAAGTTATTTAAGGTCCAAATGTCCAATTAAATTTTTTTCATCAAGTAAAGCGAGCCTTCAAAACTCTTCATTCATCTAAGCTTAAACTTTTTGACTTAGCAAGTTATTGTAAATCAACATGTAAATATAACACATGAAAAATCAACAAATAACATAGTGATTTACGTGGAAATCCAATTTGGAAAAAATCATCAACATCATGCTACTCAATTCTCACTCTTCTGAAGTGATGCCCTATTAAAGGTCTCCTCTATTAAAGGTTACAACACACTGTTAAATGTGACCTAGTTAAAGGATTTATCCATCCTATTAGAAGTGGGCTTGGTAGGAGGACTTTAGAACATTAACTTTGAATGCCACCCTATTAAAGGATTTATAAATGGCTATCAAACCAACCTAAGTCCATAGAATTTTTATCCTAACTAATACAATTTTTAGATAGTAAAAATAAGGGGTTTTTGACTTGATTCAATTCACAACTTAAATTGTAGATTTTAGACCACCATTCAACTCTTCACATTACTTGTCTTTCGGTTATTGTAGCTCTAACAACTTGTTCCCTTTCTCAAGCTTTTTATCCTTGAGTCTTCATGCTTGATGTACTAGTGCAATATCTTATATGACCACATATTGAAGTAGAGTCTTAGCACTCTATTCTTCCTTCTCCTCCTAATGTCTTCTCCTTTACACATTTTAATCACTTCACAATTTTGGCACACTAGCAGTACCTGCTTCTTGGTCTATGACTCCTTAAATAAAAGTCTAGAATTGCTTTTCCTGCTCAATTCTTCCCTCCGTTGATTTTGGTTTGAATGGATTAGGTAGGATTCATTGAATTTATTCCACATCTTGTTCCTTCTAGAAACATCATAAAGAATCCTCTTGAATTCACTCAAAAATGGTTTACATAGAATTTTGTGCTACCACCTCATCATCCTTATCATCCAACTGGTTCACAAAATTCAAAGTAACAACTTTCCTAGCTTAGATATGGAAAATATTTGACTTTTCAAATAATGCAGTAGCTTGGCACTATTGAAATTCTGGTGCTCGACACATATTGTATTACTTGGCATCAACTACATTTTATTGACGCTCAACATCCATTAAGTTTTTTTTTTAATACTCAACACCTGCTACTTTGCTCAACATCTGAACACACTTGACTCCTTTTGTATCATGTGGCACACACTAGATTTTTCATTTGCTTGGCACTAACTAAAAATTTTCTCAGCTCAAACTAGCTTGCTCGATGCTCACTAATGAACTTAGTTAAGCTTTGTAGTCAACCTTGTTTCAACTTATTCCTCCAATGTTTCTAAGTGTGTCCAACCTCTATATCTTAAAGTATATTATCAATACATCATTTTACCATTGTCTTAAGTGATCCTTGCACATCATTACAAAACCATAACTCAAAGTTTCTCTTAGGTGCTCTTGTTACATCTTGTTTATTAAATCCTCTCCATCAATCAACTAAGTGATAGTACTTGGATCTTATAAGAAATTGTCATTGTAATAAATAGTAGGTTTGACATCAATGAAAAAATAATGATTGAAAACATTCTTTATCAAACATCTTCCTTCTTTGCAACAATCTCCCTCTTTGATAGTATTCATTTTCAATCAAATTTCCAATAATCTCCCTTTTTGGCATTGATGGAAAACCAAACTAATCAAGCAAGTTAACAAAATGCTAACTAGGTTAAAATAGTAATTCAAATGCCAAAAAGAAAACTTTGCACAAACTAATATTTTATGAACAACATAAGTTAACTTATGACTCCCTTTGAATTCTTTTTCTGATAAACTATCTTCTCGCTCTTTGTTCTGTGATTCCTTTGATTGATTCTTGTTCACACTATTTTCTCCCTCTGAGATGCTATTTCCTTTTTCATATCTATACATTCTTCTTCTTTCTACTACACCTGACTCCTTACATTATTTCTTCTTACGTATGCATTGATCATGTTCTGGTATCAGCTACTTTAGCTACTTCTCAAACACTATTGATCAAATGTTGTTGATCAATTTCTTTATTCTTCTCCCTCAATAGTTGATTAGTTTCTTCATTCTTCTCCCTCTTTGACAACAAGTCCAAAGACATAGTGTTTCAACATCTTAACATACAAGTGTAGCATTTGTAGGTACTCCAATTTCTCCCTCTATCACCTTACTTGTGATTGATTTGGAACTTTAGCACCTTGATTACTTCATGCATGATCCTAAAGTAAATATCCTTTGCATCAATTTGTAATATGCCAACAATCAACTCATTTGATGCAGGACAGTCTTGCTTTATCTCAATTAGCCTTGGTTAGGGGTATCACCCCTAAGTTACCTCTAAGATACTAAAAAGCATCTTTATGTAGTACTTTTGTAAAGATGTCAGCCATCTATTCATTTGAACTAACATATTCCATCCTTGCTTTTCTTTGACCAATTCTCTTACATAGTGATACTTAATTGCAAAATGATTTATTTTGGCATGCATAACAAGATTCTTTGATATGTTGATCATACTTGTATTATCACAATAAAGTATTACAAGTTCAGTTACCTCTTCCTTCATATCTTGCAACAAATGTTTGATTCATACAATATTGGTGCAATTGATAACAACAACAACATATTCAACTTCTATTGTGGACTATGAGGTATAACTTTGCTTTTAGCTAGTCCAAGTAATCAATGTTTTCCCTAAAAAAAAGTTCTCCTCCATTGGTGCTTTCTCTATCATCAATATTACCTCCCCAATCTGCATTAGTGTAGGTCTCAACTCAAAATTTTCACTTCTTTTGTAGTACAAACCAAAGTCATAAGTTCCTTTTAAGTACCTTAGTATTCTCTTTACTACCATCAAATGATTTTCACTTGGATTAGTAGAAAATCTTGCCACTATTCCAATAGCTAATGCAATGTCTAGTCTACTATGTACAACATACTGCGACATTCCAATCATTGATCTATACATTATCTAATTTACTTTAGTTGATTCATCATTCTTAAATAACTTAGGTCATATTACCATTGGTATACTAACTGGTTTTGAATCTTCTAATCCAAATGTTTTGAGTATCTCCTTGATCTATTTTGATTGCGTTACAAATATTCCATGCTTCAGTTGATGCACTTGAACTCCAAAAAAGAATTTGATTTCTCCAAACATTGACATCTCAAACTCATGTTTCATTTGATCAGAAAAATCTTTGAATAGAACATCTTTTCCTCCAAATATTATACCATCAACAAAGATTTCAGATATTAAAATATCTTTACCTTTTTCTACCTTGATGTACAAGTTATTGTTGTCATTTGTTCTCTCAAATCCCATCTTCAAAAGATGTTTTTGTAGTCTCTCATACCATGCTCTAGGTGCTTGCCTCAAACCATAGATTACTTTATGCAATTGGCAGACCATATCCTTGTTGTTCTATGTAGACTTCTCCTTCTAGTATACCATTTATAAAAGTAGATTTCACATCCATTTCGTAGACTTTGAAACCTTTGTAAGTAGTATATGCAAGTATTGTTCTTACTTCTTCCATTCTTGTAACAGGGGAAAATGTTTCCCCATAGTCCAATCCTTCTTCTTGTACATAACCTCTACAAACTAGTCTGATCTTGTTTCCTATTTTCTCACCATTCTCATCAAGTTTTTTTCTTAAGACCCATTTGGTACTAATTACATTTTTATCAGTTGGTTTTGAAATAAAGTCCAAGTATTGTTCTCAATCTGATCTATCTCCTCTTCCATAGCTTTATGCCAATTATCATCTTGTAGAGAATCTTTTACTATTTTGGGCTTAATCTTTCTTAGTAGACGTGATTCATTCCATAGTCTATTCCTTATCATTTGTCTTGCATCCTTGTCACCAATGTTTTGCTCTATAGGGTGGTCTTCTCACATATTTGGCTAGTCTTGGTTCTATCCTTTTTTCCATACTTGGTCCTTCTGCTTTAGAGTCATTTTTCTCTTCTCATTCTAGTATTTCATCATCTCTTCCATGTGTACTAATTTCAGAATCAGAATGTCCATTTTCTTTTTTTTGCAACTTAGCTTCTAAATGCAACTCGACATTCACTATTTGTGACTTGGTTGATACTAAAATTTGTTACTGATTCTCAACTTGATTGGTAACTTCATCTTCAGTTCATATTCCTTCATAGAAGTATACAAAGGATCTATAATCTTTTGGTTTCTTGAATTCATCGACTTGGACTTCTGCATGCTCATCCAAATTTACATTTGAACTTTTCACAATTTTGTTAGTGTTAGTATTCAAACATTTATATGCCTTACTTCTAGTGGAGTATCCAAGGAATATCCCTTCATCACTCTTTGCATCAAACTTTCCATTTCTAGTATCCTTAAGAATATAGAATTTGCAACCAAATACTTTGAAATATTTTACATTAGGTGAGTGACCATACCATAATTCAAAAGGTGTTGCTTTTGTAGTTTTCTTGACTTGTATTTGATTCAGGGTGTAAGCAACAATTGTTACAAATTCTCTCTAGTACTTTAGTGCAACCTTTTTCTCCATCATCAATGTTCTAGTATAGTCTATTATTAATCTATTTCTTCTTTCTACAATCCCATTTTTTGGTGGAGTTCTTGGTGTTGATGTTTTTCCTTTTGATACCTTTGTCATTGCAAAATATCTCAAACTCTTTTGATGTAAACTCTCCTCCTCTATCTAATCTCAAGAACTTTAGAATCTTTCCTATTTCTTTCTCAACTCTAGCCAAATACCACTTAAACATTTGAAATGTATCAAATTTTTTTCTTAAAGAATATGACAATCATCATCCTAGAATAGTCATCTACAAATAACATTATGTATCTATCTCTTTGGTAGCTTTGTACTTCTATTGGGCCACATAAGTCTCTATGGACTAATTCTAGTACTTCTTTGGAAGTGTAGGTTTTTCTTTTGAAGCTTGAATTGGTCCTCTTTCCTAGTTGACACTATTTGCACATTGTATTTTTAAGTTTCTTCAACTTAGGCAGACCTCTAACTTTCTTCCTTTTGCTGACGCTAATCAATTGTCAAAGTTAACATGACACAACCTTTTATGCCATAACCAAACATCATCAAGTCTAACAATAAGATAGGTTGCATCTCCTGTATCTAGGTAAAACAAGTTACTCCTAGTTTGTTCACCTTTTCCTATCAGATTTCCATTAGTATGATAGATTTTGGCAGTTTTGTTTCCAAATTCTACTCTACAACCTACATTTCCTAACTATGATACACTCATCAAATTTAGTTCAATCCTTCAACATAGTATGTGTTATCACATGAAATTTTCTCTATAGGTTTAATAGAACATTTTCATTTGATTTGACATAGATCATCATTTCCAAATCTAACACTATTTTCATTGTACTATGTAAAGGTAATAAACTTACTTCTGTCTCCTGTCATGTGGTGTAAGCATCCACTATCTATGATCCACTTGTCATTTTTGTTCACAAAAGTCACCAATGTTGTTTCTTTATCTTCATCTAATTCATCCTTCATGGCTACATTGACTACCTCATCATCATTCTCATCAAAATCTTCTTTGACGATGTAGCATCTTTTTCCTTTATCGTTGTAATCTTTGCTATTAGCTTCTCTTTTGTTGTTGTACTTGTTTCCTTCATTGAATTTCTTCTTCTATGTACACCTTGCAGCAATATGTCATACTTCATTGCAATTGAAACAAATGATAGAGAACTTACCTTTGAATTTACCTTTGCCTCTGTAGAATCTTCTTGCTAGTAGTGCTTCCAATTGTTCCATATCCTCTTCATCTATATTGATGTCACTAGATGCATGTTTATTTTTTCTACTCTTCTTCTTTGATTTTACCCCCTTAGTGTCTTTCAATGATAGCTTAGCCTTGAAAGTAGATTCAAGATTCTCAAGTCTATAGTTATCATAGTTAGACAACTCAAAATTAGTGAGTCTTCCCACTATACCTTCAAAGGTTAGTGTGTTTCCTAGTAGACACTTTAGATCTTGGATGGCTAAAAATTTAATAGCATAGATGGGGAGAAAGGTTCTTAAGTATTTGCTATTGATAGTGTCATCTTCCAAATGACCACCTAGACTCCTTATTGCACTTACCACTTCTTTCATTCTAGTTGCATATTGTGCAACATTCTCACCTTCCTCCATTTCCATGTCATCAAACTTTCCTCTAAGGCTTTCTCACTTTGCTCTTTGAACATTCTAATCTCCTCCATAGATATCTAACAAGGTTTTCCACATCTTGAATGTAGAATCACATCCTTTGATATCATCAAATTCAACATAACTAAGTGTAGAGGTAATCTCCAGCATTGCCTGATTGTGCTCCTTCCTTTTGTTCAAATCATCTGTAGAGAGGGCTCTAGATGGATCTACATGTTTTACTCCAATTCAAGTTTTTGCATTATCACCTATTGATCTAAGGTGCAATTTCATCAGACTTTTCCATGCAACATTTTGAGGTTAGGAACTTCTCCCTTGGACATATTGATCTTCCTGCTTCTAGTACCTTTAAACTAAATCAATAGATGACTCTAATACCAATTGTTAGAAATGCTTTTAGAATATCTAAGAGGGAGGAGGGGGTGAATCAGTTATTCAAGGTCCAAATGTCCAATTAGAACTTTTTCATCAAGTAAAGTGAGCCTTCAAAACTATTCATTCATCCAAGCTTAAACTCTCTGACTTAGCAAGTTACTGTAAATAACACATGAAAAATCAACACATAACACAGTGATTTATGTGAAAACCCAATTTGGGAAAAACTACTAGTAACATGCTACTCAATTCTCACTCTTCTAAAGTGATTCCTTGTGAAAGGCTTACCCTATTAAAAGCTATAACACACTGTAAAATGTGACCCGGTTAAAGGATTTATCCACCTTATTAGAAGTGGGTCTAACTAAAGGACTTTAGAACATTCACTTGGAATGCCACCCTATTAAAGGATTTACAAATGGCTATTAAACCAACCTAATTCCATAGGATTTTTACCTAACTAATACAATTGTTAAAGAGTAAAAATGAAGGGTTTCTAACCTGATTCAATTCACAACTTAACTTGTTTATTTCAGATCACCATTCAGCTCTTCAAATTGCCTAGCTTTTAGTCTCTGCAACTTTGTCAGCTTGTTCCTCTTCTCAAGCTTTGTCTCCTTGAGTCTTCATGCTTGATGTATTAGTGCAATCTCTTATATGACCACTTATCAAAGTAGAGTCTTAGTGCTCTTTCTTCCTTCTCCTCCTAATGTCTTCTCCTTGACTCCTTTCAATCACTTCACATTTTTGGCACACTAACAACACTTGCTTCTTGGTCTATGACTTCTTAAATAGAAGTTTGGAATTGCTTTTCTTGGTCGATTCTTCCCTCCTTTAATTTTAGTTTGAATGGATTAGTTAGGATTCATTGAATCTAACCCACATCTTGTTCCTTCTAGAAAAATCATGAAGAATCCTCTTGAATTCACTCAAAAATGGTTTATATAGAATTGTATGCTACCAGCTCATCATCCTTATCCTCCAACTAGTTCACAAAATTCAAGGTAACAACTTTGTTGACTGAGATCTAAAGAATCTTTGACTTTTCAAATAATGTAACATCTTGACACTATTGAAATTCTAGTGCTTGGAACATACTGTGTTATTCGGCATCAACTATGTTTTACTTATGCTTGACACCTATTGTGGATTCACTCGGCATCCATTAAATTTTTTTCTAATGCTAGACACCTATTACTTTTCTCAACACTTGAACACACTTGGCTCCTTCTGTATCACTTAGCACACACTAGATTTTTCATTTGCTCGACACTAACTAAAAATTTTCTTGGCTTGAACTAGCTTGCTCAACACTCACTAATGAACTTAGTTAAGCTTTACTGTCAACCTTGTTCCAACTTATTCCTCCAATGTTTCTAAGTGTAGCCAACCTCTATATCTTCAAGTATTATATCAATTCATCATTTTACCATTGTCTTAACTGATCCTTGCTCTTCATTACAAAACCATAACTCAACCTTTTCCTTAGGTGCTCTTGTTACATCTTGTTGATTAAATCATCTTCATCTATCAACTAAGTGATAGTACTCGGATCTTATAAGAAATTATCATTCTAGCAAATAGTAGGTTTGACATCAATGACTAAATAATGATTGAAAATATTCTTTGTCAACCATCTTCCTTCTTTGCAACAATATCCCTCTTTGATAGTATTCGTTTTCAATCAAATTTCCAACAAACTTCTTCATTCCACAAAACTCTTCTTATTATCAAGTTTTCACCATGCTAAGGTTTATTATATGTTTCAACAACTTCTTCATAAGTTAAAGTATTTCTACTGCTACCTCCAATCTTCTTACTAGAATTATTGCATTAAAGGCTTTATATCCTTCTTCTCCACACTTGAAAAAAGTTCCCTTTAACTAACATCTTTCTCCTCTCTTAACTCCATTATTATTCCTATAGTAACTTATATAGATATGTCTAATGTAATTACCTCTTTTTCTAGCAAGTTCTTCTTTCCATTCTATCTTCCCTTTATCTTTCAATGCATTGTCGAATCTACGAATTTCTCCATAGGTTCTGCCTCTGCTTATTTGAAATCATTCACCTCTTCCTTTTTGTCTTTGATTATGTTTCTTTTCCAAAAATTTTTAATCTTTCAAGGCATATTGATATGCTTCTTCCATACCATCCATCTTAAAATATTTAATCTCCTCTTAAATTGAAGTCCTCAAACCAATCAAGTATATAGCCACCCTTTCAATTTCTTCATTCACATGTCTAGATCCCATATCCAATTTGTATAAATCCTTATTATATTCCTTCACATTAATGTCATTTTGTCTTTTATCTCAAAAGGTTAAGTTGGTAATCTATAGGAAGGAACTTTTTCTTCATTTTACCAATCATCTTATCCCACATCTTGATATTTTATTTTCCTCTTTTCTATCTTTCAACCTACAAGTGAACCCACCAAAGTGAAACATGACCCTTCAACTTTATGATTGCTATCTTTGACTTCTTGTTATTAAGAGTGGCTTCATACTCAAAGTTCTTATCTATCTCAGAGATCTAATCAAATAATGCATTAGTCTCAAATTTTCAATCATAGCAAGCAAGAAAAATAATAGGTCAAGAATTTTCCCTAGACAAGACTCTCGTAAGTATTTCCTCATCTTGTTCCACCTCAAGTTCTAGGATAAGATTAGGTGCTTCTTCTTCATCATCAGTAACATCCTCAAGATGTATACCTCTTCTTTGGGGTGTCTCAAAAACTTCAAGTCTCACTACAATCTACCTAAACATGTCCATTGTAGCATTATCTACATGTCCTCTACCTTAAACCATTTTGAAAATAGTTCCTGTAATAATGTAACCTTCTAAAATTTGTATGTCAGATTTAATATTTTCCACATTAAAACCAATCCAATCAAGGGTTGCCATGATCCAATTCACAAGAAAGAATTCAAGCTTTGATACCACTAGATGTAGGAGATGCAAAAAGGATAAGGTGGAATAAACTTAGCTTAAACTTAATAACAACTTGCCAATAGTTCACATAGAAGCCAAATATATAATTTTTATAGAAAAGAGACCATGGATTTCATATATTTACTTATTGATTACACATGATAAAAGTAAGCAACATGCCCAACTATGTGGCCTTTTGGGTTGTGGCCTTATAGAAAGAAATATAAAATTAGATTAAAAATGTGAAGTCTATCTTGTTCTTCCCTTCTACTTTTTTTCCTACATCAAATCCAATTGTTTATATAGCTACCTAGACCACAAGTTGGCTAGTTAGGAATTTAATGATAATACAAGTCTAGTATTGGAGATGCCAACCATAAGTCAAGCAATGGGAATAAATTTTTAATTTTCTCTTAAGGATAGGTCCAAGCATACATTCAAAATAAGATCCTAGCTACATAAGATGCCACATCATTATAGAAAATTGTGCAAAGGAAAATAACATGTCTCCCAATATGAAATCAGAAGGAAAGAAAGACCAAAAAGAATAACACAAAACTCAAAAAATATGACACATCAACCTATGCTTTCTTAGGATAAGAACTAAAAATAGGTCCTCAACATCATACTAACAGTTCATAGCACAAAAATTGAGGTAGTAATTACTGCACTATAAATAGAAAATAGGTAAAGAAAACAAAAAATGTTTTTGGGTGATGCAAGATTGCTCATTGACCTAAGATGATCATGCATCAAAATATTGTTAGCATGAATGGAGATGCTATGGGGGAGCATTGAAAACCATGTTATGATAACTGTGTTTTTCGTTGATGACAACATAGTAATAAGTTTGTAGAAGACTGATAGAGCAACATACTATGATTTTTGTATTGAGAACATTATATTATTTATCTGATGATGTGCAGTTACCTGAGTATATTATAATGTGTATTTGTTACATGGGAAAGTGTGTAGAACCTAAATTGACAATGTATGGAAGATATGATTAATTTATCTAGAACTGTATGGAAACAAAGTATCATGAAAGTAGTTCCTATTGCATGATTGCTATAGTTCATTACAATTGCAATGAAAGGTTGCACAATGAATTGGAGATAATTTACTAACCATTGATGACATCAAAATGTGCACATGTATGGAAGTCACGCGTCTGAAATTTTGTGTATAATTATGAGCCAAAAACATTGATTAAATGTGTATTTCATTTAATTAATGTATGATAATAAAGTGTGAAGCTAAATCAAGGATTTATTATTGAGCATGGTATAAAGGAAAGATATTTTTTTATTTTACAAGAAGTGAAGACTTTCGAATTACTAAGCAATAGGGCAGAGTGATTTATTAATGCATGCAAGTGACCTTAAGGTTTATTGTTACTATTCATAGAGTTCCAAATTTGATTGCATGATTTGAAGGTGAAGGAATCTGATGTACTAGATAGAGGAAATAGTAAGAGCCTATTACACATCTATTATTCTGAAAGAGGTCAATTGGATAGTGGGTTCATTGATCTAATCCTAAAGCTATTTGGATAGTGGGTTTAGCTACCTTCTATAACTCCTAACATGGTTGGAATCTCTTAATAGAGATTCAAAGTCTCCTAATAGGGACTCTTGTACTAAATGTTGTAATGGACTCCTAACATGGTTCATCCTCTACCAAGGAACATTCATATTAGTACAACATTTTGTGGACATCATTCTTACCAAATTTTTCCCTCTCATCAAGGGTTTCCCTAGTCAACATATATAGTGTAATTGTATATTTGCATCTCTTTATGGTTTTTTTTTACTTTGAATGGTCAAGATTGTTTAAGAGGTTAAATGTTTAAATTGTCATATAACTGATTCACCCCCCACTCTCAGTTATATTAGTGGACTATTATTTCTAACAATTGGTATAAAAACCTTAGGTCATTGAAGAAAAAGTTTAACAACTTTGGGAAATCCATGAAAAAATTGTTCAGAAAGGAAAGTTTGAGATTTGATGGCACAAATTATGACAAGTGAAAGGATAAAATGAAGACTCATCTTTTTCGCATCGGTCTAGGATATTGGCTTGTAACCAAGGCACCTAAAAACATTATAGAAGAAGACAATCTTGAAAGGTGTACTAAGGAACAAAGAGAAATATTTATGTACAACACAAGGGTAAGAGAAGCAATATGATTAGCTCTACCTAAAAGTGAGTATAACCAAGTAAAACAACTCAAACATCTCATGAAATTTGGAAAACTTTAGAAGCTAATTATGAGAGTGATACACATGCAAAAATAGTTAGATTACAAAATATACATTTTGCATTTTAGGATGCTAAGATGATGGAAGATGAATCTGTGAGAACCTATATTGGTAGAATATCTAAGATTGTTGTAGGAATCGCATCTCTTGGTGGACAGAAGTCTAATGATGAAGTAATATGGAAAATTTTGAAAAGTCTGAAACCACATTTCAAGACAATAAAATAGATAATTTGGGTATTGTTACCTTATATCACTAATTTCACCAAAGAAACATTACTTGGTAGATTGGAAACTAAAGAATTCAATCTGAAACAATCTGGATAATTAACAAAAGTTGAGACAACATTTAGTGCATTTAATATTAAATTAGGTCTAGCAAGGAACACAAAAGTGTAAGGAGAAATTGCTAGAAGCAACAAGTCTATTGAGGAAAAGATCCAGGAAGAAGTGGCTCTTCTTGTAGAAAGAGAAAAAGATTGTAAGAATATATTTAAATGTTGGAAATGTAATGAACATGTTCATTATGCATCTAAGTGTCCAAAAAGAGAAAGAAAGTATAAGGGAAGATTCAAATCTAGAAGACCTAGAAAAAATTTATATGCTAATGAAAAAGAAGAGGAAGAAGAATCTGATCAAAATAAAGGTGAAGATGAATTAGGATTCATCACCATAAAGGAGGATGATCTTGACAGAGAAATTAGAGAAGAAAGTGCACTAATCTTACAAGTTGAAGGGAAGGATTGGATCATTGATAGTGGTTGTTCACATCACATGACTGGTGATATGAGAAAATTTGTCAAATTCAAAAGCCATGATGAAAGAATTTTTAGAGTAGGTAATAATGTAGTCTACTACATTAAAAGAATTGGATCTATCACACTAGATGGCAAAACAAATACTCATATTGTTTATTTTGTTGATGGACTGAAACATAACTCGTTAAGTGTTGGAAAGCTTATGGAAAATGGTTACCAATTGTAGTTTGGTAATCACACATGCATTATCAAGAACAAGGAAGGAAAACTACTTGGTATTAGCACAAGAACCAAAGGTAATGTATTTCAATTAAATTCCACTGAAACAACATGTTTGGTAGCTAAAGTTGACAATAGTTGGTTATTGCATAGAAGATTTTGTCACATTAACTTTGATAACATTGTGAAAGCCAATAATACACTTGCTGTGATAGATTTACCTAAGATTACTAAGCCCACTGATATTATCTGTAAGGAATGTATCTTGGCTAAGCAGAAGAAAGTTGCATTTCCTAGAAAGCAGTTTGGTACTACACAAAAGCTGGAATTGGTTCATATAGATTTGAGTGGTCCTGCAAGAACAAGAGGATTCTATGGAGAAAGGTATTTTTGTGATCTTTTTTGATGATTTTACATGAATGATGTGGGTAGCTTTTCTTAAGAAAAAATTAGAAGCATTTGATAAATTCAAGATATTCAAGAACAAAGTAGAGAATGAATCTAGAGTTAAAATCAAAAGCTTAAGATTTGATAGAGGAGAAGAATTTATTTCTAGAGAATTCAATATCTACTTTGAAGAGCATGGAATTAAGAAACAACTATCTTCACCCCATACACCTGAGCAAATGGGATTTCTCAAAGAAGAAATAGATCAATTGTTGAAGTAGCAAGAGCTATGTTATTTGAGAATGATGTACCAAAAACCTTTTGGAGAGAGGTAGTCAATACAACAATATACACACTAAATAAAGTATAGAATAGAAAAGGTATGGAGAAAACACCTTATGAGTTATGGTTTGGTCACTCACCATTAGTCAAATATTTTAGAATATTTGGAAGCAAATGCTACATCAAAGGAGATGAAGATATCAATAAATTTGATCAAAGGAGTGATGAAGGTGTGTTTCTTGGATATTCATTGAAAATTAAATCTTAAAAATGCTTCAAATATAGAACAAAAAATATAGTAGAGTGTGCAAATGTGAGAATAGATGAAAAGTTTGGCACTAAAGAAAATATGATGGATTGCAACTTTGATGGAGATGATTACTCTATAATGACCAACATATGTAATGAATCATTTCTCAAGACTAACAATGACTTGCAAAATAATGTAAAAATTGAAGAAGTAAGAGAAGAACAAAGCATAGTACCTAAAATAAGAGTTGAAATAACAACTCCTACTCCAAATAAAAATGTGATGAAATATCATCCTGTTGATTAGATAATAGGAAGTAAAGAAAAAAGAGTAATGACAAGAAGAAAAATAAATGAAGAACTATGTGTAATATCTCAAGTAGAACCAAAAAGTGTAGATGAAGCAATCAAGGATGATAATTGGATAAAAGAAATGAAGGACAAACTTTAAAAAATAATTTAAAATGACACATCAGAATTGGTTCCTAGACCCAAGGACAAAAATGTGATAGGTACAAAATGGGTATTCAAAAATAAAATGAATGAACAAGGAGAAGTAATAAGAAACAAAGCAGGACTGGTATGCAAAGGCTACTCTTAGCAAGAAGGAATTCACTATAAGAAAACATATGCACCTATATCAAGAAAGGAAGTAGTTAGAATGTTTGTGGCATATGTAGCAAATAAGTTTTTTAAGGTATATTAGATGGATGTTAAATAAGCATTCTTGAATGGAGAACTTGAAGAAGAAGTTTACATTGAGCAACCAGAAGGTTTTCCTTTGATAGAAGAGAAAGATATGGTTTACAAATTAAGGGTATGTGTAGGATCATGGTGTACCAAAAAGTGACAATGTGAAAAAAAGAGTCTAAAAATGTCTAAAAGTACGTTTCAAAATCTACTTTGACATTTTTCTATCCATCCTGATACCAAAGCTAAAAAGTTAGGACCAAGCCTTATTAGGTATCTAATTTCATATTAGATACTTGATATTATCAGATATCCAATTTCATATCAAATATCTGATAAAATATTGGATACTTGATACCTATACTATGATTTAAAAAACAAACCCAAGCGCTATTTGTTTCATACTGCATTTTTTTGGCTTAAGCCCTAGTATCTGATCAACAAATTGTTACATGATATAAGTAAGTGTATTTTTGTTTTTTTAATGTATACAATGAATTTTATTATAAATTTGTTAGTTTTAATTGAATTTTTTAAAAGTTAGGTCTTTTTAATAGAAATTGTTGAAATTTAGGTTATTTTTAATAGAATTATGTTTTGCAAATTAATAGGTATGGTTGACTAAAATGATGATACTGGGGCAAGAAATAGTGTTCCTCATAACCTCACACCAAATGATCTAGTGCCAACTCAAAATTGTTCACCAAATGATCCCCTACCCCCTCAAAACCCTCCTCAAATCAAATATTTGATATTTGAAAATCTTGCCAAATTGAGGGCTTTGTGAACCACATATAATATTGTACCTACATTGGCTCCTATGTTATCCATGTTAAACACCATAGTGGATAATATTGAAACACTTACCAATGCACAAAATGAATGCCATCTTTGATGATGGGTTTGATTATGATGAGGTTTTATATAAGTAAAGATGATTTGGTTGCCCTTTTTATGAACCCAAAAATTGGTTTACAAGTCAACCGCAAAAAGCCCAAACTATCGATTAAATGGTGCACAAATGATGCTATACATGCAAACTTTTGAGATTTTTGGTGGATAGTTTTTGACATCACCCCACATAGAAATTTAGACGTGCCATTTTATTTCTTTGAAAAATTATATGTAGAATTTGTATTGGGCCCCAAGGTGAACTATTGGAGCATGAAGCCCAATGTGGGTGTAGGAGGAGAAGCTCCTCAGGATAGAACCTCTTCCCAGTAGAAGAAATCTAGCACTATTGTCCCCCCTACTGATGTCTCCCCTCTCCTCGAGTGTAGCATCTTGATATCATTATAGGGGCTAGCCCTTAGACTATTAGAGCCATCCATAGATTGAGTAGCCTATTGATATCCCAAGCTAGGTTAGTGTTGCCTCCCCATGTTGATGACGTTTGCACAAGTTCATCATCAGTGAGCTCATCACATGTTTGTGTACCTAAAACTTACATAACATGCAAGAATATTTGTCTAGATCCCATTGGTGATCTTTTTAAGTATCAGTTTGTATTTGATGAGGATACACCATACGCATGTATAGAGGCTACAGACCCTAATGTGAGAGAGGAGGGTCATGGAGAGGCATGGACTCCTTTTGTATCGGTACATGTATACATTTTTTTATTATGACATAAGTGATTTTAAGTTAATCTTTATAATAGAGTAATTTTAATTTTTAAGCCATATTGACTTATACATGTATGTGATCTTCATTCATGTTTAGTTAATGACTGAGGGGGAGCTCAGACAAGTTGATGATGCCATGCTCTCGACTATTTTATTTGGCCTTAAGACATCTACGGTACATTATGCTGTGCTCTCATTATTTTTTCTATTTGATAATGTAGCATATATGGTTTCTAATCTTTTTTTCTTTCTTTCAAGTATCACCAGTCCTTGGGGGACAACATGTGGGGATGAGGTAGGACCCATTGAGAAGGGAAAGGTAATTAGGTGCTTTCTATTTGATTAAATGTTGATACATTCTTGTAAAATATTTGTGGTAATAAAATTTAATTACATTCTTTATTGTATAGGGTGTGGCTACTGATAGTGAGCCCATGCAAATTCCACCTCATAGATGCTCTGACATTTCCATTCACACTGAGAGCCCCATTGTATGTATAAGAATAATTTATTTTTTATTTTCCTTATTTTCATAAATAAATTCAAAACTGATTTCTATGATATTAACAACTAGTATTTTGTATCTCATAGGAAACACCTAGTGCACACAAGGTTGGACAATATAATTATGTATCTTTATTGATGCAGCCATTACATCTTGAGGAGGAGTCCACATAGGTAAGTTGTAGTTTGAATTCTTGTTTATATATTATAAATTTAGTATTGTATGAATTTAAATGTTATAGTTTAAGTTGTAGATTCATCTGACGAACATATTTGAACATATATAGGCCAGAATCAACAAGGTACAAGCATTGTTGAGGACATATGAGAGTACTCTTGACCGATGTAGGAGGTCGAAAAGAGAGGTATTTATGATGAAAGTTTAATAATATAAATCTACATTAAAAAAAATATCATTATGCATTTTAATAATTCAATTTTAGATACAAAGAATGATATAAATTTTGTAGTCTAGCTTTGGGTTTTTCTTTTTTGTTTATGTAGGAGGCATCCAATTCACCTAGTGCAGTGAAGAGGTTGCATTATAATCATCCACCATCAGCCTAGGATAGTATAGTTGACATAGGATGTGTCATGGGATATTTTGAGATGGCATATGCCACATTGTTTATAGAAACATTGATATTATACACATTTCGATGGCATGATCAGCCACATTTTGTATATGGATCTATGTGTATCACCTATTTTAGTAGAGTAAAATGGACACTAATCTATAAAAAGCATTCTCAAAACTAAAAACAAATAAACACTTAAGATAGGACCAAAGAAGACAAAATTGAGGAAAGTAGACCAAAGATGGTAAACTCCTCAAGTGCTTCTCATGATGATGAAGCTATGTCCCTGATGGATAGTGGATGTATGCTCACGATGTGCTCAAGCTCCAAATGGATGAGTGATAATCAAATATGAGTGTGGATGAATGATTCAACAATGAAGGTATGGAGGGTTTTCAGCATTATAATAGTATTTTGGTAGTTTTTAGGCTCTCAAAATAGCATTATAAGTTTGCTTCAGAAGTGGATGATTTTAGTGAAGGGAGAGGCTTCTATTTATAGGCCAAGGGGTGGAAGGATGGACAGTCAGGATGCAAGGATGGCAAGATGGTAAGGGAGGGCTAGGATGCACTCAAAGGGGAGCACATGGATTGTGCTTGTTTAAAGCCAATTAGGAGGTGACACATGTCACAAGGTGATTGGATGTGAGAGGGTAGGATATGGGTTGGTCAAAGGAGTAATGAGGGAGGTTGAGCCATAAATGGGGATGGTTGGGTCAAATAGAGATGGTTGGGTCATAAATAAAGATGGTTGGAAGGAGGATGAGATTGTTGACTTTGGCTTAGAGGTGGTTGGGAGGAGGATGAGATTATTGACTTTGGCTTGGGTTAGCAAGTCTTAACCCTTGCTTAAGTTGTGCACATGATTAGAAGAGGGATTAGGATTAGCTTAGGAGTTGGCTAACCTTGTTTAGGGAATGTGACAAGGTTAGAGGGGGGTTTAGGATTAGAATTGACATCTTCTAGAAGAGTCTAGGCTTTTTAGGATGAGGATGAATAAGATTTTTTAGAAAATAAATAAAGTTTTATTTATTTCAAGAGTTTAGGTTGAGGAAATATTTATTAAAATATTTTTAATAAATATGAGGATTAATATTTAATCTTAATTAAATATTTTGAGTTGGGATTAGGGGTAGGAAATGATGGGATTAGCCTTTAATCAAAATTAAAGAAGGAATTAGAAGATTTTGGAAGAGGTTAGTGGTCTTAAGGAAATTGGCCAAGTTTTGGACAAAAAATAAATAAATAATTTATTTTGGGATTTTTGGTTAATTTATTAATTAAATAATTAATAAATAAGGAAATAATGTTTAAATAAGATTTAAACATTTTTGGGAGGGATTCCTTAATTAAATATTTTTAATTAAGATAAAAGGATTTAATGGCATGAAAATAAATTAAATAATTAAATAATTAATTAATTAATAAATGATGATGTCATCAGGGATTTTTTTCAAAAAATAAAAATACTTTATTTTCTAAAGGATTTTTAGGTGTCTACACTATGTATTTTGATATATATTTGTGTAATTATTCTATGGATACATGAAATTTAATATATATACTTGTGTAATTTTTCTATGGATACATGTATTTTGATATATATTTTTGTCATTTATGTGCACAATGATATACATATTAATTTAGTATAGCATTGTTCAATTTATTGTGGATCATGTGCGTTGTTCATGTTCATGGAATATCATTCATTTTGATCATGTTTGTTATATTCGATTCAAATGCAATAATTTGTGAATAATATTTTAACTACCTTTATTATCAAATTTTGATGCAATGTTTAATTTTAAATGCTATCATATATCTTTAATTTGAAATAATCTCTGCAATCCACCTCCTTCACCTTGGTACATAACCTTTACAAAGAAAAATGAGAACAAGTACTATTATGAGACTTTACTACACATTTAGTTTACCAATACCACATGACATTTTAGCAATGTAAGAAATATTCAAGGCTTCCATCAACATCATGACATTGATATATATGAGTTTGGATCAACTAACAGCTCTAAAATAAATAAAATCAATATCTCAAACAAATTTCAACTAGATGTTGTTAGCACATTAAAATCACAATCATAGCAAGGTCATTTCATACCTTATATAGGTGTTTCCAAAATTTTATGATCATGCTCCAACCCTTAACTAACTCTTTGTACTCATTTTCACTTTGCAAGAAAATGTTGCAAAAGTTGCAAAAGTTGTAAAATTGCAATTTTGCAATTTTGTAACTTTTGCTATTTTGAGCAATTTTTGCTATAACTTAAAATTCTTAATTAGAAAAGTTCACCAAACTTGATAAATATTTACTTTAGGCTTTGACATGACCATCTTGTAGCATTCAATTTTTTATCAATAGCTCTCATGAGCTCTGAGTTAAGACCCTCAGAAGATCGACCTCGATACACACTTAGAGCACCTTGGAGACTCTTTGGTATGGGGTGGCCATGGATGATGGAGGCTCTTTGTGACCTAAAAAATGGTGTCACTAGGGTTCTCCCACCCATCCAAAGCTAATGGCACTAATGATTTGATGCCAAGATCAATAGTTTCAAAATTACATTGTGATGCACCTATGAACTAAGGCACACTATGAGTTTTGGCATTAAGCAAGATTACATTATACCGAATCCAAATAAAATGTGATCTTTTGAAAATGAGCTACATTATTTTAGGCCTCAAATGGCTGTCCTATAGAATTCAAAATTTCATTGATAGCCCTCATGAACTCTAAGTTATGACCCTCGTATGATCAACCTTGATACACACTTAGAGCACCTTGGAGACTCTTTTGTATGAGGTGGTCGTGGATGATGGAGGCTCTCCACAACTAGAACTAGGATGTCACTAGGGTTCACCCACCCATCTAGAGCTAATGGTGCTGATGATTTGATGCCAAGATCAGCGATTTTAAAGTTACATTGTGATGCACCTATGAACTGAGGCACACTTCATGTTTTGGCATCGAACGAGATCGATGTGTCGAATCTAGATAGAATGTTATCTATTGAAAATGAGATAGGTTATTTTAGGCCTAAACATGATCATCATATAATATTTAATGTTTCATTGATAGCCCTCACGAGCTCTGAGTTATGACCATTAGAAGATTGACCTTGATATGCACTTAGAGCACATTGGAGACTCTTTGATACAGGGTGGCCATGGATGATGGAGGTTCTCCATGGCTAGAATGAGGGTGTCACTAGGGTTCACCTACCCATCTGGAGCTAATGGTGCTAATGATTTGATGCTAAGATTAGTTGTTTCAGAGTTACACTGTGGTGTGTAATACCCCAAAATTGGCTTACTATCATTTCAACAATTTTTGGTCTATTTTGATTAACCCTAAATTCCTATTTCATTAGGCAATTCTCATTCCAATTTTTCTACTTGACTTAATTATCAAATGTAAAAAACCCTGATCTACATTAATCATGTTATTTATTTAATTGCTAAAGCATTGACTTGGATTAGCTACATTAAACGTATTGATTAAGATTTGATTTAATTTGAAGTGTTTATATTTAATTAAATTAAATTATTTCCTAAGGATAATGCACTAAGGAATTAAATTTATTTGATTTGATAATACTCTCATTTTAATTATTGGATGTAATTATTCAATTAATGGGAATATGCATTTATGAGGTCATATCTCATTTTTATTAAATTAAATAACCTTCAAATTTCATCTCTTTAGTTCAAGAATGGGAATTCCACATGATCTACCTCTCAAATTGGAATTGGATTAATGTACTTATTCTCACACTTGGCTGAGTTTCAGTTAACTTCCCATTACACTCAAGATCTGAGTTAGTTAACCTCACTTACACTAGGAATCTTCTATCCTAACTGAATCTCTACTTCAATCCTAACCATCAATTTGAGTTGATCTCAATCATTAATTGATTTCAAGAATTCTATTTAAGAGGCTTCTAATTCCTCATTTAAGAGGAGGGAATTTGAATTTCATAAAAATACTATCAAATTGCATACTCAATCACTCAATCTTGTCATAGCCTTTTGTATTGTTTAGCATTAATGTCATATTAGATTAGAAATGCATCCATCTAGTTTAATTCTCTTTTACTTGTTATTAGATTAAATTACATGTCATCTAGCTTAAATAAACTTTCATATTATTATATAAAATCCTTCATATTAAAGGGTCTGGTTGCCTGCTTGTTACTTTGAGAGTGAATAGGTAAAATCCCTCTAATTAGAAGGCAACGAGTCATTCTATTGGACCTCTAGTATGGAAAATTCAATGTTAATTTGAGGATGATCTCACAAGTAAGGATGATGTTGAAGTGTATGTAACAATTTGAGGTCACATTTTCATATATACATTTTTGGCACCCATCATGGGGTCGAGAAAAACAAGTTTTTTGGCCTCATTTATTGTATTTTCTAATTTTTTGTCATTCTACCATATTTGTATGTATAGACTTCTAGATTTTCACATGGAAAATCTCATTTTTGCATGAAGTTTTGAGGATTTCACTCGCTTCTCTGCACTTTCTCATGTGAAAAAGTGCCCCATTGCTTGGTTTTTCATGCATCACCTCATTTTCTCGCCCAGGTCTATGTAAAAGCTCACATGAGATCTTCCAACAACATATTTAAAATGCAAATTTTCAATACTTTTATCATTTCATTTCATTTACGCATGGTCTCTGAAGCATCTTTATTTTAGTTTTTTAATTTTTCTATAGCATAATAGTTGTTTGCAAAATATTTTGACAAAGATTCCTTTTTACACAAACTTTTCAAACATGAGTTGATTGTGTGTTTGCAAGACATTGTCAAAGATACAATTGTCAAAGATCAATTTTAAAACCCACATAAAACATTGTTTCTTTTTCTTGCTTTCCAAACATAGTCTAAGTAGGGCTTGTGAACTTCGTAGGGTGCAAGATAGGGGAATAAGGGGGTATGCTCTTCACCACTTGGAGGTCATGACCAAGGGTGAATCAAAAACCTAGAAGCCTTTGAAAGACAACATCAGAGGGAGGCAAGCAACTTAGTGGTTCTCTAGTGTGAAACCTCTTCTATGATGGGATGATGATTTCCTTATATGGAATCATAATCTTTAGAAAAGGATAAGTCTAGATTGATTAAGCTAAGTCAGTGATTAATTTGTTTTATGTGTTTGGGTGAGGTAATATGGTAGATGAGTATGCTCTTTCCCCTTTGAGGGAAATCAGAAACTCAGACCCTTAGATCTGAACCACCAATCTGAGTCAACCCTTAGAGGCCTACTAGAGTGATCCAACCTTTGGGAATGACCCAAGTGAGCACACTCCTTTTGGTAAAGATTCCAACTCACTATAATAAAGAAGCTTTGTAGAGAAAAAGACTCAAAGTTGTATTAATTTCCTCTCCTTCATTCTTGATATCGCATATCAAGGGGAGGCTCTATTTGTTGCACTAGCCAGTGTTGGCCCCAGTCTTGTTAAGAAAGTGTATCCACTTTTATATGCCAATGTGGGCTGCTAGTCCCAACTCTACTTGAAGAAAGACCAAGGATTAATATGAATGGAAGTCAAATAAAAAACCTCTAGTTAGAGGCTGCCCAATTCACCTCCGAAAGGGGACATAATCTTTGTGCAAGGAGGGGGAACAATCTCTTCTATAGAACTTACCATAGGCATGCTAATGGGTGTTGTAAGGTGATATATGCACTTGACCCCTACCACAAGGGTGTTCATTTAGTGTATATGTTATTGAGCCCTTTGAATACACAGAAAACATAGGTGCCTCCTAGGGGGTGACATGGTTGTGTGAGGTGCACACATGTGCATAAGTTTTGGGACAAAAGTTTTGCCTTCTCTACCATTTTTGGTTTTAGAGATAAAGCATGTTTGTTATTAGCCTTGAACATGTTCAAACCTATCTAAACAAGCTGAAGGTCAAGACTCCCTCGTCCCTCTAAGTTGCTTTGTCCTAAGTTGGATTGTTTCAACTACTACTTGCTTCTTGTGTCTTCATCAAAACAATTTGTCTTGGTTGAAACCAAATGCTATTTAACAACTTGAAATACAACCTTGCAATCTATCTAAAATTTGTGAAACAAACCAACAATCTATCTAGAACAATCTGAAATCTTAAAGTCTCTTCAAAGTCCAATTTCAGTTGTCAGTCTAGTTTCCATTTTCGTGCATAGTTTTCAAAATTTCACACGAGTACCTTTTCTCTTAGTACTTCTTTGCATGGCCTAGTGCACATACTCGCGTGAAATTAGATTGATGTTTTGAGTCTTCACCTATACCTATGTACTTTCTCATGCTTGTCTTTGAGAATCTTTGCACAACATCTTACACCCAAACTGCCAAAATTGTTTGTTTGAACTTCTAGCACCCTCAGTTATGTTTGTTCCCTGCAACATTTTACCTCTTTTCTATCTACATATAGTCTATGACAGTGACATCATTCTTAGTTGATGACTTGTGATCGACATTTCAACTAGTCTTGTCTCTTAGTTACCTTGTTCTTCTCCTTTAGTGTTTGTTGTTCTTTGTGTCATGATAGTCATAATCTTTGGTTGTTCAAGCCCTTACTCAGACTACTCATACCTTAGTGTACTACACCCTTATCTCACCTTTTTGAGACTAAATTTTAGTGTGTGCCTTGTCTAGGTTTCTCTTCTTGTCCTTGTCTATGATTGTGGCAACAAGAAGTGGAAACATTTTTTATCCCCTTATACTTAGAAGAGGTAGAGCTAGGGGTTGTAATTGTGATAGAGGCCACATTCAATTTTTTATACGATCTATGTCTAGTTTGTCTAGTGGCAAGTCTTTACAATCCCCATCAGCTATGAGATCACCTCGCATCCAGAGAACATTCTCTATAAACTTACAACAAACCAAGAATCCCTTGTATCAAGAGGATCTTAAAACTAGCAAAGATCCCACATCTCCAAACAACACAGCTGAATTCTTATTTAGAGGACCTTTCTAATTGAGACATACTAAAACCATTCACATTCTTACAATGGTTAATCGTGAACCTGAACATGGTGAACACACAAGAAACCAAGACCAACCTAGGAATGACAAAGACAAAGACCATTCCACTGATGAGGAGTAGGAAGAGGTGGAAATAATTCTTGAATACATAGCAAAGTGTTTTAAAAAAAAAAACTTTCAAAAGGTCATAGAAATCATGCTTAATAAAGACAAAGAAAAATACTTTCTCAAACTTTCCTAAGACAGAGCTAAGCTACCCCATCATTTCAATGTGGAAACTATCATCATGCCTGAGGAGGAAACTAAAACTTCAAAACTCCAAAAATAATTGAAAATCATGCAAGACCAACTAGGTTAGGTGATGCATGATAAAGAAAAACCCATGAAAACATACACCTTAGATGCTCTTTGTCCATTTTTATTTGACAAGACCATAGACACGCCTCCTTTTCCAAGAGGAGCAGAGTTACCTAAGTATGATAAATACTTTGAAACTACTAATCCCCAAGATAATTTGTGGGATTTCAGTGCCTTGCCTTTGGAATTTATGCATAATTAGGCATATCTCATGTCTTTTATTCCCAAGAAGTCTAGGTGGTCAGGCTATGGAGTGGTTTTCATACTTGCCTCCTAGTATCAAAATGTTTGATGAATTTAACAACTTGTTTGTCTAGAAATATTCTGATAACATTCAACACCCTGTTAACATCTAAGATTTGTGTAATCTTAAGCAGAAGGTTGGAGAACCTTTCCTCACATTACTTTAGAGCTAGAGACAACTTTATACTAAATATTTATGCAAGATTCTTGAAATGGAAAAGCTCGACATATTCATTGATAATCTCCTGCCCAATTTTGGTATAGAGTTCAACTTAAAGTTCAATGTGCCTTTGAGGGCATGATCAGAGAAGCTATCCACATAGAGGAATTCATGTTCAAGAAGGGAAAACTTACCCTTCAGAAGGACACAAAAGAAGGATCTACCTCTAATAAGAAAAAATTGAAGTACATCAACAAGAAATGAGAAATTGTACATGATGGGGTTGTTGAAAATGTCACTCCTAAACTTGCCAAGGCAACCTTTAATCTCACAGATAGTCTCAACACAACCAATAATGTTGAGAAGTCACCTCTTTAAAATAAGACATCCACAAATAGTCCAAGAAACTCATGGGCTACATGCCCTAAATGAGACTATACACCTCTGGGTGAAGCTTTGAATGTGGTGTACAAGACCTTGCTACAAAACAAGCTCATTTCACCATTGGACAACTCTTGCACTTATGACCTGCAACCATGCCCACCAAAATAAGGGACACAAAACTGCAAACTGCATAAACTTGCATCGTAAAGCCTAAGACATGATCGATGATGGTGACATTGTGGTAGATAGACATAATAAGAACTTGAATCACAAGGCTTTCAAGGATCCCTTTCCATCTTATGAAAAAGGAGAGAGCTCAAAACCAAAATCTAACAACAAGGTCAACTATACATACTCTAATGACAACAATGTGATAAATGTGGTTGAACCTATGGATTTTGAGTACTGTGACATTATTATTATCAAGGGAAAGCAAGATAACAATAAACCCAAGACACCATTTGTCTTGAGGGGCCCTACTTCCCACACAACTGACAATAAATCTTTGCAATACTATGCCAAAACTATTACATGTTCTCACACCAAGTTGGTACTCAATGGCCCTGTGCCTTCTACTACTAATCTTGAACAACCCAAAGATAAAACCCTTCCTGGTTCATCTGGTAGAGGTGCAAAACTTGCAACAAATTTAGTAGCCAGTAGCTACAGTGTTCTCAATCAATTAAAATGAACTAATGCTCAAATCACAATCTTTGAGCTGCTTAAAATCTCTCTTGACCATAGGTAGATACTTGACAAAGTCCTCATTGAGGTAAATGTTCCTGAAGATCTTGATGTTGAACAATTTCAATCTATGGTAGGTCATTTGACCTTGACTTACTATATGTACTTCTCTGAGGAGGATGATAATTCATTGAGTCACCCACACAATCAACCTCTACACATTGAGGTCATGATACATCAAACATGTGTCCATCAAGTACTTATCAATAATGGAGCTAGGTTGAACATTGTCTCTACTTCTCTTCTTAGATAATTAGACTATTGTAAGGAGTCTATTTATCCTCATTGCAAGATCACTATCAAAGCATATGACGAAGTTGAGTGAAAGTCCCTAGGTCTTGTGGTGTTGCCCCTCTATGCCAGTCCTATAGAAAGGGATATCACTTATTAGGTCCTTGACATTCCCTTGGCTTACAATATTTTTCTAGGAAGGACATGGATACATGAGATGTGTGATATGCCATCCACATACCATCAATGCATAAAATTCTCATTTCATGGCTCTGAAGTCACTATCCTTGCAAGTACTAGCTATACCTACAATATATCGAAAGCTGCTAAGAATTTTGTACCTGCTAATAGGGAATCTACTAATTATGATGATAACAAGATGAAGCAAATTGATCAATCATTCAAGCTGAAAGAAACTAGCATGGGTGAATACCATATCAAACTAATGCTATCACTAACTTCTCTTCTTGAGTCCCCCCATCAATATGGGAGACCATCTGAGGCAAAGAAACCATTTGTGTTGACATCTCAGACCAAGTATAATGGTACTTTTTTCAAGGCTACAGGCCCCTTAGAAGATGAATGTGAAAATAGAGCCATTGCTATGTGGCATTAGAAAGAGGAGACTCTGGTTGACCTCACATAAAAATCTCATGAGATCACTCATAAGAAATATGGTCTTGGTCTTAGACTCATAAAATGCTTTGTCTATAGGGGAATTGGTCCTACTGGATGAAATAACAATGGTCTAGTTGATCCTATGAAAGCAATAGCTCATAGAAAAAAGATACATCTAGTCTAGACTTCAAAAAGGTGCCCTATAATTTAGGGGTTAGAAAATTCATACCAAAACCTAAGAGTTCATCTGGAAATGAGTCACAAGCTGAGTTTGATGTTCAAGAAGATAATACTGATGATGAGGATCCTTATCCTTATCCTATTCCTCATGATCTGACAAAATTCTTTGCTAAACCTGATGACTTTGTGCCACATGTCAGCACTATGGATGGTACTAGTGATTCTTTTGTGGAAAATACTAATGCATGCCATGCCCATTTAGAATAGGAAGAGTCTATTTAGGCATTATGTATTGAGTACCTATGTAAAAATTAAAATGATGAAGGAGAGTATGTCTTGATCACTATTGGGGAATTCTATAGCCTATTGGCATGTAGCACTAATTCTAAGGAATATGAATTTGACTCCCTTTCAAAATCAACTATAGATAGAGACATCAACCAAGTTCATGTCTATGAAAACCAACTTGAAGTATGTGAAGTGTCTAGGGTTAGGTTGGATAGGTTCAATCCAACTAGTGTCCTTGAGTCTTTGATTGGTGACATTGGTGCTCAGAGGCATTTGAACACACTTGTGGAAAAAGCTACTCTAGGTCTTAAATTGATGGTCCAAGCATTTAATGATTATACTATGAACATAATCAAACCCACTACTACTCTTTCACTCACATATCCCAACCTTATAGATTGGAATTATAATACATCTAGTGAAGTCCCCACATTCCAAAATGACTATGCTATTGCATGTTACTTAAATGTTGTCAAACCACTAACATATTTAACTAGTGAATAAAGCATTAACATGATTGAAGATGACATCAAATATCTCTGTCATACAATCAAAAAGAAAATTATAGAAGGTACGATGGTGAAAAAACATTGTGTAGTGTCAGAACCTTAAAAAGTAAAAATAAAAGATGTATCCAAGGGTGAAAACCTCTCTGAGGCACCTACAGATGAGATATTTGATGCACATCCTAGTCATTTTCAGAAGAGATCATCAATGTTTATAGAGCCAACACAACCAATAAACTTAGGCATAATAGAGCATCTTCACATCATACATCTAGCATAGCCACTGTCTCTAGAAGAAAAAAGAGGAATTCATTTCCTTCTTCTTAGAGAAGAAGATAAATTTTTTGTGGACATATTTTGGCATGCCAAGACTAGATCTTGATCTCATTATGCATCATTTGTCCATTGCACCAAGCATTAAACCAATTAAACAAAAACTTTAGAAAATGCATCCTCATGTTGGATTGTTATTCAAAGCTAAGCTGGATAAGCTTCTGAAAGTTGATTTCATTCATGCTATTGATTACATTAAATGGATATCCAACATTGTCCTAGTCTCCAAGCACGACAAATCTATCAGAGTTTGTACTGACTTCTGTGATCACAAGTTAGCATGTCCTAAGGATGATTTTCCACTTCCCAACATTGATATTATAGTGAACATGACAATAAGATATGAGATGTACTCACTCATGGATGGATTTTTTGGTTATAATCAGATCAAAATTGCATGAAAAGATTAGGAAGAGACTACTTTTACATATGCATGGGGAACCTTATACTAGAACGTAATGCCATTAGGCTTAAAAAATGCTAGTGCTACATATCAGAGAGTAGTCACTACAATTTCCCATGATATGATGCATAAGCCCATGGAGGACTACATGGATGATACCTTGGTCAAGAGCACAAAATGCAATACTCATCTGCAATATTTTGAACCTATCCTAGATTGCATGGAAAAATTCATTCTCAGGCTTAATCCTAAGAAATGTGCATTTGGTGTCACATCAAGGAAACTACTGGGATAGATTGTGTCTATGAAAGAATTTGATGTGGATCTAGAGAAAGTTAAAGTAATTATGGATATGCCTCCACCCCATAATATCAGTTAGATGAGAGCCTTACAAGGAAGACTTCAATCTATTCACAAATTCATCTCAGAACTGGTAGATAGATCACAACCTTTCACCAAGACTCTACATAAAGTTGTGAAATACAATTGGAGTGAAGATTGTGAGCAAAGCTCGACACAAATAAAACAATAAATTGCTAATCCACCAATCTTGATGCCCCCTATTTATGCGAAGCCACTAATTTTGTACTTCTCTACCATAGAAACTTCTTTGGTTATCTTACTTGCTCCAAAAGATAATGATAACAACGAAAGGGCTATTTATTACCTAAGTCATACATTTATATCTTATTAGATTAATTACAATATCATTTAAGAAAGCTTGCCTAGTGGTTGTCTCTACTTCCCAAAAATTGAGGCACTATATGCTCACCCACACTACAAGATTGGTGGCTAAAATTGATCCACTAAAGTACTTACTTAGTAAGGAAACTCTAATAGGGAGATTAGCTAAGTTGGTCATGATACTAAGTGAGATTGACATTCATTATGTTGAATGAAAAGCTATCAAGGGATAAGAGATTATGGATCAGCTAGTAGATGAACCTATGCAAATCCTTCTCTTGATGAACATTGATTTTCTTGATGAGTCAGTTATGACACTCACACACCAAATGTGGGTGATGTTCTTCAATGGGTCCTTCACACAATAGGGATCCGGTGCTAGGATACTCTTCATAACACCACAAAGGTATTTTCTCCCCAAGGCGTATAAGATTTTGTTTCCTTGTACAAACAACATTATAGGGTATGAGGCTCTAATTAATGGCATGAAGATTATAGTTGAATGGAGAGTGGATCAATTGAACATCTTTGGGGACTCTCAACTAATAATCAGCTAGATTAATGATGTGTATCAAACAAAGGATGAGAAATTAATCCCTTACAAATGTATGGTTGATGACATGAAGAAATATTTTACTCATATCACTTTTCAACAAATTCCTCAAGAAAACAACAAAGTAGCTGATGCTATGGCTACTATAGATTTCTTGCTAAAAATGCTAGAAAGTAATCTCTGACACAAGTTCCTAGTGGAAATGTTACTCTACCCTGCCTGTGATACCCTTGATTCTAGGATGGTCTATTCTATTGTAGGACATGACTCATCTCACTACCACCACATCTACTCCTATCTCTATGACCAAACTATTTCAGACACTCTAACTCGAAATGAAAAACATCACCTTATCTATAATGCTTATGGTATGTCATTATTGATGATGAATTTTTTAGGAGAGGTCTAGACAAAAGAATCCTTAGGTATCTAGAACCCAAAGAGTCCAAATGCACATTAATTGATGTTCATGAGGGTATTTGTAGATCTCACTCAAATGGCTTGACACTAGCTTGTAAACTTATTAGATCTGGTTACTACTAGCCGAATATGGAGCAAGAGGCAATCAAGTATGCCAAGTCTTGCAAATAGTGCTAGCTCCATGGGAATCAAATTCAAGATCCAACCAAGGAGTTGATTCCATCTACCATATTGTGGCCATTTCAACAATGGGTCTTTGATCTTGTTGTTTCGATTCACCCATCTTCTTCTAATGGACATAAGTTCATTATTATGGCTACAAACTACTTCATTAAGTGGGTAGAGGTAGTACCTCTCACAATAGAAAATGGAAAAATTATAGCTCTTTTCATCACAAACTACATCATATGCAGGTAAGGTGTACCATCCTCCATTATTACTAACAATGGAGGATAGTTTAAGAACAAAGACCTCAATGAGTTATGCAAAAATCAGAATAATGCAACACTAGTCTTCTATCTATTACTTCCAGGGTATGATCAAGTAGAAGCATCCAACAAGGTGATACTTAAGATCTTGCATCGCACAATCAACAAATCTCAAAGGGACTGGCACCTCCAGATTAATCTAGCTTTGTGGGCATATAGAACAACTATTAGAACTCCTATAGGTACAATGTCCTTTGCTTTCATCTATGTAGTAGATGTTGTGCTTCCAATTGAGGTCAAGATTCCCAATTTGAGAATCTCCATGAAGGGTCTCATTACTGATGAAGATTATAGAATATCTTAGCTTTAAGAGCTAGTGTTACTAGATGAATATTGACGAGTGGCATGCAATCATCTTCAAGATTATCATCTATGTATGTCTAGAAGCTACAATAAGAAAGTTAAGCCACATGACTTCTAGCTTGGTGATATTTTTTTGAGAGAAAACCTAAAGAACCAACAACAAAGGGTCCAAAAAGGGAAGTTCAAACCTAAATAGCTTGGTCCTTACATAATCACTACAGTGTACAGATCTGGTGCTTACTAGCTTTCTATAGTCAAGGGAGAGGTGCTCAAGGAGCCCATTAACACTCTCCACTTGAAGTGGTTCTACAGTTGATTTGATTTTCTAGGCTCTCTATATATTTTGAAATGTCCTAATTTTTTTTTAAAAAATTGCAAAAAGTCCTAAAAAACATTACCCTAGTGAAAAACTATTAATAGGTGCCTTGGTAATATTAAAAACATTTGAAAAACTCAAAAAATATTTTTAAAAAAATCAAAAATAAAAAAAATTGAAAAATAAGAAAAAATGCCATTTGTGAAAACCTAGAAACAGACATCATGGTAGTAAGAAAGTAGAATCTCTGCCAAGAAGGTGAAAACTTGATAAACAAGCACTTCTTGTTCCCAATGCTCCATCTTGCAATGCATCTTCTAGCTTCCTATATAGTTTATTTCCTAATCTAGCTTCTTACTTTAGTTTCCTACTTTTTGCTCATGTATCCATGGATTGAATCTTGTCACAACTCAAGGGCACCACCCTACAAAGTCATAGAGTTTTTTTCATAATAGTCACCAGTGGTTCTCACTACATCTGCATATTGTTGTTCATGTCACTTTTCAAGATTCCTCTCATGGAGTTTCTCTTGTGATAGTCACCAGTGTTTCTCACTATGTCTACCTACTGTCATTTCTATCACTTTTTTAGATTCTTCTCATGGAGTCTCTTTTGCAACAGTCACTAGTGGTTCACATTGCATCTAGCTAATGTTTTTCATGTCAATTCAGAGATTCCTCTTTATGAAAGATCTCTCTTGTGTTAGTCACCAATAATCCTAACTATGCCCATCTACTATCCCTCAGTTCCAACTAAGGTTCTTCTTCATGAAGATTCCTCTTTGACTTCAGTCACCAATTGTTCTAACTGTGTCTATATATTGTCATTACCCTACTAAATATATTTCTTTCATGTTCTAGACATTGGCACTTGACATCAATCATATAATGTAGTTGAATATGTTGAAGATTTTATTTGTTTGTTTCACTTTTGCTTCATAATGTTGCCTTGAGCCACTCGATGATGCCATTTTGACTAAAGAAGCAATGGCTAGGGGCATGATCTTTTCTTTGCATTTATTTTGTGGTTTAGTTCCAATAATTTGAAGCATCCGTATAAGAGGACTGTCCACTATAAGAGCATCCATCTCATATTTGATGGTCGTGTGTACCTTGACTCCTTTTATATATGGATACATCAATAGGATTGGTTCTTCTCCTTGCTTGTTGGAGTGAACTCTTCATGCTATAGTAAATACTAATACTCATCTAGCTAAGTAAACGTATGGATCACTTTGAGTATATCTAGCACACTTCTGTCTCAGGTTATGAATGCAAGGGTCATTGTAGATAGAATACTTACTAAATACTTAGCATAAGATAGATCTCTTGTGTGTCTAGTGTGTCTACACACAAGCAACATTCTAGTTATCCTAGCATTTATGCTTTGATGCTAATGTTAACTGGCTACATTAAAAGGGATAAATGTTCTAGTCATTCTGGCTTCTTTTTCCTAAAATTCTTACATTTCACCCCAAAAAAACTAGAATAGATGTCCTATTCATATTCCCATGATTGCAATGTCAGTGGGAATCATATGAAATAAAGGGTTTAACTATACACTCAGTGATGACAATTGTCAAAGCTTGGTAACTAGATCTAGGGTTGCATCTAGTTTAAGGTTGCATCTAGCATAGGGATGCATTGTCTAAATCCATGGTTTGATGGTTAATTCACTTACATCTTTTGATGTGGGATCGGTAGTCTCTTCAAAGTATCATGTTTCTTCATGTTTGCACAAGTGTTTAGTTCTTTGGTTCATCTACTCGCTCCTCAAAGGGATACTTGTCACTGTCAAGAAAAAACATGAAACATTACATGAGGTGTCAACCCACTCACATTTGCATTCCATACATAATTTCATCATCTACCTCATCTATACAACATCTCTAAATCAAATCAACTATGCATCCATACATCACATCAATGATTGCATCTCATAATCACAACATAAACATCTCATGCACATCAAATTAAAAGATGGACAATGACAATGACATATACATAGGGTACTTGACTCAAAATCTCATATATTTTGGTATCAAAGAACATGTTAGTACAAAAATGAGCACTACTTGAGAACTATCAATAAAAAATGACACAAATGGCACTAGCACACCAATCGATAAATAGCCAGATCAAAAACTCAAAGATAAAAAAATCAAGTCTAACTTTGTCCAGCTCTCTCACCTTCTGGAGGAAGAGGATGAGGCAGTGGAGGCATATCCTGCCTAGTTAGTGGTCACACACCTCTCGAATCCCAAGCATACTATGAGAATTAGGGCAACTGCTAAGCCTCATCAGGAACAATTTTGGAATAAGCTACAAAGTAGTAGGCCACTCGAGCTACCTATAATCGAACCTCATCCTGTAGCTACGCTACCCTTCGCTTAGCTACCTGTAACTGCTCTCACAATCTAAGTATCTTGTGATCCCACTCCACTATTTGAGTGTCTCTCATAGCCACCTAAATTTTCAGCTCCCCTAGTTTTTAAGAGGCCTATCATATCTTCTCTTTGCCTTGCCTCAATGCATCCTACAACCCAGAAGTAGGCTGGTCATGTATCTCGTCATCTAACTACTCGGCCTATTGCTCAATTGGTGCCTGCTCCTTAGTATGTTGTCTTTGCTGCTAACCTTTCTCTATCCCACTACCACCAACACTTGGATCTAACCCCATCTATTGAGGGGGAATCTATACTTGTCCCACCTAGTATCTCACCTATTGTGGTGGTCCCTGTGGTAGCTATTATGAAGGCTTCTATGCTGGTCCCTATGGTGGTATCTACTAAGGCATCTATAGACTCGAAGCCACCATCCCTAATGGATTTGTAAATTGTGAGAAGGGATGGCTGGCAAAATATGCTTGATAGTCAAGTGCCATCCTGAAATCTACTATAATTGGCAGATAATCCCATTGTGTTGCAACTAGATTGCACACATCAATCATAGACCTCCCTAGGTCTAACCTTGTCAACCACCCCCACTCGAGATCTCTCACCAACTAGACATACAAGCAATACTGCTGAGAAATATCTTGTGACCACTCATACTGCCACCATACATGAGTGATGTGGAATCTCTCAATGATTTGTATAGCCTAAGCCTATTAGTGGTCACGATGCAAACATCTAGTTTAGCTCCTAAGGAGCATTATCCTAGTTCTCAATCTCTCTCTAGGGCCACCATATGATGGATACTGAGTCATTGAGATGGGCCCTCCATTGCCTAGTCTTCCTCAAACTTTTCTAGGTCAACTAGCCCCTGTACCTACAAATGTATGGCTTTGTGGGCTCTCATGCATCATTAAAAATGGTTCTCATGACTTGTAGGTGCTCCTATGCCCAAATCTGCAAAGCACAGACTCTAGCAGCCATACTCCTTTGCTCATGGTATATGATCTTGTGCATCTCGTGGAACATGTGTGTGACCATGAACTGTCCCCACCCAAATCTCTCATGAGTATGTAGCATTTTCTATAACATCTATCCCCAATCAGACTCAAATTTGTGCTGCCCTCTGTCTGGCACAAGGAAAAAACTAATAAAGATTGCCAAAAATAAAGATAATCTATGTGTAAGGCTATATGTATTAACAAGCTCACCCCATGTGATGCATTTCCCTATAGCCAACTCTCATTGGAAGATGGTCCACAGTGCCTTTATACCTACTGTCAGTACTGTTTCATACACTACCCTCAACCCATGGAAGGGTATGCATAGAATACTATAGATATCCTCAGGGCTGACAATCATCTCTCCCTATGGTAGGTGGAAGGTGTTCATCTCTAAATGGAAATACTGCACCAATGCAGTCAGCAAGCCATGATACACTAGCACTACTGGGATCTGGCATAAATAGGATAACCCGAGTTAGTCTATATGAACCATGTTGGCATCATCAAGACTCCATAACAAAGCTCCATAGGGTAGGTAGTGGGATCTAAATACAATGTCATCAAAGACAGCCTACACACACAACCAATGACAATAAGCAAATGGTCAGTTCCTACTTGAAAAATATAAAAAAGCAAAAAAAATTAAACTTTAAAAAGAAAGTTATAAATGACACCAATTTTTTGTGCAAGATTTCACATCTTCAAGTAAGAAAACATGTTCTCACACTAGAAACAACTAAACATTGCTAGAGATCCATCTAATATCCCATGCATCTTGCGTGAGAGGTGGGTATCTCCCAGGGAAGATTCCCTACTAGCACGCATGAATAAACACTGCAGTGGTGTATCTTTGTGCGAAGAAATACTAGGTCTGTGTGAGGAATGAAATTCCTTCATGAGACCTAATAGACCAAACATTAAATATATAAAAAAGTGTGCTAAAACTGCCTAGAAAAGTATGAAAAATTTAATGCAAAGTGAAATTCTTGATTACTCACTAGAGGTCCATAGTCTATTGGCCGGATGTGTCGTTGAGAGCACTCATATCAATGCATACGCACAGGAACTGTCATTATCACCTCAAAGCTCTCTTCTTCACTAAAGACAAAAAGCACAAATGACCCTTTGGGCCCTTATATAGGTTTAGACCTAATTTTTCAAAGTGCTCTGATTTGCAGAAAAATCACCCCCTTGGCTAATTTGATAGCTCTGAATCCATTTTTGGGATTGAATTCAAATTATGACACACTTAAGTAGCACAAAATTGCATTAAAATTTTTTGGGACTGACACGATCGAACACTTGTGCAATGCAAATTTTTATGATACTTTGTCAATCTTGGAATCTTTTCAAATCAAAATTTCTTCAAAATTTTCTATAAATTCTAGAAAAGTCAACTCAAGTCAACTTGGTCAAATCTAGTCAACCTCTAGTCAAACTTGGCCTTCTAAACCTCGAAATCTTGCTCAATTGACTCTGAATTTTCTTTTGATCATTCTAATATCTTCTATAACTTTTTCAATCATAGATTTCTTCCATATCTCTTAATATATTGCTTTACATCATATTTCTGGTGTGTCATCTTTCAATTTCACTCCTGAGGGGGCAAGATGATTACATCATTGTACTTAAATTTTAAATCAATTTGAATCTTCATCACTTGAGGCATCTTATCTAAATCTTATGTCCTCATCACTTGGCACATCGCATTACTCGGGGCATCTTGTCCCCATTCTATCTAACATCTATTTCATCTTTTCATCAATTGATTACATCTTATAATAGTCTTTATCAGAGTTCAATGAATAGGTATTGGGATAGTCTAAATTTTGACTCCTGAGGATCAAGCCTCATTTTGGGGATGATTCTACAACTCATTATGGAATCTTGTTATTTTTTCTGCTTAGGTATCTAGGTGTTCTATCAGGATCCCTTAAGGATAAGCTTTGTTCTTCAAATAATCTTTAAAAGCTTGTCAACTTAGGTTTCTTGGTGTTCTATCTAGATTCCTTAAGGTTAAGCTCCATTCTGGAGATAATCTTTAAAAGCTTGTCAACTTAGGTATCTAGGTGTTTTGGCTAGATCCCTCAAGGTTAAGCTTCATTTTGGAGATAATATTTAAAAGCTTGTCAACTTAGGTATCTAGGTGTTCTATTTGAATTCCTTAAGGTTAAGCTCCATTCTGAAGATAATCTTTAAAAGCTTATTCAATCTAGGTATCTAGGTGTTCTATCTAGATCCTTTAAGATTAAGCTCTGTTCTGTAGATAATCTTCAAAAGCTTAGCAATTGGTTTTTGCATCATCAAATTGAAAAAACAATCTCATTTCTTGATCTGTGCATTATGCTTTCTATTTTTCTTTGAATTGAACATGATGCTCGCACATTCATTCAAAGAGGAGTAAAATGTAATACCCCAAAATTGACTCATTTTCATTTCAACCAATTCTGGTCTATTTTGATCAACCCTAAAGTCCTATTTTGGTAGGCAATTCTCATTCTAATTTTCTCTAGTTGACTTAATTGTCAAATGCAAAAAAAACCCTAATCTAGATTAATCATGCTATTTATTTAATCCCTAAAATATTGACTCAAATTAGCTACATTAAACCTATTGATTAAGATTTAATTTAGTTTTAAGTGTTTATACTTTAATTAAATTAAATTAATTCCTAAGGCTAATGTACTAAGGAATTAAATTTATTTAATTTGATAATGCTCTCATTTTAATTATTGGATGTAATTATTCAATTAATGGGGATATGCATTTATGAGGTCATATCTCATTTTTATTAAATTAAATAACCTTTCAATTTCATCTCTCTAGTTTAGGATTGGGAATTCCATGTGATCTACCTCTCAAATTGTAATTGGCTTAATCGACTTATTCTCACACTTGGGAAAATTCTAATTAACTTTTCATTACATTCAAGATCTGAGTTAGTTAACCTCACCTACATTGGGAATCTTCCATCCTAACTCAATCTCTACTTCAATCCTAACCATCAATTTGAGATGATCTCAATCGTTAATTGATTTCAAGAACTCTATTTAAGAGGCTTCTAATTCCTCATTTAAGAGGTGGGAATTTGAATTCCATTGAAATACTTTCAAATTGAATACTCAATTACTCAATCTTGTCATAGGTTTTTGAATTGTTTAGCATTAATTTCATAATAGATTAGAAATGCATCCATCTAGTTTAATTCTCTTTTACTTGTTATTAGATTGAACTGCACATCATCTAGCTTAAATACACTTCCATATTATTGCATAAAATCCTTCATATTAAAGTGTATGGTTACCTTCTTCTTGGTCTAATAGTGAATAGGTAAAATCCATCTAATTAGAAGGCAACAAGTTGCTCTGTTGGACCTCTCAGATGGACAATTAAATGTTCATTCTAGGATGTTCTCATAGGTAAGGACCATGGTGAAGTGTATGTGAAGGTTTGAGGTCACATTTCTGAATATACATGGTGCACCTATGAACTAAGGCACACTGTGAGTTTTGGTGTCAAGCGAGATCACTGTACCAAATCCAAATGTAATGTGATCTTTAAAAAATGAGATAGGCTATTTTGGACCTTGGCATGATTGTCCTATAGCATTCAACATTTTATCGATAGCCCCTACGAGATCTGAGTTATGACCCTCAAAAGATTGACCTCGATATGCACTTAGAGAACCTTGGAGACTCTTTGGAATGCGATGGTCGTGAATGATGGATGCTCTCTGTGATCAGAACAAGGGTGTCATTAGGGTTCACTTGCTCATCAAGAGCTAATGATACTGACAATTTGATGCCAAGATCAGTGGTTTCAAAGTTATGATGTGGTGCACCTATGAACTGAGGCAAACAATGAGTTTTAGCATCAAGTGAGATTGCTATGCCGAATCCAAATAGAATGTGTTCTTTAGAAAATGAGATAGGTTATTTTAAGCCTCGACATGAGTATCTTGTAGCATTCAACATTTTATCAATAGCCCCCATGAGCTCTAAGTTACAACCCTTAGAAGATCGATCTCGATACACACTTAGAGAATCTTGAAGACTCTTCAATATGGGGTGGCCATAGATTATGGAGGCTCTCTACAGCTAGAAAAAGGGTGTTACTAGGGTTCACCCACCCACCTATAGCTAATGGCATTGACAATTTGATGCCAAGATAAGTGGTTTCAAGTTACGCTGTGGTGCACCTATGAAATGAGGCACACTGTGAGTTTTGGCATTAAGCGAGATCATTGTGCCAAATCTAAATGAAATGTGATCTCTTGAAAATGAGATGGGTTATTTTAGGCCTCAACATGACTATCCTATATAATTTGACATTTTATCGATAGCCCCCACAATCTCAAAGTTACAACCCTCGAAAGAATGACCTCGATACACACTTAGAGCACCTTGGAGACTCTTTGGTATGGGGTGGTTATGGATGATTGGAATCTCTTCACAGCTAGAATGAGTGTGTCACTAGGGTTCAACTACCCATCCGAAGCTAATGGCATTAACAATTCAATGCCAAGATCAACAGTTTCAAAATTACATTATGGTGCACCTATGCACTGGGGCACATTGAGAGTTTTGGCATCGAGTGAGATTGCTATGCCGAATCTAAATGGATTGTGATCTCTCAAAATAAGATAGTTTAATTTAGGCCTTGACATGACCATCCTATAGCATTCAATGTTTCATTAATAGCCCCTACGTGCTCTGAGTTATGACTCTTAGAAGATTGACCTCCATACACACTTAGAGCACCTTGGAGACTCTTTAGTACAGGGTGGCCGCGAACAATGGAGGCTCTCCATAGTTCGTAAAAGGGTTTCACTAGGATTCAACTGCCCATCTAGAGCTAATGACACTGATGATTCAAAGCCAAGATTAGTAGTTTCAAATTTATGCTAGGGTGCACCTATGAACTGAAGCACACTATGAGTTTTGGCATCTAGCGAGATCACTATGCCAAATTTGAATGAAATATGATCTCTCAAAAATGAGATAGGTTATTTTAGGCATTGGCATGACCACATTTTAGCATTCAACATTTCATTGATAGCCCCCATGAGATTTAAGTTACAACCCTCAGAAGATTGACCTTGATGCACACTTAGAGCACCTTGGAGACTCTTTAGTATGAGGTGGCCACAGATGACGGAGGTTCTTTGCAGTTGGAAAAAGGGTGTCACTAGGGTTCACCCACCCATTCAAAGCTAATGGCATGAGGATTCGATGCCAAGATTAGTGGTTTCAAGGTTACATTGTGGTGCACCTATAAACTAAGGCACACTACAAGTTTTGGCATCGAGCAAGATCGTTGTGCCAAATCCAAACAGAATATGATCTCTCAAAAATGAGAATACTTTAGGCATCGGCATGACCATTCTATAACATTTAACATTTCATTGATAGCCCCCATGAGCTTTGAGTTACGATCCTAAGAAGATCAACCTTGACATGCACTTAAAGCACCTTGGAGACTCCTTTCTATGGGGTGGCCTTAGATGATGCAAGCTCTCTATGGCTGGAACAATGGTGTCACTAGGGTTAATATTAAGAAAAAAACATTATTTTTTACCTCTCTCAAGTTTTTGGCATCGAGCATAGTGCAAGCTTGGTGTTAGTATGTATTAAAATCATCATTTTTTAGGTCCCTCCACATAAATTTCATTAAGTAAAATCATCTTTGTTTCTTGCATTAAATCAACAAGCCTACATTTATAATATCTCAAGTGTTTCATTATTATTACATCAACACACAAATACCAAAAATCATAGTGTCAAAAACCATAGTGTCAATAACACTATTGTCAAAAATCTTAGTGTCAAAAATAGAATAGATATTGCTTCATTTTGCTCCTTACTTAGTTTTTTACTTCATGCATAGCTACTCTTCATGATGTACCTACATTCCAATATCATAAAAAATATTAGTAACTTATTTTATTAAACAATATAATCATCAGTTCATTGAATCATTATGAACAAAATAACATAAGAAGTAAATATACCTAGTTGAGTGTTCTAGTAGGATCCTCACTTTGTTTTAGGGTCTTTGACAAGGCTTTATGATCAACATTAGTAATAGTAAAAAGTTCTTTTACTTTTGGTCTTCCTTGATGCTTCAACAACTTTAAATTTTTTGCTATAATAAGATATGAATATATGAGAATTATTTTGTGCTTTTGATAGTGTTTGAATGTAGGAATCCCATTTCTTCTAAGCATGTATGTCTGCAACCATGTTCTAGTGACAGCCATTGTACCAGTAGGATATGTAAATCCATCATCATCTATGATTAGTTATGCAAGCTTTTGTTTACCTCTTACATAACATGCTAACCAATAATCTAATTTCTCATCATTCCCCTATGGTGCAACCAATGCAAAGACATGTCCTAGTTGAAGAAGATCTAATAAATGATTATGCTCAAGTAAACTTTCTATGTCATCATTTCTGATAGACAGTATGATAGAAAATGGAGTGATAATGTGGAGCCCGTGTTTCCACCCACTCACTTGACTCATAGTGATATCAATCAAACCAAAAACAACTAGGATAAAAGCAGGCTAGCTGTCATGTCCAAATGGTCCATGTACTAGAATTAGAGATTTGGAATGAATTCATTTTTTTATGAGTCTCTCACTATAGCATAATCTGATCTATCACATATGAACCCTTCCTTAACTAACCAAAAGAACTTGCGTACTACTAAATCAAGAGTCCCCCTTGTGATAATGTTAAACTACATCAATCAACAATGCTACAAGCATCAAGAAGCTCTACTCCTAAAATACTCAATTGCTCCTTAACTAAAGCTCTCTTCACACATGCCCCTGCTCCATCATTTTTCCCTTTCCCATGGCCAGAATAAAAAAAACTCCAAATATGAGGCACCTCCCTCTCTATGTGCATCCTACACAACCAATAAAACATGCGAGCATTCTTGAATTGACCTGTATAATTATCTAACCAAATAATACGTCTATCCATAGCAATTGCATACTCCTATAAGAAATCAAAATAATTCTTGAAACAATGTTGCACAAACTCATGAGAGTAAGATATATAATCTCTCATTTAAAAATTATACTCTCTAATAATCTTCTAATTATCTTCTACACTATTACGGGCATGTCTTTATGTTATGTCGATGAAAATAGCAATCTAAATGGAGTTGTAATAGTGAGATTGTGTCTCATTTTGAGGCTACAATGTGTAGTTCCTAGCAAAGTCAACAACTAATATAATAGTGCCAATGGGAAAATTCTACATACACATTCTAAATTGTTGATCTAACCACCGAGACATGTGACTATGTCTTGAATACTTGTAGAAAATATTTGTCTTGAAATCTGAAATAAAACTAGCCACACTGATTTCTTTTGCAACCAGTTCACATCTAGAGCCCTCACCCCCACTCTTCAATGTGTATTTCATTATTTTCATATACCTTTTTTTACTATTTTCTTCCCAAGATCTTGTTCGCACCCCTCATGGAAACATGTGTCAAACATGGATAAGCCACCACATTCTAAACACTTCTCATTTAAGCAAGCATTTCTATAAAAGAAATAACTATCAACTCTACAACATAAATATTGATCTAGCAAGTCTCTTAATGATTTTGGAAGACCACTAGCACCACAATTTTCCAACATTTCTTTACTATGTAAAGTAGATTGGATGGAGCATAATAGTTCATGGTGCATAGAAAACTCAACATGATATTTGCAGCAAGATGTATTTCAAATTTTAAGTGGCACACAATAAAATGGTTTGAAAGATTCAAAAGCCCTTTGTGATATATGAAGATTTGTATGACTCTCTCTAAATTGTTTGAACAACATAGTTTGACTTACCTCCAAATGATTTTTAGGATGTGGCATGCAGTTTTTGAATCCAATTCTCAACTTTAACCCATCTTTTTCATTGGGTGATACTCTTGAGATAGAGTGCCAAAATTGTGTAATTTCTTCCTTCACATCATCAGATAGCTTCTTATCAAAATGTAAGTCTCTCACCAAAAGTCCATGTTTCATTTTGAAGAGAATCATTAATTCTCTCTTGTCTACTAAGTGCTCTTCTCAAAGTAGTACAATTTAGGTTCAAGTCAATACAAGTTTGTTTCATATATCTACCCTTTTTCAAATGATGACTTACCAAAGAGGTTGTAATAACCCTTCAAGCAACTCTCTTATCATTCTCCCTACTATTTTTTTCAATGCTATTGAGAACATTGAAAATATTCTTCACAATAATGACATTTTTTTCTTCTTTTTTTATTGACATGAATCTTGGATTTGGAAAGCATAGGTCTCATATTTTGCATCTTTAATAAGTGCATAAAAAGTTGACATTGCTCCACCCCTGTCTTGTTGCTGAAAAACATCTTATATAGTCATGAAGCCCATAACCAAATGGTTGTTTCTAATTTTTTCCCTTCTAAATTGGTAATAATCATTTCATCAATTCAAATTATCCATTTTGGTGTTCTAAAATCTTTATGTCGATTATAATTAGGAGATATGTAAGGTTCCTGTGCATTGTCATGTTCGACATGGTCAATCATGCAATTTACATTATGACCTAGTAGAATTTCATTCTCCAAATTTTCATTCTCTAAATTTTCAATCCCAACATTATCGTTATTAATTGGTACATTTTCATTTCATAACAACACATATTCATTATCTAACTCTATGATTTCACCTTTGACTAATACATTGTCAACTTGACTCACATTTAACATACCTTGTCTCTTCGTTCAGTGATTTAGCTTGTCCCTTTCCCTATATGTTGCAATGTGTTCATTCGATACTTTCCTTTTGTGTTTAGCCTTTCAAAAACTACTGCTCCCCATTTAGATGATAATATCAGACACCTAATGATATATTATCAAACTTTTTTCGATTGTATGGGCCCCAAAAAGTCAATTTTTCCAAAACATCTGAAAATGGCCCCCAAAAAGCAATATTGTCAGGTCTGTAGTGACAAGGAATATGTTAGAAAAATTATGCCAGTATTATCAGGGATCTGATCTCATATCAAATACCCAATTTTAAATTAGATATTTGATATCAGATCGGGTACACGATATTGATTCCAAATTTTGGAGAAAATTATGAGCAATGTAAATAAATTTCATTAATATATATATATATATATAATTTATATATGATTATTATTATATATGATTTATATAAGATTATTATTATATATGACCTATAAATATATATATATATATATATATATATATGATTATTATATTATATTAATATGATGTATACTATTATTAATAAATATAATATAGTAATATATGTTATTATTATTATAACCTATAAATATAACATATATTAATATATATGGTTATTATATTATATTATTATGATAACAAATGTCCCTAGGGACCCTAGGGCTCCTACAGACCAATTTGGTTGGTTCAAATGCATTGAGAGGGATCATAGGATAACCAATGATCCCTCTCGATGTATTTCATGACAACATATCCATTCGGTTGGTACATTTCATGACAACGTATGTTCCGAGGGGTCCTAGGACCACTAAGGATGCATTTGATTGGTTCTAATGCATCGAGAGGGGTCATAGATTAACCTATGAGCCCTCTCAATGCATTTCATGATAATATATGTCCCATTTGTTTAGTTCAAATGAATTGAGAGGGATCATAGGTTATCCTATGACCCTTCTCAATGCATTTCCTGACAACATATGTCCCTAGGGGCCTTAGAACCCCTAGGGATGCATTTGGTTGGTTTGAATGTGTCGAGAGGGGTCATAGGTTAACCTATGACCCGTCTCAACTCATTCCATGACAATGTATGTCCCTAGTGGCCCTAGGACCCCTAGGGATACATTTGGTTGGTTCAAATGCATTGAGAGGGGTCACAGGTTAACCTATGACCTCTCTCAATGCATTTTATGAAAACATATGTCACTAGGAAAACATTTTCTTGGTTTGAATGCATCAAGAGGGGTCATAGGTTAATCTATGACCCCTCTCAACACATTTCATGACGAAAAATGTCCCTAGGGGCCCATTTGGTTGGTTTGAATGCATTGAGAGTTCTCAAAATATTTCATGACAACATATGTCCTTGGGGGCTCTTGGACCCCTAGGGATGCATTTGGTTAGTTTGAATGCATTGAGAGGGGTCATAGGTTAACCTATGACCCCTCTCAATGCATTTTATGACAACATATGTCCCTAGGAGTCCTAAAACCCTAGGGATGTATTTGGTTGGTTTGAATGCATCATAAGGGATCAAAGGTTAACCTATGACCCATCTTGATGCATTTCATGACAACATATGTTCCTATGGGCCCAAGGACCCCTAGGGACACATTTGGTTGGTTTGAATGTATCGAGAAAGGTCATAGGTTAACCTATGACCCCTATCAATGTATTTAATGACAACATATGTCCCTAGGCCCCCCCCTAGGGATCCAATTGGTTGGTTTGAATGCACTAAGTTGACAATGTATGTCCCTAGGGGTCATACAACCCCTAGGGACACATTTGGTTGGTTCACTATGACCCCTCTTGATATATTTCATGATAATGTATGTCCCTAGGAGCCCTAGTACCCCTAAGAATGCATTTGGTTGGTTTGAATGCATCAAGAGGGGTCATCGGTTAATCCATGACCCCTCTCAATGCATTTCATGAAAACGTATGTCCCTAAGGCCCTAAGGCCCCTAGGGATGCATTTGATTGGTTACAATGCATCGAGAGGGGTTATAGTTTAACTTATGACCCATCTTAATTCATTTCATAACAATGTATCAGATGTGTCCAGAGGGGTCATAGGTTAACCCATGACCCCTCTCAACGCATTTGATAACAAAAAATGTCCCTAGGGGCCCTAGGACCCTATTTGGTTAGTTCAAATATGTCACCCAAAACATTTCATGATAATGTATGTCCCTAGGGGCCCTAGGACCTCTAGGGATGCATTTGGCTAGTACAAATACATCAAGAGGGGTCATAGGTTTACCTATGGTCCCTCTCAACACATTTCATGACAAAATTTGTCCCTAGGGACCCTAGGACACCTATGGATGCATTTGGTTGGTTCAAATGCATTAAGAGGTGTCACAGGTTAATATGTGACCCCTCTTAACATATTTCATGATAACGTATGTCCCTAGGGGCCCTAGGACCCCTAGGGATGCATTTGGTTGGTTTGAATGTGTTGAGAGGGGTCATATGTTAACCTATGACCTCTCGACGTATTCCATGACAATGTATACACATTTGATTAGTTCTAATGCATCACGATAGGTCATAAGTTAACCTATGATCCCTCTCGACTCATTTCATGACAACGTATGTCCTTAGGGTCCCTATGGGCTAGGGCCCCTAGGGACCCATTTGGTTGGTTGTAATGCATTGAGAGGGGATCATAGTTTAACCTATGACCCATCTCAACACATTTTATGACATCAAGTGTGCCTAAGGTTCTGTTGGTGTTTGAAAATGTTACCCGTTTCCAATTACCCTAATGAGAACAAAATGCATCTAGGGGCAGCTAGCTCCCATTATGAACACATCCATTCAGGCACTAGGCCAACTATAAGACATGACCCTTCTTCTTCTTTAGGCTCTGCAAAACCTAGGCAAGTGGACCTACAGATTCTTTATATGGTACCAGTTGTCAAAGCATACACTGAATCTATTATGAAGTAGATAAAAGCCTTATTTCTCTTGATAACTCATGAAATAACATCAATCTACAGTAGCTAAATGCAGATCTAGGAATCTCAAAAGCTGAGTGAGGGCATTCTATTATAGCTCTTCAACATGAAAGGGGAAAATCGTTTGATTATTGATGTTGATGTTCAACAAATCCTCAAACATGCAGCAAAACCTAATGATCCTATCTCTGATCAGTGCCTAATCCACTGGGCAAATCCATGAATTCAAAACATACATTTGTGACATTAGGACATATTCTATATACCTAGAAACCAGATCTATCTAATCACCTTGTGATTCAGACATCAATGTTCATTCATATCTCATTGTCACAAAATATCCTTCTCAGCATAACCAGTAACCCTGTCAAACACATTAAGCATTTACTTGGCACTTTGTTCCAACAGCAAAATATATCAGACATACAACCTTAAGGGGAAGCAAATTGATCTCAGCTCTTCATTCTAGGACCATATAAGATTATATATTACTGAGACAGGAGATGAGAACCAGAATGAAACTAATGAAATGTTGCTCATATGTATTCATTTTCTTTGAAAATATACATTCAGATACATGAAAAGGAAACATGAAAATACCAAACATATCAGAACTATTTGTACCATACTTCTTAATTTTTGTTCACATGAGAAGAAATTGCTAAAGGAAAATGGTGTCACAGTCATGGGAGTGCAACTAGAACTAGATCTAAGACCTTGGTATCACAGTAATCTGCAGATTTTCTCCAAAGAACTGGAACTTCCCAAAAATTGGAACCCTTCAAATGGAAGAAAGAAAGAATAATATAGGATAGATGAATTCCCAGATCTCACATGCGACTGCCATCTGTCAACTTAGAAATCCATCTCCTGCAATTGTAAAGACTCTCTCTAACCTCTTTCTTCCATCTGATTTGATTTTCTATTTCATCATTACATTGCAACTGCTTTGCAAATGTCTATTTTTGAATGATGAAAACTTGTTGAGTCACTAAAATATCTTATTTACCCATTGAAATGCTTGGCAAAGATCAGGTTAAATTGAGTGAATGTGAGAAAAGTGAACTCCAACCACATTCTTACCAAGTTTTACTGATCCCCTAACTGGATTTTTAGTTTTTTATCCATTCCATTGAGAAAGCCCCAAAATTCATGTTTCTGGCTATAGCTCAAACTAGGAAGCACCTGTGCAAAAATTGACTTCAGAAATAGAAAATTTTGATTCTCACGATTTGGGTGGTATATGATAAGGCATACTTTTCCTTCCAAAAATGCCCAGAATCTCAATTTGAAAAACACTCCTCTGGCTAAAAATTCAGACTTGCAACCTGTTTGATTTTAAATTTTGAAAAATTTAAAATATGTTAAGGTTCAAACTTTATAAAATGCCCTTTTGATTTTAAAACAAATCATGCACGTCTAGTCTGAAAATGAACAATAAAAAAGAAATTTTTATTATTTTCAAATTCCCTTCACCCCACAGAACTCAGGGTCAAACTATTTTGACTAGTGCCACATGGCACTTCCTAATTGGCTACTCGATTTGTATCATCCACCATGTCACCAACTACTCCGGGACGACTTGCCACATGTCATTTCCTGATTCTCCCTTGCTATGTCGCTATTTGACTCAACAACCTCCATGTCATTGGTGACATAGCGACGAAATGACACGTGTCATCCTTTGCCACCTCATCATCTACCTTGGAACTCATCCCACATCATCATCTCCCAGACAACTTGCTTCCACCTCAGCTTTTCTATCTCGCTATAGTTAACTTGCGAGCATCTTTGCATGGCGAGGTAACAATGGCTGTAAGATCAAGATGCGTGTCGCAATCTCGTGGAACCTCCATCTTTTGGTGCCACATCAGCGCAGATGTATCTTGGTTTAAAATTTTGCATTTCCTCCTTCTTGCTGATGTCATCCGTGGGGACCACAACATGCACGTTGGCTTTTAAAAGCCTTCCACTTCAATTCATCTTATATGAGGCATGCTTTACTATTTAAAAACCTAACAATTCTTCCCCATGGTGAATGTGGGATATCAATTTTCATGGAGACGTCTTTGACCTGCATCTTTCTACGGGTGTAGAATATATTTTAAAAGATGCCTCTACATTGTGTGGGCAGAGCTCTTTTCTGCTATGGTCTAAGGCTGAAGTTCTTTGTCATGGCATGTATATCAGTGGGAAATCCGCTTCTCATGCATAGGGTGGAGAGGGTTCCCTCTTAAACATACGTGGAGTTGCCTTCTCAACAATGACTGCTCTGTCCTCTCTATGACCCTGCGGATTGTGTTTTGTCTTTTCGCATGCTTTTTCTCTGCATTTTATGCATGGAATCCTGCTCTTTTTAAAGTTTGTGTGGGGTGCCCCTGTTGCAGGCTATGTGCTCCCATTGTTCTCTGAATGTGTGGGTGTGAAGCTATGTTCTGTGCTCTTCCTATGACACTGGAGTGCTGCTCTTGGCATGAGCTATGCTCAAAAACATGGGTTCCTTCTATTTATTTCACCATTGGCCGTTGGGAATCCCACAGGTTTTCCTTTTAATATTCATTGGCTGTTTGTCTTTGTCATTTTCTCTCTGCTGGTGTGAGCACCTCCTACAACAGGTGGCATTCATGGAGTTCCCCTTTTAGCATGCACCTTTGAATGAGAAGCTGTGACAGGGTAAAGAAGCAACACATAAAATGAGGCTTCTTAGTCTTTTTGACATGGACATTCAACTAATGTCTTCTCCTGCTATGGCATGATCCTCCTCTACTGTGCATATTGCCAACCATTAAAAATGCCATTTGCCTAAATGGTGCACCTATACATTTGCCCGTTCTACAGAGCACTACCCAATTACCTGAATATGTAGACAATTCCCTTTCTAATGTAAGTACGTGGTGAAAAATGAAGAGCCACTTATCCATGCAAGTCTTGGAAATTTAGAATAGTAGATCATATTATTGTAACTTACACATCATGACTTGTGCTTATTGTTAGATTTGTCTTTTCTAAATAAGGATGGGAAAGCAATACTTTAGATGGTCATATATCTTTATCTTTTTGTACACTACCCCATCTTCCAGCTTCTGAAACCTTTGGCACAAGATAAACATTGTAGGCTTTTCATCAAAAGATGTGATTCCTCATTGAGCCGCGAACCTAAAAGAAGGCTTTTAATGTCATCACCAAAATTGCCTCCTGAACAGGATTCCAGCATCAATAATATTAAGCTCTTATACGAAATAACCACAACTTGTGTAGTCTCCCTCAAAATATTTTCACTTCTTGGGAGTTCAATCAATCTGATAAAATTAGCCAGATCCCAAAGTGGGTCCGGCTAAAAAAAAAATTCGTTTCCAAACGACCGAACCTTGAAACTGATCTATTAACCTTTTAATACTGACTGGAATTGATTTCAAGCATTAATTTGATCATTAAAAACTCATTTACCCACTTTTTGCAAACTATGAATTTGGTGCCAGGGGGTCTTTTGACTGGCCTTAAAAATTGCCCCGAACAACTAATCGGGCTCTGAAATCTGGTAGACTAAATCTTTGTTCTACACACTTTCAGCCTGTCAAATCCTGTCTCATGGCGAATTTGGAGTCAAAAGATATTGACCCTCAAAGTTTCCTTCTCAGATTTATTTGCAAACAAACACGTTAAAAAACAACAAAATGGCTTTGGAATCAGCTTATAAAACTAGGCAAATGAGCACATGGGGAAATGAAAACTGGGACACTCATTCTCTGTCATGAGAACATTATGAAAATGTAATTTGGGCTCATGAAAAATTACGAGGCGCATTTGGCGAGCATCTGAAGTTGGTTACTCAAAATTACAGGACAAGAGACAATAGCAGAAAAGTGTTTTTTACGAATGAAAAGGCCCTGAAATTGTGTGCAGACAGATTCGTCAAGGTTTATAAATTGACACTCTTACAGTATTTTTAGAGGACAATACAGGGGTATAATTCATTCAATCTCACCAATCACAGATCTCAAGTTATAACGTCTTGAATAGGGGTCCTGATAAATCTGCAAATGCTGACACCAGTATAACTTTAGAAATTGCGTTTGGAATCGCATTTGAAAATTGATCAAACGGATTGGTCATAAGCTAAAACTTGAAACATAGCAAGTCTCTAACATCTAAAATGCAACACAAAAGGAATTTTAGCATTCAGGTCAACTGGTAAAAAGTTATAACATGTCAAACATGACTTCCTAGAATTTTGAATATTTTGCAAATACATGAAAACGATAAGTGACCAACTTTGAGGGGTTGAAAACCTAGTCAAACAGAGTCAAAACGACTCAAAATCTGAAACATAGGTTTTAAGGTATGGACACTAGACACTCTCAAAGTGGAAAGTCACAAAACATTTCTGGGTGTGAGATATTCAAATGCAAACACAACCTCCTGTCGATGTCTAACACTTAGGCTAAAATGCAGATTTGACATTGGCTCAAAACAGGACTTCGCCAAATAGCTCAAAATGATGATTTAACTTCATGGAATGGGTAGGCACACTGAATGGAAGGTGTTAGAAATATTAAACACCAATTATGCAATAACTCAACAATGGGGTACAAACTGACAGCCATGTACAAAGTCATTTTAAAGCATTTATAGGGCTCAATTTTTCAATGGTGCTCAAAATATACCATGCAATTTTTAGCCCCAACAGGGTCCTAAGACCCCTAGGGACCCATTTGGTTAGTTTTATTCACTTGATGCATTTCATGACAATGTATGTCCCTAGGGGCCCTAGGACCCCTAGGGACACATTTGGTTGATTTGAATATGTCAAGAGGGGTCATCGGTTAACCTATGACCCTTCTTAATGTATTTCATGGAAATGTATGTCGTTGGAGGCCCTAGGACCCCTAGGGACACATTTGGTTGGTTTGAATGCATAGAGACAGGTCATAGGTTAACCTATGACCCCTCTCGATGCATTTCATGACAACATATGTCCCTAGGGGCCCTAGGTCCCCTAGGGACTAATTTGGTTGGTTAGAATCAACTCATTTCATGACAAAATATGTCCTTAGGGCCCCTAGGGACACATTTGGTTGGTTCGAATGTGTTGAGAGTAGTCATAGGTTCTCTCAACATATTTCATCACAACATATGTCCTTAAGGGCCCTAGGGGTCCTAGGGACCCATTGGGAATGTGTCAAAAGGGGTCACTAGGGTCCCTAGGGACATATGTTGCCATGAAATGCATCAAGAGGAGTCATGGATTAACCTATGACCCCTTTCTATACATTTCATGACTATTATATTTAATAATAATAACCATATATATTATTATATATAATAATAATCATATAATATTACTATATATACTTAATAATAATATTAATCATATATATTACTATATTATATTTAATAATAATAATCATACATATTACTATATATAATAAAAATTATAATCATATATAATAATAATAGTTAATAATCATAATCATATGTAATAATAATAATGCCCACACTTTTCAAATTTTTGTTTCCCTTTAAAATTTCCCTCTAAAATTTCCAACGTGGGTGGTTTCCCTCCCAATTGAAAAATTCAGACTTTTTCATATACCCGATTTCATATTGGGTATCCAATTTGTAATCGATTACTCGATTTGAAATCGGGTATCCGATTAGGGTTGGTATTTACCAAACTTATTTGGTCAACTCAAACAATGTTATTGAGAAGGGTCTTGCTGACACTTAGACTTCAAGTAGCCATTTGACAATATTATTTTAATCGAAATTGAATGAAACAAAAAAGGGTTTTTTTGTAATACTCTCAACATTCTACCGATATAATTGTTGTCCAATTTTGAGTTTGATAAGTATTTTTTAGTTAATTTTCAGTGAAGATAATTGTAAAGTTTTGATTGACATATTGATTGAGAAATAGCTATAACTTTCTAATAGTATAACATTTTTGAAATCCAAAAGTTGTGTCACATTCTATGCTTCGCCTAATATAAGGAAAAATAAATTAAAATAATAATTTTGCAAACTTTTCAATTAGTCAAAGTGGTCAAACATGAGAGTTTTTTTAATTTAAAAAATTTTTTAGTAGAAAAATCATATTTAATTATTATTTGGAATAAAAATACTCAAAAATATGTTTCAAATCCGAGCATGAGTCTACTTTTTATATCTATAATTATATTGAAAAATATTATCATTTGATTTCGATTAAGGTGGTTAGACATTCACCTTCTTTTTATTCTCACCTTGAAATTTTTGTAGTACTATATTAAAATCCAAACTTTTGACCAATCAAATTTTTTTTTTCTCTAGACAAGGCATAGTAGTTTAGAAAATACATTCAATTTTCTATGGATTATTTTCTTACAACTTTTTGATATAAAGTCTAGAACTACTTTAAAATTATGTGTCAAGTTGACATAATCCTGATTTTTTGATTTTTCATTGCGACTTTAAGCCATAGTTTGGTTGACCATGATCTTGCACATACCCTTAAAGAAAGCCATGTATGGATTAAAGAAAGCACCTAGAACTTGGTATGCAAGATTAGATAAATACTTAGTAAAGCTTGGACTTGCTAAAGGAACAATAGATAGCAACTTGTACTTGATAGAAATAGAAAATGGTTTGTTGATAATCATTGTATTTGTTAATGATATCTTTTTTGGAGGAAATGATGAAGCCAGTAACAAATTCTTAAAAGATATGAAGAATGAGTTTGAGATGAGCATGAAAGAGGAAATGAAATTTTTTTTATAATTTCAAATTGTTTAGAATAAAGAGGAAATATTTATTTCTCAGACAAAGTATTTAAAAGATTTACTAAAAAGATTTGGTCTAGAAAACTATAAACCTCTTGGAACTTGTATGGTAAGTGGTCACAAGTTATCAAGTAAGGATGAGACACCTAATGAGTGTATAAAATGTTATATTTACATCCATTTATTATAACACTTTACCCCATGGTTTCAATATATTTCCAAAGTCATTTCCATACATGAACTTGATTTATGAAGCATTAACTATGATAAGTGATTTATTGATTAGCATCTATATGTGTAGCTAGTTAATGCTAAATAGTGATGATTTATTATAATAAGTGGTTATTATTGAAATATAATTATGTTGAGCTGATTAACATATTATTTTTGAGGCATTTGAGTCATTCATATGGCTAGGGAGAAGGAGAAACAAGTTAACACTTGTCAAAATTCAGCAGTTGCATGAAATGAAGAAAAAGTCAAAAGTTAGTTTTAGAAAAGTAGGCATATCTCACTCAATTCTTAATAAATTAAGAATGATATAAAGATTTGGAAAGTTTAAAATAAGGTGCACAAATAATTTTGAGCATTTGAGTTAGTTTGAAAAATTTAATGATTACCATGGATTAGAAGTTGACTGAGGAAAAGGTGGCATGTTTTCAGGCAACATAAAACCACTTCCAATAAAATGACCATAACTTTCACATTTCTTAATGAAACTTAGATTTTAAAAATGAAATAGAAAGAGAAAAAAGAGCATAATGTGGTAAAAGGGTTTGATATAATTTGGAATAATAAAGGAGAACCATGCACTTGAGTGGATGTTGAAAATGTGAAATAGAAAATCAAGGCACTTAGTCATTAGTTTTGTAATAAATCTCTTCCTTGTTTAAAGGAATCATGGGACACTTGTTAAATGGTTGTTAGAGATTCAATAGTATTATATATTCAAAATTTTAATCAAGCATTCGATACATAAAGATATAGATAGATTAGATAATATACAGTTTTTGCAGCCATTACTGTGCAGTTTTCTTGTAGTTTCTTGCAGCCATTAATGTATACTTAGATTTATTTCTAGTACTATTATAGTTCATAGTTTTTAATGATAGAATAACTTAGATATTTTTATAGTGCATATACCTTGCAGACTTGTTTGAAGTATACATCCTCGGGTTGACAATTTAAACGAAACTTCTCTATTAGAAAGATAACTGCTCATTTTGGATGTCCAATCCATGAGTTGTGTTTGTAAACCAAGTTATTGATCCAATTGGGAAGCCAAATTTTTTGGAATTGTTACTAGGGATAGGTTAAGCTATTAGTAGCTCTTTGCCATTTTTCTAGAATCTTAGTTTATATTCAAAGCACTTAGGATTGGAAAAGTTTGCAGCAACATAATATGGATTTTAGATCCATGGAGGATAATAATGAAGATATATTATCATTTTCAGCAAGTTTGAAATTCAATGAAGAGATGTTCTTTGGTATCATAGAGGAAATTTGTTCACATATTGATGAAAAAATGCTATTTTTTTGAAGAGTCAAATGAAGACAGCCTTGTTTTGCAAAGTGAAGAAATCACCATACACAAGGTTGTTGCTAAAGATGAATGTGATGTCAAGTCAAAACACCTACTTCAATAAGTATCTCATCTACAAAAGGATGTTTCAAAAAAATTTCTTTCACAAGGGTGTCCAATTAGACATCTCATTCATATGGAGGAAAAGAAGTCATCACAAGCTATGATTGCAGTAAAGAAAGAACTTACAATTGACTTCCAAGTTTGTAGACTTCCATTTCTAGATCTGTTCTCCAAGCTGTAAGGATACTTCTTGTGAGAACCAATGCTCTGATACTAATTATTGGAATACTCAAATGGGAAGAATACTTCTGAGAGGGGGGGTGAATCAGAAGTATCACACTTTAACTTTAAAAAAATTTAACAAAAAATAAATTGCATGCATGTAAACATATCAATTAAGCATAAAGTAAACACATGCATCAAAAAACATAACACCAAATTTGGTAACCTAGAAACCCTCCAAAATGAGAAGGTAAAACTAGGGTGGGGATGATACCTACAAAATATCATTGTAGCAATAATGTTTGACCACTTTTGATGGCTTGCCCTATTACAGGCTTTACACTATATCAATAGTGACCTGTTTAAAGGATTTACAAACACGTTACATAAAGTGTCACCCGATTAAAGGATTTTATCACCTTGTCAAAGGTTCTACAACCTAGCTATTAAGCTAACCTATCAATATAGGATTTTCTTTCTAATGCAATTGCTAGAGAGTGTTAGATTAATAAACTTAATAGCTTACAATTTTTGATTGCTGAATTCAAGCACTTGATCTGCTCTCTCTAATCTTGATCCTGTGAGATTTGATATATGTTCGATGCCCTTGCTCTATTCTGATCAACTAGATATGCAATGTTAATCTAATCACTAAGTCTTTAACGCCCCTATTGCTTGTCCTATTTTGCAATTCACTTACCTTTATTATTCATCTTCTTAGCAACTTCAAATCACAGGGTCTTTTCCTTCTTATAAAGGCTTTGAAGAATTAGGGTTTGAAATGAATCTATGATCCATATTAACTCTTTATTTTCCACTCATTCCTTGCACTTTTCTTATTGGTTCCATGCCTTCTCCATTTTTCTTATTGGTTGCATGCTGATTGCATAGGGAATATAAAATATTCATTCTTATCCTTATTATCCTTCGAGATTCTTCTATGTCAACTCAAAAAATGGTTTACATAGGTGTTTGTACAATTACAAACAACTATGTCCAATCTATGTTACTTGACACTTGTTACCTTTGATGCTTGGCTCATATAGGAAAATTGGCTCACTTGGCACTTATGGAATTTTTTTTTTCTTAGCACATGTAGCATTCCAGCTTACTCAGCACACGTAGCATTCTAGCTTGGTCGATATCAATTGTGACTCAGCACATATAGATCACTCAACACCTAAAGTCACTTGACATCTATTGGAATTCTGGCTCGGCACATACTATGGCTCAACATATATAGTGTACGTGGCTTTTATATGAAAATTGGTTAAGTGTGTTCACACTCAGTTGTCAAAACTAATCTAAGACCAACAATCTCCCCCTTTGACATGAGTGTCAATAACACTTAACTAAACATTATACTTGATCTTATGAGTACATCATTTACTCTTTTTTGGCATATGTACAAAATCTTAGAAACTTGTTCAAAATTTTGTAAAGAACAATATACCTCAAAAATCTTATAACTCCCCCTGAATTGATGTACCATTTTCATTCATATAACCAAAATTCTTTTGTTGAATTTGTCTCATGCTGATGTATTTGATACTGTTTTCCTTTGCCCTATTTTTTTCTTTCTGTACTACCTTCCATTCTTATTTACACCTCCCCAAAATATTATATCTCTCCCTTTCTATTTACACATTATGTCTTTACCCTTGTTATTGCTTCTTCCCCTTTATTATATCTCGTACTACCTTCCATTCTTATTTACAAATCCACCAAAACATTATATCTCTCCCTTTCTGTTTACATATTATTTCTTTACCCTTGTTATTGTTTCTCCTTCTTTTTGACACTGATGTCAAAGGGTACTAAGGGCTAAGAGCATATTTTTCCAAAAATGTATTATTTACCTCCATAATCATCTTGAGAGTTGCATCCCAATTTTCCAAAGCAATTTCTAATGATTTATGTTAGATGACAATCTTTGTTGCAAGATGAATAAGTCTATCTAAAGTAGAAAGATTAGGATCTTTCTTTAGAACAAGCTCTACATAGGCTTGTTCTCTATGGAGTACTTCTAGGTGTGGGGTAATGGAAGATTGTATCTGCATTAGTTTGGAATTGATATTGGCCTCTTTTGTTGTTAGTGCAACTAATTATTTATGTGTGTGAAGCACTTGATTAAAATGCTTCTCACCTTGAGCTGGATCTTGTGGTAGCTGTATGCTATAAATATTTAGATTTCTCTCCAAGTTTAGTATCCTTCGGCTTGTTTCCTGTGTGAAATATGAGAAGTCACACAACTTTTTGTACAATTAGAATACATTATCAAGTACAATATTTGTCTTTTCAATCTTCTTTTCCAATTTAACTTGTGAAAGTGCTTTATTACTTGATATTTTCTCATTGATTTTTCCTTGGAATTTCTTCTTAGACCATTCCATGAGTTTTACATTGGTTTCCTAGTCTTCATTTGTTACCTATTCTATAATATCTATCAATTGTTCCAATATTGGCTTGGTTTCATCAGGTGTTAGCAAGTTGAAGGGATCCAAAAAGATGTCCTTAATTTCACGTAATGCTTTCTTATGCTTATACTCATTTATGAGTATCTCTTGTCTTTTCCTCTTTTCTAGTGCCTCTTGCACTTCATATATCTATTGAAAGTTAATTGTCTTTGAGTCATAGATTGGTATGACTATTTCTTCATCTAATGTAGGGTTTCCATAGTGAAGTACCCTTGTAAATTTAGCAGAGCTTGAGACTGGTGTAGAGATTTGCAATGGCATTGCATCAATGCTCAACTTTTGAAGGACTTGTGTAGGAGTGCTAATAGTTGATAGATTAACCAATATTTGTATGGCAATCTGCTCCTCTTCCTTTGGTGTGTACTTATCTTCATATGATCTCCCTAGATCAATCACAATCAATTGGGGTGAACCTTCAGTTTGTACTATAGGATCAGATGTATCAGTTTGTCCTATTTTCTTTGTTGATGTTTCTTTTTCTTCTTTTGTAGTTGGCTTCTACTGCATTGTGTCAACTATTCCTAATGTGTCAACTATGGGAAATGGTGATGGAAGCATTAGAAGTTGAGCACTAGTAGCTGTAGAGATGATATAAGGTTATTCTTGTGGCTTCACCCTATCTCTAATTGAGTTAGTTACTACCTTTTCCAACTCATCCACATTGAACAATACTAGATTTGTAAATAACTTATCCTATTGAGTGGATTGGTAAAGGATCTTTTTGAGATCCGTTGTAGTTAGTAGAATAATGTTCTGACAATATTTGTCAATAACATCTTTTAGAGTTATGGTATTTGTAGATGTGGTGATGATATGTGGAGGGCTAGGAGGTGGCAATTCTGTGTCTTGCACACTCTGTTCTTCTTGTTGCTGTTGTTGATCAGCTGTTGCCATTTCATCTCCTTTTCATGTCTCCTCCTCTTCTCCTTTTTCCTTTTCTTCTTCCTCTTTCTTCTCTTCTTCTCCTTTTTCTTCTTCTCTCTTCTCTCCTTCTCCTTTTTCTATTTTTGTTTCTTCATTTTATGTCTCTACCTTCTCATTCTCACTAGCCTCTTCCTTATCTATAGTATCATCTTTTTCATTGTTCTATCCCTCTTCTTCTCCATCCTTGTCAGTAGTCAACTTATATATTGACTTCCACAAACTTGTGGTTTTATTTACAACATCTTCAATTTTTTTTGCAAAATGTAGAAGGCTCTATATTTCAGTGCAAACTTGCCCCCATGTTTCTTATTCACCTTAGCAATTTGACCTCTAGTCAATTTTCGCATCACTTGGATTCTCTTATTTCCTTTTCCATTTTCAAATAATAATGCCACTTATTTTCAATAATTTCATACAACTCCTTGGGCATTGTATTGTCCAATTTAAGAGGAGTATTCTTGAATTCATCCATCATGGCATATATTGATTCTTCTACCTTATTATGATCCTCTCTACTTAATTTATTGAAATCAATAATTTTTAATTCAAAAAAATTGCATTCTTTCTAATATTATTATAGATTTTATCAATATTGGACTTGGGAACATGGCTTACCACTCTAAATTGGTTGATGTCTTCTAATTTTGTTCTTTCTTCATCATCAGATTCTGGTTGTGCAACATATTTCCTCCTTTGTTTCTTCTACACTACACCAATTTTCTCAATAGCCTTCTTCTTCTCTTTCACTTGTTCCTTTTCCTTTTGAGTTGAGGCTCTTGTGGTCCCTCTTATCACTAATGTTGGCTTGGCTTGGCTTGGCTTTGTAGCCTTCTTTGCATTAGGCTAGACTATAGGCCAAGCTTTGGCCTTTCTCTTTTTGGGCTTGGCTTGAGTTGGTGCTTCCTCGATTTCTTCTTCTTCAAAACCTTCTTTGTTCTCTTCATCCTCACCTAAGCCTTGTGTAATCTACAATGGGCCTTGCCCCTGTTCATCTTCTTCACTCTCATCTTCTTCTTCTTCTTCCTCTTCAATAACCCCTTCAGTTCCTTCTCCAAATTTCTTCTTTAGTTTCTTCACCTCAAATTTGAGTTTTACAACATCATATGTTCCAAAGTGTGGTGCATACTTAGCAATCTCCTCTACAAGAAATGCTATGATTGCTGCTGATGTTTCATCAATGTCTAGCTCATATCCCAATGGTCTTAGCCATCTAATCCTTGGAAATACTACTTGGATATAAGTGTGATCAATATCAACTAAAAAACAAATATTATTGATTTTTTGTTCCACTAATCATACTAGTATCCTTAGTCTTTGCTTTATGGATTTCTTGAAATCCTCAAAGTAACTTTTCGTTAGAGATTCAAAGTTGTCTCCCATTTGTTTAATGTACTCATTGATTTGAGTAATAGCTAACTTTTTTAATTTCCAATTAACTTTGCCAATAGAGGGAAATTATTCCAACACAAAGAAAAATATGTAGACTAGGACTGATCCAAACTTACATTGAGCACCTTTTGATCTTCAGATTGCTCCCAAATTCTCCATGATCTACTATAACAACAATTCTTCTAGATCATATGTATGATCTTTCTTGACGACTTTGTAAGCCACATCCACAACAATGCAAGGAACACTATTCAATCTGCTTGATTGATAGAACTTGTGAGATATGAATCTCATTGCAAAATCTAGAAGGGTATCTATGATAGTATCAATAGTCATGCCCCTTTTATTCCATTTTTTCCTAGTGTTCTTTTCAATAGCTTCCTTTGAATCACTTCGTAGGGTCTTGTACTAATATAGGGTTGGAAAACTTATAACCCTATGCATGATTCTCTTCGTTATCTTGATAAGTCCTACTTCTAGCCATAAACAACCATCATGTATTCTGCTTAGGACAATTCTTATCCATTCTATTTTGAAAATTGTGGGGAAAACTAGTGCATGGGTTAAACCCTGTTTCTCAACTATTTGAAATTCTTCCTTCAACACTTTGTTATGACGCTATTTATCATATGCTTGAAAAATCTCCAAATCTCCTATTGCACCTACCTTGCAATTGTAACACTTCCTCACACTTTGCACCATCATGACTTTGGGAAGGATAATGGATAGTGCGCTAGAAGGGTCATTCTTATAGGCTACCTCTGGAATTGGTCTAAAATTAGGTTGTTTAACCTCATTGCTAACCAATTGAACCTCAAAACATCCCTTTTCCTTAGGATTTTTAGAATTGGATGCCATTTTGTAAATCTAGGGTTTCAAAAGATATAAAACTTTATAACTATGCAACTCGATACTTGAAGAATACCTTAGATCAATGAAAATGGTGCTTGATCTTGTCAAAATCTATGCAAAAGCTTCAATTCCTATTTTTCAATCACTTATGTGCTCTTCTTGTTCTTGCTCTATGTTCAAATGATGAGAAATAATAATAAAAATTGACCTTATACTCTTCAAAACATAGCATTAAATGCTTAGTGCATATAAAACTATACACTCAACTCTTGAAGATTTTAACATAACTCAACTTCTATTGGTTTTTCATTAGTTGGCATCAATTCAAGATTAGCTCAAAATCAACTATGAACTTGGTCACAATTGACTACTCAACATCTAAGGACAACTCAGAAACACTTGTAGAAATTTTATGTTTTAACTTTGCATCTTTTCTCATGATGTTTTCTTCTTTGCAGTGTTTGTTTGTCTTAGGACTAATGTATGATGTAGCTTTGTATATTAGTCCCATACACCTATTAGTGCTTAGTTGGATGAGGTGTGGCCACTTGACCTATTAGATGAAGTGATCCCTTCATTTGATGAGGTACATTCATCTTTATTTTTCCAAGTCTTGTTCATTTGTCCTCTAATGTACTCAACATCAACCTTTGCTTTACCCTTGTTGAACTCAAAACTTGGTGCCTTGCACCTTGTTTGAAAATTCCTACTGATATGACCAGTCTTCAAGAAACTGACTTATGTGGTTTGACATAACCATCTGCTATAGTTCCCTCTAAAATGTGTCCTTATGCAGTTTTCAAGAATGTGTCCATATTCCTGATAGTAATGACAATTATATCTAGTGTTGTAGTCCCAATTGTGGTGATGACCATGGTTACCTTCTCTTGTTGCCTAATTTTATGTCCACATAGGCTTTTATCTGCACTCAAAAGCTTTATGTCCATACTTCTTGCAATTGTAGAAGAGACCTTCAAATTTTGGTGTCCTGATAGTCCTAGTCCTAGATTCATGTGCTTGATGTCCTTTCTTTTTTCACTTGTGATAGTAGCTTGCATTCTTAAGCTTATTATGCTGATGGGCATTCTTGCTTCTCCATACATTAGAAGTATGTCCCTTTTTAATGCAAAAATGACAAGTGGGTTTAGTGTTCTTACCTTTGTTGCTTCTTTCTTTTGTAATCTTGGAAGACTTTCCTTGTTTAGTGCTGGTGTAACCAAGTCATAAAGTGTCATTGTTGGATCTTGGTGACTTCAAAAATTGTTTAAAGTGCTTGATGACTTCACTTGATTTTTTGAAGCTCTCTACTATCTCCTTCTCCCTTCTTAATTCATTCTACAATTGTTCATTTTGCATTTTTAGAGTGGAGATCTTAATATCCTTCATATTCAGCTCATGATGTGCATTCATCATCTGATTTAATGTGCCCAGCTATATGTTTGAGATTCTTTCAAACTCAATTGTCTTTTCCTCTAGTGTATTGGTAAGATTTTTCTTGTCATCTTCTAGTATAGCCTTTGCTTCAATGGCTCTTTTTCTTCTATTCAGTTAATTCACAAAGCATTATGGCTTGTGATTCTTGTTCATGCTTGAGTATTCTAACTTCTTCTACTTGAGCTCTATTTTTCTCCATCAAGTCTACTATTGCTGCATCAAACTCTTTGAATCTCCATTTGAAAATAGATTTGAGGTGTCAATCTCCTTTTACTATATGCCATTCTTAGCTATGGCAATCTCTTTTCTTCTTTTTAAGGATTTTCTTAATTCTCCTCTAGCTTCTTTCAAAACATGTAGAGCAAGTTGTATGTTAATTGTCTGATTCTCTATGATCTTCCCAAGTTTGTAGACTTCCATTTCTAGATCTTTTCTCCAAGCTATAAGGCTCCTTCTTGTGAGAACCAATGCTCTGATACTAGTTTTTGGAATAGTCAAATAAAAAGAATACTTATAAGAGGGGGGTGAATCAGAAGTATCACACTTTAACCTTTAAAACTTTTAATTGAAAATAAATTGCATGCATTTAAACATATCAATTAAACATAAAGTAAACACATGCATCAAAACACATAACACCAAATTTGGTAACCCATAAGACCTCCAAAATGAGAAGGTAAAACCTGGGTGGGGATGATACCTACAAAATATCACTACAACAATAATGTTTAACCACTTTTGATGGCTTGCCCTATTAAAGGCTTTCCTTGTTAAAGGCTTTACACTATATCAATAGTGATCTATTTAAAGGCTTTGCACTTGGTCTACTCTCTCTAATCTTGATCCTCTAAGATATTATATTTGTTCGATGCCCTTGGTCTATTCTAATCAACTAAATATGGAATGTTGATCCAATCACTAAGTCTTTAACACCCTTGTTGCTTGCCCTATTCTTTAATTCACTTACCTCAATTATTCATCTACTTAGCAAATTCAAATTGAGGGGTCTTTGCCTTCTTATAAAGGCTTTAAAGACTTAGGGTTTGAACTAAATCTAGGATCCATATTAAATCTTTATTTCTCACTCATTTCTTGCACTTTTCTTATTGGTTACATGCCTTCTCCATTTTTCTTATTGGCTACATGTTGATTACATAGGAAATATAAAAGATTCATTCTTATCCTTATTATTCTTCAAGATTCTTCTATGTTAGCTCAAAAAATGGTTTACATAGGTGTTTGTGTAATTACAAACAACTATGTACAATCTGTGTTACTCGACACTTGTTACCTTTAATGCTCAGCTCATACAGAAAAACTAGCTCACTCAACACTTATGGCAATTCTATTTTGCTCAACACATGTAGCATTCTAACTTTCTCGTCATCAATTATGACTTGGCACATATGGATCACTTGGTACCTGAAGTCACTTGAAACCTAGTGTAATTCTAGCTTGGCACATACTGTGGCTTGGAATATATAGTGTACTTGGCTTCTATATGAAAATTGGTTAAGTGTATTGACACTCAATTGTCAAAACCAATCTGAGACCAACGCAGTCCCACAACTACTGCAGTTTGTTTCAATAGACAATCCTAAAACAACTACTATGTGATCCAAAAGACAAGTTTTAGATAGAATAAAGATAGTACTCATATTAAATATGCAATACTCTTGGAAGGACCTAAGTATTCAACAATAAAGGGACCTGCACTTTTAGTTATTTGCAAAGTTTGAAGTTTCTCACAACAACACAAATTGTACTATGTTTATGATTTCCATTTATTCATAATATTTATCATTTTTAGTAATTGATTATCTATGCATTACATTTTGTTTTTCAATTATCATTATTGTAATTGTATGCTTCATGAGTGATTTGATGCTACCCTCATGCATATATTATTGTTTGAGGACAAACAACCTTTTAGTTGGGGGAGCACATGCATGCCTTGTATTATTGTGTTAGACTATTCGAGGATGACATTTTATGAGTATTTTAGGCTATCTCCTATATTCTTGGTGAAAAATATGCAGATAAGAGAGGGAAAAAAGTTTGGAATGATAATAGCTTTCATTACTATCTAATGCCTATCCCTTGCTTGAGGACAAGCGAGATTTCAGCTAGGGGGAATGATGAGCCTATAAAATGTCATATTTATATCCATTTATTATGACACTTTACTCCATGGTTTCAATATTTTTCCAAGCCATTTCCATACATGAACTTGATTTATGAAACATTAACTATGATAAATGATTTATTGATTAGCATCTGTATGTGTAGCTAGTTAATGCTAAATAGTGATGATTTATTATGATAAGTGGTTATTATTGAAATATAGTTATCTTGAGGTGATTAACATATTATTTGTTAGGTATTTTAGTCATTCATGCAACTAGGAAGAAGGAGAAGCAAGTTAATACTTGTCAACATTCAACAGTTGCAGGAAATGAAGAAAAAGTCAAAAGTTAGTTTCGAAAAAATAGGCATATCTCACTCAATTCTTAATGAAATTAATAATGGATTAAGGATTTGGAAAGCTGAAAATAAGGTGCACAAATTATTTTGAGTGTTTGAGTTGTTTTGAAATAGTTAATGAGAACCATGGATCAGAAGTTGGCTAAGGAAAAGGTGGCATGTTTTCAGGCAACATAAAACCACTTTCAGTAAAAAGACCATAAATTCCACATTTCTTAACAAAATTTAGACTTTCAAAATGATCTAAAAAGATCAAAAGGAGGAGCACAATGTGGTAAAAGGGTTTGATATAATTCAAAATAATAAAGGAGAATCATGTGCTTGAGTGGTTAGAAAATCAGCACACTTAGTCATTAGTTTTATAATAAATCTCTTCTTTGTTTAAAGGAAAGATGAGATACTTGTTAAATGGTTGTTAGAGAGCCAATAGACTTATATATTCAAAATTGTAATGAAGTATTTGACTATGTTCTCCGGGGACATGTACCTGACCTAAAATTAGGAGTTTTAGAAATGGGGACGTCCCGAGGATGGGGGGACTAGTAGGGGACATCCCCCAACCATCCCTAAAATGGGAAAATTACCAGGGGACATCCCCAAAACTTGGGGATGGCTGGGGAAAAAAAGGGGGATGGTTGGTTGTCCCCGGTATGAAAAGGGGACGCCTAGACATCCCCTTTCCATATCGGGTATGGCCTGCCGTCCTTAATTTTTTTAAATTAATTTTTTTATAATGCAAAAAAAATAATAAAGTGAATATTAAAAAATAATTTCAATGTTCCTTACTATGTTGCCAAGATGGGCCCCACCCCTCCAAATCTAGTAGAGGCAGAATAGGAGCAACAGTCTACTTCATTTTTTTGTGTTATGTTTTTTTATGTTGAACATCAACATGCTTATGATACATTGAACTTGTTACTTTATGGCAACCCTCTAGCCTTTGGGCGTATAGCTTTAAGTATATTTAGATTTTTAGATTTATCATGTTTATCATTATAATATTGTTGACTAATATTGATATACATTTTGACAATTGAGTATTGAAATCGAATATCATTTCCTACATGGCATTCAAATGTTGTATGTTATGGTTCTATAGTGTTTAAATGACATGCTTTGTGCTTAGTTTCATATGAATGACATGTATATTTGCAAATTTCAATATATATTTTAAAATTTCCCTATATATATAGCCGTCCCCCTTTGCCATCCCTCCAAATCCTCAAAATTGCCAAAAAAAATTGTCGTCCCGATAACCCGTCCCGCCGTCCCCTATCGTCCCCATACTAGAAACTCAAGGGAACATAGGTATTTGATATGTAGACATGCATAGAGATATAGACAAACTAGATAATATACAGTTCTTGTAGCCATTACTGTATACTTATATTTATTTCTAGCATTGTTATAGTTCATATTTTGCAATAATAGAATAACTTAGAGATTTTTATAGTGCATATACTTTGCAAACTTGTTTCAAGTATATATCCTTGGGTTGACAATTTAAATGAACCTTCTCTATTAGAAAGATAATTTCTCATTTTAGATGTCCAATCCATGAGTTGTATTTGTAAACCAAGTTATTGATCTAATTGGGAAGCCAACAACACCTATTGTTGAAAAAAAGAAGTATAGATCTATAATTGGAGGATTGTCGTATCTGACACATAGTAGACCTGATATAACAAATGTAGTTAGAATTATATTAGGATTTTAGGATGATCCTAAAGAACATCACTACACAACAATAAAAAGGATATGCAAATATTTGAAAGGTAAATCTAATTACAACATTTGGTATGACAGAAGTAATGACTTTACTCTCTACACTTATATTGATGCTAATTCGGCTGGAGATATGGATGATAGAGAAAGCACCAGTGGAGGAGGAATCTTTCTTGGTGGAAGAATGGTTTCTTGGCTCAACAGGAAGCAAAATTGCACCTCACAAAAGACTGCAGAGGTAGAATATGTTGCAACAGCGAACAACTATAATCAAGTCATATGGATGAAGCAGATGATGAAGGGTATTGGAATTACATTCAAAGAACTTGTTATAATTTAATGTGATAACACAAGTACAATTAACATGTCTAAGAATCCTATTTTGCATTCTAAGACTAAGCACATCTCTATAAAGTATCATATGTTGAAAGAGCAAGTTGCAGAAAAAGAAATCAGACTGGAGTACACTAACACTAAGGAACAAATTGTAGACATTTTCATGAAGGCCTTACCAAAGGACATGTTTAGGTGCCTAAGAGGTATGCTTGGGGTTATGTCCCTACCTATTTCAGAATGAAAGATGAAAAAGTGCATCAGTCCAAGGAATAGAGCACTATTGATAGACTGGATTGAATGTTTATGCTTACTATACGGGCGAGTATCTGTGATGAACAGAGTCAGCAAAGGACTCTTGGTAATTGGTAATTAGAATACAATAGTGTCTTTAGACACTTGAGTTGTTTATGGACTTATATACAAAGTTGTAAAGCAACAAGCTAGCTTGTGGTCATGTTGATAAATTATTGGATGTTCAAAAAAATTGAATGATTTATGTACTATATTTGACATTGATGTCAATGGGGGAGATGTATGGCATGAAAAACATTGTACTATGGGGGAGAAGTATTGTAATAAAGGATTTGAAAAGACTTGTTGATATTCTTGGAACTAGATGTTTTTCATCTATGTTGCCATCAATACCAAAGGGGGAGATTGTTAGCATGAATGTTGATGCTATGGGGGAGCATTGTAGAACATTGTTATGATTGTTGTGTTTGTCATTGATAAAAACATAGTAATAAGTTTGTAAAAGACTAATAGAGTAGCAACCTATGATTTTTGAATTGAGAACATTATATTACTTATCTGATGATACATAGTTACCTGAGTATACTACAATGTGTATTTGTTACATGGAAAAATGTGTAGAACCTGAATCGATAGTGTATAGAAGATATGATTGATTTATAGAGAACCATATGGAAATAAAGTATCAAGAAAGAAATTCCTATTGCATGATTGCTATAGTTCATTACAAATACAATGAAGGGTTGTGTAGTGAACTAGAGATAGTTTACTGACTGTTGATGATGTCAAAAAGTGTACATGTATGAAAGTTACACGTATTAAAGTTTTTGTCTAATTGTGAGTCAAAAACATTGATTAAATGTGTATTTCATTTAATCAATGTACGATAATAAAGTGTCACTACTACATTTAACCTCATTTTTCTACCAAAAATTTTGATCATCAACTAAATAAGTTTAGGTTGGTCGGAATGTTAAGGGAAAAATTTCTTTTTTTTAACATGTAAGCCCCGTGTTGGTCAAAATTTTGATCAACATGGAGCTTATACATCTTTAAAAAAAAAATATTTCTCACTTTATATCTTTGGTGCACGCGGGTTCATTTCAGTTTTATGTGAATTTTGACATGGTTTTTGTAGAGGGTAGGGCTAGTGTTGAAAGTGCATCTAGACCTTGCTACAGCTATAACAAGATTAGCGAAGGGATTGTCACCATTTTTTACATGGATAATTTGGGAGTGGTCGAGCTTCTTCTTGAAAATGTGAGCTCTCATCTTCTTTTTCCTTTCTTGTATCAAAGTCTTTTTTTATAAATACATTTTGGGTTTTCAAACCTAAATTGGACATTTTGAAAGCACAAAATAATTGTATATTTTCCTTTCAGCTTTACATCTATGGATGCCATACATCTCCTTACAGTAGTTTAGGCTCCATCTTCTCATGACTGTAGCTTTAGCTGGGTTTTAATTTGTAACATCTCTACTACAGTTGCAAAAAATTGTTGATGAAGACCACCATATTTACTTCTTCCATGCATTTACCTATGGCTAGAGTTCATAGTTTTTTTTCTACAAATAACAAAATCCTCAACACAAAATAGTTTTTATTTTTATTTTATATATTTGGGTATATGTTCTTCTGATGGATTTAGTACACAAATATTTGAATATGTGATCTTGTATTAGTCGTGGCTCCATTAAAGATAAAAGAGTTTCTAGGTGACCCTCCCCTCATCGTGAGCCATTGCATAGGTAGGTTAAATGTTATTTTCTGAGTTGAGCCTATTGCACCTTTTTATTGTTACATTTATCCTAAAGATAATATTTACTAAAAAATTTTCTCTTTAAAATCTAGACATGCATCGCCTATCAAAGATCAAAAGTGAGAGTATATTTGTAGGGTAAGACAATTATTTCATCATTGGTATTTTTTTTCTTCTATGATACAATGTAATGCTAATTTTATGTCTAGTTCTATAGTACTGGTATTTTGTGTGCCTACACAATTTTGTCCATTACCAACAATGATTTGTGCTAGTCTAGTGCAATAAATCATCTAATTACTTTTATCATTGTGTTGTCTAGATTGAGCCATATAGTCTTGTTGAGGTAGAAAGGGACTTTGCATCTATTAGTAAACATTATTCAAGGCCTTATGTAGCCCCAAATTTTTCAAAAGTTGGACTATTGTTTGCTATTTTCAATGCATAATTGAATTTCAATCTTTTCTTGAGCATGCCAAGCTTCATTTTGGTTGTATTTTTGACCTCTTGATCTTTGTCTCATTTTTGTAGTTAGTTGTCAATTGGTTAAAAGAAGAGCTGAACATCTCTTATAATATGCCAATAAGGTATTTTACATTTACATTTTTACATGCTATGAACTTGGTAGACTTTTTTATTAGCCTTATTTCAAGTTGCAATATTCTGATTCAATTTGCATGCACATTAAATATTTAGAGTATGGAAAGTGGGAACTAATAGATATGGTGTTGTTTTAAGTTGTTATAAGACTAAATTCTTGGAGTTCCCTTATGTTTTGGTGAGAACTAGAGTTGGCCTAAAGGATTTGATTTTTTTTTGGTATGATTTATATTTTCTTAGTTAGCATTGAAAGTGCTAGGTCTTTTTGTAGCCTAACCTTGCATATGAGCATATTTGTTTAAGCTGATTAAATGGCTGTTATCAATTCTTGGTGTAAAATGGGATGCAATAGCTTCAAGCATGATGCCTTAATAGAGGATGAGAATGATCCAAACAGGTCTTCACCAAAGTCATCTGATAAAGTAGCAGGAAATGCGAAACAATCGAAGGGAAGCACTGTTTGGAATGCTAAAGTAACTTGAGGAGATGAGACAAGCCTTTGATGACAAAAAGGCTAGTGTTTATGGAGCTTATGCCATCATTTGAGAACACATGAGCTAAGTCATTAGAATTTTAGGTGGAGTCACTATTGCAATCAATCTACTAAAGTTTGAGTGCAAACTTCAGGTTATACTTATCAGATTACTCATGATGGTAGCTATTGTGTTATTCACAGTAATCTCTTAATTATACAACTTAATATAGAAAAACTTACATGAAGACAAAAATTAAGACTGATATTAGTTGGTTTGCTACTGGTGGCAACATCGAGCTTTTGGCATAGGTGTGCTTGGAGTTAACATTGAAAGAATGTTTTTTTTCTTTGGGCTACCAAACAACAACATTCAAGAATATAGATTGTCATTAAGGATGCTTATCTCTTATGGTTAATTAATGTCAATAAATTTAATCGGTTATAATAAATTGAAAGAAATGGAAAATGACATCCTAGTATCTTTTCTAGTTAGCACTATTAGTAGTTAAAGCTGATGCATTTGTTTTTCTTATGTTATGTTCTACAGGTCATTCTAATGAGTGGAATAAGTGCAAATGCCATGACAGAACTTGTTTCTAACAATATTATTGAAGATAAAGTTCTCCATGTTCATAATGTGTTATGATTTTCTATTCTTCAGAAGGACCACACTTTTTTTGCAACTAGAGGATCATGTAGGAAATGATTGAAATAATTATAAGAAAAGTTGAGGGAGATTGTTGGAATAAAATATGGAACTAGTAAAGAATGTCCTCAATCATTGTTTTGTCATTGATGTCAAACTTGCTACTTGCAGAGATGACAATTGCTTTAGTGATCCAAATACTATCAATTAGTTGATAGTCAAGGTGGAGGCAATTAATAAGATGTAACTAAAATACCTAGTGAAAGGTTGAAGTTATGATGTTGTAATGAAGTACAAGGATCAGCTAAGCCATTGATGAAAGAATGTATTTGATGACATATTACAAAGAATGGGCACACTGAAACATATCAAAGATTTAAGGTTTTAGCTAAGTCTTTTGTAAAACTCAAAATAAGTTCATTAGAGAGAAGGAGCTGAGAAAGTTCTAGTTAATGCCAAGTAAACTTCAGATGCCGAGTAGAATCAAGTGCTGAGTAGAATCAAGTGTTGCTAAGTAAGTTCAAGTGCAGAGTAAGTTCAAGTGCTGAGTAAGTTCAAGTGCCGAGAAAGTTCAAGTGCCGAGCTGGTATAGGTGCCGAGTAACACAGAGGTGCTGAGCACCAGTAACTCAATAATGTCGAGTTTCTACATTACTTAAGAAATCAAAGATTCACATGATCTAAGCCAACAAGGTTGTTATCTAGAAATCTGTGAATTAAATGAAAGATAAGAATGATGAGTTGGTGGCATAGAACACCATGTAGAACATTTTTAAGATACAACTGGCAAAGTTTCAAGAAGAAAACAAGATATGGGGTAGATACATTGTATCCTACCTAATCCATTTTGAAACCCTAAAATTGAAGAGAGAGAATTGAGCAGTAAAGGAAAATCAAACTTCTATATAAGAAGACATAAGTTAATGAGAGAAGAAGAGAGCGAGAGGGGATAGAAGGAAAGAGAGATAGTGGTCAAGCATAAAAGCATGAAATGCTGAAGAATGTGCCTAGGAGAAGATAGCACAGAAATTCAATTTGTTTAAACGACCACAAAGATGATTGCATTGGCAGAATGAGTTAGAAGACTCAAGGAGACAAAGCTTGAGAGGAAGACAAGCAGTCATTGCTAAAGAGATTAAAGCCAAGCATAAGGATTGAACTAAAAGTGTGATCTAAAATCTGCAAAGTATGTTGTAAGTTATATCAGATCAAAAGACCATTATTGTTACTTTCTAGCAATTGTAACTGTAAGTCTAAATCCTATGGACTTAGGTTGGTTTAACAACCATTAGAAAAATCCTTTAACAGGGTGACATTCCAAGTGAATGTTCTAAAGACCTTTAACCAGGCCCATTCCTAACAATTTGGTGAAATCCTCTAACAAGGTCACATTTAACAGTGTGTTGTAAGACTTTAACAGAGCAGGCTTTTAATAGGGCATCACTTCAGAAGAGTGAGAATCAAGTAGCATGTTACTGGTGGTTTTTCCCAAATTGGGTTTCCACCTAAATCATTGTGTCATGTGTTGATCTTGAATGTTTTATCTTTGCATGTTGATTTACTGTAACGTGCTTATATGATTGATTTAAGTTCAAATAGATGAAAAGGGTATGGATTCATTAAAAGTAGTAAAAAGGTATTAATAGGGCATTTGGACCTTGAATAACTGATTCACCCCCCCTCTCAGTTATTCTAAAGAATTCTAACAATTGGTATCAGAGCGTGACTGCTGATTCAGTTTAAAGGGACTACCAGTAGAAAATATCAAAATGCCAAAAAGAGAAGTTTCCAAGCTCAACAAAGACAACTTTGTTGCATGGAAAAGTTTGATGAAGCTACATCTTGGATCCATAGTAGATTATGCCCAAAATTCAATTGTCACTGAACATGTAGATCCAACAGGTGCTCCTACTACAGAAGACATGAAAAACAAACAAGAACACAATCAGACAATGCTAGAAATTGCATCTACACTCAGCTATGCTGAATTTGATGATATCAAAGGATGTGACACTGCATTCAAAATGTGGAAAGCTCTATCAAAAATCTATGGAGGAGATCAGAATGTACAAAGAGCAAAAAGAGAAAGTCTCTGAGGAAAGTTTGACGACATGAAAATGGAGGAAAATGAGAATGCTGCTCAGTATGGTGCAAGAATAAAGGAAGTGATAAGTGCAATAAGATGCTTGAATGGTCAACTAGATGAGGATACTATTAATAGTAAGTTCATAAGAACCTTGCTCCCTATCTATGATTTTAGAGTATCAGCAATACAAGAACTAAGATGCATACCAGGAAATAATCAAAGCTTTGAAGGTATAATAGGTAGACTCGCTACATTTGAGTTATCTAACTTTGACAACTACAAATCTCAAAATATTGAATCTTCTTTTAAGGCAAAGTTATCACTAAAAGATGCCAAACAGGCGAAATCAAAGAAAGGAAGAAAAATGAAGTATGTATCTAGTGATAGTAGCACTGATGAGGAAGATGTGGAACAATTGGAAGCATTTCTCACTAGAAGATTTCACAGAGGCAAAGAAAAATTCAAAGGTAATATGCCTATCATTTGTTTTAATTGCAATAAAGTAGGTCATATTGCTGCAAGATGTCCACAGAAAAAGGATTCCAAGGAAGGCAATAAATACAAGAACAGAAGAGATGATGACAAAAGAGATTACAAAGAAAAAGGTAAGAAGTGTTATATTGTTGAAGAAAATTCTGATGACAATGATGATGAAGTTGTTTATGTAGCCATGAAGGACCAATTTGATGAAGAAGAAGCCACAACACTAGCGACATGTATAAACAAGAATGAGAGATGGATCATAGACAGTGGATGCTCACATCACATGACAAGAGACAAAAGTAAGTTTGTCAACTTTACTCAGTATGATGGAAATAGTGTTAGATTTGGTAATGATGCTCCATGTCAAATCAAAGGAAAAGGTTCCATTAAGCTCACAAAACAAATTTCATGTGATAATGCATACTATGTTGAAGGATTAAACTACAATTTAATGAGTGTCTCACAATTAGGCAATATAGGTTGCAAAGTGGAATTTGGAAACAAAACTGCAAAAATCTATGATACTGATGGTAAACTAATAGGAAAAGGAGATCAAACAAAGAGTAATTTTTTTTACCTTGATATGGATGATGCTTCTTGTCTATTTGCAAAATTTGATGATGAATGGTTATGGCATAGAAGATTATGTCATGTCAATTTTGATAATCTAGTCAACATCAGTAAAATGAAGAAAGTCAGAGGTCTACCAAAACTAAAAAAGCCTGATAATATCATGTGCAAACAATGTTAGCTAAGAAAGATGACAAAGTCAAGTTTCAAAAGCAAGAACTATACATCTAAAGAGATACTTGAGTTAGTTCACACTAACTTATGTGGCCCAATGGAAATAAAAAGCTATAGAGGAGATAAATACATAATGCTATTTGTTGATGACTATTCCAGGATGATGACTATTATGTTCTTAAAAAAAAAATTTGATGCTTTTCAAATGTTTAAGTGGTATGTGGCCAGAGTTGAAAAGGAAACTGGAAAAAGCCTAAAATGTCTAAGATCAGATAGAGGTGGTAAATTTACATCAAAAGAATTCGAGATATTCTGTAATGACAATGGAATCAAAAGACAAAAGTCAACTCCTAGAACTCCCCCTCAGAATGGAATTGCTGAGTGAAGAAACAGATATGTGATTGACTGTGCTAGAACATTAATGATGAGAAATAATGTTGCTCTAAAATACTAGAGAGAAGCTGTAAGTGTAGCTGTTCATACACTGAACCGAGTACAAGTCAAGAAAGGTACAAATACAACACCTTTTGAATTATGGAATGGTTACTCACCCAATGTAAAAAATTTCAAATTGTTTGGTTGCAAATGTTTTATCCCGAAGGATACTAGAAATGGAAAATTTGATGCAAAAAGTGATGAAGGTATATTTCTTGGTTACTCCACTAGAAGTAAGGCATATAAGTGTTTGAATGTTAACACTAACAAAATTGTGGAAACTTCAAATGTAAATTTTGATGAGCACACAGAAGTCCAAGCTGAAGAACCAAAGAAAATGGAAGAATACAGAACCTTTGTATATTCTTATGAAGGAATGACTGTTGATGAGGATGATGACAATCAAATTGAAAATCAACAACTGTCAGTTTCAGCCAATTCACAACTAGTGAATGTCGAGTTGCATTCAGAAGCCGAGTTACAAAATGAAGAAAATGCACAATCTGATTCTAAAGATAGTACACATAATGAAGAACAACCTCACAATGAAGTGCATAGTGATCCTGACTCCAAAAGATCAAACATGGAAACAAGGATGGAGCCAAGATTATCCAAATATGGAAAAAGACATCACCCTGCTAAATAAATAATTGGTGACAAACATGCAAGACCAATGACAAGGAATAGACTAAGACATGAATCATGTCTGATTAGCAAATCTGAACCCAAGATAGTATATGGTGCATTACAGGATGATGACTGGTATAAAGCTATGGAAGAAGAAATTAATCAAATAAGGAAAAACAAAACTTGGAGTTTGGTTCCCAGACCAACTGACAAGAATGTGATTGGTACCAAATGGGTATTCAAAAACAAACTAGATGAGAATGGTGAGATTACCAAAAATAAAGCCAGATTAGTATGCAAGGGTTATGCTCAAGAAGAAGGAATAGATTATGGAGAAACATTCGCTTCTATTGCTAGAATGGAAGGAGTAAGAACTTTACTTGCATATGCTGCCTACAAAGATTTCAAAATCTATCAGATGGATGTAAAATCTGCCTTCTTAAATGGTATACTAGAAGAAGAGGTCTACATTGAACAACCAGAAGGATTTGTTGATGAGAACAATAGGGATATGGTGTGTAAGCTACATAAAGCACTCTATGGTTTGAAATAAGCACCTAGAGCATGGTATGAGAGATTTCACAAGTATCTAGTGCAAATTGGATTTGAAAGAACTGATGATAACAACAACATGTACATCAAAGCTGAAGAAGGTAAAGACATTATTGTATTTGAAATTTTTGTGGATGACATAGTATTTGGTTGTAAGGAAGTAATTTGCAAAGGCTTTGCTGACAAAATGAAACATGAATGTGAAATATCTATGTTTGGAGAAATCAAATTTTTTGTTGGATTGCAAGTACACCAACTTAAACATGGAATATTTGTTACACAATCAAAGTACATCAAAGAAATTCTTAAAATGTTTGGATTGGAGGAATCCAAACCAGTCAGCACACCAATGGCTACTGGAAATAAGCTGTCCAAAAATGATGAGTCAACTAAAGTCAATCAAATAATGTACAGATCCATGATTGGAAAACTACAATATGTTGTACATAGTAGACCAAACATAGCATTAGCAGTTGGAATAGTGGCTAGGTTTTCTGCTAATCCTAAAGAAAATCATCTCATAGCAATAAAAAGAATAATGAGATATCTCAAAGGGACTAATGATTTTTTCTATACTACAAAAAGAATGGAAAATTTGAACTCAATGCATATACAGATGCAGACTGGGGAGGAAACATTGATGACAGAAAAAGTACAAGTGGAGGTGCATTATTTCTAAGCAAAAGGCTGGTTACCTGGACTAGCAAGAAACAAACATGTATATCCCAATCCACTGCAGAATCAAAATATGTGGCAGCTGTAGTCAATTGTACAAACATTGTATGGCTCACACATCCAAAAATCCAATGATGCATGCAAAAACCAAGCATATTGCAATCAAGTATCATTATGTCAAAGAATTGGTAGAAGACAAACAAGTGAAGTTGGAATACATTCACACAAAGGAACAAACTACAGATATCTTCACCAAACCATTGCCCAAGGATGCCTATGAATATCTTAGAGGCAAGTTGGAGGTCATACCCCTTACCCAAGCAGTTTAAGGCAACAAGGAAGCTGCCTTGCATCAATAGGAATAAATCATTGAAATATTAATAGGTTGATGCAAAGGATGACAGCAGGTACAGAAACTCCAAATCAGTCACAAGCATGGTGACAGAGGGAGAAAAACAACAAGAAGCCAAAGCTTATTTTTTTCATGATAAAAATGCTACATCTTTGGCATTTATGTCAAAGAGGGAGAAATATGTAGGAAACTGATCAATGCAAAGAAAGAGGGAGATATATATATATATATATGAAAGAGGGAGATATATGAGATTAGTAGTGAAATACAACAAGACAACGTACAAAATCTTGGTGGTAACTAAATTGATTACTTGATCAGTTTGGTTTGTCATCAATGACAAAGAGGGAGATTGTTGGAAATGATTATAATAATTATAAGAAAAGTTGAGGGAGATTGTTGGAATAAAATATGGAACTAGTAAAGAATGTCCTCAATCATTGTTTTGTCATTGATGTCAAACTTGCTACTTAAAAGGATGAAAATTGCTTTAGTGATCCAAATACTATCAATTAGTTGATTGTCAAGGTGGAGGCAATTAATAAGATGTAACTAAAATACCTAGAGAAAGGTTAAAGTTATGATGTTGTAATGAAGTACAAGGATCAGCTAAGCCATTGATGAAAGAATGTATTTGATGAAATACTACAAAGAATTAGCACACTGAAACATATCAAAGATTTAATGTTTTAGCTAAGTCTTTTGTAAAGCTCAAACTAAGTTCATTAGAGAGAAGGAGCCGAGCAAATTCTAGTTAATGCCGAGTAAACTTCAGATGTCGAGTGGTGCCAAGTAGAATCAAGTGCTGAGAAAGTTCAAGTGCCGAGTAAGTTCAAGTGCTGAGTAAGTTCAAGTGCCGAGCAAGTTCAAGTGCCGAGCTGGTATAGGTGCCAAGTAACACAGAGGTGCTGAGCACCAGTAACTCAATAATGTCGAGTTTCTGCATTATTTAGGAAATTGAAGATTCGCCAGATCTAAGCCAACAAGGTTGTTATCTAGAAATCTGTGAATTAAAAGGAAGATAAGAATGATGAGTTGGTGGCATAGAACACCATGTAGAACATTTTTAAGATACAATTGGTGAAGTTTCAAGAAGAAAACAAGATATGGGGTAGATACATTGTATCCTACCTAATCCATTTTGAAACCCTAAAATTGAAGAGGGAGAATTGAGCGGTAAAGACAAATCAGACTTCTATATAAGAAGACATAAGTTAATGAGAGAAGAAGAGATAGAGACAGTGGTCAAGCATAAAAGCATGAAATGCTAAAGAATGTGCCTAGGAGAAGATAGCATAGAAATTCTATTTGTATAGACGACCACAAAGATGATTGCATTGGCAGAATGAGTTAGAAGACTCAAGGAGACAAAGCTTGAGAGGAAGACAAGCAGTCACAGCTAAAGAGATTAAAGCCAAGCATAAGGATTGAACTGAAAGTGTGATCTGAAATCTGCAAAGTATGTTGTAAGTTATATCAGATCAAAAGACCATTATTGTTACTTTCTAGCAATTGTAACTGTAAGTCTAAATCCTATGGACTTAGGTTGGTTTAACAACCATTAGAAAAATCCTTTAACAAGGTGACATTCCAAGTGAATGTTCTAAAGACCTTTAATCAGGCCCATTCCTAACAGTTTGGTGAAATCCTCTAACAAGGTCACATTTAACAGTGTGTTGTAATCCTTTAACAGGGCAGGCTTTTAACAGTGCATCACTTCAAAAAGTAGCATGTTACTAGTGGTTTTTCCCAAATTGGGTTTCCAAGTAAATCATTGTGTCATGTGTTGATCTTGAATATTATATCTTTGCATGTTGATTTACTATAACTTGCTTATATGATTGATTTAATTTTGAACAGATGAAAAGGGTATGGATTCATTAAAAGTAGTAAAAAGGTATTAATAGGGCATTTGGAACTTGAATAACTAATTCACCCCCCCCCCCCCCCCCCCCCCCCCCTCTCAGTTATTCTAAAGAATTCTAATAGATCATGGGATAGTGTTTTATATGGTGGGGATCTAGCTACCGATGAATTTGCTTTAATTAGGATAGCTATAAGGTAAGTATGAAAGTGAACACTTTGCTACTTATCAAAAATTAGTGATAGCTAATGCTGGTATTCTATTGTAATTTCTTCTAAGTAACATAATATTTTTTTGACAGATGCTTCAAGGGAGCCACTCAACTTGATCTGACGAGTTGCAAGCATTGGAGTCATTTTGCTGAGGTATTTCATATTACTAGCTTTTATCCTTTATCCTTGTTTTATTTTCAATTATTTATTATATTAAATTTTATAATTACTAGATGGATTGCAAGGGTTAAATTTTTTTTATTAAGCTATTAGTTATTAGTGGCTTTTGTCCTTCTTTTGTGGAATCCTTCTTCTGACTTGTTTTGTTTGTTTAACATTTTTTATAAGTACTAGTCCTATGAGGTTTGTAGGCATGGAGTTTGAAAGTTTTCTATGTTTCATAGGGACATGTCTCCTCTCCCTTTATCCCTATTCCCTATAGCCTTCTTGTTTTGGGAATGCCTCCTAGTGTTCCTAATCAACAAAAATTGTTGGAAATGATAGGATTTGTTCTCGGATGTGATGGCTAACTGCCATTAAAATAACTAGGGGATGCCGATCCATCCACCATCTCGCCATGGAATAGCTCACTATTCCCTATGCCTTAAGATGGTTTGGGCATTTACAAGAAATTATTTTTGCCAAAGCAGCAATGTGGTGGCCCAAAAGGGCATTAATTTTGTCTTCTTAACCCTAAACTAATAAATATTGAAAAGAGATCAACATGAAAATCAATTCTTTCCTGTACCTTGGGACGATTTGGGTTTTAAAAAATGAAAAATAAAAAACTTTCAGTTTTTAAATACAACAATATTTGATTAGTTAACACAATTGCACACATGTCTAGATAAGTCCCCAACCTTATTTTTGCAAAGAGTTTGAGTTTGTTTGAAAGTTTATGTTTTTTTGGGTATTTGAGCATGTATTCTCACAATTTGATGGTCCAATTGATATAGGTTCCCCTGTTATGATTTCATGGTCAAGCCTTCATAAGAAATATCAAAATGATTTTTGTCTCTTTCTTATCAAATTTTATATTCGATATCAGTGTTCCTTCCCATAGAATTACCACTTGTGTTGGGGATGTTGTTGTATGGCACATGTCATACATATTGATAGAAAACTTTTTGAAATCTAGTTTACTTTTCATAGGGCACTCAGATATGTTATTTTGCAGATTCTACCTAATATTTCAATTCTTCTCAATTTGTATAATGTCTATGTTCCTACCCATGAATCTTGTCTTAGGGTAATTAAGTTTTTAGAGTAAATAGTGACTAGATGTATTTGGCATCTTAACAAATTAATTTGTGACCACTATTATTTGATACCTATCTTGTTGGTATTTTGTTTGTGATAGAAATATAAAGTGTTGTAATAGTCTTTATTCTTACTTCAAAATAAAGTTATGGATGTCATATTAGGTTTTTTTGGAGGGAGGCATGGGGTTGGACTTAGTTAACTACCTTGCCATGATTATTGGTCCTTTTTAAATGTAATTTGAACATCAATTTTTATTGCCACTGATGTTGCCTTGATGTGGGAAACAATGAAAATCAAAGCTATGTCTATATTTAAGGAGTCAAATTTGAGAATGTAAAGAGTTTGTGAAGGAAAAAATGTCTAATTACTATGGGAATAGTCAGGTTCTTAGTCAGGTTCTCATCAAATAATATAATTGCCCTAGTTTTGATTTGTAAAGGATCTCGATAGCATTTCCTCAAGCCTCAGAAAAGAAAATTGTTAGTTGGGACAAATCTATTTAGTCATCCATCTTATCTTTCTGGACCAAGTCTCTCAGTAATAAATTGTAGTGCCATTTAAAGATTTACGAGTTTATCATAGAGGCTTCAAAGTTGTTTCCATTAAATATGCAATTTTTCTTTAGTATTGATTGAATCCAAGAAATTATATTTTTATGTTCTTGCTACATATGGTGTAGAGCTTGTTGACATGGTATATGTCTCTTCTTTACTTTTTGTTTCTAACACTTCATTTTCAATATTTATGAAATTCTATTTCTGTTCCTTTTTTGTATAAATTTGTTCCTCATATGTGAAGCATCTTTGAAATGTCTTGGACCACAACACGCACTTTGTTTTGGTGTATTGAAGAATTCAAATTCTTTGGTAGCTAATTGAGATTGAACTTCTCTTAATGCAAGTGCACTATGAGAGAATAGGTAAAGATGGCCTTCCAAGCCACTAAAAAGAATAAATCTGATTTCAAGTCTAGGGATGTTGATCAATATCTTTTTTCCCTTGTAAAATTTTTAGTTGAGTCATTAAAGGACATAGTTGCAAGTTTAGAGTCTATTGCTAGAGCCTTGGGGGCCCTCCTATCTTACATAAATTTGCTTGCAGATTATAGGAATTATGGAAATTTTACCTTTCAGCATTGTCACATAGGAAGATTTATGTGGCTTGATGTTATAGATTTACGAGCATTGAATATTCTTGAAAGTAAAATAGATGTGAATGAGAACTTTAGTTTATTTGGATTGATGAATAGGACATGTACTGGCTGTCATGGGGAAGAGACTATTGAATAGGTGACTCAAGAAACCTCTCTTAGATGCATAAGAGATCAAGTGTAGACTAGATATGGTGTAGGAATTTGTTGAGGATGCAAAATTACACCAAGATTTAAGACTTCATCTAAAAAGAATTGCAGATATTGACCGACTTGTGCAGAAACGTAGAAGGGTAGGGCCAATCTACAAGATATTGTAAAGCTCTATCAGGCAACGACCTTTAAGTTTTAATGTATTTGATTTTTTATACTATATATTAAACATGGTTTGTGTTTTTTCTCTTCTATAATCACATGGATACTTTTGCACTAAACTTATGTGTTTCTTTCACAATAATGGCATCATGCTTTTGAATGAAAGTTGATCATTACTTTGTATCTAAATTTATTTGTGTGCTATGTAATTGCACTTACTGATTAAATGGTGTATTTTGTCATCTATGATTGTTCTTAGCTATCATGCTAAGCTTGTAGTTAGAATATATCACATATTTTTCAAGATGAGAACTATGGTTTTCAAGCACTTAAACTATTTTTGGATTGTTTTTGTTCACTATAGTTATTGTACATATGACAGACAAGCATACAACTTCCTGTAATCAAAAGTTCACTCTAAGGATATCAAGGGGACTTTTCTTTATTGATCAGGGAAAGATATTTGGATGCCTTTGAACTTTGGATAGATAAAGAGCATTTTACAAATTTTGCAGCACTTGTGGAGGCTATTGTTGATCTCGATCAACTTGACAATGGAGAGTACATGATCTCAGCTGGTTATGATCCTAGTCTAATGACACTTAAGAGAGAACTAGATGAAGTGGAAGAAAAAATTCAAAAAGTGCATCATAAAGCAGTAGATGATCTAGATATTCCTATTGACAAGGCTTTAAAACTAGACAAGGCACATAATTTGGACATGTATTTAGGATTACAAAGGATGAGGAAGAAAAAGTACAGAAGAAGTTGAATACACAGTGTATAGTCTTAGAGACACGGAAGGATGGATTCAAATTCACAAATGCAAAACTTAAGCGACTTAGGGAGCACTATGTTAAGTTATCAAATGAATATTTGAGTAGTCATAGACAACTTGTTACTCGTGTGGTATAGACAGCAACAACATTTACTAAGGTAAGTTTTTTTAAGTCTATTTTTTTACCTTTTTTACTATTTAATCTTTGTGAGAAATAATTCTATACATAGTCTTGTGAGTTGCATAAACAAGATTCAGATGAAAGCCTACTTTTTCATCTTTACTTTCCTTCATTACATTACAATAATATTATTATCTTTGTAATAATGTTAATCATATGGCTGTTTTTTAGGTGAGGGGTAAAACCTGGTTCCAAATCATCATTGGACCAAACATGGGAGGTAAATCAAATTTCATTAGGCAGGTATGGTATTTTATTTTAACTATGGCATTTCAAATTGTTTATTTTCCTTTACATCACCCTACTTAGTTATGTTTTCAATTTATATTTGTTAGCTTGAACAAAGAGGACGGCCTTTAAAATACATCTAATCAAATGGCTAATGTAGATAGTAAACAAAGAGGAAGATCTCTATCTTGTTGTAACTATTACAAATTTGAGGTATAGTTTGATTGTTATTCGGGCATTTGATGCTGAAGTTGGCTCATTCATAATATTTCTCCATCAAAACTATTCCACTTTTTTCTATGTCACATTTTAGATTCATAAAGATGGATACAGTTTCTAGCTCAAGTGATTTATCTTTAATACACATGCTATTCTTATTCATTACTGGTAGAGTGACATGGATCAAGCATCTAATAGGATGGGACTAGGCAAAGTAAAAAATATTGGTATTATTGAAAATAAAAGATACATTCTAAATAAGCTTGCTAGAGATCAAGTCTACCTACAACAGGGGATACAGAGATGCTCAAATCAACAAAGTGGTTCACAATCCTTGAATGGTTATTTTGTAAGTCCTTGATATCAATTTCTCTACATAGTAAGAAAATAAAAGTTTTTTAGTTAACTTTATTTGCAAGGAAATTTAAAATGGAACATTTACTTTACCATCCATAAAAACATCCAACACATAATTATTGTACAACATGTAAAGTCATTTTTTTCATCAAAAGTGGAGCATTCAATTTTCTATTCTCTAAGATCCATGGAATCTCCTAAAATATCTTATGTATGTATCTAAAGTACTAATGCCAATAAAAATTTTACCCTACCCAAGCTTTTTGTTACCAACTCATGGTAGTTGTGGCTCTATTTAAACTTTAAATACTAGTAAATATTATGGAGATTTTGTTTGTTTTCTACTATAATATCCAATTTCATATTAGCTTTTGTATTCTTTTAAATATTGAATTTTCTTTTGACTTTCTTCAAATATTTTTACATCACTGAAACTTCTTAACATTTAACAGCTATGTGCAATTTGATTTTGCTTAACAGAGTTGTGTGTCATCGGTGTCTGATAATTAAAATTCATTGATGCATCTAGAGGTTTGTGTGGAAGAGAAGACAATTAAATTTTTTTGTAAACAAATAAAGGTTTATTTTTTCTACCATAATCGAGAAATGTCATAGCTCAAAATCGTGTACTCTTGTTAGCATGTCTGAAGTATGTCATATCTAAATTAACAAATAGTACATATGCTAGTTTTTATGCATTTAAGTCTTCATCATTTAATCTAGTATCTACCTCCTTCCTCCCTTTAAATGGATTCTAACTTAAAGGTCATTGCAATTCATTGTCAATCTTTTTAGAGAGGTCATCCTACTAGAGACATAGATGCTTCAGGACTAAATGAAGCTATTCGATTAGAAGTCCAACGTGCTATTTTTGAAATTAAATTTAACATTGAACAAGTGCATTACAGAGTTGATTACATTGGTTGCTTGCATTAAAATCTTCAATTTGGCATTGTGAAGAGTATGCAATGCTTTCATCTACTACAGAACAAAGAACCTATGTTATATCATTTATATTACCAGTTGTCTGGTAGTTTATTGTGTCTCCACTTTTGGTCATTTAAAAGGTGAAACTCATGTCTAAGGAATCTATTATCAGGCATTGATCTTTTGATGCAACAACCACCCTAATTTTTGTGAAATACTAATATTTCATTTCTAGTTAAATACTAATAGCATAGTTTTGATGTGCTAGACCACATCTAATGTTTTTGTCTAGCTTGAGTAGGTTGGTCATTTGAAAAGTGGGTTAAATCTAGTGACTATCAATGATTTTGTCTATTTGAGAAAGTTAAAATGGCATGTAGTTTCAAAACTATCAAGTTCCTACCTTTTGTTTCTCATTTGTAATTTTGGGACTTTATATGAACCAATATGTTGTATATTTTATAGGTTAGAAAGCCATATACAATAACAAAGTAGAGGGAACGATGGACAATACAAGAGCACCTCAAGTTTTTTGAGGCAGTTAAATTGCATGGATGAGCAAAAGTAACAGGATAATACCTCAGATCAAAATAAAAAATATGGGAGCCATTAGCATGAACTATGAACAAAACAAGTAGGCAACAAGTTGAAGTTTAAAAAGGATCAATGAACATTGAATACAAAACATTTGTCAAGCAATACTCAAAAGAGCTACTTTCAAGGCCAATCATTTAGGTATGATGAGAACTAATGTACTTAAGAAAATAGGTCTACTCCTCATTTCAAAATCTATAGAAGATTTATAATTGAGCAAAGTAGACAGATCTTGCAGTTAAATCCCACACATAGAATAACACTTATCTTGTTAATTACCCAAGTTGCTAGCATGCACAGAAGCAATCATAAGTATTGATCATGTAAAGAAAAGTCCAAATTCAAAAAGTTTTTCATTTGGCTATTTCATAGATACTAATAGTGTGTAAGAGTCACCCAAACCATAAATCTATGAAGCTCAATTACAATACCTATGTGGAATTGCACATGACTAGTTCAAGGAGTTTCATCCACTAACCAGCTATAGAAATTAGGGGGTTTCCATATTCCAACCCATAGTAATAGACAAATAGTGCCTCTAATCTATTCAAGTAGCAATGACAAGAGAAATTATTTTTTCTGTTAAGGCATATAAAACCATGATGCAATTGCCTAAGTAATAAATATGAAATAGACTTGATCAAATGTTTCCCTTTAGCATTCTAACTTGTTGCTTATAGAATCCCATGTTTTAGCATTTCAATTTGCTGCTTATAGAAAATTTTGTCTATATTTTAGGGACTTTGGCTTGGAATTGTCTGTGGGCTCTTTGTCCAAGCAATTTTACTATTCCTGATAACTTTATGTATAGACTGGGAGAAAAAAATGAGTGACTCTAATGACTCTATCCATTCTTTAAAAATTTACTTAAATGAAAAATTTTGTCTCAGCACAAAGTGTGTTTCTTAGCCTATAGTTTGCCCAAGTGCTTGTTTGTTTAGCATTTATTTTCTTTAAGAAATCATTCAATGCCACCCCTAATTGTAGGACATTGAATAATTTCCTAGTCCATAGCCATTAAATAAAAAATGTTGGCCATGTTGAGATTAGAAGCATTATTCAAAATTCTTTCACTTATTTTTTCTTCTTTGGCATCTACATCAGCACTCACATAGGGGGTAGTAGTCCACAACAAAGATGAAGATTGTCAATCTATGGTGCAAGTTAATCAGTGAGGAGGAGTTCTTAAACCATATTGTGCAATCAAAAAATATGAAGTGCCTCACACCATTGTAGGTATTTCAATATTCTTAGCTTCTTTGAGGCATTCTATAAAATAGTTCACATGCCTTACCTATGATTTGACATTTTGCATGCATCCTGCACTCTCTCATCTAGTTGATGATGGATTACAGAGAGTGATATGAAATGATGGTGCTAAAAAACACACACAATCAAATCCAAAACGAACTTGCATTACAAATGGATTGTGGAAATCTGATATTGTTAATTTTGCATGCATGTCTACCAGGACAATCACAACTTGAACATATATATAATCTCATTATATATATGTTTAAGTTGTGATTGTCCTGGTAGAAATGCATGCAAAATTAACAATATCAGATTTCCACAATCCATTTGTAATGCAAGTTCGTTTTGGATTTGATTGTGTTTATTTTTTAGCACCATCATTTCATATCACTCTCTATAATCCATCGTCATGGTGAGAGAGTGTAGGATGCATGCAAATTGTCAAATTGTAGGTGGGGCATGTGAACTATTTTATAGAATGCCTCAAAAAAAAATTTAACCAATGCATGTACTGGCTTTGGTCAAAATTTTGACCAATGCCTATATTTTTCTACCACGCATTGGTAGAAATTTTCATGAATGCCTATATTTTTCTACCATGCATTGGTAGAAATTTTGACCAATGCCTGGTAGAAATTGTGGTAGGACTTTTAAATAATTTTTACCAATAGATTGGTTAAAATTTTGACCAACAGATTGGTCAAAATTTTGACCAACTATTGTGTTGGTCAAAATTTTGACAAGAAATTTTTTGACAAAATGGTTGGTCAAATTTGGTCAAAAATTAGGTCAAAATTTCAACCAATAATGATCAAAAAATGACCTCAAATTTACTAGTGTGTGAAGCCAAATCGAGGATTTATTATTGAGCATGGTATAAAGGAAAGATGTTTTCATGTTTTACAAAAAGGGTGAAGAAGTAAAGACTTATGAATTACTAAGTAGCATAGCAGAGTGATTTATTAATGCACATAAGTGACCTTAAGGGTTACTATTACTAATCACATAATTTTAGATCTGATTGCATGATTTGAAGGTGAAGGAGTTTGATGTATTGGATAGAGGAAGAAGTAAAAGCTTGTTACACATCTATTATTTTGAAAGAGGTCAGTTGGACAGTGGGTTCATTGATATGATCTTGAAGCTATTTGGACAGTGGGTTCAACTATCTTCCACAACTCCTAATAGGGTTGGAATCTCCTAATAAGGATTTAAAGTCTCCTAACAGAGACTCTTGTACTAAATTTTATAATAGAATCCTAACAGGGTCCATGCTGAAGGAAAATTCACATTATTACATCATTTTGTGGGCATCATTCCCATCGAGCTTTTTCCTCTAATCAAGGGTTTCCCTAGTCAACATATCAAGTTTAATTGTTTATGTGCATCTCTTTATGGTTTTTGTTTACTTTGAATGGCTAAGATTATTTAAGAGGTTAAATGTTTAAATTGTCATATAACTGATTCAACCCTTACCCCCTCTTAGTTAAATTGGTGGACTATTATTTCTAACAAATATTATTATATAAGAACATAAAAGGAATAGTTTATAGTTTATTGATGTTGATATTTTTGCTACTATTTAATATTGAAAAGGGGTTATGTTATAGGAATGAAAGGTTGAATCTAGTATAAAGAAGACTATGTTGAATAGGAAAAGTGGAGGATCAGACACACCAACCATAGGAAGGTGATAAGTTGTTGAGTAGAAGAGAGATCTAGGAAAAAAGGTAAGTTGCACTTTAGTAGATCAATTTTACAACTATTTTCTCACTATTGTAGTAGATAATTCCTTTAACAGGGTAGACTTAGTAGTATTCTTACAAATATTTTAACTCAGAGCTCACTTTTTATTGTGATGCAATATCCCTGAAAAAGATAGATCCTTATAGATGTTATTATATTACTCCGGATAGAGTAAGTCACCAAAAGTAACAACCATTATAGCCCTAGCAAGGCAACCTCATACTGTAGTAGTGAAGGATTTGTGGGTGTCATCTCCACCCCACTTTTCCCTCTAACCAAGGGTTTATGCATGACCAAAATCTTTACATCATGTGTTATATTATTATGAATTATGATTACATGCTTATGATGAGATAGTTCAGTTACATTTACTTTTAATAAAAATATTAAATATATGAATTTACATGTCTACCAAGTGGATAAGTCAAAAGGGAAAATCAAATTTGAATAAGTGTAAGAGTTTTTAGGATATTGACTCACCCTCCCCACCCCTCAATATCCTAACTTTCCTAAATAATCCAACAATTATTTAATATCAAAGATAGTGCTCTTATTAAGGTGTTTCATCATCTCAGAGGAAAGATCCAAAATATGGAAAGGTATGGGATTGATAAGACTATTGAGAATTAGAAGTTGGAACTAACAATGGCCCTTATTTAGGTGGAAAAATTCAATGAAAGAGAAGTTGAAGTAGACCTAAAATAGAAGAAAGGAAATAACACATTAAATGAATGACACAACATATCAATAGGAGATGATTGAGGAACTATATAATGGAAAAATGTTTGTCTTGATCCCTAAGGTATGTTGTCTATTAGTGTAAAAAACTTAATCATTCCTATGGCAATGTTGGTCAAACATCACTATAACTGAGACATCCTACTAAGGTTGAGCTATGAATATTGGACTTGTTAATATTTTTGTTGAAGCTAAATTTTGTAATTATTGTCGAGAAAGTCTATGGTCATTGAGTGACCATATTAGGATCTAGGACTACTATAGAGGAATTCTTTACATAATTATACAAAGTTAATTCAAAGAATTATTTAGCAAATTAACATAAATTAAATTCTTAAATGAACAAAGCATAATAAGGTAATGACTGAAATAAAGAGAGAAGAGAGATAGAAGACAAAACATAATTGATAATGGAGTTTCTCCATGGGTCGGACTACATCTCTAGGTCTTGCTCCAATAGAGGGACCAATCCGATTAGCTTCAAACAAATTAATTACAAGTGTTCAAGATCTTCCCTTCAAGCACAATGACAACTTTCTTCAAAATCATCAAGCCTTCAAAATCATAGTCTCGTTCTCATCACTTGGATGGCTTTTCAAAGAACTAATGCCTTCTTTTATACATAAAATTTGATAGAATTCTTTAGAATAACTGAGAGGGTGGGGGGTGAATTAGTTATCCAAGGTCCAAATGCCCTATTAATACTTTTTCACTACTTTTAATGAATCCATACACTTTTCATCCATCCAAACTTTAAATCAACCATATTAGCAAGTTACAGTAAATCAACATGCAAAGATAAAACATGCAAAATCAACACATGACACAATGATTTACATGGAAACCCAATTTGGAAAAAACCACTAGTAACATGCTACTTGATTCTCACTCTTCTGAAGTGATGCCTTGTTAAAAGCCTGCCCTGTTAAAGGCTTACAACACACTGTTAAATGCGACCTTGTTAGAGGATTTCACCAAACTGTTAGGAGTGGGCCTGGTTAAAGGACTTTAAAACATTCACTTGGAATGTCACCTTGTTAAAGGATTTATCACATGGCTATTAAACCAACCTAAGTCCATAGGATTTAAACTTACTGTTACAATTGGTAGAAAGTAACGATAATGGTCTTTTGATCTAATTTAACTTACAACATACTTTGAAGATTTCATATCACCCTTTCACTTCAATCCTAATGCTTGGCTTCAATCACTTCAGCTATGATTTCTTGACTTCTTCTCAAGCTTTGTCTCCTTATGTCTTCTAACTCATTGTACCAATACATCCATATCAGGGGTCTTCTTACTGAAATAGAGTCACTATGCTCCCTTGTCTCCCTAGCACTTCCTTCACCAATTCATGCTTTCATGATTGACCACCTCTCTCTCTTTTTTTCATTAACTTATGACTCCTTAAATAGAAATCTGATTTGTCTTTGCTGCTCATTTCTCCCTTTCCAATTTTAGGGTTTCAAATGGATTAGGTAGGATACAATGTATCTACCTCATATCTTGTTCTTATCTTCAAACTTCATCAATTGTAAAACAAAAGGTTTTACATGATGTTTTGTGCCACCAGCTCATCATTATTATCTTCCATTTTAATTCACAAACTTCTAGATAACAACCTTGTCAGCTTAGATCTGGCGAATCTTTGATTTTCAAAATAATGCAGCAACTCGGCATTATTGATTTACTAGTACTTGACATCTCTGTGTTACTCAGCATTATTGGTTTTACTAGTGCTCGACACTTGAACTTGCTTGGCACTTGAACTTGCTCGACACTTGAACTTAGTTGAGCTTTACAAATGTCTTAGCTAAAACCTTACATCTTTGATATGTATCAGTGTGCCCATTTTCTGTATCTTATAGTATGTCATCAAATACACTTTTTCATCAATGGCTTAGTTAATCCTTGTACTTCATTATAACATCATAACTTCAACCTTTCTCTAGGTGTTCTAGTTACATATTATTGATTTCCTCCTCCTTGACAATCAACTAATTGATAGTATTTTGATTACTAAAGTAATTGTCATTCCTGCAAGTAGCAAGTTTGACATCAATGACAAAACAATGATTGAGAACATTCTTTACCATTTCCATATATCATTCCAACAACTTTCCTCGTGATCTTTTCAATCATTCCCAACAATCTCCCTCTTTGGCATTGATCGCAAACCAAACTGATCAATTGATCAACTTAGTTACCACCAAGATTGTATATGTTGTCTGCTATATTTATTTGTTGTTGAAGTTTACTACTAATCTCATATATCTCCCTCTTTCATATGCATAATATTTACTAGTTGATCTCATATACCTCCCTCTTTCATATATATTTCTTCCTTCTTACTTTGTATTGATCAGGTTTCACATTTCTCCCTCTTTGACATAAATACCAAAGATGTAGCACCTTTATTATACAAAATATGAGCTTTGGCTTCTTGTTATTTTCTCCCTCTGTCACCATGCTTTTGACTGATTTGGAGTTTTTGCACCTTCTATCATCCTCTGCATCATTCTTCTGATATTTCAATGATTTATTTCTGTTGATGCTGGGTAGCATCTCTGTTAGTTTAAACTTCTTGAGTTAGGGGTATTACCCCCAACTTGCCTCTAAGATATTCATAAGCATCCTTGGGCAATGGTTTGGTGAAGATATCTGCAGTTTGTTCCTTTGTGTGTATGTATTCCAACTTCACTTGTTTGTCTTCTACCAATTCTCTGACATAATGATACTTGATTGCGATATGCTTGGTTTTTGCATGCATCACTAAATTTTTGGATATGCTTATAGCACTTGAATTATCACAATATAATATCACAGGTTTTATTAGCTCTTCTTTCATTCTTTTCAATAGATGTGTAAGCCATACAATGTTTGTGCAATTGACTGCAACTGCTACATATTCTGATTTTGCAGTGGATTGGGATATACATGTTTTTTTCTTGCTGGTCCAGGTAACTAGCCTTTTGCCTAGAAATAATGCACCTCTACTTGTGCTTTTTCTATCATCAATATTGCCTCCCCAATCTACATCTGTATATGCATTGAGCTCAAATTTTTCATTCTTTTTGTAGTATAGACAAAAATTATCAGATCCTTTAAGATATCTCATTATTCTTTTTACTACTATGAGATGATTTTCTTTGGGATTAGTAGAGAATCTGGCTACTATTCCAACTGCTAATACTATGTCTGGTCTACTATGTACAACATATTGCAATTTTCCAATCATAGATCTGTACATTTTTTTATTGACTTCAGTTGATTCATCACTTTTGGACAGCTTATTTCTTATTGCTATTGGTGTGCTGACTGGTTTAGATTCCTCCAATCCAAATGTTTTAAGAATCTCTTTGATGTACTTTGATTGTGTCACAAATATACCATGCTTGAGTTGATGTACTTGAAATCCAACAAAAAATTTGATTTCTCCAAACATAGACATCTCAAATTCATACTTCATTTTGTCAGCAAAGTCTTTGCAAAGCACTTCCTTTCCACCAAACACTATGTCATCCACAAAGATTTCAGATACAATAATGTCTTTACCTTCTTCTGCTTTGATGTACATGTTGTTGTTATCATCAGTTCTTTCAAATTCAATTTGCACTAGATACTTGTGACGTCTCTCATACCATGCTCTAGGTGCTTGTTTCAAACCGTAGAGTGCTTTATGTAGCTTACACACCATATCCCTGTTGTTTTCATCAAAAAATCCTTTTGGTTGTTTAATGTAGACTTCTTCTTCTAGTATACCATTCAAGAAAGTAGATTTTACATCCATCTGATAGACTTTAAAATCTTTGTAGGTAGCATATGCAAGTAAAGTTCTTACTCTTTCAATTCTAGCAACAGCGGAAAATGTTTCCCCATAGTCTATTCCTTCTTCTTGAGCATAACCCTTGCATACTAGTCTGGCTTTGTTTCTAGTAATCTCACCATTCTCATCTAGCCTGTTTCTGAATACTCACTTGATGCCAATCACATTCTTGTCAGTTGGTCTGGGAACCAAACTCTAGGTTTTGTTTTTCTTTATTTGATCAATTTCTTCTTTCATAGCTTTACACCAGTTATCATCTTGTAATGCACCATATACTATCTTGGGTTTAGATTGGCTAATCACACATGATTCATGTCTTAGTCTGTTCCTTGTCATTGGTCTTGCATTTTTGTCACCAATTATCTATTCAGCAGGGTGATGTCTCTTTACATATTTGGATAATCTTGGCTCTATCCTTATTGCCATGTTTAATCTTTCAGATTCAGGATCACTATGTACTTCATTGTCAGGTTGTTCTTCATCATGTGTACTCTCTTCAGAATTTGATTCTGCATTTTTTTCATTCTGCAACTTAGCTTCTGAATGCAATTCGACATTCACTGGTTGTGACTTGGCTGAAACTGATACTTGTTGTTGATTTTCAATTTGATTGACATCATCCTCATCAATAGTCATTCCTTCATAAGAATACACAAAGGTTCTATACTCTTCCATTTTCTTTGGTACTTCAGCTTGGACTTTTGTATCTTGATCAAAATTTACATTTGTACTTTCTACAATTTTGTTAGTGTTAATATTCAAACACTTATATGCCTTACTTCTAGTGGAGTAACCAAGAAATATGCCTTCATCACTTTTTGCATCAAATTTTCCATTTCTAACATCTTTAAGGATAAAGAATTTGCAACCAAACACTTTGAAATGTTTTACATTGGGTGACTGAGCATACCATAATTCAAAAGGTGTTGTATATGTACCTTTCTTGACTTGTACTCAGTTTAGTGTATGAACAGCTACACTTACAGCTTCTCTCTAGTATTTTAGAGCAACGGTCTTTTCCATCATTAGTATTCTAGCATAGTCAATCACAGATCTATTTCTTCTTTCAGCAATTCCATTCTATGGGGGAGTTCTAGGAGCTGACGTTTGTCTTTTGATTCCTTTATCATTACATAATATCTCGAATTCATTTGATGTGAATTCACCACCTCTGTCTGATCTTAAGCATTTCAAAGTTTTTCCTGTTTCCTTTTCAACTCTAGCCACATACCACTTAAACATTTGAAAAGCATCAGATTTTTGTTTTAACAAACAACATTATGTATTTATCTCCTCTATAGCTTTGTACTTCAATTGGACCACATAAGTCAATATGAACTAATTCAAGTACTTCTTTAGATGTATAGTTTTTTCTCTTGAAACTTGACTTAGTCATCTTTCTTAGCTGACATTATTTGCACATGATATTATCAGGCTTCTTTAATTTTGGTAAACCTCTGACTTTCTTCATTTTACTGATGTTGACTAGATTGTCAAAGTTGACATGACACAATCTTTTATGCCATAACCATTCATCATAAAATTTTGCAATAAAACAAGAAACACCATCCATATCAAGGTAAAACAGATTACTCCTTGTTTAATCTCCTTTTCCTATCAGTTTACCATCAGTATCATAGATTTTTGTAGTTTTGTTTTGAAATTTCACTTTGCATCCTATATTGCCTAACTGTGAGACACTTAGTAAATTGTAGTTTAATCCTTTAACATAGCATGCATTATCACATGAAATTTGTTCTGTGAGCTTAATGAAACCTTTTCCTTTGATTTGACATGGAGCATCATTGCCAAATCTAACACTATTTCCATCATACTAAGTAAAGTTAACAAACTTACTTTTGTCTCCTATCATGTGATGTGAGCATCCACTGTCTATGATCCACCTATCATTCTTGTTCATACATGTTACCAGTACAGTGGGTTCTTCTTCATCAGATTGATCCTTCATGGCTACATAAACTACTTCATCATTACTTTCATCAGAATCTTCTACAACAATGTAACACTTCTTAACTTTTTCTTTGTAATCTCTTTTCTAATCATCTCTTCTAAATTTTTTTTTGTTGCCTTCCTTATAATCCTTTTTCTATGGGCACCTAGCAGCAATATGACCTACTTCATTGCAATTGAAACAAATGATAGGCATATTACCTTTGAATTTTCCTTTACCTCTATGAAATCTTCTAGCAAGCAATGCTTCCAATTGTTCCACATCTTCCTCATCAGTGCTGCTGTCATTGGATACATACTTTATTTTTCTTCCTTTGTTTGATTTCACTTGTTCAACATCTTTCAGTGATAACTTGGCCTTAAAGGTAGATTCAACATTCTCTGGTCTGTACTTGTCAAAATTAGATAACTCAAATGCAGTGAGTCTACCTATTATTCCTTCAAAGCTTAGATTGTTTCCTAGTATACATCTTAGCTCTTGTATTGTTGATACTCTAATAGCATAGATAGGAAGCAAGGTTCTTAAGAACTTACTATTAACAGTATCTTCATCCAATTGACCACTCAATCATCTTATTTCACTTACCACTTCTTTTATTCTTGCACCATACTGGGCAACGTTCTCATTTTTCTCCATTTTCATATCATCAAACTTTCCTCTAAGACTTTCTCTTTTTTCTCTTTGCATATTCTGATCTCCTTCATAAATGTCTGATAGGGCTTTCCACATTCTGAATGTAGTATCACATCCTTTCATATCATCATATTGAGCATAGGTAAGTGCAGAGGCAATTTTCAGCATTGTCTAATTATGTTCTTAGTTGTTTTTCATATCTTCTGCAGTAGGAGCACTTGTTGGTTCTACATGTTCATTGACAATTGAATTTTTGGCATAATTTCCTATGGATCCAAGATGTAGCTTCATCAGGCTTTGCTATGCAACAAAGTTGTCTTTATTTAGCTTGGGAACTTCTCTCTTAGGCATTTTGATCTTTTCTGCTTATAGTTCCTTTAAACTGAATCAACAGTAAAGCTCTGATACCAATTTTTAGAATTCTTTAGAATAACTGAGAGGGGGGGGGGGGGCGGTGAATTAGTTATACAAGGTCCAAATTTCCTATTAATACTTTTTCACTACTTTTAATGAATCCATACACTTTTCATCCATCCAAACTTTAAATCAACCATATTAGCAAGTTACAGTAAATCAACATACAAAGATAAAACATGCAAGATCAACACATGACACAATGATTTACGTGGAAACCCAAATTGAAAAAAACCACCAGTAACATGCTACTTGATTCTCACTCTTTTGAAGTGATGCCCTGTTAAAGGCTTACAACACAATGTTAAATGTGACCTTGTTAGAGGATTTCACCAAACTATTAGGAATGGGCCTGGTTAAAGGACTTTAGAACATTCACTTGGAATGTCACCCTGTTAAAGGATTTATCACATGGCTATTAAACCAACCTAAGTCCATAGGATTTAAAATTACTGTTAAAATTGCTAGAAAGTAATGATAATGGTCTTTTGATCTGATTTAACTTACAACATACTTTGCAGATTTCAGATCACCCTTTCAGTTCAATCCTAATGCTCGGCTTCAATCACTTCAGCTCTAACTACTTGACTTCTTCTCAAGATTCATCTCCTTGAGTCTTCTAACTCATTCTACCAATGCATCCATAGCAGGGGTCTTCTTAACTAAATAGAGTCACTATGCTCCCTTGTCTCCTTAGCACTTCCTTTAGCATTTCACGCTTTCATGCTTGACCTCCTCTCTCTCTCTTTTCATTAACTTATGACTCCTTAAAAATAAATTTGATTTGTCTTTGTTGCTCATTTCTCCCTTACCAATTTTAGGGTTTTGAATGGATTAGGTAGGATACAATGTATCTACCTCATATCTTGTTCTTATCTTCAAACTTCGTCAATTGTAAAACAAAATATTTTACATGGTGTTTTGTGCCACTACCTCATCATTCTTATCTTCCATTTTAATTCACAAACTTTTAGATAACAACCTTGTTGGCTTAGATGTGGCGAATCTTCAATTTTCAAAATAATGCAGCAACTCGGCATTATTGATTTACTAGTACTCGACATCTCTGTATTACTCAGCATCATTGGTTTTACTAGTGCTCGGCACTTGAACTTGCTTGGCACTTGAACTTAGTTGAGCTTTACAAATGTCTTAGCTAATACCTTACATCTTTGATATGTATCAGTGTGCCCATTTTCTGTATCTTATAGTATGTCATCAAATACACTTTTTCATCAATGGCTTAATTGATCCTTGTACTTCATTATAACATCATAACTTCAACCTTTCTCTAAGTGTTCTAGTTACATCTTATTGATTTCCTCCTCCTTGACAATCAACTATTTGATAGTATTTGGATCACTAAAGCAATTGTCATTCCTGCAAGTAGCAAGTTTGACATCAATGACAAAACAATGATTGAGAATATTCTTTACCATTTCCATATATCATTCCAACAACTTTCCTCATGATCTTTTCAATCATTCCCAACAATCTCCCTCTTTGGCATTGATGGAAAACCAAACTGATCAATTGATCAACTTAGTTACCACCAAGATTGTATATGTTGTCTGCTATATTTCTTTGCTGTTGAAGTTTACTACTAATCTCATATATCTCCCTCTTTCATATATATTTCTTCCTTCTTACTTTGTATTGATCAGTCTTCACATTTCTCCCTCTTTGACATAAATGCCAAAGATGTAGCATATTTATTATGCAAAATATGAGCTTTGGCTTCTTGTTGTTTTCTCCCTCTGTCACCATGCTTGTGACTGATTTGGAGTTTCTGCACTTGCTATCATCCTCTGGATCATTCTTCTGATATTTCAATGATTTGTTTCTGTTGATGCAGGGTAGTATCCTTGTTAGTTTAAACTACTTGAGTTAGGGGTATTACCCCCAACTTGCCTCTAAGATATTCATAAGCATCATTGGGCAATGGCTTGGTGAAGATATCTGCAGTTTGTTCCTTTGTGTGTATGTATTCCAACTTCACTTGTTTGTCTTCTACCAATTCTCTGACATAATGATACTTGATTGTGATATGCTTGGTTTTTGCATGCATCACTGAATTTTTGGATATGTTTATAGCGGTTGTATTATCACAATATAATATCACAGGTTTTGTTACCTCTTCTTTCATTCCTTTCAAAAGATGTGTGAGCCATACAATGTTTGTGCAATTGACTGCAGCTGCTACATATTCTGATTCTGTAGTGGACTTGGATGTACATGTTTTTTTCTTATTGGTTCAGGTAACTAGCCTTTTTCTTAAAAATAATGCACCTCCACTTGTGCTTTTTCTATCATCAATGTTGCCTCCCCAGTCTGCATCTGTATATGCATTGAGCTCAAATTTTTCATTCTTTTTGTAGTATAGACAAAAGTTATCAGTTCCTTTAAGATATCTCATTATTCTTTTTACTGCTATGAGATGATTTTCTTTGGGATTAGCAGAGAATCCAGCTACTATTCCAACTGCTAATGCTATGTCTGGTCTACTATGTACAACATATTGTACTTTTCCAATCATGGACCTATACATTGTTCGATTGACTTTAGTTGATTCATCATTTTTGGACAGCTTATTTCTTGTTGTCATTGGTGTGCTGACTGGTTTGGATTCCTCCAATCCAAATGTTTTAAGAATCTCTTTGATGTACTTTGATTGTGTCACAAATATACCATTTTTGAGTTGATGTACTTGCAATCCAACAAAAAATTGATTTTTCCAAACATAGACATCTCAAATTCACGCTTCATTTTGTCAGCAAAGTCTTTGTAAATAACTTCCTTTCCACCAAACACTATATCATCCACAAAGATTTCAAATATAATAATTTCTTTACCTTCTTCTGCTTTGATGTACATGTTGCTGTTATCATCAGTTTTTTCAAATTTAATTTGCACTAGATACTTGTGAAGTCTCTCATACCATGCTCTAGGTGCTTGTTTCAAACCATAGAGTGTTTTATGTAGCTTACACACCATATCCCTATTGTTTTCATCAACAAATCCTTTTGGTTGTTTAATGTAGACTTCTTCTTCTAGTATACCATTTAAGAAAGAAGATTTTACATCCATCTAGTAGACTTTAAAATCTTTGTAGGCAGTATATGCAAGTAAAGTTCTTACTCCTTCCATTCTAGCAAAAGGGGCAAATGTTTTCCGATAGTCTATTCCTTCTTCTTGAGCATAACCCTTGCATACTAGTCTGGCTTTGTTTCTAGTAATCTCACAATTCTCATCTAGCTTGTTTCTGAATACCCACGTGGTGCCAATCAAATTCTTGTCAGTTGGTCTGGGAACCAAACTCCAGGTTTTGTTTTTCTTTATTTGATCAATTTCTTCTTCCATAGCTTCACACCAGTTATCATCTTGTAATGCACCATATATTGTCTTGGGTTCAGATTGGCTGATCAAACATGATTTATGTCTTAGTTTGTTCCTTGTCATTGGTCTTGCATTTTTGTCACCAATTATATGTTCAGCAAGGTGATGTCTCTTTACATATTTGGATAATCTTGGCTTTGTCCTTGTTTCCAAGTTTGATCTTTCAGATTCAAGATCACTATGTACTTCATTGTCAGGTTATTCTTCATCATGTGTACTCTCTTTAGAATTTGATTGTGCATTTTTTTCATTTTGCAACTCGGCTTTTGAATGCAATTCGGCATTCACTGGTTGTGACTCAGCTGAAATTGATACTTGTTGTTGATTTTTAATTTGATTGACATCATCCTCATCAACAGTCATTCCTTCATAAGAATACACAAAGGTTCTATACTCTTCCATTTTCTTTGGTACTTCAACTTGGACTTCCGTATGGTCATCAAAATTTACATTTGTACTTTCCACAATTTTGTTAGTGTTAATATTCAAACACTTATATGCCTTACTTCTAGTGGAGTAACCAAGAAATATGCCTTCATCACTTTTTGCATCAAATTTTCCATTTCTAACATCTTTAAGGATAAAGCATTTGCAACCAAACACTTTGAAATGTTTTATATTGGGTGAGTGACCATACCATTCTTCAAAAGGTGTTCTATATGTACCTTTCTTGACTTGTACTTAGTTCAGTGTATGAACAGCTACACTTACAACTTCTCTCCAGTATTTTAGAGCAACAATATTTTTCATCATTAGTGTTCTGGCACAGTCAATCATAGATCTGTTTCTTCTTTTAGCAATTCCATTCTGTGGGGGAGTTCTAAGAGTTGACATTTGTCTTTTGATTCATTTATCATTACAGAATATCTCGAATTCATTTGATGTGAATTCACCACCTCTGTCTGATCTTAAGCATTTCAAGCTTTTTTCTATTTCCTTTTCAACTCTAGCCACATACCACTTAAAATTTTGAAAAGCATCAGATTTTTGTTTTAAAAACATAACAGTCATCATCCTGGAATAGTCATCAACAAACAACATTATGTATTTATCTCCTCTATTGCTTTGTACTTCCATTGGACCACATAAGTCAGTATGAACTAATTCAAGTACTTCTTTAGATGTATAGCTTTTGCTCTTGAAACTTGACTTAGTCATCTTTCCTAGCTGACATTATTTGCACACGATATTATCAGGCTTCTTCAATTTTGGTAAACCTCTGACTTTCTTCATTTTACTGATGTTGACCAGATTGTCAAAGTTGACATGACATAATCTTCTATGCCATAACCATTCATCATCAAATTTTGCAATAAAATAAGAAACATCATCCATATCAAGGTAAAATAGATTACTCCTTGTTTGATCTCCTTTTCCTATCAGTTTACCATCAGTATCATAGATTTTTGCAGTTTTGTTTCCAAATTCCACTTTGCATCCTATATTGCCTAATTGTGAGACACTTAGTAAATTTTAGTTTAATCCTTCAACATAGTATGCATTATCACATGAAATTTTTTCTGTGAGCTTAATGGAATCTTTTCCTTTGATTTGACATGGAGCATCATTGCCAAATCTAACAATATTTCTATCAGATTGAGTAAAGTTAACAAACTTACTTTTGTCTCCTATCATGTGATGTGAGCATCCACTATCTATGATCCACCTGGCATTCTTGTTCATACATGTTACCAGTACAGTGGGTTCTTCTTCATCAAATTGATCCTTCATGGCTACATAAACTACTTCATCATTACTTTCATTAGAATCTTCTTAACAAATGTAACACTTCTTAAGTTTTTCTTTGTAATCTCTTTTGTCATCATCTCTTATAAATTTTTTTTTGTTGCCTTCCTTATAATCTTTTTTCTGTGGGCACCTAGCAGCAATATGACCTACTTCATTGCAATTGAAACAAATGATAGGCATCTTACCTTTGAATTTTCCTTTACCTCTGTGAAATCTTCTAGCAAGCAATGCTTCCAATTGTTCCACATCTTCCTCATCAGTGATGCTATCATTGGATACATACTTCATTTTTCTTCCTTTGTTTGATTTCACCTATTCAACATCTTTCAGTGATAACTTGGCCTTAAAGGCATATTCAACATTCTCTGGTCTGTACTTGTCAAAATTAGATAACTCAAATGCAGTGAGTCTACCTATTATTCCTTCAAAACTTAGATTGTTTCCTGGTATACATATTAGCTCTTGTATTATTGATACTCTAATAGCATAGATAGGAAGCAAGGTTCTTAAGAACTTACTATTAATAGTATCTTCATCCAATTGACCACTCAAGCATCTTATTGCACTTACCACTTCCTTTATTCTTGCACCATACTGGGCAACATTCTCATTTTCCTCCATTTTCATGTCATCAAACTTTCCTCTGAGAATTTCTCTTTTTGCTCTTTGCACATTCTGATCTCCTCCATAGATGTCTGATAGGGCTTTCCACATTTTGAATGTAGTATCACATCCTTTGATATCATCATATTTAGCATAGCTGAGTATAGAGGCAATTTCTAGCATTGTCTAAGTATGTTCTTGCTTGTTTTTCATATCTTCTGCAGTAGGAGCACCTGTTGGTTCTACATGTTTAGTGACAATTGAATTTTGGGCATAATCTCCTATGGATTCAAGATGTAGCTTCAAGCTTTTCCATGCAACAAAGTTGTCTTTATTTAGCTTGGAAACTTCTCTCTTAGGCATTTTGATCTTTTCTGCTTATAGTTCCTTTAAACTGAATCAACAGTAAAGCTCTGATACCAATTGTTAGAATTCTTTAGAATAACTGAGAGGGGGGGGGGGGGGTTGAATCAGTTATCCAAGGTCCAAATGCCCTATTATTAGTTTTTCACTACTTTTAATGAATCCATACACTTTTCATCTATCCAAACTTTAAATCAACCATATTAGCAAGTTACAATAAATCAACATGCAAAGATAAAACATGCAAGATCAACACATGACACAATGATTTACGTGGAAACCCAATTTGCGAAAAACCACCAGTAACATGCTACTTGATTTTCACTCTTCTGAAGTGATGCCCTATTAAAAGCCTACCTTGTGAAAGGCTTACAACACACTGTTAAATATGACCTTGTTAGAGGATTTCACCAAACTGTTAGGAATGGGCCTAGTTAAAGGACTTTAGAATATTCACTTGGAATGTCACCCTGTTAAAGGATTTATCACATGGCTATTAAACCAACCTAAGTCCATAGGATTTAAACTTATTGTTGCAATTGCTAGAAAGTAACGATAATGATCTTTTTATCTGATTTAACTTACAACATACTTTGCAAATTTCAGATCACCCTTTCAGCTCAATCCTAATGCTTGACTTTAATCACTTTAGCTCTGACTACTTGACTTCTTCTCAAGCTTCATCTCCTTGAGTCTTCTAACTCATTGTATCAATGCATCCATATCAGGGGTCTTCTTATTGAAATAGAGTCACTATGCTCCTTTGTCTCCCTAGCACTTCCTTCAACATTTCATGCTTTCATGCTTGACCACCTCTCTCTCTTTTTTCATTAACTTATGACTCCTTAAATAGAAATTTGATTATTCTTTGGCGCTTATTTCTCCCTTTCCAATTTTAGGGTTTTGAATGGATTAGGTAGGATACAATGTATCTACCTCATATCTTGTTCTTATCTTCAAACTTCGTCAGTTGTAAAAAAAAACATTTTACATGGTGTTTTGTGCCACTAGCTCATCATTCTTATCTTCCATTTTAATTCACAAACTTCTAAATAACAACCTTTTCGGCTTAGATATGGCGAATCTTCAATTTTTAAAATAATGTAGCAACTCAGAATTATTGATTTACTTGTACTCAGCATCTCTGTGTTACTCGGCATCATTGGTTTTACTAGTGCTCGGCACTTGAACTTGCTCGGCGCTTGAACTTAGTTGAGCTTTACAAATGTCTTAACTAAGACCTTACATCTTTGATATGTATCAGTGTGCCCATTTTCTGTATCTGATAGTATGTCATCAAATACACTTTTTCATCAATGGCTTAATTGATCCTTGTACTTCATTATAACATCATAACTTCAAACTTTCTCTAAGTGTTCTAGTTACATCTTATTGATTTCCTCCTCCTTGACAATCAACTAATTGATAGTATTTGGATCACTAAAGCAATTGTCATTCCTGCAAGTAGCAAGTTTGACATCAATGACAAAACAATGATTGAGAAAATGCTTTACCATTTCCATATATCATTCCAACAAAAATTATCCATAATTAGGCTAAAATTGTTAGGATAAACCATAGAAAGAAATAAAAACTACATGCAAATATAACCAATAACAGAAAATAATAGAACACACAAAAATGAACACAAGGCACCAAGATTTAACGTGGTTCACCCAATCCCTGGGCTATGTCCACCAAATAGCAAGTCGGATCTTATTACAATCCAGTGATTACACCCTGATTACAATCTGTAATCCCTTACAAATCAATACCACTGCAAGAACCAATTTCGTATCACAACATTATGAAAAATACCCAACCCTAAGCCCTTTTATACAAGTATTAAACCACTTTAGAGTTATAACAATCTAACAATCTCTCACTTGGGGACTGATCAGGCTCCACACTAAACAACAATCTTCCACTTGGAGACTGATCCTGTAACAATACCACTACCACATGGGGCTCCCACTGGATCAAACCATCCTGGACTCTACTGTTCTTTTATTCATGTTTAGTCTAAAATACCAACCAAAGTTGAAGAGGAGTTCAGCTTCTCCCTTGTTACAACCTTTGTCAACATATCTACTGGATTTTCATTAGTATGTATCTTCTCCAGCTTTAACTGTTCATCCTCCAAAATTGACCGAATGAAATGGTACCGCAACTGTATGTGTTTGGTCTTAGAATGGAGAGCTGAATTCTTAGCAAGATGAATGGCACTCTAACTATCTGTGAACAAATAATTATCCTTCTGAGGATGTCCCAATTCTTCCAAGAAGAACTGAAGCCATATTATCTCTTTGGTTGCCTCTATAGCAGCAACATACTATACCTCTGTAGTGGAGAGAGCATTAATCTTCTGTAACCTAGAATCCCAGCTCATGGCTGCTCCACCAATAGTAAAGAAATAACCTATAGTACTTCGCCTGGTATCAATATTCCCAACCAAATCTGAGTCAACATAGCCCTGTAAATCAGTAGTAGAGCCCCCAAAGTGTAAAAAGTTATTGGATGTTCCTCTCAAATATCGGAGAATCCACTTGATAGCATTTCAATGCTCAAATCCTAGATGACTCATATACCTGCTAAATGTATATGAGCAATGTTAGTATGCTAATAGAAACCAAATTTAAATAAAGCTTCTACAAACTAAACAAAATTCATAAACTTCAAGATAGACTAAGATGAGCTCTCAATTGAGAATATGAGCCATTAATGGGCTCTCTCAATGAGAAGCTCTCTTGTTGAGTGACTTTGTCTAAATAGATAGGATGTATGCTCAAGATTATGTTTCAAAAAGGGCTTCAAATGGAGTTAGAATTTGGGTGTGAGTGTATGGTTTTTATGTAAAATGGCTTCTTAAAATTGCATTATGACTTTACTTCATGTATTGTGTTAAAATGACTTGGGAGAGGATTCCTTAAATAGGCAAAGGGCTTGAGGGATCAAGGGCTAGGATGCAAGGATGTGAAAAAGCTTATAGAAGGCTCAAATTGCATGAGAGGAGAACACATGGATTGTGATTCCTTACAACCAATTAAAGAGTGACACATGTCACATGGTGAGAGGATGGAGGAAAGGGGAAGGATGAGTCAACAAAGGAAGCTCAAGGGATAAAATCTTCATAAAAACCCTCATAATGACTTGTAAGAGCAATAAAAGGGCTTGGAAGAGTCATTTATGGCCTAGTGGGCTTCATAAAGTTTTATGGTTGAGATATTTTGAGGGTGATGAGAGCAATTTCGACTTGGACTTGATTAGGAGGGTTTTAAGCTTGCTTAGGGTTGTAAAAATGATTAGAGGAAGGGTTAGAGATGGCTTAGGACTAGGCAAGTGGATGGCAAGTGGATTGCAATTAATGAGGGTGGGTGAAGGAGGAGATATTTGTTAACTTTGGCTTGATTTAGCAAGTCTTAACCCATGTTTAGGGAATGTGACAAGGTTAGGAGGGGATTAGGATTAGGGTTAAAGACATCTTCTAGAAGAGTCTAGGCTTTGGATGAGGATGAAGACTTTCTAGAAGAGCCTAGAACTTCCTAGGATAAGATTTTATGAAATAAATAAATTTTTATTTATTTCAAGGGTTTGGGTTGAGGAGATATTTATTAAAATATTTTTAATAAACATGAGGATTAATATTTAATCTTGATTAAATATTTTGAGTTGGGATTAGGGGTAGGAAATGATGAGATTAGCCTTTAATCGAAATTAAAGAAAGATTAGAAAATTTTGGAAGAGGTTATTGGTCTTCAGAAAATTGGCCAACTTTTCGGAAAAAAATAAATAAATAATTTATTTTGGGATTTTTGGTCAATTTATTAATTAAATAATTAATAAATAAGGAAATAATGTTTAAATAAGATTTAAACATTTTTGGGAGGGATTCCTTAATTAAATATTTTTAATTAAGATAAAGGGATTTAATGGCATAAAAATTAATTAATTAATTAATAAATGATGATGTCATCAGGACTTTTTCAGAAAATAAAAATACTTTATTTTCTAAAGGATTTTTAGGTGTCTACATTTTGCCCCTCTTTGACGTGATGCCGCAAGTGGCATGGCATCAAAGATAAGAAAATAAGATGCCCAAGGCTAGAGCAGAAGAGGAGAGAATGGACTGTGAGATGCCCCCTCAAGAAGGCGGCAGGGAGAGAAAGCGAGGCTCGACGACTTCTTGAAAAGTACAAGAAATTAAGATGAGCTAAGACATAGGTTTGGCAAAGAGAAGGGGCTGAATTAGCTCAAACTCTCACTATGAGAGGATGATAAAGGGAAATTAGGGGCACAAGAGGAAACAAGCTTAAGACTTTAGGGAAGGTGGAGGATGAAGGAGCAGAGCGCTATAAAAAGGAATCTAGGATAGGGAGATGGATGAAGGGATTATAAAGCTAATGCAACAAGATTTCAAAGAGTCAAATTGGTGGAAGATGGGTTTCGGAGATCCCTAGGACTAGGATTGTGGATCTCGAAAGATGAGGCTTGGTGGATTGATTTGGATTAGTGGATCCCTAAGACTAGGATTGTGGATCCCTAAAGCTAAGAGTGATGAGTGATTCAAAGAGATACTGATGCATAAGTTGGGGTAGGAGAGACAAATGCTGGATATGGATGGGGGATAATGGAGATGAAGGAAAACCATTGAAGCTTTTTGAGCGGGGGGATACTTCAAAGAGAAGTACCACCATGTAGTTGAGCACTAGATTTGATATAGGACTGTTGGTTAATTGCCAAGGTTACCAAGAACATCAAGGCCTTTTCACCAACTATCCAGAGGACCGACGAACTGACTCAAAACAAACACGCAAGGATTGCCCCAGTATCACACATGAATTCCAGAGGAAGCAGTGTGGAAACGACACTGGGTAACCCACAAGCAAAAAAGAAAACAAGCAAAAGACATGATCAAGACCTTATGCTCTGATTGCCCCATTCACAGTATACCATGATATGGAAGATCGTGGCAACCTTGAGGAGGGAACAAGGAGATTTCTTGGAAAAGATATTTCAAGACCCAATAGGGAAGAGTCCAAATCAAAAGAAAGAGAAAATCCAAAAGAGAACCGTTTGCTAATGAGATGGGTAGGACGAGGTACTAACTAACCAAGATCAAACATGAGGAAAGCTATATCCTGCAAGGACCTATCGGAGAGCACCTAAGCTAGTGGATTTGGATGAGTGATGTGTCTGACAAGCTTAACTAAGAAAGATAACACTTTGGTGATAGGAAATCTAGCTAAAGGATGCATTAGAATAGCTAACCAAGATGTGTGATGGGTGCAAGATGCTAATCAAGGAGGAACGAACACGAAAGTTGGATAGATATAATGGTACTAAGCTAAAGAGGATGTATAAGCTAATGGACCAAGATATTTACAAGTGGGCTAATCAAGATATGGTACATGCTAACGGACCAATGATAGGTATGATATAGATGGATAAAAAGCTGAGGATGAGAGGATAGCGGGATGGCTCAAGTTGGTGCAAGAGGCAGAAGCTAAGGATGAGGTGATAATGAAAGATATGGATTTGACAAGATGCATCCAATGATGATGAGAGATTTTGTCACCAAGGATAGCTAGAGGAGCAGGATGAGATGGCTGGATAGGATGGTAGATAGCTAGGATTATGATGGATATAAGGAGATGACATTGGGCTTGCATGAGGATAGCCTAGAGCTAGATACCAATGACAAGGGAGGATGGACAAGACAAGATCTCCAAGGAATATAGTGCCTCCAATCAGAAGATAACATGCGGAAGGAGGTCTTATGATGGATGTGATAGGATTGAAGCTAGGATGGAAAAAGCTGAAGGGGCTAGGGAGATGGATGATAGCTCAGATGATTGGCTGAAGCTGCATAAGATTAGTGGATGGTGTGAGATGGAAGATGGAGGATGGAGGATAGGTGGATAGATTGGAAGATGGAGTTGGATGTCAAGAGATGACCAAAAGAATGAGGGTGATAGGCTAAGCTGGGGATGGCAGGATTACGCATGATGCTTGTTTGCCAAGTTTTCATCATGGTACTTGTCCAAGGTGCTTGAATTGCCAAGTTTTCACCAGTGGACGCTTTATTTTTCTTTTCTTTTTTGACATTTTGACTTTGGACTTAGCTGGAATGATTTTGGCTTTCTTCAGCTAGTTTGGCTTTTTTGGTATTTTTCACTGGCTGTTGGAATGTTCAATTTTGTTGCTAGTTGTTGGTACACCGGATGTGTGATTTATGCAATAGATCGGATTAGATGGGATTGATGGTAGGAGATGGAGGGATGAAAATGCTGGAAAGGAGCATGAGATAGGGATGCTTGCAAGAGCAACATTGGCACATGTTGGAATGGGTGTGAAAAGAGCATATGGGGGATAGATGGTAGATGCGAGCGTTGTGGAGGATTTGTGGAAGCGTGCTTGGGGATATAGGCACCCAAGATGGAGTTAGAAGATGGGGACATGAGTCACTAGATGGGGGATTAGCAATGGTGGATACCATTATGCATTGGGTTTCAACTTTTTTCTTGGGGATCCACATGGTTTTGGATTTTCTTTTCATAGGCTTTTGCATTGTTTTGCATTCTTTGATTGGATTTTGCCTTTTTGGAGTATGTCTTTTAGAATAGACATATGATTGCCTAGGATGTGGATTTTTAGCTTTATGCATTTTGAAGTTGGCATTCACATTGCTGTGGTAAGCTTTGGGAAGATGGTTAGGAGAAGCTTTGTGAGATGGAGAGGATATGAAAGAGCATGTAGGGGGATGATGATGGATGATGTGCCCTGATATGTGCCTTTGTTGATATTGCATAGAAATGGATGGAATAGGATTTTTATGATGGCTGATAGGAGGATGGAGGATGGTAGATTTTGGGACATAGAGACCCAAAATGGATTTAGCGGATGAAGGGGGGATATGGTAGGTTGTTTTGGGTTGCAAAGATGGTGGAGGGGGGATGACATAAGATTTCTTGAAGGAGTGATGGGAGGCTAGCATGGTGGGCTTGGAGATAGGCTTGGTTTGGGGGTGTGGTGTACCAACACCTTTAGATGGTGAGCCTTTGGATACATATCCAAGACCATGAAATCTTAGATTTTTTTGTACAATAATAGGCTCTCTAATTCCTTGCTCTTGTGGTCCTAAACCTTGACCTTGATAATGCCATCGATTGAGCATTTGAACAAGCTAAGGAAACTTTTTGCTTGTAGAAAATGGTAGAAGTGATTTATTAGGTGTATTGCAATGGGGAGATACTGTTCTTAATTCTTCTTCTGAGAGAGGGCCACCGTGGATGAATGTAAGTGAACCAAGAGGGTAGATTATAGATGGTGGAATAGCTTGGATAGGTGGTAAGATGGAAGCATGGAGTGGGGGAGATGGAAGGATAGGATCTTGATGTAGCTGGTGGGATGACAAGATATCTTGTAGTGGAGGAGATATGGCTCGAGGTTTTGGAGATGGAGGAGATGGTGACTGCACTATGGATGGAAGACATGGTACGATGATATCTTCATTTATGCTTTGGGGGATGTCAACATGCTTTTGGGCAGGATCTTGATAGGATTGGTTTGGAGTGGATGGTGCGATAGGAGGTGAAGGGATGGATTCTTCAAAGGCAGCAGATGGATAGATGGGAGATTCAGTACTGGAGATGGGTGAGTAGAAGATGAATGCATAAGGGTCATTACGAGAGATTTGGGAAATGCTTGGAGATGATGTGGATAAGATTTGGAGGGATTTGATAGGTGGTGGAGTTTTGATGCTTGCGGGAAGTGGAAGGATTTTAAGCAATTTGATGGATGGTATGGGGATGATAGCTATGGGAGATGGAGGTGATATTATAGATGGGGAAGCTTCATCACTAACTACTTCACATGGTTGGATTAGATGACATGGCTTATCGACTGTTGGAGGCAACTTTTCTTATATTTCCTCTAGGAGATTCCTTGGAGACTCGTGTGTCAGAGGTGGAGGTAGATTGATAGGAATAGCTAGTGTGATGGGGGTGGAAGATTGGAAGCTTGGTTGATTGGGTGATGGAGGGGAAGCTGGAATATCAGATGGCATGACTAGATAGTTTGGAATAACTCTTGGATTTTGGGGGATGCTTGGGGGAATGTTTTTAAGGCTTTCAATATACCCGTCATAGTCAACAAGATTTTCATCATCATTGGAATAGGAGGTGGCGGGAGCAAGGACAATGCGACCAAACACATCATGATAGGATTGGTACTTCATGCTTTGATGATGAGTTTGATGGGGATGGGGTCTTGCGTATGGATGAACACGAAAGCTCATGGTTGGATTTGGGTTAAGCACAGATTTTGGATTGGCTGATGAAAGATTTCCTAGGGAGAGTCAAAGTTGCATGACAGACCTAAGGAGGATTGGCTAGAGATTTTTGGCTTTCCTATGGATGGAAAACTTCAAGGGCATGCTATCAAAAGTGAGAGTTTTTCTTTCCTATGTGCAAGATTTGTGGTGATTGTGTCAACTTAAGGATAGACTAGTGATCCTATGGCATGACACGAGATTGACCACTTGTGGATCCCAACCTTTAGCTCAAGGTGATGAGGCATACAAGTGACAAAGCTGGATTACCCTAGACAATGCTCTATCAAAGGGATAACCTTGGTGAGATTGGTTGATTGGTAGGATTGATTGGATAGCAAAATCTAGCAAAGTGACAACAACTCTTTAAAGGCTTGGGTGTGATTTTGGATTGGGTTTCTAGCTGGCTAGGGGGGGATGATTTGGAGAGACTTTGGATTTGGGATTGTTCTAAAGCAAGGAACTATATAGATTTGGTTGCAGCGGGGGAGCTTGGATGATTTTCTGATGAGGTAGTGACTACGCTAAGTATGCCTTGAGCAAGGAGATTTTTGTTTTTTTGGAATTTTGACCAAAGTTGGGAAACATTCATTCAAAAGCTATGAACAAACAAGCAGACAAAAGTTTTGAGAAAGCACGTCAAACACACCAACATCTTAGGAAGCTTTCTACAAGGATGAAATTTGGTTTAGCTAGGGAGTCCTCGATATACACAAGGTACGTGAGGCCCAAATCTGTAGATGAAACCAAAAAGATGTCACACAGCCGAGAGGAGCGGTAACCCACTTCTCCTCTTTCACTTCTCAAGGGTATAAAATTCCTTGAGGCTTTGCCCGAGTGACAAAATTTTGATCCCAAGAGAGGTGTCTTTGGATTCACCTCTCGATCTTTATACTCGGCCGGAACGCTAGAGTTGAGGTCGTCCCAAGGGGTGATGAAATCCCCAAGCAGGCATCCTAAAAATCTAAGACAAGATTTTGGATCCTAATCTTATGCACCCAAGATGGCCTCGAAAGACGATAAGGGGAGAGAAGACTTGGATGATCTGGGCTAAAAAACACGCTTGTTCTTTTACCAACTGACGCTTAAATTTTCTAATCTAGACTTTGCAAGCACTTATGTTTAAGATACAATGTTTATTCCAACTTTGAAGCGTCGACAAAAATAAAATTGATCAAAGAATGCGAACAAGAAGAAGAGTTAGGGTCAACAAGAAGGTAAACCCGTGCGCCTGGAGGCCCTCCATGTCAAGTATCGATTGATTTTTCTTTAAGGCATTCAAAATTGAGTGTGAGTTTATTTTAAGCCCAAAACAAAGGTGTGTGAGATTCAATTTCAAGCACGTGCTCGGAGGCCCTCCATGTCAAGATTTGTCCAATTTTTATGCCCAAATGAAGTGTGAGCAAGATTAATGCGCATTCAAGGAATTTTCTAACTTAGAAAAACCACTAAAAACCCAAGTGAGTGGAGTTTGATTTGCGTGGAGCACTTAACACCCTCTTAGGTGGACCCATCCCCATAGATGGCAATGAGATTGCAACCAATATTTAAATTGATGGGTGATTAAAGAGGGTGAGTCCAACGACAAACTCACTCAAAGAATTTTTATTTGTTTTTATAACTTAAAAGATTACAAAAATGTAGATTCTTTTTATGCTCCAAAAGATGATTATTTGATCTATGGAATTCAAGATTGGATTTTTTGTTTTAATCATGCATTCATAAAAAAACAAACTTTGATTTTAATCCATGGCACTCAAGAGTGATTTTAGCAACATGCATTCAAAGACAAGTGATTAAACATTCAAGTTTTTTCCTTTGAGCATTCAAGATTGAGATTTTGTGTGTTGTTTTAAGAACTTTGAAGTGCTTTGTTTTAACCTTAGATCATTCAAGATTGTTTTTGGACTCAAAAGTGAAAATGACTCTTTGGACTTTGCTTTTCATTCAAGATTTTGTTTTCTAGTTTGCATGTTTTAAGCCCAAAAATGATATTCCTAGATTGTTTTGATGCATAAAAAACTTAAGAAACATTCAAGATTTTGCAACAAAACATTTTTTTGGAACAAATAACAAAGCTTTTTAGAAAAATTTTGGCAACCATTTAGGACTCTTAGTTTTCATGAGATTTTTAAAAGAACTTTAACATATTTGCAAATGAGGTTCATTTTATCTTTGATTGACGTTTTGAGTTTGATTTAGATTTTAGTGTGCACTTAGTGTTGATTTTGAACCTTTTGAAATAGAAACTTGAAGTTCTTTTTAAATTCTCAAAAATGAAGTGTTCCTAACTTTGCATGAATGAATCTAAAACCTTGATGTTGCAAGGATACAAATGATTGGATTGGTTTAGTCTCACTTGTTAAAAGATTTTTTTTTTTTTGCAAATTTTTAATATTTTAATGGATTTATGTATGATTTGGGGGTTCATTTTAAGCACTAAAAAGAAGTGTGTATGATTTTGCTTCCTTAAAAAAAAAATGGCCAAAATCTCCCACAAGAAGAAGACGAAGAAGTAGATGGAATAAGAAGAATATAGACAAGAAGAGGAAGAAGAATTCCAAGTTCTTTGTCCACCTATAAGCTTGAAAAATCTGCAAACACTATGAGATAGATTATGAGTTCCTTTGTCTTCTTCATGCTCATGTGGACCTACAAAACCAATTTATACAATCCTACCAATCACAAAAACAAGCAAAATTAGCCAAAATTAGCAAATGACATACAAAACTTGACTAAAAAAGCTAATGAAGATGACCCATGCGGGGTCCCACCGGGTGTGCCAAAATGTATATGAGCAATGTTAGTATGCTAATAGAAACCAAATTTAAATAAAGCTTCTACAAACTAAACAAAATTCATAAACTTCAAGATAGATTAAGATGAGCTCTCAATTGAGAATATGAGCCATTAATGGGCTCTCTCAATGAGAAGCTCTCTTGTTGAGTGGCTTTGTCTAAATAGATAGGATGTATGCTCAAGATTATGTTTCAAAAAGGGCTTCAAATGGAGTTGGAATTTGGGTGTGAGTGTATGGTTTTGATGTAAAATGGCTTCTTAAAATGGCATTATGACTTTACTTCATGTATTGTGTTAAAATGACTTGGGAGAGGATTCCTTAAATAGGAAAAGGGCTTGAGGGATCAAGGGCTAGGATGCAAGGATGTGAAAAAGCTTATAGAAGGCTCAGATTGCATGAGAGGAGAGCACATGGATTGTGCTTCCTTACAACCAATCAGGGAGTGATACATGTCACATGGTGAGAGGATGGAGGAAAGGGGAAGGATGAGTCAACAAATGAGGCTCAAGGGATAAAATCTTCATAAAGACCCTCATAATGACTTGTAAGAGCAATAAAAGGGCTTGGAAGAGTCATTTATGGCCTAGTGGGCTTCATAAAGTTTTATGGTTGAGATATTTTGAGGGTGATGAGAGCAATTTCGACTTGGACTTGATTAGGAGGGTTTTAAGCTTGCCTAGGGTTGTAAAAATGATTAGAGGAAGGGTTAGAGATGGCTTAGGACTAGGCAAGTGGATGGAAAGTGGATTGCAATTAATGAGGGTGGGTGAAGGAGGAGATATTTGTTAACTTTGGCTTGAGTTAGAAAGTCTTAACCCATGTTTAGGGAATGTAACAAGGTTAGGAGGGGATTAGGATTAGGGTTAAAGACATCTTCTAGAAGAGTCTAGGCTTTGGATGAGGATGAAGACTTTCTAGAAGAGTCTAGAACTTCCTAGGTTAAGATTTTATGAAATAAATAAAGTTTTATTTATTTCAAGGGTTTGGGTTGAGGAGATATTTATTAAAATATTTTTAATAAACATGAGGATTAATATTTAATCTTGATTAAATATTTTGAGTTGGGATTAGGGGTAGGAAATGATGAGATTAGCCTTTAATCGAAATTAAAGAAGGATTAGAAGATTTTGGAAGAGGTTATTGGTCTTCAGAAAATTGGCCAACTTTTGGGAAAAAAATAAATAAATTATTTATTTTGGGATTTTTGGTCAATTTATTAATTGAATAATTAATAAATAAGGAAATAATGTTTAAATAAGATTTAAACATTTTTGGGAGGGATTCCTTAATTAAATATTTTTAATTAAGATAAAGGGATTTAATTAATTAATAATTAATTAATTAATTAATTAATAATTAATTAATAATTAATTAATTAATTAATTAATAATTAATTAATAAATGATGATGTCATCGGGACTTTTTCAGAAAATAAAAATACTTTATTTTCTAAAGGATTTTTAGGTGTCTACACTAACGACTCCCACTGCATGTGCAATATCTGGCCTAGTGCATACCATAGCATACATCAAACTTCCTACAGCTGAAGCATAGGGTACCTTGGACATCTTATCCTCCTCTTCCTGTGTCTTGGGACACATCTCCTTAGTCAATTTCAAATGACCAAGTAAAGGTGTGCTGACAGCTTTAGCATTCTCCATAGAGAAACGTTGTAACACCTTCTCAACATAATCAGCTTGAGATAGCGTCAATGTTCTGTTCTTCTTATCTTTGCAAATCTTCATACCAAGGATTTGTTTTGCTGCCCCCAAATCCTTCATAGCAAATGCATGTGCTAATTGGCGTTTCAGCCCCTTAATATGATCCATGTTAGACCCAGCTACAAGCATATCATCAACATCTAAACATAAAATAATGTAGCTATCATCATCCAACCTCTTAAAATAAACACAGTAATCTGAATTGCACCTATTATATCCATGCTCATGCACAAAACTGTCAAATTTCAGATACCATTGCCGAGGTGCTTGCTTCAAGCCATATAAACTTTTCTTCAATTTGCACACTAAGTTCTCCTTACCTTTGACCTCAAAACCCTGTGGCTGAGCCATATATATTTCTTCATCCAAATCACCATGAAGAAAGGCTATTTTAACATCCATCTTCTCTAAATGAAAATCTTCAGTAGCCACAAGACTTAAAACAGTACGAATAGAAGTCATTTTAACAACAGGAGAAAATATCTCATCAAAATCAATTCCTTTTTTCTGTGCAAAACCTTTTACAACTAACCTGGCCTTAAATATTTTCTTACCTCCTTCCTCTTCTTTCAACCTGTAAACCCACTTATTCTGTAAAGCCTTTTTACTTGCAAGAAACTTGCACAAATCTCATGTCTTATTTTTTAGCAAAGAGTCCATTTCATCTTTCATTGCAGCCTCCCACTGAATCTTAGTATCCACCTGCATAGCTTCATCATAACTTTCAGGTTCACCAGCATCAGTAAGTAAAATAGAATACAAAGAGGGAGAAAACCTTTGTGGAGGTCTAATTTTCCATGTTGACCATCTAACATTTACTAGTGTGTGTGGTATTTTTTGTTGTAGTTGTTGCACATCATGAGGAATGGCTGGAACATCAGCTTTTGGAGTATCATCCAACACTACATAAGCATCTTCTTTCTTCTCATGTTGCTGCAACAGATCTTTGTACAACACTTTCTCATTGAATATGACATCCCAACTTCTAATAATTTTAAGATTTTCAAAATCCCAAAGCCTATAACCAAATTCATTAATGCCATATCCAACAAAGACACATTTCTTTGATTTAGTTTCTAGCTTGGTTCTATTTTTAGAGTCTATATGAGCAAAAGCTTCACAACCGAAGGTCTTGAGAAAAGAATAACTCACCTTCTTACCAGTCCATGCTTCCTCTAGAATGCCATAACCCAAAGAAGTAGAGGGACCTCTATTAATCAAATATACTGCAGTATTGATAGCCTCTGCCCACATGTGTAAGGGCAACCCAGCATGCAACCTCATGCTCCTTGCGCGCTCCATTATAGTCCTGTTCATGCGTTCAGCCAGTCCATTTTCCTGTGGAGTCCTTGAAATAGTTTTTTGTCTATGAATACCATTAGTGGAGCAATAATCTTCAAATTCATGACTGCAATACTCACCACCATTATCAGATCTGAGACATTTTAAATTTTTACCAGTCTCATTTTCAACCAAGCATTTCCATTTCTTAAAAGTTTGAAATACATCAGATTTCTGTCTAAGGAAATAAACCCATACTTTTCTAGTTGCGTCATCAATAAATGTAACATAATAATGAGAGCCACCAAGGGAAGATACCTGGGCTGGTCCCCATACATCTGTATGCACAAGCTCTAATTTCTCCTTTTTGTTTTCCTTCCCTGTCTTTACAAAACTCACTCTCTTTTGTTTTCCATACACACAACTTTCACAAAAATCCATATTCACACATTTTAGACCTGGTAAAACTTTCCTTGAATGAAGTACTTTCATACCTTTCTCACTCATCTGCCCAAGTCTATTGTGCCACAACGCTGTATCAGAATCTACAATAGCTATTTGTTCTCCCTGCTCAACTGCAGTAATTGTTCCTGAATATTCATTTTTCTCTGAAATAATCAAAGTAGAAGGAACAATTTGACCTGTACAAATATATAAGGTTCCTACTTTCACACCTTTTGCTACTACAAGGGAACCTTTTGAAACCTTCCAATTTTTATCATTAAAAGTAACTACACAACCCTCATCACCGAGTTGCCCTACTGAAATTAAATTTCTACTTAGTTTTGGAACATGTCTTACCTCATGTAGTAGCCAATGATTCCCATTCTGCAACTTAATCTTAATTTTTCTATTTCCAACAATCTGATAGGGTTCATTATCCCCCAAATAAACAAGCCCAAAATCCCCTTGGACATAATCAATGAAATAACCTCTATGAGGTGTAGCATGAAATGAAGCACCAGAATCTAAAACCCATGAATCATCAACACTCTCTAAAGACAGAAGCAAAGCATCCTCTTCAGATTTGTTACTTACCACATTTGCCTCCTTGTCTCCATCTAATTTATCTCCTTCATTTTTCTTTCGATTCCAACAATCTTTCTTTTTGTGCCCTGGTTTCCCACAGTACCAGCAATCATTTGGTCCTCTCAATTGAGACCTCCTCCCCTTTGACTTTCCTCTTGATTTCCCACGATTTCCAGAGTTACTTCCTCTTTCAGTCGTTCTGCCCCTTCTTTGTGCATTTAAAGAACTTCCTGATGTAGATCCACCTAAGGATTTTCTACGAGTTTTCTCACTTAAAATAACATCGATCACATCATCATATTTTAGGGTACTAGATCCAAGAGTAGAATTACTCACCGCCATTACCAAGCCATTCCAGCTTTCAGGCAAAGAACACAAAATCAAGAGAGCCCTAATTTCTTCATCAAAATTGATACCCACAGAAGATAATTGACTAGTAATAGTATTAAACTCATTTAAATGATCTGCAACAGATCCACCTTCTGTCATTTTCATATTAAATAAACGCTTCATGAGAAATACCTTATTTGAAGCGGAGGGCTTTTCATACAGTGTCGCTAGGGTTTTCATCAAATCTTCTATCGTCTTTGCTTTTGTAATATTAAATGTCACTGATAGTGCCAAGCATAATCGAATGCTTCCGAGTGCCTTTCTATCCAAAAGATCCCATTCAACCCTTGACATAGTTTCCTGATTCTTGGCTTTTCCTTCCAACGGCTTCCATAAATCCTTCTGATATAAGTAGTCTTCCATTTGCATCTTCCATAACTGGAATTTTTGGCCATTAAACCTGTCAACCCTCAACTTACCCTCATCTGCCATTGCTCCCACTCAACTGTGAGACTCCCACTTAACCGTGAGACTTTCTTGCAGAGGATGACTGAAAGACAACCTTGCTCTGATACCACTTGTTAGGATAAACCACGAACAGAAATAAAAACTACATGCAAATATAACCAGTAATAGAAAATAATAGAACACACAAAAATGAACACAAGGTACCAAGATTTAACATGGTTCACCCAATCCCTGGGCTACGTCCACCAAATAGCAAGTTCAATCTTATTACAATCCAGTGATTACAACCTGATTACAATCTGTAATCCCTTACAGGTCAATACCACCGCAAGAACCAATTTCGTATCACAACATTATGAAAAATACCCAACCCTAGGCCCTTTTATACAAGTATTAAACCGCTTTAGGGTTATAACATGTCGGCCATATGTCGGCCATAATATGTCAGCTACCATGTCGGCTACCATGTATAGTACTTTCCTGATCAGTCACCACAATCTAGCAATCTCCCACTTGGGGATTGATCAGGCTCCACACTAAACAACAAAAAGAATCAAAACAAAAAAAATAATCCCCCAAAAATCTCATTTTCCATTTTACAATTATGGCCTTATTCTATTTTTAGGGTCAATTTTAACAAATAATCCTTATTTAACTAAGGATAGGCAAGTTAGGTATTGTTTAAATATAAATTTCCCTAAATGCAAGAATTTTTGGGTGTGTGGTGGTTAAGAGTTCAAGTCCCACCATCCACCATTTATAATAGTTAGCAGTCAGCATTATGATCTAAACAATTGCTGCCTAATAATAGCAAAATCCAACATGTGGTGTAATGGTTAAGTAGGAAGGCTTGTTGGTAGGGTGTTGTGGGTTCAAATCCTATGAAGAAAAACTTTCAACCACTTTTTGAGGTGCCTCATCATCATGCTGACATCATGATGATGCCATCAATAATTGCCTTTTTTCCTCAAACTTCAAAAACAACATAGGTTCTATGTACGGATTCTATTTTTGACAAAATGAATTTCATTGGAAAGATCTGTATGAGCTCTTTCATTTGAAATACATTGTTGACCACTTGTAAGAACATTACTTTTCACTTTTTTATGGCCTTGGGTCCCAGTTTGACTAAAATTTGACTGGGCATAACTTTTGCATTTGAACTTCAATTTCACCCATTCAAGTTGTGTTGGAGTTAGAATTGCAAACATTTTTTAATGATGTTGATTCTTGGAGTATTGGGGACATTTTTATTTTTCACTAATTTTTATCCCCCGAATCAAGCCTTTCCACTAAAGAGGCTTCAAACTTTCAAAAGTTTGATTACTCAAAAAGTAGGTGAGGTTATAGTTCCCTCACTTTACCAATCTCCATCCATCTTACCTTACTTGGATGCATCCCCTTGAATCCCGCTTGGACATATTCAACTAGTCCTCTTTATGAAGTTCTAACATTCCTATCAAGAATAACATCTTCTAGCAATTTTGACATGTACTCTAGTGAAAGATCATCAACGAATAGAACCTTAATGTCTGTGTCTTCATCCAAGGTCATTGGAGGTTTGTACAACTTCAAATTCTCAACATTGACAACTAAGTAAGTTTGCATGTAAGGAGGAAGATTAAGGTGGAAGGCATTGGTACCAATGTTTACTAAGATTTCAAAAGGACCATATTGAATAGGCTTGAACTTCCTTCCTTCACCTTGCATTCTTTCCTTGCTGATATGTAACCAAACTCTATCACCAACTTGGAAATGGTGATCGATGTAATGTTTATCATGGTGAGCCTTGTATTTTTCCTAGCTCTACTCCAACTGTGCTTCTACTGCCTGATAGATTCCTTGGACTTTGTGGATGAACTTTAAAGCCTTATCTACATCATGATGTCCATCTACAACATCACCCTTCCCAAAAGAAAAATCCATAGGTGTCATTCACAAGTACCTGAAACAAGTCTCAAAAGGAGACCTCTTTGTAGAAGAGTGTGTTGCATGGTTGTAAGCATGTTGTACACAATGAAGACTTTCATCCCACAACTTAGGATGCTTTCTACACTAACCTCTAAGTAGATGAACAATTGTTCTATTGACTACCTTTGTCTGTCTATCTATTTGTAGATGGAAGGATGCACTCTTCTTCAGCTTGGTGTTCATGAGTCCCCACAAAGATGACCAAAATTCTCCCAAGAATTGAGAATCTTGATTCAATACAATAGAAGTAGGTACCCAAAATGAACCCATACAAATTGAAAGTAGAAATGAGCTGTCAATTCAATAGTGACCTTCTTTTTACAAGGAATTAAAATACACATTTTTTTGAACTAATCAACTACTACATACAAATAATCATGACCCTTCCTAGACATAGGTAAACCCACTACAAAGTCCATAGACACACTTTCCCATGGATAGGATGGTATAGGTAATGGTGTCTACAAACCCAATTTCTTATTACTTGGTTTTCTAGTTGCACACATTACACGTCCTTTTATATACTTAGTGACAATTTCTTGCATATGAGGCTAGTAACAATACTTCAATAATTGAGCCAATGTTTTACTTACCTCGAAATGACCTGCAATCAAAGAAGTGTGTGCTTCTTGGATTACATGTGTTTGTTCATCTTTATGAATGCATAATTTTTCCAAGTGGTACAATAAATTATCCTGCACATAGCAATTTGTCTCTTCTACATGTTTACCTTGGATTAAAGCTGCATAGATATCCTTAAAGTTCTTGTCATTAGCATATTGTTCCTGAAAACTTTCATGAACCATAGAACTATTCTAAAGGATTATCAAATCATTCTTAATAGAAGGCCTAGAGAGCATATCGACTACTTTTTTATGGGCAACATTCTTATACTTAATAACCAAAAGAAACTATTGTAGAAAACATATCCACCTAAAATGCCTACTTTGTTGTAACTTAGATTGTGAATGCAAATATTGAAGTTGTTGGTGATCAGTGTGGATTATAGTTTCTTTACCCATTAAATATTGCGTCCATTTTTAACACTCTAAACCAAAGCATAAAGTTCCTTATCATAAGTGGGATAGTTACTTACTGCTCTTGAAAAAGTTTTAGAGTAGTAGTAGATTGGTTTACCTCCTTGCATTAGTACAACTCCCATGGAAAACCCACTTAAATTAGGTACAGCTAGAACTGGTGCAGTACTCAACTTTTCCTTCAAAATGTTGAAAGCCTTATGTTGTGGACCTCTCCATTGAAAAGTTTCCTTCATACTGGTTAATACATGCAATGGTGATGCAATGAAAGAGAAGTTTGTAGTGAACTTCCTCCAGTATTGAACTGCACCTAAGAAGCTCCTAACTTTTGTAACTGTACTTGTCTTAGGCCACTTTACAATACATTCAACCTTCGCAAGGTCTACTTTCAATTGACCATCTCCTAAAACATAGCCTAAGTCCACTAATGATGTCTTAGCAAATTCGCATTTAGAAATCTTTGCATAAAGTTTTTTTTTTCTCAATACATCCAAGACTCTTTGTACATGAGTTACATGATCATCCCAAGACTTGTTGAATACAAGGATATCATCTAAATAGACTATGACAAAATCATCAATAAAGGGATGAAAAACATCATTCAAGACTCTCATAAATATAGCTGATGGATTACAAAGCCCAAAAGGCATGATAAAGCACTCAAATAGCCCATGTTTTTTCTTGAAAGTAGTTTTCTAGATATAATTATCTTGCAATTTGTATTCGATGATATCCATTACAAAAGTCTATCTTAGTGAAATAAATTTAATGTTTTATCAAGTAAATCATCTATTCTAGGAAGAGGATACCTGTTCTTTATTGTTATCTTGTTCAGAGCCCTGTAGTTGATGCACATTCTCCAAGTTGCATCTTTCTTTGGAACCAACACAATAGGAGAACCACAAGGAGAAGTGCTTAGATGAATAACTCCTTTCTCAACTAGCTCCTAAACTTTCTTTTTAATTTCTTCATTATGTAGAACTAATAAGTGATACATGGCAATATTAGGAAGTAGTACATCTTGTTGTAATTGAATTTCATGTTGAATTTGTATCTCTTAGGAGGTAACCCTTTCAATTCTTAGAAACAAGTCATCATAAGAAAAAATAATTTTGACCATTTCAGATTTATGATTAGGATCACACCCCTTGAATGCCTTATATGTTTCATCTTCTTTGTCTTTTAAAAGGATTAATAAAAATTTCTTACTGGAATTGACTAACCTTCTCATCTAACTAGCATTAACTAATGCAAGATTAGTCTTTATCTTATGTGCTTGTATAATGTATTCAACCTTATCTTTGAAAAGATGATATTTATTCTCCCCCCTATAAAAGATAACTTGCCAATCATATAGGCATGGATTCCCAAGCATAAGAACAAAAATATCTAAAGGGACCACATCAACTTCTATCTCATCTACAAAGTTTGTAGTGATAGCAAATCTTAATTTACATTACTTAGTTACTTTTAACTATGCATCATTGCAAACCCATCCAAGAGGATATGGTTCTAGATGAGGTATTGTAGTCAAGTTAAGCTTTTTAAAAACTTCTTTAGATATCAAATTAACTTGAGAACCCATATCAAACAAAGTATTAACCTTAGTATGTTTGATAACAATTTGAATATGAAATAATTCATTCCTTTGCTTATCATTCTTAGGAGAAGATTCTTTACTTGTACTTGCACTTATATTTGAAGAAGTTGTAGTTGGAGAAAGAGATATACCTTTTCCTTTTCCTTGAATTTTGGTAGCAACAATCTTTGTCTCATCTCTGGAGTCAGATCCAAGATCCTATTGAATTACAACAGTAGTATTTTGTTTTCCTTTGTTTCCACCATATCACTTTGGCCTTATTTCTAGGTTCAACTTCCAACACTTAGAATAATCATGCCCTTATTTCTTGCAATGTGAACGTGTGGATTTTCACCCTCTTTCTTCACTATAGCTATCTTTTTCCCCTTTCCTTTGTCTTTGGATTTACCTTCTAACTTAGATGACTTCTTATCAATCTTATCAATGAAAGTACCATTACCACTTGACTCTAATTGTGCAGCCTATATACATAATTCATCAAAATTACATGGATTCAAGAACAAAATAGAATGCCTAAGGTAAGAATGAAGACAACCTATGTACTTGAGTAAAGTATCCTAGGTGTACAATGGAACATTCAATGAAATAGCCTTTTTGCAAAATTCATGGGTGTACTCCTAGACAGTCTGATGCTTCTCTTGCCTAAAATGTTGTTAGTTCATTATTAACTGCTACATATGGCCTAGGGGGTAGAATTTCTTCTTTAAAGCATTGACAAATTCTGACCAAGACAATTTGAACTTACCATGTTGTGAAGTTTCATCCCGAGTCTTACTCTCCCATGAGGTTAGAGCTACACCATCTAATCGAAGAGTGGCTAACTACTATCATGCCCAAAATACAAGATCAAAAACACACTTAATTTTTATTTTTTTAATTTATAATTAAACTTAAATTAACTAAGTTGATAAGTTCAAAAATTAGTTAATACTAAGGTACATTGCAAGACGGATATAAAACCTCCTATCAATATTGTGAAACTACAACTTAGATAAAAACACCATGTAGAATTAGGTTGTTAAACTTAAATGTTCGTTGATAAATCAATTAATTAAATTAAACAAACCAAATTCAATTAATTAAAAGACCTATCACATGTTTATATATAATTAATTTAAATTCTATCAACATTAATCATTAGAACTTCGATTGAGCAAATTATCATTTAACCTATATGATTAATTGATTTGAATGTGCATTTAATTAATATAAATCTAATTTAAACAATATTCTTTAAATCAAGGCTAATATTAAATAATCGATATAGTTAATTAAAACATAAACAACAAATTCTCTATTTATTTAAAACGATTTCTTTCTCCTTATATTAGTCAAAGAAAATAATGAAAGAATAATAATAATATAAAACATAATATGTTATCCTTAATTTAATTAATTAATAAATAATATACTTAACTAAAAACTAATATTCATCTAACTCAACTCACACCATATTAAAAATTGTAAAACTAATACTAACTACACTTCGTGACATACTAAATTCTAACTTTACGAAATATTAACTAAAACTGATTTAATTAATAAAACTAAAACTAATTCATACTCTCAAACATACAAATTAAAATTTACTAACAACTAAAACTAACTAATATTTTGAATTAATTGAAAACAAAATCTTAAACTAATCTAAACTAAGTTTAACTAACACTAAATTTAAAACTTCATTAATTACTAATCCTAATAAAAACTTAAACTAATATTATAAAACAACTTTATTTCAAACATCCTATAATTAACATCTTTTATAAATATCAACATTAAATAACCTTTAAACTAACTTAAAAACAAACTAACTTAAATAAATTAACTAACTTAAATAAATAAAGTAACTAAAAAAACAAACTAACTAAAACTAAAACTAAAAATAAATTAAATATATTACTACATTCATGCAAAGTAAAAAGGTGGATGGGTGCGAAAAAGGTTTTAAAATAAAAATAAAAAATTCAACTTTATTTAAAAGATTTGCACCGCACCACATGAATCTAATGAATCTCATTTTCAAGTTATTTATTGTCTCTGACTTGACAAGGCACATGATCCAAAGTCAAACTACCTTTATGGAATTTAGACTTAGCACAATCCAAAAAAAAGATTTGATTTCATGCACTCACCAATAATAGTTATGTTAAAAGTTAAGTGGGTGAGATGGATAGGATATTTAGATTACTTTATTTTTCTTCTTTCTTTTATTTATTTATTTAAATCTTAAAAAAATAATAAAGAATATTCTCTGTTACCACTAGAGGAATAAAACATCTTGCCATACAAAATCTAGAGACTTTTTGGTTATGGGATAAAAAAAAATTTCAAGACATCTTTTTTTTCCTAAGTATGAAATTTTCCAAAGCAACTTTTTTTTTTTTAACATGAAGGTTTAAAAACTTTAAATTTTTTTCAAGGCCAATTTTTTTTTTTGCTAAGTATGAAATATATATATATATATATATATATATATATATATATATATATATATATATATATATAAAGGGAGAGATACTAAAATAACAAAAATAATACATGAATATTCTAATTGATATATTTTAACCTCCTAATACTTGTGAAAAGATAACTAAACGTAATGCAAAACAAACAATGAACCTTCATCATCATATTTTATTTTAGATGCCACATTTTAAATATCATCATTCTTACCTAATTACTCTTAACCAAATAAGTAAAATTTTGAAAACATAATATTTCCATAGAAAGAGTAAAACATCAACTTTATTCCTATTTTGATACGTACATAAATATAACTGAAAATTCAGGGAGCAACTCATATGCAAGAAACATTACTCAACATTATTTTTATTTATTAATCCACCTGATTCAAGGCTCCATCAGGAAAGAATCAGTAAGAAAACCCGACATCCTTGCCACTACAACAATAACTTTAAAATTACATACTTTTTACACAGGATTTCAATCCCGAACATAACCGAATTACAATGGCAGACTAAATTTCCTTCTTGGCCCTTAAGAAGGGATCCATTTCATTTTCTGCAATACATCACAGAGATTGTGGAGAGAATGAAAACTGACCAGGTGACAAGAAAACATAACAAGAAGACAAAATCAGGCATTCACTCCCATTCCCGAGTTCACACAATAGGTTCAATATTGAACCAGACTAGGGAGAAGGTGGATTTTCCCAATAGGAGACGTCGATCACTATACCACAACATAGCCCTTTTGAGGCTAAAAATTCAAGAACTTCCATTCTTCCACAAATGCCCTTTTGAGGCCAATATTACATAGATTTTTTATTCTTCCATTTTTTCAATTTTCAAAATTTTAAAACATGGTATGTGATGACAAGTAGGGGCTCATAAAACCCTACCCTCTTTCCCTCTTCTCATCATGAGAAGAGACTCTACACTATTGGGGTCTAACTAAAGGCCTTCCCTCATACATGGCCACTTCTTCCCTATTCAAGGGTGCATAATACCAAAACAACTCACAAAATCCCTTTGATAATCAAGCAAAACATGAAGGAAAAGCATTCAAGAAAACATGTTTCAATCCCTCCCAAGCATACCTAACATACATACAAGCATACCAATGAAAACACAATAACATATGCATGAACAAAGCATGAATTGACATGTCAACATAAACAAAATAAGCTGAAGAATCCTACCTTCACAACAAGGTTATGGCCAAATGAACTAGTTTGAGAAGAACATTCCCTTCCTTCTCCTTCTCCTTCAATCCTAGATTCCACTCTAAAATTAGAGGTTGGGTGAACACTCAAACCTTCTAAAAAATTCCTCTAAATAAGATCAAAACTCAATTACCTCAAAAAGGCAATAACTTCCCCACTTGTCTAAAATTCTAGAGGCTTCTAACTCAACTAAACCTAAGGCTAAGCTCAAGGTGGAGTTAAAGTCATTCAATCCATGGTGAAATCATTCAATTTTCGTACTAAAGCAAAAATAGATATTTTGAGTGACCATAAAAGTCAACAAAAGGGGCTAAGGGGGTGGAAAATGTCCCAAACCCATACCCATACCCCTTGAGTACTTAGATTTCATGTTTTTAGGCTTTTAGGATTAATTAGGGACCTATTAAAAGCTAAAAAAAATTTAGGACTTTTTAACAACCTTCAAAATACAGATTACTCACTAATCTTGATTAGCATAATTAACCTCGATTACTCATTGATTAGCAAATAGAGCACTAACATAGTCTAACTTAGATCTTTAGGTTACTCGGTTAACCCTAACTATCATGTTGGAATGCATAAACAGTTCACGAGTGTCAAGTGACACCATAAAAATACTATTACGAACATCAACATTTAAAGATTACAAAATGAATCATTCATTCAATCTATGATACAAATAAAACACGAAAAATGGGGTTTGCATCCTTTGTTGGATTCAACCTTGGTTTGCACAATCAGTACATAGGGTTCAATTTTGTCTCTCCATTAAATTTTTTGGCTAAAATATCCTGCACACTCATTGCACACATTAGTAGTTCAAGAAATTACATGCATATATGTATATAACGTATCAGGGAAATCACATAACTAAAATATCCATATTTCAAATAATTAGTTGTTTAATTCATTTCTACTCACATTTAATCATCAATAAACACATAATCAATATAATATAAGTTATTCATTAATTTAGATAAACATACTAGAATAATCATCATTAGGCATGCATATACCTAACATCATAAACATCTCTAACTAAGGAATACTAAACTATCTAAAAGCATATAACCTAATCATCAAGGTACCATAATCAATGTCATCATCATCAGATGAAAACACCTCATATCATCTTTAGTGAAATTTTAATGTTTAAACAATCAAGACATTGTAGTAGTTCTCGAATCACTAAGCATTAAAACATGGATGTGTCAACTGCTCTCAATTTCATTAGGACATTCACAATATAAACATTACTTCATATCCATTTAAATCTCCTATGATAGTTTTAATAGAGAATTCATATTTGATAATTACATACGAGAAGGGTCCTTACAACTACATTCTATCATCATCATCTACAAGGTTTCGAACTCTAAAGTAGACTTCTACTTGCTAAATCCAATCATCTAATTTCTCAAAATTTAACTCCCCACAATACTTTGACAAGTTAAACTTTACATCCAACTTGATTCAAGGCTTATGTCCACCCTTAAAAATGTTAGAAGACTCAGAATGGGTAGAAGAGGGGGAAGAAGGAGAAGAGGGAGAAGATGGAGGTGTGTTTGGAGGATCATGATTGCCTCCTTTCCTTTTCCCTTTTCCCTTTTGAGCTGCACATCTTTGCATCTTTTCTTCTTTTTCCTATACCAAAACTTCTACCATTGTCTACAAATCCTAAAGAGTCTTCTAGATACTCTTATCATGACATTCATCTTCCATCTATGATGATGGTTTAGTCCTTCATTTTCCAATCTCAATATTCTATTGCTTGAGCTTTCCTTCAACTTTCTCCATCTTGGATCTTGTTAGCATTCAAATTTGCAATACTAGTCACACAAGAACCCTAATACCAAATCTGATCTAATTAGGATATAAGATTATTACAGAGGAATGCTTTACATAATTACATAAAGTTAATTCAAAGCATTATTTAGTGAATTAACATAAATTAAATTCTTAAATGAAAAAATTGTAATAAGGTAATGACTGAAAGAAAGTGAGAAGAGAGATAGAAGATAAAACACAATTGAAAATGGAGTTCATTCATGGGTCAGATTACATCTCTAGGTCTTGCTCCAATAGAGGGATCGATCCGATTAGCTCCAAACAATCAATTAAAAGTGTTCAAGATCTTCCCTTAAAGCACAATGCAAACATTCTTCTCCATGTGCAAGTAAACTCATCAAGCCTTCAAGATCATAGTCTCCTTCTCATCACCTGGATGGCTTTTCAAAGGACTAATGCCTTCTTTTATACATAAACTTAGCCATAATTAGGCTAAAAGCATCAAAACAAAATAAAAAATCCCTCATGGGAAAATAATCCCCAAAAAATCCCCTTTTCCATTTTACAAATATGGCCTTATTTCATTTTTAGAGTCAATTTTAACAAATAATCCTTATTTAACTAAGGATATGTAGGTTAGGTACTGTTTAAATATAAACATCCCCAAATGCATCTTAAGTGCTATTAATAGCACATTGGATACAAAGTATTTTAGGCATATGGTGTTTAAGAGTTAAAATCCCACCATCCATGATTTATAATATCCAACGATCAACATTATGATTTAAACAACTACCGCTTAATAATTGCAAAAGCCAACATGTGGTGTAACTGTTAAGTAGGAAGGTTTGTTGGCAGGGAGTTGTGGGTTTGAATCTTGTGAAGAAAATTTGCCAACTGCTTTTCAAGGTGCCTCATCATCATGCTGATATCATGATGATGTCATCAATAATTATTTTTTACCTCAAACTTTAAAATGCCATAACTTCTAAGTACAGATTCCATTATGCCATAACTTCTACATATGGATTTCATTTTTGATACAAATAATTTCGTTGGAAATTTCTTGATGAGCTCTTTCATTTGAAATCCATTATTGACCACTTGTAAGATGATTATTTTTTCACCTTTTATGGCCTTTGCTCTTGGTTTGACCAAACTTTGACTGGCCATAACTTTTTCATTTGAACTCCAATTTCACCCATTCAAGTTGCATTGGAATCAGAATTGCGAACACATTGTAATGATGTTGATTCTTGGAGCATTGGGTACATTTTATTTTTTTACTGATTTTTATCCCCTAGATCACAAAGTACTCTTATAGATGTTGGGTTGATTAGAATACTAAATAAGCTAAGATATCTAGAGTTAGTTCATGTCAAGTCATACAGTATGTGCCTAGCATATAGAAGTCCATGAATAACATGAAAGCTAGTTTTGTAATGCCCCACCTCGAGATCCTTAGAACTAGGATTAATAAAAGCCAAGATATATTTTTTTAAAATAAGTATGGATGCAAATGACAATCAACATACAAGGATCAATAAGATCATAATAGAAGACTTAACCAACAATGCTAACATCCAATGAATTTGCAAATTCCACTACCAAACTAACAAGCTTAAAAAAAAAACAAAATCCAAAGACAACAACTTAACATAAAATCTCAGATTTGTCGAAGCATATTTTGGAATTACAAGAGGAAAGGTAAACTTCTAGGGGTGGGGGGGTTGGGGGGGTGGGGGTGTGAATTAGTAGTTTAAACTTGGACCCATAGAACTTTCACCATACATTCATCACATGCATTCAATAATTAAGCTGAAATAACATGTAAAGTATATGCATCTAAATAATATAACCATGTACAAATTTACACACATAACACCAAATATGATTATGTAGAAATCCTCCAAGTGATAAGATATAATTCAGGTGGGGATGACACCCATAAATCTTCACTACTACAATAATAAATTGTATCCAATGAAGGTTACAATGTTTTGACCATGGAACATCTACCTTGTGAAAGGTTTGTCTTGTTAAAGGCTTACAAAGATTGTTAGGTCTAACCTTGTTAGAGGATTTCAACTTAAAACTAAGTAAGAATTCATATAGCCTATTAAGACTACTTTGTTAAGAGATTTAACTAAAATCACCAATTAAAATGTCTCAACATAGATCCAGTGATTGGCACTTGCTTTCTTGATAACACATCACCTCTAAATAATATCCTATTGATCCTTCATGATTAGATGTCTCAATATTGTATCCTTTCCTCTATCCTTTGTTCTTCTCTAAATAATTATGTAATTCGCTCTTTTTCAATAACTTCTAAGTCACCTTGAATGCTTTGTTTTCTCATGCAAACTATTCTTTTCACTCCTTAAATTCCTTACACACTCAATAGATAGTTTAGGGTTTTTTCCTCATTAAGAAGACTTAGGTGATTTAGGGTTAGGTACAAATATATGGTTGAGATTCATCTATTTTTCCACTTAATCATTCCCATTTTTTGATTGGTTGCGTGCAATTGTATAGGGAATCCAAATAGAGATTCATCCTTATCTTCAAAATATCAAAATATAAACTTAAGTTGGCTCAAAAATAGTTTACATTGTTGTTTGTGTCATTACAAACAAATATGTCAAAATTGTGTCACTTAGCATATAAAATATCTGATGCTTAGCATGCACTATTATTTATGTTTTAAATTGACACCTACATTACTTGGCATCCACTCTCTCGAATCATTCGGCATGGTCTATCTACTTATCATTTGACTGACTTGGCAAATAAGTGACTTGGTACTTATTGCAACTCAACATGGTCTAATATTTACATGTTGTGCTTAGCATTATTACTAGCTCAACATGAATTGAGTAAATGGCTTAAGTGTGTTGACAGTACTTGTCAAGACCAATTTGAGATCAATAATCTCCCCATTTGACATGAGTGTCAAAAACACTTGTATATAAAATATTATCCTTAATCTCTTAAGCATAACATATCCATGACTTGGCTTATTTACAAAATTTCAAAAATTTGCAATAACTTGTATACTTCAATATTTTATAACTCACCCTAAGTTAATATGTCTAATTTGTATCCAAAACCTGTGTTTCTTTCTAAGTTAATGTGTCTCAACTGGTACACTTTGACTTCAATGCACTATGTTACCGATTCTTTCATCTAATATGCTCTCCCATAGCTGATATCTATCCCTTTTGCTACTTTCTCCCCAAAAATGTATATCTTGCCCTTTTTTCTTATTCTCCCTATTTCTATGCTCCCCTTTTCTTATTTCTCTTCCTTTTTTCCATACTCCACCATATTACATTTCTCCCCCTTTTTGGCACTTATGTCAAATGGGCTATACACCTATGGTGTATTTGTCCAAAAAAGATTTATGGACATCCATTATTATCCTTAGAGTTGCATCCCAGTTATCAAATGCAACATTCAATGACCTAATTTGGATTGCAAGCTTGGCAACAAGGTGCACTAGACCATCTAAAGTAGAAATATTGGAGTCTTTCTTCAATAGAGTCTCAACATAGCCTAGCTCCTTGTGCATTATCTCCATATGTGGGGTGAGGGTAGCTTGAATTCTTGTCTGTTTGGCTCTAATGTTAGCCTCATCTGTTGTTAAGACAACTAACTTAATTTGTGTCTGAAGCAATCCTCTAAAATTCTTCTCAGTCTAAGATGAATTTTTACATAGTTTTGCACTTGATGCAAATATTTGGCTTTCCAAGCTTAGGATGTGACTTTTGGTTTCATGGGTGAAGAGTGTAGGATTGCATAGTTTTGTGTACAATGAGAAGATATTCTCAAGTACCTTCTTCACATCCTCAACCTTGGTTTCCAATGAAACTTTTTTTAGTGCTATCTCACTAGATATTTTCTCATTTACCTTACTTTGAAACTTCTTTTCAGACCATTCTAATAGTTTTGCATTTGTATCAAGGTTTTCATTATTGACCTTCTCCACTATATCTGTTAGTTGTTTTATTAGTGGCTTGGTTTCTTTAGGAGTTGGTAGACTAAAAGCATCTAGAAAGATGTCCTTGATATCTTGAAGTGCTTGCTTCTACCTGTGTTCTCTCCTAAGCATTTCTTGATGCATTTTCCTTTCTAAGGCTTGTTGTAAAATGTCTATTTGTTCTAATATCATATTATCATAATCATACTTTGGAATAAAAATTTCTTCATCAATGTTTATGTCTCCATAATGTATTACCTTTTCAACCTTTGACGAGCTTGGCCTTGGCACTAAGATCTACAATGGAGTAGCATATGTGCTCAACTTCTAAAGAGTTTTTGTAGAAGGAGTGTTAGATGCTGGTAAGGCTACCAGTGATTGGATGGCCACTTGTTCATTCACCTTTGTTTCTATCTCTTCAATCTTGCCCTATCACTCCGACTTGGCTTACACCTTGTTCTTGTGTTGTAGATAAAGATGAATCTATTTGTCCTTTTTTATTTTGTTGTCCTATAGTTATGTCCTTCTCTTTTGCATTCTTTTCAATTGTATCAACCTTAGTGGATGTATCTATTGTCATTTGGATCAAAGGATATACATAAGTAATTAAAGGGATGATGGAAGGGGCTTCTTGTGGATTCACCTTTTCTCTTTTGACCTCAATTATTTCCTTTTCTAATTCTTCTGCACTAACCAAAACTAGAATGTCACATAGTTTGGCTTACAAGGTAGATTGATCTAAAAATCTTCTTTAAATCTTTTGTACTAAGAGGATTGATATTCTAAACTGATGGATTAGAGACATCCTTAACAATTATAGTTTCAGTGGTTTTGGTTGTGTCATGAGGAGGACTGACATGTAACAATTGTTTGTCATGCACTCTCTATTCTTCTTGTTGCTGCTTAGATATTGCCTTGTCATCTTCTTGCTTTTCTATCTCTCCTCCAACTATGTTATCTTTATCATCATCTTTACCCTCTAAAGTGTTAGCTTTTCCTTTCTTGATAGTGGGTAACCCATAAATGATTTTCCATATTTGTGTTGACTTCTTAACAATATCTTCAATATTATTTTTGAGAATGCTAAAGGCTCTGTATTTAGGTGTGAACCTAATTGCATATTTCTTGACTGCCTTAGCAATTTGTCCCTTTGTCAACTCTAGCATTACTTGGGCTAGTGTTGTTTACCTACCAGAGACATCCTTAATAGTTATAGTTTCAGTGGTTTTGGTTGTGTCATGAGGAGGAATGACACACAAAAATTGTGTGTCATGCACACTCTATTCTTCTTGTTGCTACATAGTTGTGTTAGATTGTGGTGACTGATCAAGAAAGTGTTGTACATACTTCATACTTCATAAATTTTTTTGGTACTATTCGCCATTCGTAGATTTGCCACTAAAGTTATGGCTAATTATGGTTGACATGTTATAACCCTAAAGCAGTTTAATACTTGTATAAAAGGGTTTTAGGGTTGGGTATTTTTCATTATGTTGTGATGCGAAATTGGTTCTTGTGGCGGTATTGAGCTGTAAGGGATTACGGATTGTAATCAGGTTGTAATCACTGGATTATAATAAGATTGGACTTGTTGTTTTGTGGATGTAGCCCAGGGATTGGGTGAACCACATTAAATCTTGGTACCTTGTGTTCATTTTTGTGTGATCTATTATTTTCTGTTATTGGTTATATTTTCATGTAGTTTTTATTTATGTCCATGGTTTATCCTACAATTGGTATCAGAGCCTGGTTTTGGCCTGGTCATGGGTTCAAATCTCTCCGGTGCCTTCCCGACCCACGTAAGCACCTGGTATGTGTGTCGAGGGGGAGATTATTGGGTGATGCGACATGCTCCCCTACCAATAGGTGGTTAATTATGTGGTATTCCTTGTTCACTAATAGTCATGGCTTTTGGTGCAATGACAAATGGGCCCTACCATTGGTATCAGAGCCTAGTTTTGGCCTAGGCAAGGGAGCGCATCGCATCACCCAACAAGTTGTTGCCTTGTCATCTTCTTACTTTTTTGTCTCTCCTCCAACTATGTTATATTTATCATCATCTTTACCCTCTGAAGGGTTAGCTTCTCCTTTCTTGATAGTGGTTAACCCATAAATGAGTTTCCATATTTGTGTTGACTTCTTAACAATACCTTCAATATTATTTGGAGAATGCTAAAGGCTCTGTATTTAAGTGTGAATCTAATTACATATTTCTTGACTACCTTAGCAATTTTTCCCTTTGTCAACTCTAGCATTACTTGGGCTAGTGTTTTTTACCTACTTTGTCTCTCCAAATTCAGACAATAATGTCATTTTTGCTCAACAATGTCATATAGGCTTTTAAGTATTGAGTTGGAAAATTATAGTGGCATGTTCTTAAACTTTGACATCATGGCATATAATGCCTCTTCCACTTGGTTTTTCTCTTCTTTACCCAATTTATCAAAATCAATATGACTAAAACCTAATAAATCAACATTGCTCTTGACATTTTCACATAAGTTCTCAAGATCTAAGAGAGGATTAGAATTGGCTATTATGATCTAATTTTTTCTTCTCTTCATCAAAATCTAGTTGACGCACATACTTCCTATTGGCACTCAAAATTGTAGCACGAATTTTGAGCACTATTGAGAAAATTGAGCCCTATAAATGCTTTTAAATGAGATTGTACCCGACTGTACCTTTGAGGCCCCTAAGGTGTTTAATGTTTCTAACACCCTGAATTTAGTGCATCTAAGTGTTCTATGAAGTTCAGTTGTCATTTCCTGAAGTCTCATTTTGAGCAAGTGCCAAATCTGCATTTTCACCAAGTGTCAAACAGCGACATGAGCCTATGTTTGCAAGTGAATATCTCAGAACCAAAAATGTTTCATGACTCACCGCTTTGAGAGTATTTAGTCTGAATAACTGAGAACCTATGTTTCAAATTTTGAGTTGTTTCAAGTTTGTTTTTCTAGGTTTTGAATCCCTCAAAGTTGGTCAGTTACTATTTTGTGCATGTATAACTCTGCAAAATTCTGAGAAGCCTTGTTTGACATGTTGTTGTGTGCTAAAATATTGTCACACTTCTATGAATCATTACATGTAAGAAAACTTAAGAATGAGCCCTCACAAATCAATCCATAGCTCTCTACTCATAGAGTGCAAGGGTTTGTAATGAAGGACCTCAGTTTGACCTATTTTTGTGCCCATGCAAGTACACCATGAGATGAGAGATTCAAAGCAGAAAAGCAAGAATGCTAGTCTCCATGATCTTCAAATATGCATGAAAGTAAGATCTAATATATGAAAGAAAAATCTAATCTATAAATGCAAGATCTAAGCTAAAATCCCATGAGGGGTGCAAGAGAGAAAAAGACAAGAAAATAGAAGTTCTCCACAAAAAGCTTTTGTATTCAAACTCCTTCAAAAATTGGTCTTCAAACCTGCAGCATAATGATAGCATAATCATGGGTGTCTAACATGAGGAGAGGGCTCTCCCTTATAAAGGAAATCATGGAGGTGAGAGGCTTCTCACAACCAATATGGGATAATAGAGCTTGATCCATGTGAGACAAAATTCCACCAACGAAAAAAGAGGAGTGGTTGAGAAGAAAGTGGTGATCCATGCGAGATAAGATTCCACCAATTAGAAAAGAGGAGTGGTTGACGAGAAAGTGGAAAGATAAATCCCACTTAGATCACATTTTTAAGTGTAGAGAAATTAAATAAAAAGAATTTATTTTCTTTTCTTTTTTCATCAAAAGAGATATTTAAGTGGGATTTTTATTTAATTAAAAGGGAGCAAGTTCTTTTTAATTAAATAGAAGATATTTAATTAAATTAAAAGAGAGGTTTTTCTCTTAATTAATTAAATGTGGATGAATTGTTTAATTAAAAGAGAGGTTTTCTTTTAATTAAATGAGGATTTTATTTTATTTAATTAAAAGAGAAGTTTTTTTTTAATTAAATAAGACTTGGAATAAAATGATCAATCTTAGAAATGAAATAAATCGAATTTGATCAAGGAAATTGATTTGAATTGATTTAATAAAATATTACAAACCATTGATTCAAAAAAATTGATAAATTGATAAATTGAATAATGGGGGCCCATAGTCTAGGTGACCATTTTTGGGTGCATACATTTGCCCCTCTTTGACTAATGTGTGATCGATTCAAGAACACATGTAGTCAAAGAAAGAAATTGAAGTGTGAGGTCAATTTGGGATCATAAAACAACCTAGATGTGTGGTCAATTCGGGAACACATCAGGACAAAGAACACAAATAAATTTTAACTTGAAAAAGTCGAGGATAAAATTGATAAAACTGAATCAAGGATTGAAATTGATAATTATGGCCCCCTCGTGATCGAAATCGAAATGAGATAGAGGAGAAACAACAAATTGATAAATTTGATCAAATCGAACAAAAGATAAGGTTCTTGATGTAAGATGAAAGATATAAGAATCATAGAACCAAGGTAGATCATCAAGCATGAAATATTATGCCCCAAAGGTGATTTAGAAGAAAAGAAGTGGGGAAAAATAAAATGGAAGATAGAAGTTTGAAAGATATGGAAAGAAATATAAGTAAGAAAAGAAAATGCTCCCAAAAATCAATCAACTGTTTAAGATAGAAATTTTGATTGAGATCACAAAAGAAAATAAGGAAATGAAAATCAAAATGTGACCACAATTGATTAAATGCCCACAATAAAGATGAAAGGAGAACCCTCTCAAACTCATAATGCAGCCTAAAAATGCAAACTAACATGAAGTCTAATAATGCAAGCTACATGAAATGCAATGGTGTACTTGCAAAAGAGCAACTGTAACATAGGATTTTGTGTTCATCATTCATTAGAGAATGTAAAAGAACTTATTTTCATCATTGGGCCATTATTAACGGACATCGAAAAATCACACAATCATCACTAGTTACAAATGCAACTATGAAGATATGAATGCGATTTATATTGGATTGAAATGTGGAAAGATTCTAACATAAGCATCAAAGACATAAAGGTCAAGATGACTTCGATGTTAGCTTACCCAATTTAATATAGAAAAACTATGCTCTCATCAAGGCATAGATGCCAAGATGACTATAAGAATGGTTGTGCAAAACCAATCAAGGATGATGTCTCAAATCTCCTAAGTGTTTCAAGGGGACAACAAAAGACACTCTAGAGTTCAAGACCACACCCACAAGCAAAAAAATAAAAAATAAATAAAAACATGTCTCATGCCCCAAGTCTTCTAGTGATGCATCATGGAGAGACTTATCAAACAAAGACACTCAACAAAAATCAATAATAGTTAGTACACAGAGAAAAAAAATCATGACATAAGTCAAGCATTAAGTGTTGCGTTTAAAAATTTAAGTGTGTTAACTGATACTAAGTTCTGAGGACAAGGATCAAATGCTTGCAGGAAGGTAAGATCACATGATGATACTGGGTAAGACCAAACCAATAAGTGTTGAAAAACACCATTTGCAAGGTGTCCTAAAGACTCACACATCTAAGAAACCAAAGCCAATATAGTTATGCCCCCTAGACAAAGACCAATTCCAAATCAAGGTAACAAGGACAAGGCATGGTGGAGAAAGGCTAAGTGTCGAGGACATGTGCTAAGAAACAGGGGTGCAAAGGCCTCAAGTAGCACCCGTTTCCAGGTTTTCACCACTTGAATTTTTTTTTTTTTTTCTTTTTTTTTTTTCAGGACTTTTTTATAATTTTTTTGTATTTTTGGAATATATAATTTTTTTGAAGAGACATCAAAGTGCATTTTGCTAAGTTTTCACTAAGATGATCATTTTTTCAAGACATTTTTCAATTTTTAGAATTTTTTACAATATACCATTTTTTTGAATTTTTGAAATATATCAATTTTTTTGAATTTTTTTCAGGATCAATAAATATGTACAAAGATACCCCTAGATAGAATGGGCATTAAACTCTTAAGAAAGATTACATCATGCAATCCCAATGTTTAACAAGGTGGAGGACATGATGAAGGAATAAGCTAATGGATATTATGGATAAGCAAGGAGTGTATGAAGCAAGTGAAAGTGATCTTCAAAGGTTGACTCCTCAAGAGTACCCAAGCTAGGGAAAATTTGTCATGTAAAGAACATTTGGACAAGAAATGAAAGGCCTGTATAGGATAATTTAAGAAAGCATAATTTAAAAGTGAGAAAGATGCAATCCAAAGAAGTAGACATGTCAAGAGACTTTATAGCATCATATTTTACTCTATTTTATTAGATCAAGACCAAATGGGAAAAGGGTAGCAAAAGACTAGAATGAATGGAGGAAAATAGATATGAAGGATAAACATGAAAGGAATGAAAACAAGATCATCATAAGATATCTCACAAGATAGCCAAATGTTTGTCTATAGGTCAGCATTGTCAAGATCAAAGAGAGAAGATGAAATGAATGAAAGATGTAGAAGAACTATGCATGATGCCTATTTGTTAGGTTTTCATCATGGTACTTATCCAAGGCACAACAAGGGAGTGGTTTTCACCATAGGATGAATTTATTTCTCTTTACTTTTGCTACCAAGGTGCCTGATTACCAGGTTTTCAACAAGGCACATTTTCAAATTTTTTATTTTTTTCTTTATTTTTTTTTTTCAATCTTTTTCAATTTTTTTTGGAAGAAGTCAAGCTTTTGAGATAATGTTCTTTGAATGTTTAAACCATGATATAAAAAGGAATTCAAATGATATGCTCAAAGATGCTAATAGGAAAAGGAAGATGGGAGACAAAAATGGAGGATATGGCTTTATGCGAAGTGAGTGAGATTTAAAAATGGAAAGGAAGGCAAGATCAACGTCAACAGACACCTTGAAGGGTGGTGAAAGGATGGAGAAAATGTGAATGAAGGAATATGTGAAGGAATATGGTGAGTGGATAGAAAAGGTTGCAGTTTAGGCACATGGAATGGAAGAATGCTTTTGGAAGAAGCTGAAGTGAAATTCTTTGGAAGCTTGAATGTCAAATTTAATTTTTGTTCAACATTAGACTCTCTCAAGAGATATTTTGGAATCCATATAGCCTTAGGCTTCTTTTCATTTCTTTTTGATGATTTAGAGATAATACCTTCAATGATGGATTTTGGAACCCATACTTGTGTTGTAATTTTTTTCTTAGATATCTCTTTTGACTTAATGCCCCCATGTCGATTAGAAGAGACATGGTGGTCTTCTTTTTTATATGGATTCTTGAATTGCTTCTTTTTCTTGTATTGAACATTACAGTTACTTCCAAAAGACTTGGGACTTGTGAAAGAAGAAGGATGATATGACTTGTTTAGGTGAGTGGGTGGATGAAAAGGATTCAAGGATATGCATCTATGTTGATCTTGAGGAAATATAGGAGAGGGAGGGACATAAGGACCCAAAATGGATGAAGAACTAGGAGAATTGGCAGGGGAAAGTGAAGGGACATAAGGACCCAAGATGGAAGGAAAATGTGAAGGATTTAGTATTGGTGGGGGAGGTCCAAGGATGGATGTGGAAGATGCAAAAGGATAATCAATAAGTTCATTAACATCTATATGACAGTCAAGCACATCAGAATCTTTAGAGTGAGCATCAAGATTTTCAATAGGAACATAAACATCTTTAATAGGAGTAACTTCATTGATAGGAGAACTTATAGCTTGAGAAGACTTAGGAAGAGTAGAAAGTGGAAGGGAACATGGAGTGGTAGAACAAGAAGATGGAAGACTTTGATCTTGACAAGGATCTTTGGATAACATAAGCATAGAATTGTTCTCTTGATTTTCAATAGGCTCAACATTGGAAGTAATAGCATCATTTTTAATAACCTTAATGGAAGTATCATCTTTGGAAGGAGAAAGTGTACTAAGGCCATTTTTATTGTCAATAGGCTCAGTGGTGCAAGCAGTATCTTGATTGTAATGGACACCCTTGGATGTCCCAAAAAACTAAACCAAATTGTTGAAAGGAATTATGTCAAACAATTTGCATTCAACTTCTTAAAACCCCTTATAACTCTGAAAATCAAACGTTTATTTTTTTGTTGTGTTTCATGCATGGAATTGGTATCATACAACATAAAAAAGAAAGAAACTACAATAATATGCAAAGTGGAAATGAACTGCTGCTAATAAAATATTATTTTCAGAATTTATATAACCAAATACATGGCAAATTTATCAACTCACTAATTACTTCAGCAATATTGTCATAATACTCCAGCCCATGCTTACGAACTTGCTACTACAATACTTTGTCCTCCAATCAGTCCACTACCTTCATAATACCATTCCCTCCAAGAGGCATAAGCGTCGGACAAGTAGTGAAGAAGATATGAGCAAAATATCAAATCTGCCTGTAGCCAGAAATGCAACTAAACTGCCTGATAATGAAGCCAATAAGAAAGAATTCCAAAGGCCAAACCCCAAGGGAATGATGTCTAGAATGTTACAAGAGAGGATAGACATCCTCAAATGCCAAGAACAAAGCTGCAACTCACACACAAATTTTTTCTCATATTCAACCTGTTTAATGAAGCTACAAATGCTTCCTTTTATTCTATTCCCACGGGTCCACTCAACTCATATGGGAAATGTGGGATAAAGATGTGTAATATAAAACATATACTAAAATACCCCTTATGTCTCCCTTGGGTACACATCACCATAAAATAAATATTAAAGTAACACTTTAATATTTTACAATTAAATTAGATGTTACTTTAATAAAACTTTAGGCATTAAAATGTATTAGCAATCGGACTCCGAATAATGCGAGTGATAGCTCATCGAAAAGCTCTCACCGAGGAGTATCGAATCCAATCACCAAAATTGACCTGCACTATGTCCTGCCAACTTACTAAAAATAGTAAGTATGCCTGAAACTGAGTAAATCAACTTCGTTTTGGCCCAAATTGGAAATGACTTGGCCAAAACACTCCAAGATCCCATTAAACCCTTCATTAGCTCTCGGGACCATGTAGAACAAGGCTAATGCACACACACTTGGTCAACTACTAAAATGGGGACATTACGGTCCACCCCCCTTGAAATTGCTTGTCCTCAAGCAATCTCAGTCTAGCCTGTTGAATAACCTGCTCACTCTCCCATGTAGAATCTTCCTCTGGCAGATCTTTCCATCTGACCAAATACTCCTTCACTATCCTATTTCTAAGCTTCCTCTCTCTGGTATCCAGAATAGCCTCAGGTACTAACACAAGCTTCCCCTCCTCATCCAAAGGGGGTAAATCTGCAGAAGGCACTACACTCTGACCAATGGATTTCTTAAGCCTAGACACATAAAACACATTGTGCACTCGATTGCCCTCTGGAAGCTCAAGCTCATAGGCGACTTTGCCCACTTTGCGAATCACCCTATAGGGACCATAAAATCTAGGTTTCAACTTTTTCAGCTCCGCTCTTCTTGAGCGATGACTGTCTATATGGTTGTAGCCTCAAGTAAACCATATCCCCTACCTCGAAACTGTGCTCTATTCGGTGCTGATCAGCATACAATTTTTGTTGATTCTGGGCCTATTGTATATTCTCTTTGAGCACTTTCAGGATGTCCTAACTATTTTGCAATAAGCTTTTGGCTTTGGGCACTCTACTATCCCCCAAAACTAAATTCATGAAGCTAGGTGCTTCATAACCATAGAGTGCCATGAAAGGAGTCATCTTGATGGACATATGATAAGTGGTGTTATAACAATACTCTCCCATATGCAACCATCTGATTCAAGCCTTTTGTTGTGTAGTTACATAGTTCCTCAAATATCCTTTCGCCCATTTATTCATAATCTCTGTTTGCCCATTTGTTTGCGGATGATAACTAGTGCTAGGTGTAAGATCTGTACCACACAACCTAAACAACTCTTGCCAAAAAACACTCATAAACTTACTATCCCGATCGCTGACAATGAATCTAGGCAACTCATGTAACCTGAATATCTCTTTAAAGAAAAGATCTGCCACCTGTGCTGCTGTGTAAGTGGACGGAATAGCAATGAAGTGAGAAAACTTCGTCAAGCGGTCCACCACCACATAGATGCAATCCCTTCCCTGTACTCGTGGTAAACCAGTAATGAAGTCCATCGAAATACTTTCCCATTTCCTATCAGGAATGGGCAAGGGCTATAATAAACCTGCAGGAAATGTATGTTCTCCCTTATTCTGTTGACAAACCACACACTCCCTGACATACCTCTGAACATCATCGTTGAGCCCTTTCCATGAAAATCGCTCTCAGATCTTCCTGTAGGTCTTGAAGACCCCTGGATGTCCAGCTGTGGGTGCATCATGAAATGCCTTCAGTATCGCCTCTCTCAAATGTGATGACGGAATCAAATAAACCCTGTCCTGAACTCTGATCAATCCATCTATCACCTCATAGCGATCATCCTGTATGGTACCTGAAATCAATCCAAAAGCCCAAGCATCTCCGACATACTCTGCTATAATCTGATCTCTCCAATCTCCTGAAATCTTTGCCAGAGCACATAAGTGAGGTCTCCGAGATAAGGCATCAGCCACCACATTTTTCTTACTTTTGACAAACTCTATGTCAAAGTCATAAGCCTGCAATTTAGTCACCCATTTTTATTGCTGGTCATTAAGGTCACGCTGGCTCATGAAGTATTTAATACTGTTGTGATCAGTCTTGATCACAAAATGTCCACCTACCAAATATGATCAAAATTTGGCCAATCCATGCATTATGGCCAACATCTCCTGGTCATAGACAGAATAACTTTTCTCAACTCCTCGAAGCTTCCTACTCTCGAATGCAATGGGATGCTTCTCCTGCATCAATACTGCTCCAATCCCATCACCTGATGCTTCACAATGAAGCTCAAAAGGCTTCGTGAAATCCGATAGAGCTAGAACTAGACATGAAGACATTACCTGCTTGAAATGCTCAAAACACCTCTATGCTGCCCCTGTCCACACGAAGGCTCCTTTCTTGGTAAGATCTGTCAAGGGTGTAGCAATCTGTGAGAATCCCTTAACAAACCTCCTCTAAAAACCACATAAACCAAAGAATCCCTTAAGCTGTGTAAGGTTTGTGGGAGTAGGCCATTCTACAATAGCTCTAATCTTTTCGAGATCAACCCAAACGCCATCTGCACTAATGATATGCCCCAGGTAAAGGAGCTCAGTCATGACAAACTCACATTTAGATTCCTTGGCATACAATGAATCTCTCTCCAGAATAGATAACACCTCCTCTAGATGATTTAAGTGCTCCTCCCAGGTCTTACTGAAGACCAAGATGTCATCAAAGAAGATCAAGACAAATCTCCTCAGTTGCTTCCTGAATACCTGGTTCATACAACTTTGAAATGTAGCAGGTGCATTGGTTAGACCAAATGGCATAACCATGAACTCAAAGTGGCCATAGTGACATCGGAAGGCTGTTTTCTCAATGTCCTTTGCTCTCATCCTGATCTGATGGTATCCGAATCGCAAATCAATTTTGGTGAAGAAGCATGCCCCATGCAACTCATCAATCAGCTCATCAATCCTAGGAATGGGATACCTATTTTTAATTGTTTTCTTATTCAGTGCCCTGTAATCGATGCAAATGCACATCGTCTCATCCTTCTTCTTTACCAATACTACTGCTGAAGAAAAAGGGCTCTTACTGGGCCTGATATGCCCCATCTCCAACAAATCCTTAATCGCCTTCTCTATCTCATCCTTGTGTTTCTTAGGATGATGATAGGGAGTAATCATAACTGGTTTGGCTCCCTCCTCAAGCTCAATAACATGTTCCATCCCTCTGTCAGGAGGAACCCCATGAGGAATATCGCTAAATACTTTAGCGTGTCTATCAAGTATCTTCTGGACATCTAGTGGATGACTCTTTTCTTGTGGCTCTGGTCAAGTTGGCATAATGTGGCACTCTGCCGCCCACTCTATGTCATCATGACAAAAAAGTCTTTGCATTCTCCTCAAGGACACTGCTCTGCAACCTCCATCTGAAAGCCCTCTAAGTACCACAGTTCTTCACTCATGCTGGAATCTCATCTCCAATTTCACTAGATTGAGTGTGAACTCAACAGGTGAAGCCATCCATGTCATGCCGAGGATGACATCATAATCTCCCATGTCCACAACATAGAACTCATCCTCCAACTCGTAGCCATCTCCAAACCTGATGCAAAGATTAGATATCTTCCAAGTGCATAATAACTTATCACCGTTAGCCACCATGACTCTAGACTCATCATGCTCCTCTATCTGTAACCCTCTCCTGGCTACCAACTATGCATCTATGAAGTTATGTGTAGCCCCAGTGTCAATAAGAGATATCACTTTCTGCCCCTGGATAGTACCCCTGACCTTAAATGTGATTGCCTTTTGGGCCCCTATCAAGTGTGCCAATGATCTATCATCCTTAGGAATGTTGCTCTCCTCTATAGTGTTACCCTCATCTGAATCGGAGTGCTGATCCTCCCCTTCTGACTCTGACTCGTCTGCTGAAAAATACTCCATTTGATTTGCCTTAGCCTTGAGAGAACATTTATGAGATAAGTCCCAAGGCTCTCTACAATGGAAGCACAGCTTCTTCTTTCGAAGTTCATTAAAGGTTTCATTGTCTAGTCCTTTTGATCCTTCTTTGGGTTTGCTATACTCTTTCTGAAATGATTTTTTGTCTTTGTCCTTGCGGTAGGAAGAATCTGTTGAATGGTTTTTTCCTTTGTATACCGAAGGGGCTAAATCTCGTGCCATTTTAGTTGCTTCAGCTAACGTGAGTGGATCATGCCCCTTCACCCAACCTCGTAATGGATCAACAAGACCATCACAAAATAACACCACCAATCTCCTAGGAGAGATATCAGTAACAAGTACGGACAAGTGCTGAAACTCGGCAATGTAAGCATCCACAGAACCTGACTGTTTTAACTGTGCTAGCTCCTTGAAATGTAATTTGGGATCCTTAGTGTCAAATCTCCCAATCAATGTTTCGATGAATTCCTCATAGGATTTAATATGATTATGCCCCAAAGTCACCATGCCATGATGCCACCATTCATGTGCAATGCCATCCAAGTGCATAGCCGCATACTTGATAGCCTCCTCCTCAGGCATAGGATTTAGCTGCAAGTATGTATCTACCTTCTGCACCCAAGCTCGTGCAGTCATCTTCCCTGAAGCATCATAATAAGGTAAAGAAAGTTTTCCAACTTTTTTTCTCAGCTCAAAGTTTTGATTCCTCCCTCCTGCTTTAGGCATGTGTCTCATCCTCAAGTCCATATAATCTCTAAGAGAAATATTCACCTGAAACTCTGGTCCACTAGCCTCCCAGTCCCTCCTAAATTGATCCTGTAACTTGGTAATCTGCAGTTCATTTACTGGTTGAACCGGATCTCTGGGTGGAAAAGTGGGTAGAAGAGGTCTCGAGCTCGTAGTCTGTGCTGGGCGTGCAACGTGTCTAAAGTTATCAGCCTCATTTCCATTGTTTTCATGTCCATTATTACCATTAATGTTATTCTCAGGACCATTTTTGTTGTCTTGGCCTTCATGGTTATTGTTTCCCCCGTTGTTATTGTTTCCCTCATTGTTATTATTTCTGTTGTTGGTATCACCTGGATTAATATTGACACCCATCTGTCTAGCCATGAGCTGTAACATCATGTCCATTCGCCTATTCTGCTCCTGCTGCATACGCTGCCCCTGCTCTAATGTATCTAGTAACTGTCGGAACAATACCTCCCCCTGATTTGGACCAGCATGTCTGCCTCCGCCTAATCCTGTATTCCTGTCATCTCGATCACCCATATTATTGTCCTGATCACAGAATATCTCCTCTGTGTCTGTATGGTTGAATTCAATGTCCCCCTGCACAGATGTACTAGACTGTTTGCTTTGCAAGTCTAAAATCCTATTTTGTCTTGCTCTGGTATCACGAAAATTATAAGACCCCTGTCGCATGCTCAAACATAAATGCTTAGCCTATGTTTTTTACTTACTTTTTCCCTCTATCTGGCTGTTCCAAATTCCCTATAAGACCTCCATAGGATGGCAGGACTTATAGCTCTGATACCACTATAATGGATACCCTTGGATGTCCCAAAAAACTAAACCAAATTGCTGAAAGGAATTATGTCAAACAGTTTGCATTCAACTTCTTAAAACTCCTTATAACTCTGGAAATCAAACGTTTATTTGTTTGTTGTGTTTCGTACATGGAATTGGTATCATACAATATAAACAAGAAAGAAACTATAATAATATGCAAAGTGGAAATGAACTGCTGCTAATAAAATGTTATTTTCAGAATTCATAAAACCAAATACATGGCAGATTTATCAACTCACTAATTACTTCAGCAATATTGTCATAATACTCCAGCCCATGCTTATGAACTTGCTGCTACAATACTTTGTCCTCCAATCAGTCCACTACCTTCATAATACCATTCCCTCCAAGTGGCATAAGCGTCAGACAAGTAGTGAAGAAGATATGAGCAAAATATCAAATCTGCCTGTAGCCGGAAATGCAACTAAACTGCCTGATAATGAAGCCAATAAGAAAGAATTCCAAAGGCCAAACCCCAAGGGAATGACATCTAAAATGTTACAAGAGAGGATAGACGTCCTCAAATGCCAAGAACAAAGCTGCAACTCACACACCAATTTCTTCTCATATTCAACCTGTTTAATGAAGCTACAAATGCTTCCTTTTATTCTATTCCCACGGGTCCGCTCAACTCATATGGGCAATGTGGGATAAAGATGTGTAATATAAAACATATATTAAAATACCCCTTATGTCTCCCTTGGGTACACATCACCATAAAATAAATATTAAAGTAACACTTTAATATTTTACAATTAAATTAGACATTACTTTAATAAAACTTTAGGCATTAAAATGTATTAGCAATCGGACTCCCAATAATGCGAGTGATAGCTCATCGGAAAGCTCTCACTGAGGAGTATCGAATCCAATCACCAAAATTGACCTGCACTGTGTCCTGCCGACTTACTAAAAATAGTAAGTATGCCTGAAACTGAGTAAATCAACTTCATTTTGGCCCAAACTGAAAATGACTAGGCCAAAACACTCCAAGATCCCATTAAACCCTTCATTAGCCCTTGGGACCATGTAGAACAAGGCTAACGCACACACACTTGGTCAACTGTTAAAATGGGGACATTACATTGATCTTTCTTAGGAGAAGGCTTAAGACATGGTGGAATGAATGAGAAAGGGTGTAAGGGATCAAAAGAACCATGAAATGTATCAGAAACATTGTGAAAAGGATTGGATGACATGGAAGGTTCTTGATCTTAATTTTTTTAATATTCTTTTCTTTATCATTTTTAGAGTCCTCTTGACATGAAGCTAGTGCTAAGGAGAAGGAAGCATGTTGGAATTGTATGGAAGACTTTGGAATAGATGATGAAGGACTAGCTAAAGTAGGCATTATAGTGCATGAAGGCTTAGGCTCTTTAGGTTTAGCATTGTCAAAGTTATTTGTAGCCAAGTGACAGTTAGCTTGAGTTTTTTTAAGAGGTAGCCCTTGAGGATAACTATAGGGAACTGCATGAAAAGCATTAGGATCTTTGTTGGACGAATGATTGGTAGAAGATTTGAGAGTCTCAGAATCTTTAGGGAATGTATGGATAGCGGAGGAAGTAGAAGATGGAAGGGGAGCATCAAAAGACAAAGGTTCAACATTAACATGATCTTGCTCAAGAGTGTAATCTTTATTTTGAGCATGAGGGTTCTTAGAAGAGGAACTCTTATCCCATTGATGTTGTATTTCAGCACAAAAAAATGCTTTCTCTTCATAAAAAAATGCAGATTTATCATTTAGGTATTGTTCACAAAATTTATCAATGTTGTTTTCAAGATTTGATTCATGTGAATTACCATCAATATCTTTTCGTGACTCATCCCCTTTAAGCACAAGCATAGGACTATGAGGACTTTTATGAACTATTGGAATGTAATAATCATCACCATCATAATCATTGTCACTAGAAGAATTATAGATAGGCATATCACAAGACTTTTCATGTTGTTCATTATCATATGTCTTAATAAGAGGAATAAGACTCTTGGTAGAAGTAGAAGAAGAATGATATCGTGAAAAAGAGGTAGGTGAAGACCTAGATGGATGATATCTAGAAGAGTCATGGTAAGATTTAGAAGATGAAGTATGTGAATGATATTTAGAAGAATTATCGTAAGACTTAGAAGATGAAGAATATGAAGGATATTTAGAAGAATCATGATAAGACTTGGAAGATAAGGAATTTGAATGATATTTAGAAGAATCATGATAAGACTTGGAGGATGAAGAATTTGTATGATATTTAGAAGAATCAAGATAAGACTTGGAAGATGGAAAATATTTGGAAGAAGGATATTGTGATTTAATCTTGCACATGATCCTAGCAAAAGTGTCTAATTTATCCATTTTTTTAATCATTTTTGTTGCAATGTTAGCATCCATGCATCTATTGGAGTGACAACACTTTTCAAATTCAAGAAGGAGGTGGATTTCATCTGAGCTCAAATAAGGATCCCTAAAAAGATATCCAAGATCCATGGTTCTAGAAGAAGAAGAATCAAGTATGGAAGAAGAGAAAGCATGAATAGAAGAAGGTAGACTATATGATAATAGGAGGAAAAAAATCAAGAAGACATGAAGAAGAGGAAGAGTGGAAATGACAGATTAGAAAGACATGGAAGATAAAGAGGAAAGAAGACCAAGAGTCATTTTGGAAAATTTGATACCATTTGAGATCATTTGAATGTTGAGCAACATGTAATAGCACTTGTAATCAACATGAAAGAAAAGGCACTAGTTGATAGGATAACCCTAAGAAATGTTGGTACCAAACTAGGATAGTAAAAGCTCTCACTTGTCCAAAAGAGATGTGATAAGATAGAATTTTGTAATAGGTGTAAACCAACACTGCCACAGAGGTGCCCACAACTTTGGGTGAATACCCTAGCACATATGGACCAGGAGGATAATTGACCCAAATTATAAATAATTAAAATTGAACTTTGATGAAAGTGAATGGACAAGAGATTACTAAGACTATCCAAGTGTAATATCAAAGGATCCAAGTGTATATCTTTCTCAATAAGGATGGTTTCTAACTTACCAACTCCAAACAAGGTCTCTTGTGAAATCAATGATTACTAATTCAAGAGGTCAAAGCACAATAACCCATGGTGCAAAAAGGCTTTTAACAATAGGTTAAGTAGCCTAATCCAAATAGGATCAACCTAGGGAGACTCAAAATAACGAGACAACAAAGTTATTTGATCGTGAAGTCTCAACTCAGGAACCCATATTTGTTTTAAAAGATCAAGTAAGCACATCAATAGGTTTTCATCATTGAATAAGCACATAAGACAACAATCAAGCAGTTCAAGAAAGCAGTCTTCAAATAATGAGCAAGGGAAAAAGTAACCTTGCACATGAGCAATCAAGTGACTTAGTTTATGCTAATCCCTAGGAGAGCTAATTGTGTATGTTCTCAAAGAGTTTCACAATCATTGCATACATCCCTAGAAAATAAAAGTTGGTCTCTCTAAAGTTTTTAGTAATGGTTTGACTCTGCAACTTTTATGATTCACAGGGGTGACCTCCAATCCTGGTGCACTGAGGTTTTGATACAATCTAAGAACTTAATCTTCAAGAGCTGCTAGGGAGATATGACAACCCATAATGAACCATACCCCATGGAGATTTCTTCCAGGAGGACATTTATATAGCGATTGTTGCAACCACAACAGAAGTGGCTATTACTGCTTGAGGTTCCGTCCGCAGTTTGCCCTATATAGGGATTGTCTGCTATGGTTAACCCTCTCTAAAGGTGACTGACTCACAATAGTGGACCATAAGGGGACTTAGCTTTCAGATCCAAGGTTTTGACACCTTTTCACTTTTAGCCCAATCAAAGCAAGCAGATTAATCTAACACACTAACTAAGATTATCTCAAGATCTATGATATCAACCCCTAGTGATCTATCAACCTCTCCAAAGAAAGGATGACTCAATCACCAAGTTGAAGATCCATCTATCTAAGAGATTCTCAAAGTATCCTCCCCACCTACAAGGAATCTGTCTTTGAGAGGAGTTTCATTAGGAACTCACTCCCTCAAGATCCATGAATAGTATTCATGGGGCCTAATTACTATGTGTGTACAGATGTTAATTCCCCAAAAGCAAATCTATCCAAGAATAATTAAAAAGCACAAGGTGGTAAACTTAATGCTTTAACTAATGCAAGGTGAGTCCAAAGATGTGGAACACTTAACCCCTCACATAAGCCCAAAATGAGTCCACAACTCAAAGATTAGTGAGTTCTAGAAAGCACAAGAGGGTTGCCAAGTGGAGCACTTAACGCTTCTATCCTGTAGACCCCTCCCCTTTAATGTGGTGCTGATCTTGCAACCACGGGGTGGAATGAGGGGCCGATGGATTCAACGAGTCCAATAACCCAATATAGCTATCTAAATCTATCACTAATAATCAAGCTTGCTAAATAAAAATCAATGGAGATTACAACCTAGTATCAATTATGCATGTGTTTGAAAAATAAAAGCATAAGAAAAACACACAAGCTAGACACATGAGAGGTTCATTTTAAGGTTCCAAATCAAAGTGTTATCAGCCAAAGAAGAATACCTGAAGTCCTCGCAACGCGCTTAGTAGATCTTACCTATTTTTAACAAATTTAGCATGTTTTTCCAATGAAATCACAACTTGCTGCTATGTTGTTCCAAAAAAATCAGATAACACAGAAAAACCCAAAACAGTGAGCAGTTAGCAGAAAAAACCAGAAAAACATGAAAATCCCTGCAAAAAAAAAATGAATAACCTAGTCAACATGATAGACCTTTTTTTTTTCTATGATTTCGAACCCAAAAATAGAAATGAAAAGAAGAGACCCCTACTAAAAACTAAAGAGCTTTCCAAAAATGTAAAAAATTCAAAAAAATCTCTTCATTTGTGCCCTAGGGACCCAATTTTTCAAAATAGGCTAGATTCATCAAATCGAGTTTTTGATCCTTAATACGGCCTCAAAATTCAAAACACAAAGAAAGAACCCCACTTAGAATTCAAAAATCTTTTTGAAAATGTAAATTTTTCTAAAAAATACGTTGATTTGTGATCAGAAATGACTTTTTACGAAAAATAAAGAGAAATTCATAACTTACACAAATCATGTCAAAATGCTCTGAAAATTGAACTGGGACATGTTGGGCACATACCCAACCACAAAAAAAATTTCAAAACCAAACTCTAAGTGGTTTCAAATATATGATTGAATCTTTAAACTAAATAGATTTTTTGCCTGCAAACCAATCTATATATGGGTTGGCCTTAAAACCAAAGTGAAAAATTTACAAAAGCACTTGATTAGATCCAATATGCTGCTATAAAAAACTAGAGATGAAAAATAAAAGCAAATAGAGCTAGAAACTTGATTCAAGCCCCACGGTGGGCGCCAAAAATGTGTGCTAAAATGTTGTCACACTTCTATGAATCATTACATGTAAGAAAAATCAAGAATGAGTCCTCACAAATCAATCCAGTGCTCTCTACTCATAGAGTGCAAGGGTTTGCAATGAAGGCCCTCAATTTGACCTATTTTTGTGCCCATGCAAGTACACCATGAGATGAGAGATTCAAAGAGGAAAAGCAAGAATGCTAGTCTCCATGATCTTCAAATATGCATGAAAATAAGATCTAATCTATGAAAGAAAAATCTAATCTATAAATGCAAGATCTAAGTTAAAAGCCCATGAGGGGTGCAAGAGAGAAAACGACAAGAAAATAGAAGTTCTCCACAAAAAGCTTTTGTATTCAAACTCCTTCAAAAATTGATCTTCAAACCTACAGCATAACGATAGCATAATCATGGGTGTCTAACATGAGGTGAGGGCTCTTCCTTATAAAAGAAATTATGGAGGTGAGAGGCTTCTCACAACCAATATGGGATAATAGAGCTTGATCCATGTGAGACAAAATTCCACCAATGAGAAAAAAGGAGTGGTTGAGAAGAAAGTGGTGATCCATGTGAGACAAGATTCCACCAATTAAAAAAGAGGAGTGGTTGAGGAGAAAGTGGAAAGATAAATCCCACTTAGATCACATTTTGAAGTGTAGAGAAATTAAATAAAAAGAATTTATTTTATTTCTTTTTTTCATCAAAAGAGATATTTAAGCGGGATTTTTATTTAATTAAAAGAGAGCAAGTTCTTTTTAATTAAATAGAAGATATTTAATTAAATTAAAAGAGAGGTTTTCTTTTAATTAAATGGGGATTTTATTTTATTTAATTAAAAGAGAAGATTTTCTTTTAATTAAATAAGACTTGGAATAAAATGATCAATCTTAGAAATGAAATAAATCGAATTTGATCAAGAAAATTGATTTGAATTGATTTAATAAAATATTACAAACCATTGATTCAGAAAATTTGATAAATTGATAAATTGAATAATGGGGGCCCATAGGCTAGGTTACCATTTTTGGGTGCATATAGCTGTAACTTTTGACAAGTTGACCAAAATGTGAAAATTCCTTTTGCCTTACATTGTACACATCAAAAAATTGTTATGTTTCAAGTTTGAGTTTATGACGAATCCGTTTGGTCAGTTTTCAAATGCAATTTCAAATGCAATTTTAAAAAGTTTTACTGGTGTCAACATTTGCAGATTGTTTGGTACCCCTGTTCGTGACATTATAACTCCTAATTTGTGTTTGTTAAGCCTAAATGGATTGTACCACTATGTTGTACTCTAAAAATACTCCAATTTTGTCAATTTGCAAGTCATGATGAATCTTTATGCACACTTTTTCAAGGCTTTTCCATTTGCAAAAATCACTTTTCTGTCATTGTCTCCAGTCTGCAATTTTGAGTAGCTCACTTTGACCACTTTCCATTTGTGCCCAGTTATTCTTCATGAGCCCAAATTGCAAATTTATACTCTCATCATGATAGTGAACCAACGTCCCAGTTTTCATTCTCCCAAGTGTCAGTTTACCCAATTTTTGAAGCCAAATCTCAATGCAGTTTATCATTTTCTAACATGTTTTCATGCAGGTAGTTCTGAAGGGTCAACTTTGATAGTGAATATCTTTTGACTGCAAATTCATCATGAGATGAGATTCAACAGGGTGCAAGAATGTAGAACAAAGATTTAATGTGCCAGTTTTCAAAGCCTAGTCAGGTGTTTGGATGAATTTTTAAGGCCAGTCAACAGACCTCATGACATGAAATTCACAGTTTGCAAAATAATGGTGAAATCAGTTTTGAATGATTGTTTGAAAGGTCGAATGCACTTTGAATCATTACGAGGTGACCAGTGGATCAATCTGATCAATTAGTCATTTGAAAATGAATTTTTTTTTAGCCGGACCCATTTTGGGGCCCGACTAATTGCATCAGATTCTGATGTAGATGTGGTGTTGCTTATGAGTGACATTGTCCTATGCCAATGCAAATAGAGGATGAACTTTGATACTTAGTGAGTCAGGGCTCAATGCATTTCACTATTATATCTGTCAAGTGTGATTGGAATACAGGTAGTAAACGCTATACATGGATCAAGCATGACTAGTGCAAATGGATAGAAGTTGAATATGAAGATCTCTCTCTACTAGTTAATGAAGATTCCATGTATAAATAGGAAGGGTGTATTTCAAAAGTCACATATTGATTATGAAACTGTTTAAATTAAAGTATATATGTTTCCTTCCAAAGTGAACATGAACAAAGAATTGACACAAGAGAAGGCAAGCAGCCCACAGGGTAGCCCATGCAAATAGAAATAGGGAAGTTTTTCTTGTAGTTCGTTCCTTGCATTAAGAAAAGTCCACACCTTTGAAAGAGCCTGTGGCAGTCATGAAGATGCCTAGTTATTTTAAAAGGGACGTGGGCCTCCTACAATTGTTAGCAATTAAAAATGGCAGCAGGTTGAATCTTGGCCTCAAGATCGGAATTGTAGCTGTTCAAAATGAACAAGCTCGATGGTCAATATCTTCAATTTGATTGTAATAGAAAAGTAGCCATCTAAGAAAGCTCACGCTAGTAAATATCAAGGAAGTAAACCTCACGCGACAGGGAGAGAAGCTAGCTAGATATAAAGGAAAATCCATGCTTTAAAGAGCATGTAGCTAGTGCAAAAGGAAGGAACAAATGCCAAGTGAAAGACAAAAAGCCATCCATGCATGTTTGGAAAGGAAGGATAAAACTTCAAGCTGCCTTGCAGGAAGATTACGCCAATAGGTCTGCATAAAATGCCAAAGGCAAGGAATAAAAGGAAAATAATGCCCAGTGCCAAGCAACATAAAATGTAGCATTTGGAGCTATAGGAAGCCCCAAGGATTGCATCAAGAACCAATAAGAAATGAAGATAGCCACCACTGAAATAAAAAATGAATCTACCAATATAAGCAAAAAAAAAGCTGCTGCTAGATTCAAAGAAGGATCAACGTTATGAAACAGAACATGGTCAAAGGAGCAGCATGCCCATGAAAGTCGCAACATGCAAAAAGAATGCCCCACATAGGCATGGAAATGAAGATACCCACACACCAAAAGGAGATTCATGCAAGAAGAAATCGTGTTGAAAAGATTAAGAGGACTTAAGTCACACATCGCCTGTGTATGGGCACTTTTCATTTTTTAAATACAAATCTACATAGAGTGGAAGTGTCTTAAAAGACATAGTTTTTAAGGCAAAGAAAGCATGTGGAGGGGCCTACAGGATCAAAGTATATAAATTTTGATGCTCAACGCACAAGACCAAGCTGGTGCCTATGTGGGCATAAAAGAAAATTTGAAAGGCTACAAGGATACGCTCAGGTCATGGGAGCATAAAGGCATTTAAAGCCCATATGTGTGTAAAAGAAGTTTCAAATGCTTGTGATGCTATGAGGGTATATGGAATATTAATAAAATATTAATATCTTCATTGAAAGCATATGAGCATAAAGTGAAATTTTGAGTGCTCATGATGCTACAGGAAGTGAAAATAATGGAATTAAAGGATTAATTAATTGATATTAATGAATTAATTAATAAATATTCTAAATTGTTGTAAGCCAATCGAGGCATGACAAGTGGCAAGGGAAGTTAAGAAAATGAAATGTAAAATAAAATCAGAACTCAAGGAAAGTTTCAACGCATGATAGTTTAAAATGAAAGTTTTGAATTATTTTGAATTTTTATATAGTCTAACAATATAAATTTTTAAAATTTTTCATTTTATTGCAAAACCATGGCTCATGACCTTGAATTTCAAACAGCCATAACATGGGCAATTTTTATCAAAAATATGCAGTATAGCATACCGTTGGAACTGGGAAGAAGCAAAATTTCTAGTTTTGAGGTCAAATTTTGCATAGTAGTCCACTGGTTTAGTCTATAAGAAGTTTTGTGATTTCTAGGGCCTTCTTAGTAAAATGAGCAGAATTCATCAAAACTAGTTTAGAGGTAGATATAAAGGCTTGTTAAAGTCAGGATGTGAAGAAAATTGATTCTAAAGGGTTTTCTTTTCTTTTAGAAGTAAAATTTTAACTAATTTTTATTTTACCATGAGTAAAAATCAGGAATCAAATTAGTTATTTGTTTAATTAGATATTTCAAATATTTTGTGCTTTTGGAGGCAAAACTGATTGAAGAGTTGATATACAAGTTGAGGGAGAAGATCAAAAAAATGTTTTAGTTTGTTGAGAAGGTTTTCCAAGTGGATAGATGTCATGTTCATATCAGATCCAGGAATGAACTCTTCTCCTATATCTTTCTCTCTTTCATCTTTTGTAGGGGTTCCAATTTTTGTCACTGAGAAACTAGAGGGTCCATTCTTTGGAGAAAAACCATTCATTGCTATGATACCATATTTTGGATCCATTTCTGATGTGTTCCCATACTGTGACACAACATCTTTCAGCATAATGCTCTTGTATGAATAGCATTAGGAAGGTTAATCCAGATAGTTTAGATCTATTTTTTTGTTTCATATTTTTCATTTCATGCATATAAATGTATAATTTCAAGGAAATTAATACCAAGAACAGCAGATGGTTAAGTTTCAATTGAATCTTGTCTCCTTTATCAGCTAATTTTCAATTTTTCACAATCTTTGACATAGAGCTTAGATTGTAGTTGTAGTCCCTTAAGGTTATATGTTATTTCATTGTTTTTTATAACCCAAGAGGTTATGTAAATGCTTTAGGGAATCAATAGGGTTGCAAGTTTACTGATGGGGATATCATGTAAGAATGGGATTTAAATTAAGCATTGATGTCTATTTACAAGTTAAATAGATAGATAAGAGATCTAAAGATATACATATGTCTCAAATATCCATATGTATGTTTTTGATTCATGGAATTGCCCAATGGTTAAGGCACTGGTCAGTTATAGGATCATTAGGTATTATTGCTACGTATCTGAGGGTTTTCTAAATTCAACATTATTAATCAAACATGTTTTACCCTTTCATGTTGAAGGATCTAAATGTAATACCCTCACTCAGCTTCTAAGATTCATAGATTTTAACTTAGCTATCATAGATCAATGTCATTTCATGAGTTATTAGGAGATATAAAGAGTTTTCATTTGCTTAATAGATTCAGGGATATATTTTTGCACTGGTACGATATCAATTGAATCTGAGGTCTACCTACCTAGGTTTAGTAGAGCTTGAAGTACAAGAAGGGTCATGCCTTATAGTTGGCCCAATGTCTGAAATCACATGTTGGAAATGAGAGTTAGCTGCTCCTAGATGTGTCATATTCTCGTTGGGATAATTGGAAACCCTCCAGCATTTTCAAACACCAACACTTCCTTCTTTGTCTATTATGCTCTTGTCCACCTTGCTCTATTTGCTTAGACTTTTCCTTGGTGTTTTGGGTAGTTTCATGTGCAGTGGCCCTTGTAGTAGGTGTAGTAGGCTTTGGCTAACTTGGTTTTACAATTTTCTTTTCCCTTTCCACAATTTTTCCCTTGGCCTTCCTCTTCTATGGCTCGACAAGAGTAGGTAATTCCTTAACTTCTTCTCCCTCAACACCTTTAGTCTCCCCCTCTTCTTTGTCTCCTCCTATGCCTTGAGTTAAAGCTAGAGGTTCTTGCGCTTTTTTTTGTTCATCCTCTTTATCCTCTTCTTCTTCTTCCTCTTCCTCCTTGACACCTTCTTCAAATTTTTCTTTCAAAATCTTTACCAGCTTGTCCTTCTTCTTGATTGTAGAGGTAATCTTCAATTTCATGGAAATCTTTGATTTCACCATCTCATAATTTCAAAAAACTTTTGTAGTCTTATGTACTTCTTTTGCAAGTACAGCTGTTATGACTGTTGAGGCTTTATCTACATTTACCTCATACCCCAAGGATCTCAACCATCTTACCCTTGGTGGGGCAGCTTTCACAAATGTGTAATCGGCATCAAAAAGAATATATACATCATTATAATGTTTCTCAACTAAGGAAACTGGTATTCTAAGTCTCTTCTTCATTGACTTTTTGAAATCTTCAAAGTAACTAGTCATTATGGATTCAAATTTTTCTCCTAGTTGCTCAATGTACTCTACAATCTGTGTTGCAACTAATCTATTAGTCTTCCATCCTATAGTTCCAAATGAGGAAAATGTGTTTTGTACATAAAATAATATGCAAGCTAGTATAGAACCAAACTTGCATTGTGCACTCTTGGTTTTCCTGAGTGCTCCAAGGTTTTCCATTAGTTGTTGTAATTGAAGTTTTGTTAGATCATATGTATGATCTTTCTTAACAATTTTATAATCAACATCCATAGCTATATAGGGTACACTATTCAATCTACTATATTGATATTAATTATGTGAGATTACCCTTACAACAAAATTGATAAGAGGATCTATGATTGTATCTATAGTCATACCTCTCTTATTCTAGACTGTTCTAGTATTTTTCTCAATCATTGCCTTGAAATCACTTCTAAGTGTCTTGGGCCTATCTAGGGTTGGATAGCCAATAACCCTATAAATTATTCTCTTAGTTATTTTGATTGGTCCTTCTTCCGGCCACAAGGAACTATTATGAATTTGGCTCAACACAATTCGTAGCCACTCAATTTTAAATACATTCAAAAAATCTAGGGCTCCTGTTAAACCCTTTTTCTCAAAATTTTTGTATTCCTCCCTTAAAACACCATTTTTACCAATCTATTATACACTCCTCTTATTTCCATGTCATCAATGCTTATCATCTTGCACCATTATCACATTTGGCAGGGATCATAGACAATGTACCAGAAGGGTCTTGTTTATAGGTGATATCAAGAATGGCTTTAAATATAGGCTACTTAACTTAATTACTAACTAGTTGAACATTTAAAATTTCTTTTGCTTCAACAGTTTTTTGAGCTTCATGCCATTTTGTCAAGCTGGGGTTTATAAATTTTTTAATTGTGTAGCTTGGCTCTCAATAAATACCTAAGAAAATATGACAAACTAGAAATGAATCACTGCACAAATCTTTTGCAATCTCTTTTGACTAATTTTAGGTCAGTTCTACTCTTCTCACTCTTTCTTGATTTCGAAATGATGAAAAATGAGCTCAAATTGATCATATACCCTTTGAAAACCTTGCACTTAATTGTAAGTGCTTACACAACTATAAGCTCAATAATAATCAATTTTAGGTTTATCCAACATCCATTGACATTTCCATTACTGAATAACTACTACAAGCTCAACATCAACTAATATTCCACTTGAAACATATAGGAAACTTTCATACTTGGCAACAACATGAAAAATTTAAAGATTTGTCTTGAATTTCTAATAACATCTTGCATCATTATTCATGCTAATGTATTCTTTTCAATACTATCTCCTTTTAGAACTGATGCATGATTTAATATTTAAAATATTAGTCACACATAACTCTTGTTTGCCTAGTTTGATGAGATGTGATCACCTGACCCATTGGGTGAAGTGATCCCTTCTCCATTTGATGTGTTGCAAACATCTTTCTTTTTCCATGTCTTGTTCATCTCATTTTTGATGTGTTCAACATCTGCCTTGCCTTTACCTTTATCAAATTCACAAATTGGTACCTTTGACCTAGTTGGACAATATTTACTGATGTGACCAGTCTTCAAATAGCTAAAACATATAGTTTGACTTGTCCATCTTTTGTAATTGCTACTAAAGTGTTTCCTAATACAACTTTTAGGAATATGTCCATATTCTTGACAATAATGATAGGTATATCTTGTATTATAATCCCAATTATAAGAGTTGCCATTGTTTTTAACCTTTGTTGGCTTGTTTGATGACCACATTGATTTGGATTTTTATTCATAAGCTCTATGCCCATACCTCTAACAATTGTAGCAATAACCTTCAAATCTTCATATGTGCATGCTCTTAGTTCTGCATTCACGTGCTTGATGACCTTGCTTGTTGCACTTGTGATAATAAGTCATGTTCTTAGGCTTGAAATTTTGATTTTTAGTTTTTCTCCTACACACATTAGTAGTATTTTCTTTCCTACCACAATTATGATAAGTAGGTTTGGAGATCTTACCTTTGATGTTCATTTCTTTTGCAACTTTGGATGATTCTCCTTCTTTAGTGCTTGTGTAGTCCAATCCTGATGTATCACTATTGGATCTAGGGGATCTCAATAATTGCTCAAAGTATTTGACGGCTTCATTTGGCTTGTTGAAACATTCAAAAAATTCCTTTTCTCTCTTTAGGTCACTATGTAATTGTCATTCTATAACTTCAATGTAGTTATCTTAATGTCTTTGACATTGAGTTCATAGTTGGCATTCATCATTGACTTAGAGTATCCAATTGCATGTTAAAAATCTTGGTTGGCTCTATTGACTTCTCCTCCAATCTATTGGCTAGAATTCTTTTTTCTTCTTTAATTATAGCTTGTGATTCTTTTTCTATCTTGAGATATCTAATTTCCTCAGCTTGGACTCTATTATTTTTCATTAGATCTACAAATATTGCATCAAATTCATTGGAATCACCATCTACAAATAGCTTGGTACTATCTATCTCTTTGTATAGTGTGTCATTATCTACAATAGAAATCTCCTTCCTTCTCTTGAAAATTTTCTTTAGTTCCTCTCTTGCTTCATTCAATTGATGTAGTATAAGATGTATTTCAATCTCTTAGTTTTTAATAGTCTTTACCAACTTGTAGACTTCTGCTTCAAGATCTTTCCTCAAATCTGCAAAGCTTCTCTTTTAGAGAACAAGGCTCTAATACCAATTGTTGGAATTACAAGAGGAAAGCTAAAATTTTGGGGGAGGGGGAGGGTGGCGCAGGGAGTGGGTGGTGAATCAATAGTTTAAACTTAGACCCATACAAGTTTCACCATACATTAATCACATGCATTCAATAATTAAGCTAAAATAACATGTAAATCATATGCATCTATATCATATAAACATGTAAGCATTCACACACATAACACCAAATATGATTACCCAAAAACCCTCCAAGTGAGAAGATAAAATTGGGGTGGAAATGAAGTCTAGAAACCTTCACTACTGTAGTAATAAAGTGTATCCTTGATGAAGGTTACAATGTTTTGACTATGAAACATGATCTACCTTGTGAAAGGTCTACCCTATTAAAGGCTTACAAAGACTATTAGGTATCACCTTGTTAGAGGATTTTAACTTACAATTAAGCACCCTGTTAAAAGATTTCATATAGTCTATTAGGACTACTCTATTAAGATCTTTAACTGAAATCACCTATTAAAATATCTTAGCATAGATCCTATGATTGGCACTTGCTTGCCTGATAACAAATCATCTCTAACCAATGTCTTATTGATCCTTTTTTGTATCATTTATTCTTCTCTAATTAATTTTGTAATTCACTCTTTTTCTATAAATTCTAAGTCACCTTGAATGCTCTATCTTCTTATGTAAACTATCCTTTTTGCACCTTTAATTCCTTATACACTTGATAGATAGTTTAGGGTTTTCATTCTCTTTAAGAATACTTAGGTGTCTTAGGGCTAGGTAGTAATCTACGGCTAAGATTTATTCATTTTATCACTTAATTTTTAACATTTTCTAATTGGTTGCATGCAATTGTATAGGAAATCCAAATAGAGATTCATCCTTATCTTAAATATATCAAAATATAAAATTATGTCAGCTCAAAAATGGTTTACATAGTTGTTTGTGCCATTACAAACAAATATGTCAAAACTGTATCACTCGGCATATGAAATCTTTGATGCTTGGAATGTACTGTTATTTATGCTATGACTCTTCACCTACATTACATCACTTGGCATGGTCTATGTGCTTAGCATTTGAGTTACTCAATACTCATTGCAACTTGACATGGTCTAATATTTACATGTTGTGCTCAACATGTATTACTAGCTCGACATGAACTAAGTAAATGGCTTAAGTGTGTTGATACTCACTTGTTAAAACCCATCTGAGATCAATCACTTGGCATGGTCTATCTACTTAGCATTTGAGTTACTCAATACTCATTGCAACTTTACATGGTCTAAAATTTACATGTTGTGCTCAACATGTATTACTAGCTCGACATGAACTAAGTAAATGGCTTAAGTGTGTTGATACTCACTTTTTAAAACCCATCTAAGATCAATAACATGGAAGGTCAAGCAATCCAAAAGGGTACTTGAAACAAAAAATTGCATTCTCCAAAAAAATAGTAGAGATGCCCCTTATTTTTTGTGTGAGAAATCACAACATATAGTTTCACACATGGAAGAACCCCTTTATACGAGGAAATACAACATGCTAGAGAGAAACTACACTCTCATATGAAGAACTACTTGGTTTGGCAGCCCAAAACTATTGCACTGATGCTGAGGTTTGAATGAGAAAGTACAATGAGCCACACAAGGAAGTGCAAGATTGTATGCAAGAAAAGGCCAAGTCTCACATAGGAGAGAGTACAATATTGCATAGGACAAACTGAAATCTTACATGAGGATTCACAATAGAAAGCAAGGAAAATATCAGATGAGAAGATAGGGAAAATAATTTCTCCAGACTAGGGATTACCAGATCCATAAATCAAGGCTTAGACACTCAAACACAATATCTGCAAGATGAAAATTTCATCTAACCATCTGAAACATAGCAATAAAGGAAACATACTGAAAGAAACATCACAATGTACAAAATCAAGAAAACTCATGTGTGGTTCCTTCTAACCATAATAGCATGTTGAGACTTTGAAGGACCTAGCCATTCCCTATGTGTAACATCCCAAAATACTAACTATATAGTCATATCTATCTTAAGAGGATGTCATTACTAAAATATAATAACATCATAAGAATAGGAAATACAACATGCTAAACCAATAAGCAAAAGATATGTCATTTAAAAAAATACATTGTCTAATCATATGCTAAACATCATAATATAGGAATGCATCAAATAACTAACATCATCTAAACATGATATCCAAGCATTCAAATGAAAGAATAAATCATAAGGAAGAATACTCCAAAATATTGAATATATAGAGTGAACATCAAGCACTTGTTGTACTAGAATAATAGATCATCTCTATACACTAGTCCCTCCTAGTGGTATAGGTAGCTATGCCTGCCAACAATGTGAAACCCATAGGTCCACTCCTACCATATTGATGGAGATAATGATCCAACCACAAACATACATAAAGAAAACATCCATGGCTAACACTCATGCCAGATAGTAAGATGACTGCAACCAAGATCATGAGACAATTAAAGTACAATAGGCCTTGGTCAGACACTCAATAGGTTACTATGTAGGGACTCACTTGGAGAGGAAATATCTTGGCATCAAGTAGTCAAAGAAAGTGTGGTGTAGAATCAACTTCCCAATAAAAGGGTCTCACACTATACCCTCAAACTTAATCAAGTTCTCACACATTTTTTTATTATAAGTGTATTACCTAGTAATTTATTTAGTTATCACTTAATTAATCCTTCTCCCCATCAACCCAAGAAATAGTCACCAAGGTTACAGTAGAAGCCCCTCCATGAAGCTACCATACCCTACCCATAGTCATCCCACAGTGAGTGTCTATAGGCATGTATATTCCCAACCCAACTCCAAAAGACATAACTCAACCAAATTACCACTAGGAGTTTGGGTCTTGCAAGTCACCTAATAAATGCGCGTGCATGTGCTCATATGTTGGTGGACCACCATCATCAAAGTAAAATTGCAATGGTTAGATGTGAACACAAGTAAAATAACTCTCAACCAATAACAACTCAGGAGAATAGATGCAACAATGATTTAACTAACATCATATGGATGATCTAGGTCCATGACCAATATAATGCCAAGAAAACTCAAGAAATTTAGGTGGCATTTAGATCAAGGTAAAAACTCCAAAACTAAACAACTTTGAAATAAAAATCCATTTGGTCTTTGGGAACAAAAGCCATGAAAATTTAATAAAATTTAGGTTCAGATAGCATATGAAAAAACAACTAGCATAACAGTGTGAAACCCTAAACCCTCATCTTGTAAATAGGGAAAATGTTCATCCCCATCCAACTAAGTAGAACTAGCAATCAGAAATGGAGGGGGAAACTAGTTTTTAGCCTCCTAACATTTATCTAGTAGAAACAAAAGTAAAAATAGAGTTGAAATAAAAAAATGAGAGATCACTACCTGACAACCAAAAGTGGTAAAATGAGAATCAACCAAATACAATAAATATCCCATGGAAGCTTCCAAAAGTTGTGGCAAAACAAGGTCTTCCCAAGCAAGATCTAATGAGACCGACCTTGTGAAGATCCCGCACTCATAGTTCTCACAAAAAATAGCAACACAATCCTAAAGCTCTCAAATTTGTAATTTCCAAAAGTGTGAAGAGAGGAATTAATTTCCACTTTTTATACTTATTCACTTTTCAAGTGAATAATCAATTAGAGTAAATAACCAACCAAACTAGTTAAACCCCAAATCAACCCAAAAAAAAACATTCTATTCCATGTAATTAGAATTCATTTATGACAAAGTTGCCAAAAATTAAAATTAATTAAAATAAAGCCCAAAAACCCTTAAATTAAAATCATAGAAAGCCTTAAAAACTTTGCAACAATGCAAACCTCTAAATGAACATACAAATTCATAGGTGTCACATAGTGAAAATGAGTCCAAATTTATCAAATCACTAGAAGGTTTAATTTAAATTTAAATAAGATATGTTGACCATAGAGGGATGGCATTGTAAATATGAATAGCTAAATCACTAACTACATATGCCATTGCCAAGGATATAAATCTTGCACACTTCAAACACATGATCAAGTGCAATTTCATAAAATAACATAGCTAAAGCAATAAATGCATTAAATAACCTAATTTAACTATTATTTCAATTATACTAAAATAATTCATTTACATCACTCACATTCTCATAAAGCATAAAAAAGAAAGAATAAAGTAAATCACCAAAGTATTAAATCCACATCTAACATAATCAAAGATATGTCCAAATATTGGATAACCAAATATCATCATAAAACATATTGTCATCTGAAAATGGCATCATTATGAAAATATGATTAATTGAACAATATAGTAGTCTAACATCTATTATACTAAAATCAAAGTATAACATCTGACCCTGAGGTCATTTCAAATGTAAACATAACATGAGTAACAAGTATCTCTTGGATCAAAATATAAGAAGGTACAAAGTACAAACACAAGAGACACTGCATCTTCCCCTATGAGGCATAGCCTTACTATTGGAATCCAACAATAAGATAGGGGTGCAATTCTCTCCATCATGTAGCATCTTCCCATGTAGGAGAAGTCTCATTTCTTGGGTTCAACTGAACCCTTACTAGCTTTATGTCCTGATCTCTCAAATTTAGTCTCCAATGTTGAAGGATATACATGGGCTCCAAAGAAATCTACCCATCCTCCACCTATAAAGTATCCCAATCAAGAACATGGATCACATTAGGAATATATTGTCTCAAAATAGAAACATGGAAAACATCATGAATATATGATAGGATAGGTGGCAATGCTAGTCGATAAGCAATAGGACCAATCCTCTTTAGGATCTCAAACGGTCTAAAAAGATGTGGCACCAAATTAGAACTTTTCCCATATTGGATGGGGCTCTCCCTTAGGAACACTCTCAAAAACATGTTGTCACTAATAGAAAAGTGGAAATCCACCCTATGAGCATCTGTATACTTCTTCTACCTATCTTGAGCAGTAACCAAATGCTCTCTAATGCAAATAACTTGTTGTTTCATATCCTGAAGAATCTCTGGACCTAAAGTACTCAGTCCTCTAAATGATCCCAACTCAAAGGGATACAACATGACCTACCATACAAGGTCTAAAAAGGAGACATGCCAAGAGAACTATGATACCCATTGTTATATGCAAACTCAACTATGTATAAATAATCCTCCCACTTCACTTGCCTATCCATCACATACATGCAAAGCATATCTTTTAGAACCTAGTTCACTTTCTTTGTTCGACCATCAATATTTGGGTGATAAGGTAAACTAAAATTGAATTGTACACCCAAAGCATGCTAGAGAGATGTCCATAGTGCTAAAGTAAACACTAGATCTCTATCTAAAATAATTCAACGAGGGATCCCATGCAATCAAACAATATCCTCCAAGAAAAGATGTGGTATAGAAGAAGCTATGTAGGATGTCCTTATGGGTGAAAAAATTGCTACATTAGATAATTTATCCACTTTTACCATAATACAATCATGTTGTCATGGTGATATAGGAAACCCAATGATAAAATAAATAGATATCATATCTTGTTTCCACTCTAGGATAGTATGCTGCTACAAAAGACTCTTCAAATGCTAATGCTCTACCTTCACTCTCTAGCGCTCAAGACATTGAGAAAAAAAATCAGCAACATCATGGCTCATTCCTACCCAAAATTATAACTATTTAATATCGGCATGCAACTTCTTAAAATTAGGATGTGTGGAATATGGTGCACAATGTGCTTTTGACAAAACCAAGGTATGAAGATCACAAGAAATTAGTACATAGATATGCTCCAAATGTCTTAGTAGACCATCAAAATTAGGAAAGTAACCTAAAAAATTCCCCTCAAGATTCCATCCAGACTCAATCTCTATGCTCACCTCTTGATACCATGTGACACTAGGCAAGACCTCCAAGATACAGCCTCACAAATCTACTCCCAATGACAAGAATAATATTTCATATCACCTCCTACTCAAGGAATTTGTGATGACATTCTCTTTCCCTTTAATATGTTGAACATAAAAATCATATTCTAATAGGAACTCCATCCAACAACACTTTGGTACAGTTAGGTTTGAATTAGTAAAGATATACTAAAAGCTCCTATGATTGCTATGTAACTCAAACCTATGTCCCAAAAGGAAATTCCTCCAACAAACAAGAGCATGCACTACAACCATAAGTTTTGAATCATGAGTGGGGTAGTTAAGCTCAAGGTCCTTGAGTTTTTGAGACTCATATGCAATCACTTGACCATCCTACATCAACACCACACCCATGGCTTCCAATGAAGCATTCATAGAAACCATAAATCACCTACATGATTAGGAAATACAAAGAATGGTGCACTAGCCAAAAACTCCTTAAGAGAAATGAATGATGCCTCACACTAGTCTAACCAAACATACTTCTTCCCTTTCCAATGAAGAGAAGTGATGGGGTGAGCCACATGCGAGAAATGCTTCACAAAACGATGGTAATAACCCCCTAATCCCATGAAACTATGAACCTTTGAAATATTAGTGGGTACTAGACAACCCATGATAGCTCCAATTTTATTTGGATCCACCATAATAACATAACCAATGATGAAATGCCCCAAATACTTTACCTCTGACTAAAAGAATCCATATTTACCCAAGTTTCCATATAATTGATGGTCTTGCAAGCATTGTAACACTTAGCATAAATGGACCTCATGTTCCTTTACAATCTTCCAATAGATTAATATGTCATCCAAGAATACCCTAACACACTGATCGAGGTATGTGTGAAATAATCCATTCATCAAACTCATAAGCACTAATGGCACATTGGTTAATCCAAAGGGTTGATGGCACATTAGTTAACCAAAAGTGTACAACCATGAAATCATAATGCCCATATCATGTACAAAAATTTGGATGATGAATGCCTGCCTCTTGATTACAAAGTTGATGGTATCCAGACTTAGGATCATTTTTTAGAACATTCACACTCCATTTGATCAAAAAAGTCATCTATCCTCGGTAAATGATATTGGTTCTTCATTGTCACCTTATTCAACTATTGATAGTCAATTCATAAATGTAATGATCCATCTTTCTTCTTCACAAAGATGACTAGTGCACCCCACAGGGATATACCAAGATGAATATGGCCCTTGGCCAATAATTCCTCCAACTATAATCTAAGCTCACTCAAGTCCTGAGTAGTCATGCAGTAAGGAGCTCATGAAATTGGCTCCACTTCTGGTATGAGACTGATCCAAAAATTAATCTCACACTATGATGGTATACTTGGTTCTCATTAGGAAACATCTACATACTCATGAAGGAATGGGTGATCATCCAATGTCACTCTATGGATCTCAGCCTCCTCAAGATCATTGAAAAAAGCTACAAACATCTGACATCCCTTCCACACACTCTATTTCAGCTGGTTAGCTATGATCATCTAAAGTGAGACTAGTTTTTGGGACCCTAAAATTTCTACCTACCCATCTATGTCATCAACACATCGTATCGACTTACAATAGAAATCTATATTAGCCTAATGGGAGGATAACCAACCTATTCCCAACATAATGTCATATGATTGTAGAGGTACGATACAGAGATCCACTATGGTGGTGAAGATACCAAAGTTTAATAGACAACTACGTACTAAGGAGCCTATAGTCACATTTGATCCTATGGCTACCTCAACCTGCCACCTATCAACCTAATGTGCTACCACTATCCCACATTGTTGAATAGGAGATGATAAAATAAAAGAATCTAAAGTCCTTGAGTCAAATAATATTGAAGGAGAAATACTATGTAATGTACTCGTAGCCTTAACTATGGTACCCTAGTCCTCAGCTTGATGATTTTCAACCACCGCAAATACTCAATAGTTTTGATCAACATCTCCCATAGTAAGCTTTGATCTAGTTTCACTCTACTAGGTCCTATAGATGGTTTAATAGGAAATTTCCATGCTTTATGGCCAAGATTACCACAAGAGAAACATTTTCTTGGAAAGTTGGAACTGTTCTCATGACCACCTTAGGTAACACTAGAATAAGGTGCATTACCCTTGCTAGAATTTTGTTGGTTACTTTAAAAAGTGTTATTCTATTGAGGCTTCTAACTATCACTCTAGTCATATCCTTTCTTCCTCAAGGAACTATAATTTTGTGCACCCTTAGACCATGGATGATGACCCTATCACTTATGGTGCCCGTGGCCCCCTTGTAAGGGTACTAACTGAGCTTGGCTCTTACTTAAGGACTACGTAAACTGGACATTTTGTCTTGAATTTTATGTGCTATGGTTTTGTGAACCTAATTTTCCACTAAACCCTTTGGTCAAATTTCTCTCCATAATTTGTGCCTTCTTTGTTGTAAGAATAAGGTTCCTAGGTTAATCCATACAAACCTCTCCAATAAGGGCATCTAGACAAAATGTTGAGTAAGAAGTATTTCATCATGATTATAGCATGAGTATTGCCTAAGCTCAAAGAATCTGATCTTGTTCTAATCTACAGACATGTTCCCTTGTCTAATCTCATGGAACTCATTAGTGCAAGCCTCTATGAATTAAGGAGATAAAAATCTCTCGCAAAATTTCTCCTCAAAGATCTCCCAAGTGAGATCTGTAATGCTAATCTGGAGCTTCTATCCCTCTACATTCCACCAAATGGATATGTGGTCCATCCGTTGCATAATTGCACAATGGGCCTTCATATTGGTTGCATATGGATACATGGTAAAATAATGTTCCATTTCTAATAACCAAGTCTCTACCCTAAGGCCACCTCCCTTGCCATCATAGAATGACATTTTTAACTGCTGAAGGGTCTTCATAATGTCCAAATGGATGGAATCCTCATCATCATGATTTCTACCACCTAGGTGATGGTGCCTTTGGCCCCTCAATGGTCTATGGGAACATTCATGCTCCTCCTCTCTATGCTTGGACATGTGGGAATCTCTATGATGAGATCTCTCTTTTTGGCCATGGTCACATTGGTTTTCCCCTACATGAGGTCCCAACCAAGCTATTATGGGCTCTGATACTAGATGTAATGCCCCCCAAGAGATCCTTGGAACTAGAATCAATAAAATCCAAGATATTTTTGATGAAGGGTGCTCCCCTTAAAACCATCAACACATAACATAAACAAAGAAAGAACAACAATTGCGAGGGATGAGACTCAAAATTTCCCCCCTAATTCAAGCACCATTCTAAGCTTTTGAGCCCTTATAAGAATGTTTAATGCATGTGTAGTCATGTAATGCCATGCCCAGAGATCCTTGGAAACAAGGATGAAAAAAAAGCAAGATTTTTTTTAACAAGTGTAAGTGTACATGATAACAACATACACGGGTCTCAAAGATCTCAATGAAATATTGACAATCATCCAAACACCAATGGATCTCCAAATGCCACAACTAACCAAAACCACAAACAAGAAAACATAAGAGATCAACCAAGCTAATAGAAAAAAGATGACTCTTGAAAATTGGCTAAGTCTGAAATCCTAAAGCCCTAAGATTTGGCTAAGTCTAAATTTTTGAAGCCTTGAAATTTCCTAGAATCTTTATCTTAGCTTGTAGAGGTCTAGAACCTATCTCAAATGAATTGTTGAATATATTAAAATATATCTTAAGTATAAAGAATTAAATATAAATCAACTTCTACTTAAACAATATATTTTAAACCCTAGAGGATTGACTACGAAAAAGTAGACAACCAAAATCAAAATGTAACACCAAAGGATTGAAGAACATTGTAGAGGGTATTTGAAACAACTCCCAAAAATTTTGGGTCTTACCAAAAAGTGCCCATTGCCCACTTGCATAGGTTGTCACAATTTTTAGGTGATACTTTAATACAACACTAGGCAAAACTTTCCAGTATCATGCGATACTTCTAAAGAAGTGGGGCAACATTTTCAGAGATTGATCGATACTTTTTTCAAGGGCATGCAATACTTTTCAAGTATCGTATGATATTTCTTCAAAGGGGGTGTGATACTTTCTATTATCACATGATATTTCTACCTTAGGGGTATGATACTTTCTAGTATCGTATGACAAGATCCTAATGGACATGTGATACTTTATTGTATCACACCATGCTGACACACGGTCACCCAAGAAACACGAAAAACACTTAAGGAAAACATAAAAAGGGAATATAGAGAAATAAAACCTCCACATGAGGAGTACTGGCTCTAAATCTTGAGACAAGATCACTCAAACTAAATATGAAAGATAGAAAGAACAATAACTAACCATCTAGCAAATAGTAAGTAGTAAAAGTATGAAAGGAAACATCACAATAACACAATTAACATTGCAACAAATAAAAAAGCTAAGTACGTGGTTCCAACCAATCATCAATGGCATCATAAGACCATTATGGGCCGTACCCATCCCCCACACATAACATCCCAAGCCACCGATCAGATCATTGATACTGTCATAATAGAGACCTCACTACTAAAACATGCTACAACATAAGCATAAGGATATCTAATATGCTAGAAGTAAAGTTTAAGATAATTTTACAAAGTAGATAACATCACCTATTACATGCCAATCATCATAATAAGGAATGTGTAAAAAATAACATCATCTAAACATGATAAACAAGCATCCCAATGAAAACATAAATCACAAGAATCTAGAACCTGAAGTACTGAGTGATAACATCTAGCAATGGTCATGCTAGAACAATAGACTACCTCTATACACCAGTCCCTAGCAGTGGTGTAGGTAGCTATGCCTTCCAACCACATAGCACCCATAGGTCCAGACCCACCATGTTGATCATGGAGACAATGATCCAACCACAAACATACAAAAACAACATCCATGGCTAACACATATGCCAAGCGGTATGATGACTAAATCCAAGATATAGACAATGCATAAATTATAGGTCCTAGTCAGACATCTCAATGGGCTACTATGTAGGGACTGACATCGTAGAGATTCAATTGGAATTAAAGATGCTCCAAGCTCAGATCACGTGTCGCAACACTCTCAGGGGACTCCCTTGGAACCATCACATGACTATGGAACTTTTCATTATCTTATGTTTTATTACCACCCAATGTTTTGTTTAGTTATCACTTATATAAAGCTCTCTATGCCAACCTCTGGTGCCATGAACACTAAGCTGTAAGATAGAAGCCCCCTTCATATGAAACCCTACCCTACCCATGCTCATCTAATGATGAGTTCCTATAGGCATGAAAATTCCCAACCCAACCCTAATGATCATAACTTTCAAAAATATCACAAAAGGTTGAGATCTGCAAGTCCTCTGACAATTGTATGTGCACATACTCATGTATGGTGCACAATCACGAAGATCATAACACAAGGACTAGATGAGAACATAAGTACAAAGTCACTCAACTGAAATAGACTTGGGAGGACGGATGCAACATGCATCCCAATGCAATAGTGGTCTGATTGATATCCAAAAGGATCATCTAGGTCCACAAACCACATTGTGTCAAGAAAACCTAAGAAAATAGGGTAGCAAGAAAAATGATTTTGAAATTAAAACCCATTTGGCCTTTGGGTGCAAAAACACCCAAAAATCCAAAAATAAATGAAATCGAACACTGTATGCAAAAATGGCTAGCATAATGGCTCAAAACTCCAAACCCTCATCCCGAAAATAAAGAAAATGTTCATACTCAACCAACTGAGTAGAACTAGCAACTAGAAATAGAGGGAAACTCTAGTTCTCAACCTCCTAACATACTGCTACAAGAAACAAAATTTGAAATAGAGTAAAAACAATAAAATGGGAAGGCCATACCTGACAGCAAAAGGGGTCAAAATTGAAACCCAAAGAATAAAATAAATACTCCGCCAAAACTGCTAAAAAGGATGGAAAAGAAAAAAATCTGAGCCAGATCCAACAACATTGATCTTGTGAGAATCCCACGCTCACAGCTCCCAGAATGAATAGAAAACAAATCCTTTAGAAGAGGATTTCCAAATTAGCTCTCAAATTTCTATTTCTAAAATGTGAGAAGTGAATAATGAATTCACTTTTTCAATACTTATTCATTTTTTGAGTGAATAGTCAGCTATGGAAACTAGCCAGCTAGAGTGGCTAAACTTTGAATCAACCCAAATGAAAATAGGTTACTATCCATCACGAAAATTCACCTAAGGCAAAGCTGCCAAAAATTAAATATGAAAAGATTAAAAACCCCAAAATCACAAAAAATCACTTAACACTTTCATGATAATGCAAACTTCTAAATGCACAGACATGCTCAATGGTCAAATCACATAATGCAGATGAGTTCAATTTTACTAATCACTAAAAGGTTTTAATTAAAATAAAATTAAAATAAGGATACATTGACCATACAGGGGTGACATTGGCAAAATATGAATAGTTGGATCACTAACTCCATGTGCCACTATAAGGGATATAATTCCTATACACTAAAATACACAATCAAGTACAATTTCATATAATATCATAGTCAAAGCAACATGTATTAAATACCTATTTAATCCATTTACATCACTCACATTTGCAGAAAGTGTAAAATACAAGAATGAAGTGAATAACCATGGCATAAAATTCATCTCATAACATAACCAAAAAAATGTCCAATAAACCATATAACTAGATATCATCATAGATCTACTATCATCTCAAAATAGCATCAACATGCAAATATGATAAACTAAACAGTATAGCAGTAAAACATCTATGGTACCAAATCCAAGTATAACATCCGACCCATGGCTAATCACAAAATACATATAATAAGATTATCAAGTATCTCTCTAATCAAAATAGACAAGGTACAAAATGCAAACAACAGAGGCACTACATCCTCCCCCACTAGCATAGGCTTACTCCTAGAAGCCAGCAAAAAGGTCAGGGTAAAATCCCCTCAATCATGAAGCATCCTCCCAAGTCATAGAGGTCTCATGCTTAGGTCCCATTGGACCCTTACTTGCTCTATGTCCCAACCTCACAAGGTCAACCTCTAGTTCTATAGGACACGAATGGGCTCCAAAGTAAGCTACCTGTCTCCTACTTGCAAAGCATCCCAATCAAGAACATGGGTCACATCCAAAATATACTATCTCAACACAGAAACATGAAAAACATCATGGATGCATGATACACTAGGTGGCAATGCTAGTCGATAAGCAATAGGACCAATCCTCTCAAGGATCTCAAAAGGTCTTACAAAACATGGCACCAACTTAGAGCCTTTCCCATAATGGACGGGGATCTTCCTCAGTTGTACTCTCAAAAACACCCTATCACCTATAGAAAAGTGATGATCCAACCTATGGGCATCTACATACTTCTTTTGCATGTCCTAATCAGTAACCAAATGATCCCTAATGTGAACAACCTGCTACTCCATATGTTGAAGCATCTTTGGACCCAAAAGAACTTAGTCCTCTAAATGATCCCAACTCAAAGGGGTATGGCATGGTCTACTATACAAGGCTTGGAAAGATGACATGCCAAGAGAACTATGATACCTGCCCATCCATAACATACATGCAATCTATATCCTCCATAACCTGATTCACTCTCTCAATGGGTGATAAGTTAAACTAAAATTGAACTATGCACCCAAAGCATGTTGGAGAGATATCTACAGTGCAAAGATAAACATTTGATCTCTATCTAAAATAATTTGACGAGGAATCCCATGCAATGAACAATATCCATCAAGAGAACATGTGCTACTGAAGAAGCTGTGTAGGATTCTCTCATGGGTGAAAATTGTGATACCTTAGACAACTTGTCCTCTGTCACCATGATACAATCATGTCACTATGATGACATAGACAATCCTTTGATAAAATTAATAGATATCGTATCTCATTTCCACTATGGAATGGTATGTGGTTGCAAAAGACCTACCAGATGTTGTTGCTTTGCCTTCACTCTTTGGTACTCAAGGCATCTAGCAACAAAATCAGCAACATTGTGCCTCATCCCTACAAAAAAGTATAGCTATTTGAGATCAACATGCATCTTCTTGACTCTAGGATGTGTAGAATATGGTGCATGATGCACTTCTAACAAAACCAAGGTACAAAGATCACTTGACACGAGTACATAGATGTGTCCCATGTGTTGCAATAGTCCATCGGCTCTAGAACATAACCAAAAAATCTCCCCTCAAGGGTATGTTTGGACTTGATCTCCACCCTCACCTCCTAATACCAAGCGTTATTAGGAAAAACTTCCAAGATACGGCTTCACAAATCCACTCCTAGTAACATCATTGATACCTCATCTCGTCTCCTAGTCAAAACATTGGTGACAACATTTTCCTTCCCCTTAATGTAATGAACAAGAAACTCATACTCGAATAAGAACTCCATCTAGCATCCCTATCATGCATTCAAGTTTGACTGAGTAAAGACATACTACAAGCTCCTATGATCACTATGCAACTCAAACCTGTGTCCTAAAAGAAAATGCATCCAATGGACAAGGGCATGCACTAAGACCGTGAGCTCCAAATCATGAGTGAAGTAGTTAAGCTCATGGTCTTTGAGTTTTCTAGACTCAAATGCAATCACTTGACCATCCTACATTAACGCCACACGCACGTCTTCCAGAGAAGTATCTATGCAAACCATGAACCACCTACAGGATTAAGCACTGCAAGGACTAGTGCACTAGTCAAACACTCCTTAAGAACATTAAATTTTGCCTCGCACTAGTCTGACCAAACAAACTTCTTACCTTTCCTCTAAAGAGAAGTGATTCGATGAGCTACTCGTGAGAAATCCTTCATGAAGTGATGGTAGTAACCTACCAATCCCATAAAACTACGAACTTCTAAGACATTAGCAGGTATCGGCCAATCCATGATAGCACGAATATTCTCTAGATCCATCACAATTCCATCACCTATAATGATGTGTCCCAAATACTTCACCTCTGACTGGAAGAACCCACATTTACTCAAGTTGCCATACAACTGACGGTCTCTCAAGCACTACAATACCTAACATAAATGGACTTCATGCTCCTCAATAGTCTTTGAATAGATCAATATGTCATCCAAGAATACAATGATGCACTAATTGAGGTAAGTGTTAAATACACCATTCATAAAACTCATAAATACTAATGGCACATTGGTTAACCGAAAGGGTACAACCGTGAACTCATAATGCCCATACCATGTAACAAAAGTTGTTCAATGAATATCAGCCTCCTAGATATGAAGCTGATGGTATCTTGACTTAAGATCAATCTTTGAGAACACTCGAGCTCCCTTCATCTGATCAAACAAGTCATCTATCCTCAAAAAAGGATAATGATTCTTCACTGTCACCTTATTCAACTACTAGTAGTCAATGCACAAATGCAGAGAACCATCCTTCTTCTTCACAAAGATGATTGGTGCACCCCATTGGGATACACTAGGATGAATATGGCCCTTGGCCAAAAATTCCTCCGACTACAATTTGAGCTCACTCTCTTCTTAAGTAGTCATGTGGTAAGGAGCTCATGAAATTAGCTCCGCTCCTTGTACAAGGTCAATTCAAAAATCAATGTCACACTGCATTTGTATACCTAGAATCTCATCAAGAAACACATCAACATACTCATGAAGGAGTGGGTGATAATCAAGAGTCATTTAATGGCTCTCAGATTCCTCAAGATCACTAAGAGACATAAGAAAAAACTAGCAACCCTTCCACAGACTTCGCTTCAGTTGATTAGATGAGATCATATGAAGCGAGATTGGTCTTTGAATTCCCAAAAGTTTGACCTACCCACCTATGTCATCAACACACTATACCACCTTATGATGGAAATCGATACTCTCTTGATGGGTAGCTAATCAATCCATTCCCAACACAATGTCATACAATCTTAGAGGTAGAATGCATAAATCCACTATGGTGGTGAAGGTTCCCAAATTCACACTACAACTCCTAACCAATGAGTCAAAAGCCACCTTAGAACCCATGGTTAACTCAACCTACTACCTATCAACCTGATGCATTGCCACTAGCTCACATCACTGAACAAGATATGGTGAAGTGAAAGAATTAGACACACCAAAGTTAGACAAAAATAAAGTTAAAATACCATGCAATGTACCTATAGCCTTGACTACCATATCTTGATGTTCAACTTGATAGTTGTCAACCATTGCAAAGACTCTATGATTCCTACCCACATCTCCTATAGTAGGTGTAGATCTTGTTGTGTGCTTACCAGGTCCTGTAGATGGTTTGATGGAGCACTCAAAAGATCTATGGCCATGCTGCCCACAAGAGTAACAGTTCCTTAAAAAACTAGAACCTATTCCATGACCACCTTGAGTAGCACTAGGGTAAGGTGCACTACCCCTATTAGAATTATGCTGAAAATTCTAAAGGATCGATCCTATTGAGACTTCTGCCCTTGATTCTAGTTATCTCCCTTCTTTCTAGAGATACTAGAAGACTACCAATTCTTTCACCAAAACTTCTTCTTACTCTTATTGTGATAACCACCCTAAGAGGGTTTTGACTGGGCCTAACCCTTCCCTGAGGACTAAGAATATTGTACCTCCTACCCTAAATTCTTTGCACTTTACTTCTAGGAACTAGATTTGCTACTAAAACCTCTAGATAGATTCTCCTTAGCAATTCATGCCTCTCTATACAAAGAATAAGAGTCCTAGGTTGATGCATACAAACTTCTCCAATGAGGGAGTCCTTAAGGCCTCAGATGAAATAATGAGCTAAGAATAAATCCTCATTTTTATAGCATGAATACTACCTAAATTCAAATAATCAAATTTTGTACTGATCCACTATCATGTTTCCTTGCCAGATTGCTTGGAACTCATCAGCATGAGCCTCTCTAGACTGAAGAGACAAGAATCTCTCTTGAAACCTCTTCTCAAAGATCTCCTAGGTGAGATCTACAACACTAACTTGAATCTTCTGACTCTCAATATTCCACCAAATGGATGCATGGTCCCTCAACTACATAATTGCACAATGGGCCCTCATGTTGGTTCAATATGGATACATGGTGAAGTAGCACTCCATTTCCAACAACCAATTCTTAGCATTGAGGCCACTTCCCTTGCCATCATACACTGGTGGTCTGGATTCTTGAAGGAACTTCATGATATCCAACCTAATGGAATCCTCATTGTCATGATCCCTACCACCCCAATGGTTCTTTTTGCCCCTAGGTGGGGTAAGAGAACACTCAAGTTCACATTCCTCCTCTCTGTGCTCTAAATGATGGGAATCTCCATGATGAGATCCCTCTTCTTATTCATGATCCTATCAATGCTCCTCAACATGAGGGCCCAAATGAGAAAGAATCTTCTAGAGTATTGGCAACAATACCCCCATGCCATCCTGATTAATGTTATTACCTCATTCTCCCACTCCATCCTGACATTCCTCTTCATGATTTTCTTACTCTTGAGAAACTCGTTGGTTACCACTCCAACTAGACCTACATGTAGGAGGCATCCCTATGGAGACAACAAGGCAAAATCATAAGAGTCAAAACATGAACAACAAGAGATATCAAAATAACAACATAAAATAATAATGCATAATGGAAACAAAACCATAGTGGAAGCATAATACAAAGATCCCAATGTTGCAACATGGGCTCTGATACTAGTTGTAATGCCCCACCTGGAGATCCTCGGAAACAAGGATGAAAAACACACAAGATTTTTTTTTATTTTTATTTTTAAAGTGTAAATGTATTTGATAACAACATACATGGATCTCAAAGATCACAATGGAAGATTGACAATCATCCAAACACCAACGAATCTCCAAATTCCATAGGTAACCAAAACCACAAACAAGAAAAATAAGAGATCAACCAAGCTAACAGGAAAAAGCTAACTCTTGAAAATTGGCTGAGTCTAAAATCCTAAAGCTCTAAAATTTGGCTAAGTCTAAATTTTTGAACCCATGAAATTTCCTAGTATCTTTATCTTAGCCCATAGAGGTCTAGAACCTATCTCAAATGAATCATCACATTTATTAAAATATATTTTAAGTATAAGGAATTAAATATATGTTAACTTCTACTTGAACGATATATTTTAAACCCTAGAGGACTAACTATGGAAAAACACACAACTGAAATCAAAATGCAACTCCAAAGGATTGGAGAACACCAAAGAGGGTATCCAAAACAACTCCCAAAAATTTTGGGTCTTACCAAAAAGTGCCCACTACCTACTCATACAAGTTTTTGCAATTTCCAAGTGATACTTATGTATACCACTAGGTGATACTTTCCAGTATTGCGCAATACTTCTAAAGAAGCAAGGTGACATTTTCAAGGACTGAGCAATACTTCTCTCAAGAGAGTGTCATACTTTTCAAGTATTGTATGATATTTCTTCAAAGGGGGTGTGATACTTTCCAGTATCACATGAGAGGATCCTAATTGACATGTGATACTTTATTGTATTGTACCATATTGACACATGGTGACCCAGGAAACACAAGAAACACTTAAGGAAAAACAAAAGGAAAAAAAAAAGAATAAAACCTTGACATTAGGGAGTCTCAGATCCACATTTCAAGGCAAGATCACTTGAACCAAATATGAAAAATGGAAAGAACAACAACTAAACATCTAGCAAATAGTAAGCAGTAAAAGTAAGGAAGGAAACATTGCAATAACACAATTAACATTGCAATGAATAAAACAACTAAGTATGTAGTTCCTCCCAACAGTCAATGGCATCATAAGACCATTGTGGGTCCTAGCCATCCCCACATGTAACATCTGAAGCCACTAATTAGATGGTCAGTACTATCATAATAGAGACATCATTACTAAAACATGCTACAACATAAGCATAAGGAAATCTAACATGCTAGAAGTAAAGCATAAGATAATCTTACAAAATAGATAACATCATCTATCACATGCTAATCATCATAATAAAGAATGCATCAAAACTAACATTGTCTAAACATGATAAACAAGCATCCCAATGAAAGCATAAATCACAAGAAAGAATACTTTAGAACTCAAAGTACTGAGTCATAACATCCAACAATGGTTGCACTATAACAATAGACCATCTATGTACAATGGTCCCTAGCAGTGGTGTAGGTAGCTATGCCTCCCAACCACGTGGCACCAATAGGTCCACACCTACCATGCTGATGGAGATAATGATCCAACCAAAAATACACATAAATAACATCTATGGCTAACACACATGCCAAGCAATATAATGACTTAATCCAAGATATAGATAATACATAAACTACAGGTCTTGCTCATACATTTCAATGGGCTACTATGTAGGGACTAACATCATGGAGAGTCACTTGGCATCAAAGATGCTCCAAGCTCAGATCATGTGTGGCAACACTCTCAAGGGACTCCCTTGGAACCATCACATGATTGCGAAACTTTACATTATCTAAAGTTCTATTACCACCCAATGTTTTGTTTAGTTATCACTTATATAAATCTCCCTCTGCCAACCTCTGTTGCCATGTACACTGAGCTGCAAGATAGAAGCCTCCTCCATATGCCACCCTATCCTACCCATGCTCATCCAATGATGAGTACTCATAGGCATGCAAATTTCCAATGCAACCCCAATGCTCATAAATTTTGAAAATACCATGGAAGGTCGAGACCCACAAGTCCTTCGACAATCATACACACACATACTCATGTGTAGCGCACCACCATCATGAAGATCATAACATAAGAACTGGATGAGAACACAAGCATAAAGTCACTCAATTCAAATAGACTCAAGAGGATGGATGCAACATGCATCCCAATGCAATAGAAAGATGCAATAGTGGTTTGACTGATATCCAAATAGATCATGTAGGTCCACGAACCACATTGTGCCAAGAAAATTTGAGAAAGTAAGGTAGCACACAAAATGAGGTAAAAACTTCAAGTTTTGGAATTTTTCCAAAATTAAAACCCTTTTGGCCTTTGGGTGCAAAAACTCTCAAAATCCAAAAATAAATGAAATTGGATACCATATGCAAAAATGGCCAGCATAACAGCTCAAAACCCCAAACCTTCATCCCAAAAACTAAGAAAATGTTCATACCTAACCAACCGAACAAAACCAACAACTAGAAATGGAGGGGAACACTAGTTCTCAACCTCCTAACATACTGCTACAAGAAATGGAAGCTGAAAGGGAGTAAAAATAATAAAACAGGAAGGCCCTACCTAACAACAAAAGAGGCCAAAATTGAAACCTATAGAATAAAATAAATACTCTATCGAAATTGTTGAAAATGATGGCAAAGCAAAAACTCCTTGAGCTAGATCTAATGAGACTGATATTGTGAAAATCTCATGCTCACAACTCCTAGAATGAACAGAAAACCAATCCTTCAGAAGAGGATTTCCATATTAGCTCTCAAATTTCTATTTCTAAAATGTGAGAAGTGAATAATGAATTCATTTTTTCAATACTTATTCATTTTTTGAGTGAATAGTTAGCTATGAAAAATATCCAACTGAAGTAGGTAAACTCCAAATCAACCCAAATGAAAATAGGTTATTATCCATAAAAAAATTCACCTAAGGAAAATTTGCCATAAATTAAATCCGAAAAGATTAAAAAATCCAAAGAAAACTCAAAATCATAGAAAATCACTTAACACTTTTGTGACAATGTGGACTTTTAAATGCATAGACATGCTTACTGGTCTAGTCACATAATGAAAATGAGTTCAAATTTACTAATCACCAAAAGGTTTTAATTAAAATAATTAAAATAAGAATACATCGACCATATTGAGGTGACATTGGCAAAATATGAACAACTGGATCACTAACTTCATGTGCCACTGCCAGGGATATAATTCTTGCACACTAAAATACATGATCAAGTGCAATTGCATATAATATCATAGCCAAAGCAACATGTATTAAAATACCTATTTAATCCATTTACATCACTCACATTCATAGAAAGTGTAAAAATACAAGAATGAAGTAAATAACCATGGTATAAAATTCATCTCATAACATAACCAACAAATATTTCCAATAAACCATACAACTAGATATAATCATAGATCTACTATCATCTCAAAATAGCATCAACATGCAAATATGATAAACTGAACAGTATAGTAGTAAAGCATCTATGGTACCAAATCCAAGTATAACATCTGACTCTTGGGTCATCAGAAAAAATATATAATAAGAGTATCAAGTATCTCTTGAATCAAAATAGACAAGGTAAAGACTACAAACATGAGAGGCACTATAAGTTTTCTATCCTTTTAAGGCCTAAGAGGTGTTTAATGTTTCTAAAACCTTTGAGCAAGTTCAAATCTGCATTTTTTCTTATGTGTCAAACAATGATAGGTAGCATAGTTTGCATTTGAATATCTTGCACCCACTAATGTTTCATGAGTCACTAATTTGGGAGTGTTTAGTATGAATATCAAAGAACCTATGTTTTAGATTTCAATTCATGCTGACATTTTTTGACTAGGTTTTGAATCCCTCAAAGTCAGTTGTTTATTATTGTCATGTTGTTGTAAATTGTTCAAAATTCTGGGAGGCTCTATTTGACCTGTTATAACTTTGACCTAGTTGACCAAAATGAGATAATTTATTTTTCATTACATTCTAGAGGTCAAAGACTTGTTATATTTTATATTTGAGCTTATGGTGAATCTATTTGATTAGTCTTTGAACGTGATTCCAAGTGCAATTTGTAAAGTTTTACTGGTGTCCAAAAGTTTAGATTGATCAAAAATCCTATTCAGGATATCCTAACTCAGATTCAATGATAGATGAGACCAAATGGATTGTACCACTATGTTCTACTCTAAAAAAAATTTAAGTGTGCTAGTTTTAAAGGCTTCATGAATCCGTTTGTCGGGTCCATTCTATTTGAGAAAATCATAGTTCAACCATTGTTTCTAGTCTTGCAATTCCAAGTACCTTTGAATGCTTGCCAAATGAACCCTATTATTTTTCATGAGCCCAAATCATAGATTTATATTCTTCTCATGATAGTGAATAAGTGATCTTGTTTTTGTTCCCCCAAGTATGAGTTTGACCTATTTTCAAAGCCAAAACTGAGTGCATTTTATGATTTTCTAACATGTTTACTTGCAGGAAGTTTTAAGTGAGAAATTTTGACAGTCAATATTTTTTGACCCTGAAGTCATCATGAGATGAGAACTAATAGGGTAAGATAATGTGGAATAAAGAATCAATATGTTAGATCTCAAGGCCAGGTTGTTGGTTTTGGTCAATTTTTAAGGCCAGTCAGAGGACCTCTTGGCACGAAATTTACATTTTGCATGAGGTGTTAAAATGAGTTTTAAATGGTAAATAAATGATTGATTTGGAATCTAGTTAGTATGACAATCTTAATAATTCAATCTGATAGTTTAGATGTTTCAAATAAAATAAAAATTAGTCAAACCCAATTTGGGGATCAATAGAGTTCAATAGATTGATAAGGTATCATGGAATTTTCAAGATGATTAAAAGGGATTAGAATGAATTTTATTTATTAAAATATCATAATCCAAAGGTCATATAGGTGATGGCGGTGTGATTGGGGTATGAAGTTATACTTTTTCTAACTAAGTACTGAAGACATTTGTTTCAAAATGTACACCATTTTTTAATTTTTTGAAAATGGATACTTGGGATTATACAAACAATCAATACTAGAGGGATTTGAAAAGACCGAGGAAGGCCTATTTTTTATACCCATCAAGTGCCACATTTTATTGAAAATACAAAGAATTGAATATGAAAATGGATGGACTATCTGTCAAGTTTATAATTTGTTTCTATTAATCAAGAAGACGTCATGGTGATGGGTAATCAAATGCATTGGAGAAAATTGTTGAAGATTGATGCTTATTACTTTGAGGGTCTTGCCCATTTCAGGAAATATTATTGTTCCAAATGCACATGCCTAATCCTTCATTTTATTTTCAGCCACTCCTTACAATTAGCCCATTAGAACACCCCACTCCACTAGGTGTAAGAATGTTAAATAAATAATTGTTGCAGTCAAGATTTGAGCAATATACAAAAAGTAGGTAAAACTTTTTAAAAAGGGATCCTTGGTGGTTTAAAAGAAAAGGAGAAGCTCTATGGCAAGAGAAATCTATGATGTTGAGGAGATGCCTAGCTCCATAGTGTGGAGAGAAGAGAAAAGCTCAACAATGAGGAGATGTAAAAGGACCATGGTGGCAGAAAAGTTTGAAAACCAAGCCACAAAAGGAACAGAGATCCATCCATGGCAATGACAAGTGGAAGATGGCTACATAGGAGGAAAAAGAAAATATAGCTGACTATTCACATGATCAGCTCATGTGCCACCTACCCTTGCATATGCAAAGAGGAAATTAAAACACATGAGGGAGTCTAAACAAAGGAGGGAGGAAGAAGATTGATTCTAGAACGAATGCATCACCCTGATTTTCCTTGCCAATCTAAGATCAACATGTTTAGCAGAATTTTTTGAGCTATTTTCATACAAAAGGCACAACTTGACTAATCTGTACACCAATATTTACTTCTCAATACCCTCCATTCTACATAGACTAACTCGATGGATTGCAGTGTTGACAAAAATTGATAAGAGGAAATTGACAATAGCATGCATGCATCTCAATCTAATAAATGAGTCTCCAATCTAATGAATTGGATTTCTCTGATGAATGAACCTCCAACTAGCATCTTAAGCTACTAGGTAAAGTTGATAGATTAGGAATTTGAAATCACACAATGAACAATGCTAAAGAATGTAGTTTTTTCTCAAGGATTTTAAATAAGCAGCCTTTTGGTTCTATAAATACTAAAGCACATGATCCTATAGTGTCTTGCAGATGTGGACTTTTGGAAAGCCACAAGGCTCGCATCATGGGGCCCATTTCTTAGTGATATAGAAGTAATTTTGATAGAATGTGTAGATGACTAGATAATGATGTGATAGTGACTTGGACCATCAAGATGAACTAGAAGATGACACATGGGAGCTTGACAAAAATTCATAAAGTGACATGTAGAAGTGGTCTTTAGATCTGGTATAGATTTTGAGATGATGATGTAGCAAGAAAGACACATGTTCCAATGTCACATTCTCAGAAAATATGTGGTAGTTGCTAACTATAAATGTGAGAATTTGACATGTTGACTAGTGGCACTAGGTGATGATGTGGCAATGAGAAAGTTAGTTCACAAGGTTGTGACACATGTTAGATCTGACAAACATCACATTCTCATGAAATAAAGTTGCTCACTAGTTAGAAAATGTGAAAATGTGATGATGGACCAGATTGTGACATATGGCATTGTGTTAGGAGCCCATGAATAGTTCTTCTAGAAAATCAGCAAGTGCTATGTGGCGATAGAACTTGACTAATGGTGTGTTAACATGTGTCAAGGGTGGTCAAAGTAGGTTGACCCATATTGAGAAACAAAAGGGAAAATTCAAATGTGTAGAATTTTAATATTTTATTATTTCCTTTTTGAAGCACTTACATGAATCATTTAAGTTTTTTAAGGGTTATAAACTATAGTTCTAACTTTAGGCCAAAATTAATTTTTTTGAAATAGTGCAAACTTGAGGGTCATGCCAGGAACCTAAATTTCAATTGGACATTCTGGGCATTTTCGATGCACCAACATAGCACTATCATATACCATTTAAACTGAGAGAGAATATAGTTTCTATATTTGAGGTTTGTTTTTACATAGGAAGCCATGTATTTGAGTTATTCTTGGTTTTGTACTAGTGCCTATTTTTAACCTCATTTAGTTAAGGCAGTTCAGATCTGATTTTTGGTAAAATGATGAACTAGATGAATACCAAATGCAGTAGGGATGTAATTAGGGACAAATTTTCTCACCTACAAATCAATTTAGTGAATTATTTATTAGTATTTTAGATCCATACCTAATGGTTTTATCATAATAGGGTATTTCATCATTAGGAAGAGATATTTTGAGTTTGTTACACATAATGATGAGATTCATATCAGATTTTGGTTATAGAGAGAAAAGAGAAGCTTTGCAATAGAATAGAATGGAGATTCAAGTGGACATGTGTCATTCCCATATCAAATCTAGTTTCTTCTTCCTTTCCTATATATTCCTCTTTCTCTCTAATTGTAAGGATTCTATTTTATTAGATACTTTTCACCACTCTGTTACCACAAGGATTGTTCTGGTTTTGGAGAAATTTTCTCATTATTGTGATACCAAGGTTGGTTCTAGCTAGTCTATGATACCACAAGGTTGGATCCAGAGCTATGATTCCATCCTATAGTTTTGAATTTAGGCCAAAATTATTTTTTTGAAATAGTACAGACCTGAGGTTCATGCCAAGAACCTAGATTTCAATTGGACATTCTAGGCATTTCTGATGCACCAACATAGCACTATCATATACCATTGGAATTAGGAGAAAATGAAATTTCTATATTTGAGGTTTGTTTTTACATAGGAAGCCATGTATTTGAATTATTGAGTGTTTCATACCAGTTGCCTATTTTTCAACCTCATTCAATTAAGGTAGTTTAGATCTAATTTTTGGTAAAATGGTGAACCAGATGAATACCAAAGGTAGTAGGGATGTAGTTAGGGACATATTTTCTCACCTCCAAATCAGTTTAGTGAATGATTTATTAGCATTTTAGATGCCTACTTGATGGTTTTATCATAATAGGGTTTTTCATCATTAGGAAGAGATACTTTGAGTTTGTTATACATAATGATGAGATTTATATCAGACTTTGGTTGTAGTGAGAAGAGAGAAGCTTTGCAATAGCATGGGATGGAGATTCAAGTGGACATGTGTCATTTCGATATTAGATCTAGTTTCTTCTTCCTTTCCTATATATTCCTTTTTCTCTCTAATTTTAAGGGTTCTAGTTTATTAGATACTTTTAACTACTATGTTACCACAAGGATGGTTCTATTTTTGGAGAAATTTTCTCATTGTTGTGATACTAGGGTTAGTTCCAGCTAGTTTGTGATACCACAAGGTTGGATCCAGAGTTGTGATTCCACTATTCTTCAACTTTCTCTCTTGTATGAACAATAGTAAATGAAGTTAATGTATATAGTTCTAATCTATTCAGTAGTTTTATGGGTCATTTGCATTCATCTTGAATGTATAGTTTCAAAGAAATGAATACAATGAGCAAGAAACTTCTTAGTTTCATTCTAATTCTCATTTCCTATCTCTATAATTTGCAATGTTTTGTGGTTTAGGGACAAAGAACATAGACCCTTTTGCATCCCCTTAAGTGTCATGCCCAAATTTTATAAGGCAAAACACAACCAACAAATTTTATTTGTAAAGTGAACTAAAAGGTGTTACCAATAGACCTATACATGTTTTATCATGAATACTTTATCAAACTATATTTGGAGTATAATAACTCATGTTTTTTCAAGGATATTAGGATATCACTTATTTGATTAACGAGTATGAAGTAATTCTAATAACATCTGGGAAACTACAACCATATCCTAAGGTTCATGGGGAGAATTCTAGTGTATAGTTTGGAGGTAATGATTCTAGTTGGTGTAGGAGGATTTGTTTCATACGAACATTTTAGACTACAAGTTTTCAAGGGGAACAATTAATTTTTTTTTAATATTTGTTGAAAATCTAATCCATCACCTAAAAGCTAGATGATGTTACTATTTTGGTTCCACATCCTAACCTTGTAATGAGATGTTACATATATAGGTGTTGAATGCCAATCCCTTATTGATATATAACTTAATGATCTGCAAATGTGTAGTAACTTCCATTTAAATAGATTTTTACATTCCTAAATTTGTTCCTTAATCTCTTCAGTGTCCTATCAATTAGGTTGCTAATTTAATCATTTATTATATATTTTTATTAGGCAAGAGCCTATAACACAATGGTAAATTGTTAGCCTCTTATCGAAGAGGTCTTGGGTTTGAATACATACCCACTCAATAAATAATAATAATTAATCACAACACATAATAATGAATCTTGACTTCAGCCTCTTATAGATAAAAAAATGAAAAATTATATATATTTATTTATTTGATTTTTTAAAAAAATTATTTGTTTATTTTATTTATTTTTTTATCATCGGGTGACCACAAGAAGTTGGGTCACAATTCTGCAGAAGTCAGATCCATGAAATTGTACTTCTCAGAAACAGATACCCGATTTTTTAAAAATCAGGTACCCAGTTCTAAAATTAATCTTCTGGCACCCAAGCCAAATTTTACAAATCGGGTACCCGATATTGAAAACCAAATCAGGTGCCTAAGCTGCTCAAATATCGGGCGCTGACCTTTTTACAAATTAGGTACCCGAGTTTTAAAAAATTGAGTACCTAATTGGTAAAATTTTATATATCCGCTTTTTTGGTATTTCTGAGGTCATTTTCATGACCTCAAAAATGGGAGCCTGATTAGAGATGCATATGGGAGCCCGATTTTCAGCCCTACCGACTACCCCATTGCTGCTAGTTTTTGATACACTAGGTAGTTTAATATGTTTTATACTATTTTACTTTATTTTTTTCAATTTTCAATTTAATATGTATGTTAATTTATTATTTTTTAACTTTTAATATGCATGTAAAATTATAAATTTACATTGTTAATGAACTTAGATGTTTAAATTTTTGTATTTGTTAATTAAAATATAGTTTCGTAAATGTTTATTTGAAAATTATTATTTTAGATGTTTTGAAATGTATTTAATTTATGTATTTATTACAATGTTAAATGATTAGATTAGATGTAAATTCATTGTTTAAACATGTAATTTTACAAATAAATATAACCTCGACCTAAAAGCATATAACCTCAACCTAAATTCATTGTTTAAACTATAATCTCGACCTAACCATATAAATAAAACCCTAAACATATATAAAGTACTTAATCACATAACAACCTGCCAAGGGATCCAAACAAAAAACTTATAGTATTTAAAATGATTTTACTTAAATTGTATTGTACTTTATTTCATGGATCAAAAATGAATGATGTAAACTATTTTATAAATGTATATTCTTTCAGCCTTTCATACCTTGTGACATGTATAGTGGATGATTGTGCATTTCGAATTAATTTGCCAAGTGGCATTCAGAACAAATGTATATAAATTATTTAAATGGATTGAACTGAAGTAGTTAATATTCTTTCATGTGGATGTGTTATTTATTTTACTTTTAGTAGTTTATAATCATTTAAAAATGAAATGTAAATGTGCTCATTAAGGAATGCAATCTCTTATGTTTTTAATAAATGTAAATTATTGTATGTATGTTATTGCTTGCTTAGTAAAACTTTTGATTAGTTCTTTGGATCCTTTGGCTGGGCGTCATTTAGGATTAACTATAATGTCAATTTGTATTGATTTTAACTCTAATCATAACCCTTACTATCATCTTAACCTTAATCTTAATTTGCTAAAACCTACACCAGGTAATATATAAATAATTAAATAACTTTCCTATCTTACCTTGAGTACTAATTTTATAAATGTCAAACCCTAAGATTGAAAGGTAACCCTAGCCCTTAACTAATTAATATTATACTTATAAACCAAATTGAATTAAACCATGATCATAAACCTAATTATATATCCAACTTAAGAGTAGAAACCTTGAATTTAACCTTAAAAATCCTTTCCCCAACCATTAACCAAATTGAACCATTACCCTAGAAGATTGAACCAAGTTAAACGTTGACCTTAAGATTAAACCAAACCACCCTGAACTAGAACTCAATAATATATTGAACACTTTAAAAAAAAATTCAAACCTAACTTTTTTGAATTAATATTGGTTTTTAATCTAAAAGCTCTAACTATAATTCTATATCTAAAACCAAATTTAGCACTTGAAAACTTAATTCAATTTATTAACTCTTGTCCTAATTGAAACCTAAGCATGTAAATCTAATCAAACAGTACAAACCAAATTAAACCCTAATCCTAAAACTAATTAAACATTGATATCAAGGTCTCAAAATAATACATCATAAAAAAATTAGAAGAGACTTGAATGAATAAGGCATCTAATTAAGTAACCCTCCCTAACCATCAAGAGGTGGAGGTGTCTGCATTAGTGCGAGTAGGAGCCCGGACTAGACCCTTGGATGCCTAAGAATATATCTAAAGAAGTGAATAACTTGTCTTTCCACTGGATGCCTAAACCTTTATATCCTAAGTGAGTATTCATCATGTAATATCTAATTGGAGGGTATGGAAGCACTCTAACACCCCAATTCCTAACTAGATAATTATGTTAGGGTGGACTAATTTCTATTTATCTTGGGTTGGAAGTGGCTAAAATAATTTTTTGGAGACTAGAGATTCCCCTATTTGTTTCCTATTTTCCTATATGGGTAGCCAAAATGTTTATTACCTTTGCAGAATGGAAAGCCACATAACAAAATATTTCCTTATTCTATAAAAAGAAATACCCACCCCCTAGTGATATATATAGTAAGATCTTTTTCCTAATTTTACTATCAATTTTTTTGGTTAGAAGATGATGATAGTTCAAAATGATTTAGAAGATAGGCATAAAATGAGAACCATCATTACTAGAATGAAGATGCATTATTCCAAGTGATAAAACCATTTCTATCATAAATCAACTCCTCCATCCAAAAAATTAGTAATGAGAAATCCCTACGTCAAGTAATCAATGGAGGGCTCATAAAATTGATCAAGTGATCAACAGAGGGCTCATAAAATCCCTAGGTCAAGTAACCAATTGATCCCTAAGGGGAGATAAGAATCTCATTAAAAATTAGAGACATGACACTCCTAAATAAATATCATACAAAAAAATTATTGCCAAGGTCTTAGCCTCTAGACTAGAAGATATCCTAACCAAGATCATTAACCCTACACAAAAGTGTTTTGTTAAGGATATTTATGCATATTGGAGAACTTGATAACCTATTGGAAGACTTTGGATTGAGAAACATTTCTAGGATAGAGTATAGGCATGCTCAACTAATTGATTATGAAAATGTCTACAAAAGAGTGGAATGGAGTTTCACTATGATGATGTTGCAAGCCCTCCATCCAATATTAAATGTCAAATGGTGTCCTCTCTTATGATTGGTGTCAGGGTTTTAGTAAAGAAATTAATGGGGTTAGATCATAATTTTTAGGACTCTCTAGATCAATTATGAAAGGGTGTCCTCTTGCATCCTCTTTATTTTTTATTGTTGAACATTGAATCATTACATTATCTCCTTAGAGATAACCAGTTGTCTCTAAAAGTGAGAGGATCTACTCTCCAAATAATTAACAAGTATCTCACGTACATAGTTTGTTGATAATATATTTGTATTCTTTTTAATCTAGAAGAGTGCAACATGAGTCATTTAATGATCAAATTGGACCTCTTTTCTTTGTATCGGTAGTAAGATTTATGTCTCTACATCTATCTTATTGGGGCTAAATATTGAGTCCCCTACCTTGTGTAGTAAATATGGTATTGGATGGAGATTTCATAATTAAGTGGTTAGGTACCTAGGGATTCGATTTGTAGTAAACACTAACATATAAATGAAATGTGCCTTTATATCAACAAGAAAATCTTTGGAAAACTCAACAACTAGAACTCTAATTACCTCACTTTGGTTGGTAGAATTCATGTTAAAAGATTCTCTCCTTGAATATTGGGCGTAAGTTTCTCTTCTTCCTGCTCATTTTATTTAAATCAATTTGGTCTTCTATATAAATCTATTAGGAACATTTTGTGGATAGCCAAGGGATTACTATGGTAATAAAATGGATAGCCAAAGCTTCATAAGGTAATGAATTATGGATTATGATTAGAATTAGGATTATTAAATGGTTAGGGATAGGGTTCACATGTATTAGTTCATTACTTGACATGATCTACACTTATAGTTTGCATTAAAAAGCGGATAATAGTTAGGATTCAAACTGCAATCATAAATATTTTTTAATCAAATCATAATTCTATCTCTAAGCTTTCATTAGATAATTGTAACCTTAACTCTCGTCTTAATGCCATCTATTATATATCCTATAAAAAATAGGACCATAATAAATATCCGAAATAGGTAAATATAATTTTAACTAAAACTATAATCCTAGGTAAGTTCCCTAACATTAAAGGATCGCAATCATTATAATAATCTTAAGCCTAGCCATCATGAAAACTATTAACATAACAAAATTGTAAACCATAACCTTGTCATAATCTTAACTTTGTTTCATCCTAAGACATGAACATGTATAATCCATAATGAGTTCATACAATCCCCCAGTGTCACAAAATAAGTGTACATGAAAGAAAAATTAGCTTAGTGGCTCCTATTTTAAGAAAGGAAACCTTGAACTAACCTAGATATATTTTTTTGGACTATTATGATTAGACATTTGACTTAAGTGTTTAACTTTATTTATTTAATTGATATGATTTTAATAAAGATATGCACATTTGTATAGATCTAGTTGATAAATTTTAGATTTAAATTTTATTAAATAGTAATTTTGTCATGTATTATGTTGTGATGTATTTTTCTCATGTTTTATGTTTTATGTTGTTTAAATATATATGTAGATTATACTTGATGGACCCACCGCCACCCCCTCCCCCTTCCATACCCCCACTTTTGCCCCCTCCATCTCCACCTCCACCTCCACCTCCACCTCCACCTCCACCCACACCTCCACCACCCATTGCAGATGAGCTCTATGAGACCATGAGGTGTAACCTCAACGACCTCATGAGTGATATAGAGGCTATCCGACATGAGAGGCACACCCCCCCCCCCTCACCTACTATGTCTTGCAGATAGCATGCAAGGCGTGGTTGACTCCATCCATCATTTTGACATCGATTCATTTAGATCATGGAGGGAAAGCATGCATTCCTTCTACTCTGATGGCTTATCATACAGAGAGGTTTATAACCTGCATATAGGTAAGGGGAATTTTTAACATTATTTTGTAAACCCTAAGACGAGTAAACCAAGTAGTGATAAGAAGCCTCACATTTCTATTAGGTGGTGTACACATCCGCGCATAGCAGCACATTTTTGGGAGCAGTGGTGTATGGTATTTGACCATCCAACACATGCTAACCATGAGGTGCCCATGTACTTCCTTAAGAATTTATGGGCTGAGTTTGAGTTGGGTTTGAAACCCAACTATTTTGATATGAAAGCATTTCAGGGGGTTGGTAGAGGGATGCCTTAGGATAGGCCTAGGGCAAAGCTGAGTGACAGAACGAAAAACCGCAGGTGAGCTGAGCCCCTTGTACCTCTTCCTGCACCTGTTGTGCCTGCTCCTCACCATCATCATGCAGTTTCATCTACTTTTACCCATTTGAGTGCCCTTTCGGGAAATTTAGTACAGTAGTGGATGCAAGCAGTACATGCTCCTCCACTTGGACATGTTTGTACTAGCTGTGGAAGCATATGCACAGGCCCCCAAAGTGGTCCTGGTGCAGCACACGATGGCCATTATGCTGAGGGTGCAAATTTTGATGATGATGTATACGCTGCCCGTGGTGATGGTAGTGACGAGATAGACGTGTCATTATTTGTTGACCTCATGTAGCAGGGAGAGCCTGGAGAGAGTCAAGAGCAGCAAGTAAAACTTTAATTTTAATATAAATATAAAGTGCACATAATTATTTACTTTCAACATACATGTGTAATTGTATTAACTATATTAATTTGTACTTTTCAAATAACAGAGGATGGATGATACTGTTCCTCCTAGGAGGCAGTATAGTCTTTTTTTGAGACCTACAAACGTTGACGTCCCTTATACAGTATGCACTTTGAATTACACTGTAAAAATGTACATTCAAATTTGAATTTAATAACATGTGCTCATATGTTCTTTTTATTTGATTTTGTAGAGATTGTTTGCATCTACACATATTGATGTTAGTACAAGTCCTACTCCAATTACCACTGAGGCACAACCTCAAATACATGCAGTATGAACTTTTGACTGAAGATAAATAATTTGTATTATTTTTATGTATGTACACTACTATTAACTTATAATTTGAACAATTTTGACTCACATATATATATATATATATATTATGTGTTTTGATTTTACGAACAGGAGCATGGATATCATACTCATCCATACAAGCCTTGGTATAGCATATTTTCAACTCCATCTTATGATTATCGTGCTAGCATACCTGTAGAAACATCTATGACATTGGCTACCACTTAGGTATGATATATACATGTTAAATTTATAGTGTATAAAAAATGTAGTGTACAAATTATGTACTTTGTAATTATTCATGTATATTTAATTTTGACTAAACGTTTATGTATCCATAATTTTAGGACTATGTCACCATGAGTGTTGCTGAGAGCATAGGACTTAGCTAGATGGAAGTACCTACATTGTCATTTGAGGTCAGTATTTTGATTTATGTACAGAATGTATAGTTCATTATGCTCTAAAATCAAATTAAAGAAATGTATGTATTGTAAATTACAGGACCTCACCACTGCTCCATTTGGTAGTTTTGACAGTGCACCTCCTCCCGTTACTGAGGGACACCCATCTCATGTGGTATAATTTATTTTATTATGTAGTGAATATTTAATTTATTTGCAAGCAGATTTTGAGACCTATTTCAATTAATCATGTACATGATCAGACGTGCCTCATGTTACACAAGGTGATACATTTACCTCACAGGGTGTCCTACATGACGAGACGACTCATATTACACATGATGATCCATCTGAGTCCTCTTCACGTGGAGCAAAGAGGACATTCGATCAGATAAATTAGGTCTTTTTGGAACCTATAGATTGTATTTTTATATGTATATATTATTTATGATGTATACACTTTTTGTTAGGATAGTTAAAACTATATGTTGGACTATGTATTTTTTCACTTCATAGATCATGTTATGATGTATGTTAGACCATGTACTATTTTTTACGACTTCTTATCATGCTTGTGTATGTAGTACATATATTACTATGTTTCACCATGTTTTAAGTATATCCAAACCATTTTCTTTATTCTGACATATTGTATTCATGAACATATGACACATTTTGTAAGTATATATGCAAGATGAACAATAATTTTAACTATCTATAGAGCATTATTGGATAAATATCACATCAAATTTATGCATTGAGATACATACAAATAAAATTGACCTACTAGATTAAAAAATGTATTGATAACGTACCTAACAATGTATCATAAGTGATCTTAATGTGTTGTTTGGTAATGTAATACTCATTATCACCTAATAAGACCTATTATGTGGTAGTAAACATATGAATACCTATCATAGCCTATAACAGACATAACATGACCTATTAGGACTCCCATGTCCCCTTAAGACACACATGTATGGATAACGTACCTAAGAATGTACATCATAAGTGATCTTAATGTGTTGTTTGGTAATGTAAGACTCATTATCACCTAATAAGACCTATTATGTGGTAGTAAACATATGAATACCTATCATAGCTTATAATAGACATAACATGACCTATTAGGACTCCCATGTCCCCTTAAGACACACATGTATGGATAACGTACCTAACAATGTACATCATAAGTTATCTTAATGTGTTGTTTGCTAATCAATACAATGAGTAATGATCTAACATATAATCAATACAATGAGTAATGATCTTTAAATTATCATGTGCAAGTGACCTGTTTTTAATATTACAATCAATAGTAATTTGAAACTTCAAACAAAAATTAATTTAAACATGCTTGAATGTAAAAGTAATGAAACAAAATAGGAGGTCATTACTTAAATTGACAATTAATTTATAATTTATCAAGTGCACATACCTTTAACTTTCAAATAGAAGTAAACTCTCATTTTTGAATTAGTTTGTACAACATATTTCACAATATATGTAAGACAATGTTAGTGATATATTTATAGTTCAGTGAACTCATTTGAAACATAAAATAGGTTGAACACATCTCTTCAAATGAGGTCCTGTAAAATAAAAATGTAAAACAAAAACACACATGTTAATAAACACATAAATTAATATTCAAGGTATCTGAACTATGTAAATATATATGTGTAATTTGTATGTACTTACTATGTGAAATTGCACAAGATGTTGATGTTCGATCCACTTTAACATTTAAATTTGCATAAATTGTAATTGAGACCTGAATAAGAGGTATATAAGTTCTCTAAATTGGTATTGACAACACAAACATACATGTAATTAAATTATATAAGTACATATATATATAAATAATACAATAATGAAAAAACTTACGTGTGTTTGATTTAAATGTAGTCATCCCACTGTACCATCTGCATCCTCTCTCTTTTGCAATGCATCTATGATTGTCTCATGCTCATCCATTGAAATTGTCCATAATAGCTTATTGGTGGGTCTCTCTTTGTATCTTTCTAATTTGATATTTGTTGCCACAACCAAATGAGAATAGTGTAAAATCTTCTTTTTAGTTTGGTAGTCTTCAAATGTTGGCAAACCATTCCTTCTTGTTAGGTATCTACGTAGCCAGGTGCCAGCTACAACAACAGACTCAATTGGATACTCAAAACCATCATCGTCTACTTGATGACATGTCAATTTTTTCTTAGGTTCCACACATCTAGCTAGCCAATACTCAGTCTGTTCATCATTATCACTAGGTGCAATAACAACATAAACATGTCCTACAAGATAAGATAAAGTATAGAAACACTTTAATCATATGAGTGTACATATGCAAAGTATATAAATTGAAGCATGAGATCGCAAAAAAATCTAATTAAATTGTGCATACCAAGTTCTATGAGGTCTGAAATACGATCATAGTCTTCTGATGCAAAAGTAGTTCATTCTGGCCTTCATTTACTATATCATCTTCAAAATGCATGTCAGTAGGTGCTAATGATATTTGTTGCCAATCTTCAACCCATTCTGTATTCTCACATTCTTCCCATTCACCTGCAAGACAAAATTGACAAAAACAAGCAAGCTCCCTAATCCATATAGTCCAAGTGCTAGAATTTGAACTCCTAAATGAATACCATTTAGCTGAACCACTAGTTGTATCACAATCATATCTTGAAGGGATATTATTTTCTTCAACTAGGTAGAAGAAACGTTTGATTGTAGAGTTTTGACTTTATCTTGTGTATAAATATTTGTTACACCATTCGACAATCTCATGTGCATTTTTGAATTTAGCTTTTTCCTCAAATTTTAATTGCTCTTTAATAAGGACTCTCTTCACACATGCACCAACACCATCATGTTCTCCTTTACCATGTCTAGCCTCAAAAAATCTCCACACATGTTGGATGTTAGTTTGCTTATGTGTCCTACTCAACCAATAGAACATTCTAGCATTATCGAATTGTCCTGTACAATTATTTGACCATGTCCAATGTTGTGTCATTTGAATTTGTCTCTCTTTTAAATTATCATAAAAGACCTTGAAAAAATATTGGACAAACTCATATGAATGGAGTTTATTATCACTTAAATAAAAATGGTACTCTCAATATTTTTTGATCCTCCTCTGTACTATCAGGTGCATGCCTATAAACTATATGAACATAAATTGTTACTTGCACTGAATTCTAATATTGTGATTGTACCTCTTCTTGCGATGCAAGCATGTAGTTCTCTGCAAAGTCAACAACTGAAAGTATAGTACCAATTGGAAATGTATTCTTACATATGCAAAATTGTCCATCAAGCCATCTAGAATATTGAGAGTGTTTAACATATTTTGGTATGATCAGACTCTTAAACTCATCCATAAATGCATGACAACTAACTTTATCTGTAACTAGATCAAACCTTCTTCCAATCTTCCGATCCTTCAATGGATATTCAATAGTTTTGAATCTTTTTACCTCAACTAATTGTTGTCCAAAAGTAGTCAAAGAATTTTCATGCACACATTCATCTAACAAAGAAAGATTGCCACACATATCACATGTACTAAAAAGACATGCATTGAAAAGAAAGTATTGATCATTAGGTGGATCACAAAACAAACCTTATATGAAATCTTTTATAATTTGAGGTGGTATTTTTATACCACATTCTTGTAACATTTCTTTACTATGCATGGCACCACATATAGATTGAAATACATCATAATGGTAACGAAATTGAATATGAGTTTTACAACAACATGTGATTCTTTTCTTCTTAATCATTACATACCATGGTTTACACTTTTCAAAAGATCTTTGACTAATGGTTATATTTAATACCTTACCATCTACAAATTTTTTAAACAATTCAGTTTGAGTCATGTCCAAAAGGTGTTTAGGATGTGGATCATGTATTTTTGACCCAATTCTCAATTTAAGAACATCTCTTGAATTAGGTGATACTCTTGTATTATCATGCGAAAAATTTTCAATCAAACTTCTAATTTCACTAATAAGTTTCATATCACATCTCAGGAGTCTACCACTAGAAGTCCATAAAATATTTGTTGGATCACATTCAAAGTTAACCCTTCTTTTTATAGCTCTTTCTAAAGTCTTCTGATTCACATTAATATATCCACTTATGTTGGTAATCAATCTTTTGTCAGATGTTGATTTGTTAACTAAAGTTGTTGTTATTGCTCGTCGTGTTGCATTCTTATCTTTAGACTGACTTCTCTTTCCAATAACATCAAAGGCACTAGCAACAGTGGATACAACTTGTTTTAAAGACTCATTCTTATTCTTGGGTTTTGCATACATTCCCAACCTTCTCATTACTTTTCACATTTTAGACATTTTAATTAGTTGCAACATTAGCTGTCATTGAAACTCAAATTTCTTATTATAAAAAAAATGCCTATACAATCTATTAGCATGTGTCCTAATTTGTCTCCATGAAACCAATCCCTCAAAATTATCTAACACATCATTAGGAATATGAAAATTATGTTTAGACACTTTACTATCATCCTGACATGTTTGTTCAGTAGTTGGTGTTTCTATGTCTACATTCATGCAATTTTTATTTTCAGACACTTTACTATTTTCACTGTTATTTGGGATTTGAATATGATTTTCAAATTATCTTGGTATTTCTTTCAGTGTAGGCATTTCAATTGGAGTGTTTTGTGCATGATCATTTGACAATTGCTTCTCATGAAGAAAATTTAAATCGTTTAAATCATAACCTGCTTCTAAGAAATTACCAATTTCATCATGAGAGAAAATTCAAGGGTTTGGAGACACACCTATATTGAATGCATGATTAGAATATGCACCTAAATTTTCTTGTATTGGGTTCTCTTCTTTGACCTCTTCATCCATCGTGGTATCCTCAATTTCTTTCTCCTTTGAAACATTGTTCAAGTCTCTAATTCTCCGTCTTCTCTCTCGTTGACGTTGTGCTTCATTCTCTTTATTTGTTGCAATCTCCTCATCTGTCAGAACTCTTGCTTTCTTCTTTCTTCATTGTTTTGATCCCATGTTTGCACCAATTTTGAATTTGAATCAGTAGCTTGCAAATTGTATAAGAGGACAAGAAAATAGAATAAGCGTGACAAAATTCAGTGTTACAGGTCAAAACTATTGTTCAATCATTTCAATCATTGAAATTGGGTTAGTGGGGCAGCTTTTGGGGCCCAACGGGTACATTAGAAATGGGTACCCAATTTCTTAAAAATTGGGCACTCAATTCTTAAAAAATTGGGTACTCGTTTATAAATTGGGTACCCAATTTTTAAAAGAATTAGGTACCCAATTTTCAAAAAGTTGGGTACAATGGTTCAAAGCAATCGGGCACCCAATTTTTGAATAACAAATCAGGTGCCTGATTCGTGAGACATGAGCGAAAATTTGGTATGGCTCCCGAATTTTGCATGGGGTTTTGCCTTGGGGAAAGGCATGGCATAGGCTTGGTCCCACCAAGCCATGCCTTTGTGATCTTTTTTTTTTCTAAGGCATTTATCGACAATTTCTGATATTGTCATAATTTTTTTTATAGTCATTCCTATTGAATTTTTTGATAAGACAAAAACCCATTATAGGTCTTACTATTCTGATTTCAAAAATGTAAATTTTATAGTGTTATTAGTTTATTTTCTATTTTTTCATTATTTATTAATTAAAACTATCTCCTAAATGTTAAAAAGTGACATTCACTAAAACTTTAATAACTTTTTTATTTTATAATTTTTCTTAAATTAATTTATATTTCATCAATCTACATACAATTCTTTTGATGTTAAAAAAAAAAGAAAAAAATGAGATTTTGATCAAATTATGTGGTCTGTACACAAGAGGTTTTAAAATTTACCTTTATAGCTAATTAATAATTAATAATAAAAAAATTATTCAATAAAAAATTAAGAAAAAATATTGTCATCAATCTTAGGTGTATTAGGTAACTCACTTTAAAAGGATTTGCAAAAATTCATTTATTTGTGTCAAATTATGATGTTCGTACACGAGCATGGTATGGTCTTGAAATAGGCATTTTGAAAAAGTGGTTTTTAAAGATCCATACCAAAAAAATAATCTATCATATGGGTGCACAAATAAATTACATATTCAAAAACTAGATTCTAAACACTAAAAATTTTATTTCTGGAGTTTTTTAATATTCAATCTCTAAATACCTCAAATTTTGACATCAATTGACAACAAATTTCAAAAACAGGAAAAACACTTCCACTTTTTTGCCAAAAGTGAGACCCAACTTCTTGCACTGACCCCATCATAACTATTATTATATTCACTTAGAATTTCAATTGAATATGCACATAATAAGGTATCTTCATAATTTATACTAACCCTACATAGGGTATTATCTATATTAATTGATGCTTAATACCCATACTTGCAAGTATGCATCACTCATCAAAAGAAAAAAATATCCATTAATGAATTTATTTAATAAGACTTTTTCTAAACAATCATCACCAACTAAAATATTTAACTATTTAAAGGAAGACCTAACATTAAACCAACTAAGCTTATCTACATCCAATGGCCTTTACCTACTTAGCAACTTGTTTGACTAGTAATTAACCTATACTTACTTTCCCTCCCCATTAACCAACATTAAAAAAAAAAAAAAAAAAAAAAACTTATACTTTACCCATAACTTAAATATTTATTACTAACACACACCTTAACCCTAACTTTACTTACCTACATTCACTTTACTAACTTTATTTCCTAGCCACTTTCCTCCTTAATACCTACCTACTTCCCTCTTAAAATGTGCCCCCCCTCCTTTCCCAAGACTCATGTAACATGGGAGAAGGGGCTTTTGTTTATATCTTTCCTTTTTGTGCACTTACCCCTAGGTGTTTAGTATTGGGTGTTGTACATGTTTAAATGAAAAGTATCTTGGTTTCAGATTGGCTTTGACAATTGAGTGTCAACAGACTTAAAAAAATTCTAAGTTGATGCCGAGTATAATATAGATATTGAGCTATAGTATGTGTCGAGATAGAAATTCAACAGGTGCCAAATTATTCAAGTGTCGAGAAAGTTTCAAGTGCCTAGTGACAATAGATGCCAAGCCAGTATATTTGTTGAGTAACAATAGGTACCAAGAAAGATAGAGTTACTATAGGAGCTGAGCAAGACAGAATCCTATATGTGCCAAGCATCAACAATCAATAAGTGCTAAGTAACACAGAATCAACATAAGAGTTTGTGCCTTCACAAACTCAGATGTAAACCATTTTTTAGCCAACTCAAGATGAATCTCGAAGGATCTAAAAGATAAGGTCGAATCTATTACATTCCCTATGCAATCAACATGCAACTAATCAAAAAAATGGGAAAGAATTGAGTGAGAAAGATGGATGAATCTCGATTATAGATTCATACCTAACCCTAAGTCTTGAAACATTTAAAAGGAGGTCAAAACCCCATAGTTCAAGTGTGTAAGAGGTCATGCAAGAATGCATGAGTAAATGGTGGCAAATTTTTAAGGGGTGTAAGGACTTAGAGGAAGAAAAATATTGCAGAATAAAGTTGTTCAGAACAAAGTATCAGCACCACGAACAGAGTTATATTAGATCAAGAAGAATCAGATTAGATTAGATAGAACAATGATCTAAAATCAGCAATTAAAGATTGTAAGTTATTAAATCAACACATTCTACTATATTTTCTAGCCATTGTATTAGGAGAATGAAAATCCTATTAAGATAGGTTGTCTTAACAACTATTTTGTAGAACCTTTAACAAGGTGATAAATCCTTTAACCAAGTGAGATTCCAAGTGATTATCTGAAAATCCTTTAATCAGGTCACTTTTAACAAGGTGAAAAGCCTTTAATAGGACACGCCTTTCATAGTGTAGACCATTGATGGTGGTCAAACTTTGTAACCTTGACAAGTTACATATTGCTACATTAATAAGTTGTGGGTGTCATCCCTACCCTAGTTTTACCTTCTCATTTTGGAGGGTTTCTGGATGACCAAATCTTGTGTTATCTTTTTCATGCATGTTTTTACTTTCATGTTAATTAGATATGTTAGATGCATGTGATTGGTCTCAGTTAAAAGTTTTAGAGGTTAAATTTTGTTACTTCTGATTCACCCCCCCTCTCAGAAGTAAATCTTCCCACTTTTAAATTCTAACAAAGTCTTTTTTGACCTTATCCCCACTTTATCCCATCTAATCACCTTTCTAAGTGTTACCAAACTGCACATTTCTCCTTGAAGGTTAGATCCTCCCACATGTTATGGGGAAGAGGATTGTGGAGGCATCTAAGGTGGTCAGCCTTAGAGAGATTCCCAAGGATTTAATCATGTGTCCAACTTAAAAGTTGATGTGGGGTGTCTTTGATTTATATTTATTTATAAAGGATTATATGTTTGTTTAAAACTTGGAGAAGTATGTACTTAATTACCAAAGGCACACCTAGGCTAGGTGGTAAGTTAAGTTATTATATTTTTAGGTAATTGCATGTATTAATTAAATATATATACACACATACATTATCTAATAGGTTACATATATATTAGTTGTGGATTGTGACATGCAATCACATGTCTAACATTACCATAATATTACTACAAAATTCTATGTTCTAAAACCTTATTTGGTGTATCTCTTTAGTTGATAGGACATGATACTTGGGCTAAGCTTATGATTATTTTATTTTCTATAACCGGGGAGAGGAATTATTTCCTTCTCCCATACAATTTCCAGAGAGTTAAAATGCATCTACAAAATACTCTCCCTTATGAATTTTTAAACTATATCATATGAGGAGTTATTTTCTTCTATAACAACTATGATGTCAAGGTAGCTTGTTTGATGATGAGTTGATGTGATTTCTTACATCTATATAGTCTAGAGATTTATTGGTGATAGATACTCAAAATTTTATACACATGAACTATTAAGAACCTTATATTGCCATTGCATCAAAATACATAATAGAGAGTCTTCAAATGAAATCACTCAAATCTACATTAAATAATCATTACAGTATTTCCCTCACATGAGAATTCCATAGGGCTTATTAATCGAATATAGAATCTAGGCAAGAACAATGGGCTAATTCATATAACTTCAATATGGTTCCCATAATATTAGATATTCTTTTACATGAAATGATCATTTTCCTTCCTATACAACTATGATAGTGCCACAAACTTTTTCTTGCAAAGACAACTATATACAAGTTCTCAAACTTCACTTTACATATTTACAACAATATACAATAGGAAGTAAATCCCTTTCACATTACAATGAAACAACAATAGAAACTTAATATCACAACACATTATGAGATGACAAGGGAAAATTTAGTCTCTCCACAACATTTGATTCTTCAGCATTTCCAAGGGTGAAACCCTAATCTCTTCATAGGATCTATTTTCTCAAAACCTACAAAACAACACAAAACTTGGAACCATGGAGGCTCACTTCCCATCCTAGGCCTCCAAGAGGCCACCCACTAAGCTGTGGAAACAAAGCCCAAATGGGTTTCACACACAACATCTACTAATGCATGTATCTGCACAACACAACACATAACAACCCCTTCTATGGTCTACACAATGATTCACCATTGGAATCATGAACACATTGGGTGAAGGTGGACTCTTCAAAGAGGAGAATGGCATATCCATAACACAAAAATCAAATTTACAATTGTATTTTTGCCCCTCAAGGCTATCATAAAATCTCCTCCTTCTTACACATACACTTATACCTTCAAAATAATAAAAAGCATATGGCTTCAATGGAGCCCATACTCCATGAAAGAAAGAACAACTCCTCATCATGAGGTAAATTTTCTCAACTACAATGTTGAGCCCAAGTAACCCTTCACCCAAGGATTCTCTTCCCTCATAAGGGTGAGTGAAGCCTTCAAACACATTAACATGCAACATTCAAAAAAAAGCAAAGAGATCAAGAAACAAAGCCAAGAAAATACATGAAGAACTATGCACAATCACAACACAATACAAAGATTTACAACAACAATACATGATCCCCTAACAAACCTACATGTTTTTAGATTCAATATGCAATGCAAAAATGGTCATTGTTTGAGCACCAACCTTGGTATAAGAAAAAAGGCAACGATAGTTGATGAAGAACTCCCTTAGCCTCCCTCCAAAACCCTAACTATCTCTAAACTTAGAGAGTGGGTGAACACCTCGCTAGTTTGTCCAAGTCTCCCTAAAAGGCTTTTTCCCACTATTTTTTTAGCAAAAACACCAAGCCACTCCCTCTTACAAACTTGTTCCCCCCTAAGTTTTCTATTTGTGACAACTCCATTTTCGAATTGGTGGAAGAATGTATTGGTACAGGGATCCCCTAGGCTATCTAGGCATTAATATGGTCAAAATTAGGTCCCTGACATGTTTTACTATCATATGGGTAGTTTATTTTTAGAGAAAGGACACTTTGGGACCACCTAATGACCCTTCAAACCCTTGTTCAAGTCTAGATTCGAATTTCCTTTTGAAGTGACCCATCCTATCCCTTGTCTAGTGGGTTTACTTAATCTTTAACAAGGTAATTAGTTTTAAGATAAAATGCTACCACGACCAAACCCTAGGTGACATGTTATTAACACATAAAAATCTAAAAGTGTCAATTGACACATTAAAGCGCACTACACATCATCATGACATGTCTTTAATATATTTTTGAGATTAAAATTTTCACACACACAAGCAAGCTTACATTTAAAAAATAAAATACATCACAACGAGGCTTTTGAATCTTCTAAAGATTCACCTTTGTTAAACCATGTTCACATAAGTTTGTACTTTGTTTTCCAAAATAATTCTACTTCTTGCATACTAAACTTGAGCATCAATACTCCAAGGAGGTCATATAAAATACACATCATAAATGCATATAAATTCAAATGTTACATAATCCATATTAATATAATTCAATTAAATTTCTTTTCTTAATCATTTCAAATAAAATATTCAAAATGTTAACATATCAAAATTTGCATATCACATATAATCATAAATCATCATAATCAAATTAACATTTTGCATCACATCATAATCTAATTTCTATCTTACCATGTGTAAATTTACATCCATATTTGTTTGATCATGCCATACAAAATATTTGGTTCTTAGAACATATCATAGATGTAAAAAACTGCTATAAATGTCAAAATCAATAGATAAAATAAGCCAAATACATATCAAGTCAGCAAAATACATCTTTGGCAATTTTTTAGAATTTGTAGGTAGCCCATCTTTGGTAGGCCATAACTCTTGAATTGTTGCTTTGATTAGCTATTATAACTGTTGGATACAATTGTTCAATTGTGTGTTGTCTTTGATGTCACACAAATGTCATATTAGTCATAAGATAGAGTCTATCGAATTTAGTTGGTCAGCAAGGCAAAAGACAAAGTCTACTGAGCTCAGTTGGTCAACAAGGCAAAGGACAAAGTCTACCAAGCTTATAAGGTTAGTAAAGAAGGTCTGATGTGTCTACTGAGTAGACAGTTGTTACCAAGCTTTCAAGTTTAAACAAAGAAATTTAGTTGTTACCAAGCTCACTTGGTCATCAAAGGGAAATATGGCAAAAACAGTTCTTACCGAGCTCTCATGAACAACGAAGGAATTTAGTTCTTCCCGAGTAAACTCGGCAACCAAAAGATTTTGCAGATGTTGCAATGTTAACCGAGTTAAGATGGTTAGCTAAAGAAATTATTTTTGGAAGTAGTATTTATAGAGCAGGGTTGGCCAATGAAGGATTTCATTGACTTATGAAATAATGTTTATTTGTTTAAAGTAATATTTGTAGCTGACTGATGTATGGTTTATTGGTAAATGTAACATGTGAATGAGCCAACTTGATAATCTGAATGGTATATATAAGAGGTCAAGTTGTGAAGTCTAAGCGTGAGAGGTGGATTTGATGTGATATTAAGACTGATTATTGTGAAAGCGAATTTTGAAGAATGATCAGAAATCATTGAAGAGCAGCAAAGCTATATTTGATCAAGGAGGATCTAATGATGTAGAACAAAGACATGTAATCAAAAAATTAAGTTTCATCTTATTCAAGTCAATTCATTATTATTTTCTAACCATTGTAGCAATGATTTCAAATCTCTTAACAGAGTTGGTTTAACAGCCATTTTGTAAATCCTCTAACAAGGTGATAGTTCAGTTGAATTATTCTAAAGACCTCTAGCAAGGCCACTCCTAATAGGGTGTTCAAAATCCTCTAACAGGGTCACACCTAGCAGTGTGTATTGTAACCTTTAACAAGGTTGGCTCCTAATAGGGCACACTTTAGAAGAGTGAAAAATTGGTAACTAGTTACTTGGTGGTTTTTTCCATATTGAGTTTTCACGTTAAATCCAATGTCTCTTGTATTCATTTTATTTACAATTGCATGGATGAATGCTTGAAGATCAGTAACAATTTAACTTATTGAGTTACACCATTTTTGTTATGTTTACCAAGTATCAGCAGTAACTAGATATTTAAAACATCTAAGGGATTTGTGGATTAGTTTTTGTAGTAACTGATTCACCCCCCCTCTCAATTACTCCATCTTTAATCCCAACAATTGGTATCAGAGCTCTTGGTGCTTTCAAGAAAAGATTTCAAATATCTAAGCTAAAGATCAGGATGTCTTAAAAGAGGAAAATTCCAAGACTTAACAGGGACAACTTCTCAGCATGGAAAGAATTGATGAGACTTCATCTAGCTTCTATTGGTGATTCAAGACTGAAGAATCTTGACAAAAAATATGCAAAACCTATTGGTAAACTATCTGTCAATGATATTGCTAAAAAGAAAACTCACAACAACATGATGATAGATATAGCATCTGCTCTGGATTATGAAGAATTTGATGACATCAAAGATTGCAAAACTACCTTTGAAATGTGGAACAAGATGAAAGAGATCTATGGAGGAGATGATAATGTGAGAAGAGCCAAAGTAAAAAGTTTGAGAGGACGATTTGATCAAATGAGGATGAGAGAGGATGAAAACATTGCAAAGTATGTTGAGAGAGTTAAAACATGTGTTAGTGCAATCAAAGCATCTGGAGGAGATATCAAGGAGGAGACAGTTATAAGTAAAGTTCTTTGATCTCTACTTCCTATTAATGAAATCAGAATCTCTACAATTCAAGAAAGAAGATGTGAAGAAAATCATAAGATAAATTTAGAGGCCATAGTTGGAAGATTGACTGCATTCGAGCTAGAAAACTATGATAATTATGTTCTAGCTGCCAAGAACATTGAATCACCATTTGAAGTCAAGCTTTCACTCAAAGAAAAAGGGAAAAATATAAAGGATCCACAATCAGATAGTGATGAAGAATCAAAACAAAGTTTAGATAGTGATCTTGAGGTGGTTGAAGCTCTACTAGCAAAGAAATATTCAAAAGGCAAAGGGAAATACAAAGGTAAGGTTCCTCTAATCTATTTTTCTTATGAAAAAATTAAACATATTGCTGCTAGGTGCCCAAATAAGTAGAACAAGGATGAGAAGAAAGGTCACAAGTACAATGGCAAGAAAGACTTCAAATTATTCAAGGATAAAAGGTAAGAAAACATGTTTCATGGCTAAAAATTCTAATGATTCTAATGAAGAAGAAGAAGATGAAATTGTCTACATTGTTGTAAAAGATGAGTCTGATAATGATGAAGAAATGGCACTCATTTAAGATATGAGCAAAAATGATACATGGATTATAGGTAGTGGTTGTTCTCATTACATGACTAGTGCTAAAACTAAGTTTGAACATTTTGAAGACTATGATGGTAGCAGTGTAAGATTTGGTAAAAATGAACCTTGTATAAAAAGAAAAGGAAGAATCTCACTGACTAGGGAACTTGTATGTGATAATGCATATTGGGTAGAAGGACTAAAGCACAATCTGTTGAGTGTGGCATAGCTACTCAATAATGGATTTAAAGTAGAATTCATACATGGAAAAGCAAGACTATTGAATAAAAGAGGTAAGTTGATTGGATCAGGCACTCAAACAAAAGGTAAATTATTTTATCTTGAACTTGGTGAATGTTCATTTTTTATTGCTCAAATTGAAGAGAGTTGGTTATGGCATAGGAGGTTATGTCATGTAAACTTTGACAACTTGATAAAAATCAGTAAATTTAGGAAAGTAAGAAGCATTCCTAACATAAAGAAACCTGAGGTTGGTCTATGCAAGAATTGTCAAATTGGTAAAATGGGAACGACTAGCTTTAAAAGCAAGAACTATCAGACTAAAGAAATTCTAAAAATTGTGCATACTGATTTGTGTGGATCTATTGGCATTGAAAGTTATACTGGTGAAAAAAAAAATTCATTTTTTTTGTTGATGATTATTCAAGAATGATGACTGTCATGTACCTAAGAGAGAAATTAGAAGCATTTGAAAAGTTCAAATGGTATTTGGAAAGAGTAGAAAAGAAAATAGACAAAAGACTAAAATGCTTGAAGTCTGATGAAGGTGATGAATTCATTTCACATGAGTTCAATAACTTTTTCATTGAAAGGGGAATCAAAAGACAAGTTTCAACACCTAGAACTGCTAAACAAAATAGAATAGTAGAAAGAAGGAATAGATCTATCATGGACTGTGCAAGAACCTTAATGATCGAGAAAAACATTGCTATCAAATATTGGAAGGAAGCTATTAGCACTACAATTCATACCTTGAACCGAGTACAACTTCAAAAGGAGTCATTCAAAATCCCCTATGAGTTATGGTATGTCTACGAACCCAATGTAAGTTACCTAAAAGTGTTTGGAAGCAAATGTTACATTTTGAAAGAATTTAGAAAATGTAAATTTGATGTAAAAGGTGAGGAAGGAATTTTTTTGGATACTCTTGCAAAAGTAAAGCATATAGATGTTTGAATTTATCTACTCACAAAGTCATAGAAATTGCACATGTGAAAGTTGATGAGTTTGCATAAAGAACTGAAGAAAAAAGCAAAATGCAACCTGAAGACTACAAGAGATTTGTTTACATTGAACCTGATACAATGCTAAATACACCTATCAATCAAGAATCTTCAACTCCTGAGTCTTCAGTAACCGAGTTGCAGGAAGTTCAAACCGAGCTAATACCTATCGAGTTGCAAATAGAAGCTACCCAATTAGCATCTATCGAGCCTGAGCAACTAGAATCAAAACCAGAAGTTGAAGCATAGAAGGTTAACAAAGCAAGTCATCTAAAAGGCTAGGAGCATTTGTTAGCCAAGTATGTCAGGAAACATCATACACCAGATCAGATCATTGGAGATAAATTAGAAAGAACAATGACAAGAAGTAAGTTGAAAAGTACTTGTTTACTTGCCGATTTTGAGCCTAGAAATGTCAAAGATGCACTAGACAATGAAAGTTGGATTGAAGCTATAAATGAAGAGATAAAACAGATAGAAAAAAACAAAACATGGACTCTTGTACCTAGAACCAAAGACAAGAATGTGATTGGAACTAAGAGGGTATTTAGAAACAAGCTAAATGAAGATGGTAAGGTATCAAGGAACAAAGCTAGACTGGTACGCAAAGGATACTCTCAAGAAGAAGGTGTAGACTATGGAAAAACTTTTGCTCCTATTGCAAGATTGGAAGGTGTCAGAATCTTACTTGCATATGCTGCATAAAAAAGATTCTGTTGGTCCTAAAAATTCCATGTTTCATTTTTAGCCCCATTTCAAATTTTGAGAAAATCAGGCCTATAAATGCTTTGTGAAGCTTATGTACCCCATTGTTGAGTCAATGCATAAATGGTGTTTAATGTTTCTAACACCCTCCACTCAGTGCATCTAAGTGTTCCATGATGTTAAATTGATATCTCGGGTGATTCTGTTAAGTTCCATTTTGAGTTAGTTTCAAATTTGCATTTTACCCTAAGTGTCAAACAACAACAGGAGGTTGTGTTTGCAAGTGAATATCTTGCACCCAGAAATGTTTTGTAACTTTCTACTTTGGGAGTGTCTAATGTCCGTACCCGAGAACTTATGTTTCAAATTTTGAGTTGTTTTGAGTCCGTTTGTCTAGGTTTTGAATCCCTCAAAATTGGTCATTTAAATTTGTCATGTTGATGCACATTGCACATAATTCTAGGAAGCCTTGTTTGACGTACTATAACTTTGACCTAGTTCACCCAAATGTTGAAATTCCTTTTGTGTTGCATTGTAGATGTCAGAGGCTTGTTATGTTTCAAGTTTTAGCTTATGATGAATCTGTTTGATCAATTTTCCAACGCAATTCCAAACACAATTTGTGACTTTTTACTGGTGTTAGCATTTGTAGATTTGTGAGGACCCCTATCCGTGACATCATAACTCCTAACCCATGATTGGTAAGATCAAATGGATTGTACCACTATGTTGTCCTCTAAAAATAATTTCAGTGTGTCATTTTGTAAGTCATGATGAATCCGTCTGCACACTTTTCCAAGTCAATTCCATTCGCAAAAAATGCTTTCTATGAGCATGTCCAGTCTGCAAAATTTTGAGTAGCCCACTTTGACTAATCGCCATTTGCGCCCCATGATTTTTCATGAGCCCAAATCATAGAAGTACATTTTCCTCATGACAGAGAACCAATGCCCCAGTTTTCATTTTTTGAAGTGTCCATTTGCCTAGTTTTCCAAGCTGAATCCATACCCAATTTATTGCTTTCTGACATGTTTATTTGCATGTGTTTTTAAGTGGTTAACTTTGACAGCGAATATCTTTTGACCCCAAATTCTTCATGAGATGAGATTTGACATGGTGCAAGAGTGCAAAGCAAAGAATCAGTGTGCCAATTTTCGAAGCTTGATCAATTGTTCTGGTCAATTTTTAAGGCTAGTCAACGGATCTCCTGGCACAAATTTGATAGGTGGCAGAAAGTGATGAAATGATTTTTTAAGGGTTAGTTAGCGATCAAATTAAATTCTAATCAGTCTAAGAAGGTTAGTGGATCAGTTTGGAGGTTTCAGTTGTCTGGAAGCGCAAAATTTTTTAGCCAGACCCACTTAAGGGTTCGACTAATCTTGTCAAAATGATAGGGCTTTATGGAAAATGGTGATCAAGATAAAGATAGAGATTGCTTTGGTAATTTAACAGATCCATTTAAGTTCATTGATAAAGATACCGAACCTATGAAAGTGAGAATTGAAGGGGCTTCGAAGTTCATGTACCAAAATGATGTTTTACTCAAATTGAAAAGCCATGTATGTGAGGAAGAGGGAGTTGACTAGGAGGACAATGTAGAATATCTTTAGAATATGCTAGTTTGAACTATAAATGATTTTGTTTTTAAGACTCCATTGTTTTAGACCCAAGAGTCTAATTTCCTTGAGAGAAAGGCACTCAACGGGCTAAGATCACTATTGTTCCTAAGAGTCAAAGTTTGACCCCTACAATTTGATCTTTATTAAGAGAATAAAGATAGCCAACCATGTAAAGAAATCCATGCCCAAGGAGCTCCCAAGCTAAGAGAACATCAATAGAGAACGCCAATTGAAGAAGCCGACAGTCATAAGGAGAGAAGAAAAAGTTTTCTCGGTGAAAGGAGCCACTAAGTTCAAGGCAACCTAAACATGTCAAAATGATCTTCACGCCAGACAAAGGCCCCAGCCACTAAGCAACAGCCATAGCCAATAAAAGGAGCAGGCGCCATTGATGAAGCAGGGGTCCACACCATATAAAGTACCCATGTCCAAGGTCGAGCACCCACAGCGAAGATCCTTACAAGAACAGACAAAACCAACGATGGCATTAGTAGGGGAAGCTACGATTTGTAGCAGGGGAGGTCCACATTTTTGCAATGGAGGATGCCATCCAACATGGGCAGGCACGTACAAGAAGACAAGTTGTAGCCCATGCACATAAAATGATGCCTTGCACAACCAAATGAAAGAGGAACCTATGTAAGACAAGAAAGGGCTCACAATTTTCTGAAAAAAGGAAGAATACATCACAAGTAATGTAGAGAAAGCCGTGGTGTATATCAAAAAAGCCACATTTCATCAGCAACGCCCATGTAGCAGAATAGAAACCCCATGAGCTTGAAGAAAGAAATGCCAAGGGGAATAAGAACAAGCCCACGTAGTCATGCTCACGCATCAAACAAAGGAAGTAGCCCGCGTGGAAGGGCAGATGATATCAACAAATGAAGAACAAGTTTTCTCACATAAAGAAACGTATGAGCAGGCAGATCAAGTAAGAAGAAGTTGCAGACGCCAAATCAGAGAGTAGATATGTTTGAATTTTTATCCCACATTGGGGAGGGAATGGTTTCCATATGTTTTCAAATACTCCTACACACATTAATTAAGGTGACTTAAAGAAAAGGCTTTTGAAGCCTTGTACAGGTGAGGGCCTACTCATCCGACCAGTTGGATGAAATGACTAGATTTTGATGGAACATGCATGAAAGAAGGGATGATGTCAGCAAGGTTGAAGGGTCGTCGAAAAATTAAAAGTCTGGCTAGTCGCTATGGTGCTAGTTGACATAGCAACTAGCCAAAAAATTTCAAAGTTCGGTGGGGAGTTAATATGCAATGTGGGCCCATTTCTAGTCCACCAGTAAACCAGTGGGTGCCAAGTGGCAACGAGCGGGAGGTGATATGGCAAGTTCATATTAGTTGCAATGAGATCGTGCCATGTGGCACATCCGATGGTCGTCGCTAACTCGCCAATAGGAAGATGCACAAGATTTAGCATAGCGAGTTAACAAGAAGACGACACATGGCATTCAGTCAAAGGAAGTTTGACCATAGATTCACAGGGCAAAGGAAAATATGAAGGCAATGAAAAATAATAGTATTTTATTATTTTCTCAAAGGAGTGACGTGCAGGATTTTTTTTAATTCAGAAGGCTTAAGTATGAAGTTTGAACTTTAGAAAAATTTTAAATTTTTGAAAATTTTAAATTTTAAAATGTGCATATCTGAGTTTTCAACTAGGAGGGACATTTTCAAATGGAGATTGAAGAGGTTTCTGGAAGCTGAAGTATGCCTTATCATATATCGCCGAAATCATGAAAGTCTGAATTTTTCTATTCCAAGGTTAGTTTCTGCACAAGAATGCATCCATTCAAGCTACACAAGGTTTTTTCTCAGATTCCTATCTCGCAACAAAATTCAAGTATTAGAGTCCATAACTGATTTTTAACATAGTAATCACCTGAATATGGTTAAAAGATAGTGAGAATTTAGTTTGGGTCAAAATTTATTTAGATTCATTCAGTAAAACTAAAATTTCACTAGCATTTCAATGGGTAAATTAGATATTTTGGCGACTCGGCAAGTTTTCATCATTCAAAAACAGACATTTGCAAATCAGTTGCAAGAAATGATGAAACAAAAATCAGATCAATGGTAGAAGGAAGGAAGAAGTTTTCTGTTGCCAGAAGATTGAATTTTAAGTGGACACTTGTCAAGTAAAGATCAGATTTGGGAATTCTTTCTCTTCTATATCTTTCTATCTTTCATTCTTTGTAAGGGTTCCAGTTTTTGTTACTAAGAAACCATAGGTTGGCAGTTTGCTCTCGGTAATACCAACAAGGTTCCAGTGTTTTATTGTGAAACCACATTCTTCAGCAAATTTCTTTTTGTATGAATAGCATTAGGAAGGATAATACAGATAGTTCAGATCTATTAGGTGTTTTTCATGCTTTCATTTCATGTATATGGTTGTATTGTTTCAAGGAACTTAATACAAGGAACAACAGGATTTCATCAGTTCCATCTTGAATCTTGTCTCCTTTCTTAGTAAGCTTCAATGTTTTATGATTTTTGAACAAAGAGTCTAGGTTGTAACTACAGTCCCTTAAGGTTGTATGATGTTTTATTGTTTCTTATAACTCAAGGGGTTGTGTAAATGCTTCAGTAAATCAATAGGGTTGCAAGTTTATTAAAGGGGATATCAGGTAAGAATGAGGTTTAGATTGAGCATAAATGTCTATTTACAAGTTAAATAGATAGATCAAATATCTAAATATATGTATAAGTATCAGATATCCATATGTATGCATTTGATTCATGGATTTGCCCAATGGATTAGGCACTGATCAGCTACAAGATCATAAATTTCTTATTGTTGCATATCTAAAGGTTTGTTGAAATCAACATTATAAATCAAATGTTCTTTCCATTTTATGTTGAAGGACCTAAATGTTCAACCCTCACTCAGCTTGTGAATATTCTATATTTGCATTTAGTTACTGTAGCTCTGTGTCATTTCATGAGTTACTAGGAGATATAAGGGTTTCATCTACTTAATAAATTCGAGGATATGTTTTTGCACTGGTATGGTATCGATTGAATCTGAGGTCTACCTGCCTAGGTTTAGTAGAGCCTGAAGTAGAAGAAGGGTCATGCCTTATAGTTGGCCTGTTGTTAGGAATGACATGTTGAAAATGGGAGTTAGTTGCCCCTAGATATGTCAATTTATTAGTGGGATAATTGAAAACCCTCCAGCGTTTTCAAACACCAATAGATTCAAAATTTATCAAATGGATGTCAATTCAACATTTCTCAATGGCATATTAGATGAAGAGGTTTACATTGAACAACCTGAAGGTTTTTGTTGATCTAGGCAAGAAGGAAATGGTCTACAAATTGCATAAAGCATTGTATGGTCTGAAGCAAGCACCTAGAGCATGGTATGAAAGACTACATAACTATCTTATTTAGATTGGTTTTCAAAGAACTAATGACAATAATAGTTTTTACATAAAAGAAGGATTAGATAATAAGATTATTTTGGCAAAAATATTTGTAGATGATACTTTGTTCATAGGAAATGATGATCTTTGCAAAGAATTTCTAGAACAAATAAACAAGGAATTTGAAATGTCAATATATGGAGAAATCAAATTATTTGTTGGCCTTCAAATTCATTAGAGTAAGAATGGTATCTACATTACTCAATCTAAATAAATCAAGGAGATATTGAAAAAGTTTGGTATGGAAGACTGCAAACCAGTTGGAACTCCTATGTGTACTGGATTAAAACTTACCAAGGATGATGAATCAAAGGAAGTAGATCAGACATTGTATAGATCTATGATTGGAAAATTGCAATATGTAGTGTACACAAGACTAGATATTGTTCTTGCAGTAGAAATTGTAGCAAGATTCTCAACAAAACCAAAAGAAAATCACATGATGGCAGTCAAAAAGATCATGAGATACTTAAAAGGAACTGAAGATTATGGATTATGATATAAACTTGGAGGAAATTCTGATTTAAAAGTGTTCACTGATGCAGATTGGGAAAGGAATGTTGATGAAAGAAAGAGTACAAGTGGAGGAGCTTTCTTTCTTGGAAAAAGGTTGATTTTTTAGAAAAGTAAAAAGCAGAATTATACATCCCAGTCCATAGCAGAGGCTGAATATGTTGCAGCAGTAGTAAACTGCTCAAACATTGTGTGGTTCAAACAATTATTGGAAGGTATGAAACAAGAAATGAAAGAACCTATTGTTATGTTTTGTGACAACACAAGTGCAATTAACATCTTCAAGAATCTAGTGATGCATTCAAAGACCAAGCATATTGCCATAAAGTATCACTTTGTTAGAGAATTGGTACAAGAAAAGGAAATCAGATTGGAGTATGTCCATACAAAGGAACAAATTGCTGACATATTCACAAAGCCTTTACCTAAGGATGCATTCTTCTATCTTAGAGGTAAGTTAGGGGTCATTCCCCTATCTGAAGCTCACTAAAATACAGTTTTAGTGATGCATCAACAGAAACAAAATTGAAGATCTATCAGTTGATGCAGAAAACCAATGAAGACATTGCATATGAATTAGTACATTAGGTACAATGCTATTCAGTTGATTTGTGTTGTCTTTGGCATGTGCTGTCAAAGAGGGAGAGTATACTGTCATATCTTTTTAAAATTTGCAAAATAATAAGAGTTTGTGTAAGAGGGAGAGATAGTTTGTGAAAGAGGGAGAGATTATTATAAAGGAGGGAGATTTTTGTATTTAAAGAAGAGAGTGAAGTATTCTGTTAGTAAAAATATATTTTCAAATTTCATTCTATTATGACATATTGTGTTTCCATCAATGCCAAAGAGGGAGATTGTTGGATACAATTGTTCAATTGTGTGTTGTCTTTTATGTCAAATTGTGATGTCCCCATTTTGACAAGTAATTTAAATAATAATAATAAATATTTTATATAAAGTAATATTAATAAATAATATTAAAATAATAATATTATGCTATAAGTAATATTATAATAATTATATTATATTGTATTATAATAGTAATATGAATGAAATAATAAATAATGATAAAGACACACTTTAATATAGCAATACTATATTAGTAAAAGTATTATAATAATATTATAAGTAATACTATTATAATCCTATAATACTTTATAATCATATTAGACTTATAAATTTAATATTATATTATAATCATATAATAATGTCATATTATGTATAACGTATTATAATATAATCAATGAAATAATAATATAATATAATGATATTATGATTACTAAGATATATTTCAATGTAACAATACTATATTAATAATGAATTATAATAATGTATAGTTGATATATTATTAAATTAATATATATTGCAATATAATTATTAATATAATATATTAACTAAAGCTTATTAATATAAATATATTATTAATATATTATAATTATTATTATGAAAAGATGTGTCTTTTACTATTAAAATGTATATATGTGGAATAGTAACTTTGAAAGGGTATCATATGGAATCAGATAGAAATTATCCAAACTATTCGGAGAAAAATAGGGCAAAAGAATTTATATAAAAAGGAAGTCGTAGATAAATAATGAACCCCCAATTTTGGGTTCATTACAAATGGTATCAGAGCCTAATTCTGCTAGCCTAAGAGAATACGAGGGCTTCAAGAAGGCTTGAGGAAGAATTTATTGCTTGTAATGGAGTCAAATACCAAGCGGTGATTGAAGCACTATGATAATACAAACACAATTCAGAATCAATACATATAGCAATCAGATCAATCACATTGTCGGTGGAAGAAACTGCAATCACTGTCAGCACACATATAATTCATATGCAAGGACTTTGTGTCTTATTTTATTCCCTATGATCTAAGATATCATATTACAAGCTTTAATATTAAACATCAATTATCTGGCTTCAAAAATTTGAAGTTGGCGATTCTGTTTTAAGGCAACTCAGAAATACAAGCCATAAGTGATGTCTTTTACCATCTTAAGGCCTAGATCGGGAACAACTTGGAAGCCACAAATGCCAATAGAAGATATTGTATAATTTGGGTGATTCAATTAATTATAAAGAGAAAACTAAAATTTTGGCTATCCCATTAACATTTGGCAAAGGACGACATAGTCCTCAGTGATGAATTCTTTCTTGAAGTACATATTGCACTAAAAACAAGTTAACTTGTGCAGATACATTCAAGCTGCGTAGAGAAGACATGTTGATCAAGCCTTCATCAACAGAACAGAAAGAACAATCCGTATCTCTAAGCAAAAATAGAAGTTAATGTATCAATGGTTGAATTCACACTTGCTTGGAAACTTTAGAATGCTCGAAATTACATCATATTGAATTTGTATTGCCATTGCCAATGGTGATTAAATTTTTAGAAATAATACTTCATAGCCACTATCGAGTGACTCCAGCGAAGAGTTGATTCATTGTGCAAATAATTTCATAGACCAAGTCAGGTTATGAGGGATGGAGCTACTACCTCACATGATTAAACTCATGGATCAACGAGAAAAATACTCGCAGCAGTAATATTATTCCTGCTGAGAAAAGAAAATATTCTAAATGGGAAATGAAGAGGTATGTTCTCCCACAAAATAATTACCACCATCCCACAGAAAAATGATGACATATAAATGAAGGGATCTAAGGATGGTAGACACATTACAAAAATTTCTTCGTACACTGCAAGATACTCCCACATGGTCACCATTGAACTGGGGGGTGGGGGCCAGCACACTTATATATACACATTAATATGGTGACATAAGTCACTAGCTAGTATCAAGTGTTGAAGAAACTATGGAGGGTCGTGTTCCAAGAAGTTGTGTGTCATGAGTCACATGTAAAGAAGACACATTTTCATATGATAAAGAAGCTATGGGTGACTTTCATAGTCTAACTAGAGTAAAGAATAAGAGGTGGTCAATTCTCAGTTCATAAGCCACCAAGTTGATCGGGTTGAAGAGTATTATTTTTGTTTAGAATGCTTTTTGATGCTTGAGAAAGAAATAAATGTCATCTCTCTTGCTAATTAAGTAGGCGGGCTTCCAACAGCTATTAGTTCTTGTACATAGAAACTAAACTTGGTGATGGATGAGCAGATATCATGATTGTGTTTCCAGAACTTAAAAAAGTTTTTGGGTTGAAACTTCCAAATCCTGTTATCTTTGTATCTATGATGCAATGAAGTGTATGAAGCATTTCTAATATAAAATTCTCTCCCAGTATATAGAGCATTAAGCTATTAGCATTTGAGTTGGGAAAGACAGCCAACTCAACAGATAAAAACAAGAACTAGAGGCAATAAGAAATGTAGGAGCTTCACGAATTTATCCAAGAAGAACTATAGAATTACTATCAGATGTGAAAGGAAATGTATCCCACTAGAGATATAGCTATGGAGTCTACATATTAATAAGAAATATGATCATCCTTTAGCATCAGCAATGATCAACATTTTTCATGCCTACACAATAAAAAATATATTGATACTAGGCGGTATGAACTGCGTTCAAAGAGAGGAAATCTAGAATTCATATTTTTATCAGTGACGAAGCATATATCTTCAAAAAGCTTTGCATACTCACGTGAAAACATAACCAATTTACCAGTAATTAATTTATACGAACTGCACTATAACCATGAAGGATAGGTCAAGCAGAGATCATCTGGTAAGTGATATCGAAAGAGATATACGTGCAAAGAGTTACAAGGAAGCATGGGAAAAGATTAAAGAGAATATTGTTATAGGTAATATTGAGGTAATGTTAAGGTAAATACTATTTTTTTATTTCATTATGAATCTATTATTTAAGTGAATGATAGATTACTCAATGTATTTTCTAATGATAACGAGAAAACATATTAAAATATATACATTGAGTATATGTATACACAAGGGAAAGTGGATAAGAAGTTACCCCATACTCCTATGTCACCACTTCAACACATAAAGGTAAGGAGGTAAGATATATATTTTGTGCATATATTGCTATGAAATAATTGATATTGTCTTTCTTATCACTGACACATTTGTTATCGTGAAGAATATTGAATAATCAATCAATGATTCTAGTTACAAAGAAATGAAATCATAATATATGAAAAAAAAAGAAATATAAATGAAAAATATATATATGAAAAATTGAAAAGATGAAATATAAATATGTTGATTTAAGGAAAACATAGTAATTAGAATATATTTCAATTGTAGTACAGAGAGTCTATCTCTCATCCAAATTACGTAATCTTAGATAGGGAGTTGGTGGGGGGGAAGGCGGAGTAATTTCGAGCACTTGTCAGATACACTTGGAGCTTGTTTCATGCACCCTCTGCACCGTCATTCTACCATCAAGATGACCGTAACAAGGAGGGAGAAAGTTGTTTGTGTACTATACGAAGAAATCTTTCAAATGAACTAAGTAAATTAAATTTTATACTCATCTTCTCATCCACATTATGATATCCTAAGGTAGGGAGTTGGTGGAGGGAGAGGTGGAGTAATTTCGAGCACTTATCAGATACGCTTGGAGCTTGTTTCACGCACCCTCTACACCGTAAATCTACCATCTTATGATGATCATAATAAGGAAAGGGAGAAAGATTCCTTCCAAAGGATTATGTAAATAAGAAAAGAGAACCCTACTACTTTCCTATGGAGTCTGCAATCAGGAGAAAACACCCTATTGTAGTGCTAGTTAAGGGAAAGATAATAATGGTTCTTTTTCACAAGAATCTTTCTAGCCAAACAAGAGATCCACTAAGTAGAGCACCTCGTGTGGATGCCTAACACCCACCACCGGGGCCAAGGGGGCCAAAGTTCCGCTCTTGGGCTTAGTATGGAACTAGCTTGGATTAACTAATTATTATTCAAATTTCTTTGAAGTTTATATATATTTATATGCATGTAATGATGCTTATTTTGTGGTTGTAGGGTTCATAAGCCTAATGAAGAAGTATAGTCATTGCGCATTGATTATTTTAGGATCTAATCAAGGTTATTTATGATGTGTCTACATCGTGTATGCTTCATGTCTTCATCTGTCTACACCGTGTTTGCTTCGTGTTTTTATTTATTAAAATGTATATTTTATAAATCTTTTAGGCTTTATATGCAAATATGTTTGTATCTATGATTGATTTTTCTTGCGGACAAGCAAATTCGAGAGGGGAGGACTGTGATGTCCCCATTTTGGCAAGTAATTTAAATAATAATAATAAATATTTTATATAAAGTAATATTAATAAATAATATTATGCTATAAGTAATATTATAATAATTATATTATATCGTATTATAATAGTAATATGAATGAAATAATAAATAATGATAAAGACACACTTTAATATAGCAATACTATATTAGTAAAAGTATTATAATAATATTATAAGTAATACTATTATAATCCTATAATACTTTATAATCATATTAGACTTAGAAATTCAATATTATATTATAATCATATAATAATGTCATATTATGTATAATGTATTATAATATAATCAATGAAATAATAATATAATATAATGATATTATGATTACTAAGATATATTTCAATGTAACAATACTATATTAATAATGAATTATAATAATGTATAGTTGATATATTATTAAATTAATATATATTGCAATATAATTATTAATATAATATATTAACTAAAGCTTATTAATATAAATATATTATTAATATATTATAATTATTATTATGAAAAGATGTGTCTTTTACTATTAAAATGTATATATGTGGAATAGTAACTTTGAAAGGGTATCATATGGAATCAGATAGAAATTATCCAAACTATTCGGAGAAAAATAGGGCAAAAGAATTTATATAAAAGGGAAGTCGTAGATAAATAATGGACCCCCAATTTGGGTTCATTACACACAAAAATGTCATATTAGTCATAAGATAGAGTCTACCAAGCTTAGTTGGGCAGCAAGGCAAAAGATAGAGTCTACCCGAGCTCAGTTGGTCAGCAAGGAAAAGGACAAAGTCTACCGAGCTCAGAAGGTTAGTAAAGAAGGTCTATAGTGTTTACTGAGTAGACAATTGTTACCAAGCTTTCAAGGTTAAACAAAGAAATTTAGTTGTTACCAAGCTCATTTGGTCATCAAAGGGAAATATGGCAGACATAGTTCTTACTGAGCTCTCATGAACAACGAAGGAATTTAGTTCTTACTAAGTAAACCTGACAGCCAAAGGATTTTGAAGATGTTGCAATGTTAACCAAGTTAAGATGGTTAACTCAGGAAATTATTTTTGGAAGCAATATTTACCGAGCAAGGTCAGCCAATGAAGGATTTCATTGACTTATGAAATAACGTTTATTTGTTTAAAGTAATATTTGTAGCCGACTAATGTATGGTTTATTGGTAAATGTAACATGTGAATGAGCTGACTTGATAATCTGAATGGTATATATAAGAGGTCAAGTTGCAAAGTCTAAGTGCGAGAGGTGGATTTGATGTGATATGAAGACTGATTATTGTGAAAGCGAATTTTGAAGAATGATCAGAGATCATTGAGGAGCAGAAAAGTTATATTTGATCAAGGAGGATCTAACGATGTAGAACAGAGACCTGTAATCAAAATATTTAGTTGCATCTTATTCAGGTCAATTCATTATTACTTTCTAACCATTGTAGCAGTGATTTTAAATCTCTTAACAAAGTTGATTTAACAGCCATTTTTTAAATCCTCTAACAAGGTGACAATTTAGTTGAATTGTTCTAAAGACCTCTAGCAAGGCCAATCCTAACAAGGTGTTCAAAATCTTCTAATAGGGTCACACCTAATAGTGTATATTGTAACCTTTAACAGGGTTGGCTCCTAACAGGGCTCACTTTAGAAGAGTGAAAAATAGGTAACTAGTTACTTGGTGGTTTTTCCTATGTTGGGTTTCCACATTAAATCTGGTATCTCTTGTGTTCATTTTATTTATAATTGCATGCATGAATGCTTGAAGATCAATAACAATTTAATTTACCGAGTTACAACATTTTTGTTATGTTTATCGAGTATCAGTAGTAACTAGATATTTAAGACATCTAAGAGATCTATGGATTAGTTTTTGTAGTAACTGATTCACCCCCCCTCTCAATTACTCCATCTTTAATCCCAACAATAACCACTTTTTAGAAATGCTAGCTTGTTTTCTACAAGCTTGAAACCATGATAATGCTATACCATCAAGTTCTCGGACCTCATTTGGGGACTCTTAGGCCTTCAAAATTGAGCTCAAAGATTTTTCTCCTAAATTTTCCACTGAAAATTTGCAATAACTTCTTTGATACTTAAACTAGAGCAATGAGATTTTTATGGTAGGCTTATAATTTTAAAATGAACGTTTATGTAGAAAATCAAAACATTCCACACTTGAATGATAAACTTACTAAAAATCAAAAGTTTCTCAAAATAGTAACTCCCATGTCTACTACTCCTTATTAAAATAGAAAATACTAAAAATAAAAAATATTTTGAGTGATGCTAGATTTCTCTTACACCCAGGATGCTCCTACATTAGACATGAAGGGTAATTTGATAAATGACCCCATCACATCTCAAGTCTTTAGAGGAAAACCAAGATGATTAACCTCCTCTCTTGCTAGCTATGATGAATCCTCTACTGACCCCACTTTCCATTTGATTAGGTATTCTTCATATATTCTATTCCTTGTACTTTCTAAAATACAAGTGTCCAATATCTCCTCAATCTCCTTTGTAGCTAAACTAGCTACTAGAATACTCCACTATGATTTTGCAACTTCATCTCCATCACTTCTTTCATAATACTTTGTCAAATTTGAAATATTAAATATTGGTGAAATATTCAATTCAGCGGGAAACTTCACTTCATACACATTTCCAGAATCATGCCTTTTCACTATCTTGCATGGTCCAAACTTCTTCATCTTCGACTTATTATATGTACCCACTGAAAAAATGACCCTTTCTTAAATGAACCATGATTTCATCTCCAATCTAAAATTTCTTATACCTCCTTTTCACATCTTCCTTAGCCTCGTAGTGTGTATTCATTTTTATGATGTGCTTCCTCACCTCCTCATGGATATTCTTCAAATGCTCAACAAATTCTTATACTTTAGCACTACTTATCTCTCCTTTATCCAACTATCACAATTTAGAAGCATTTTTGAGACTGCTTCCATATTAATCTAGAATGGTTATTTACTAATACTCTAGTTGATAGAATAATTATATGCAAATTCTTCCTATGGTAAAATTATATCTCATCCTTTTGTCTCGTCACTAACCAAATGTCTCAGTAAATTTTTCAAACTCTTATTTACCACTTTTGACTATCTATTAGTCTATAGATGATGCGATGAACTAAACTTCAAATCAGTCTTCAATTTCTTCCATAATGTATGCCCAAAATAGCCAACAAATCTGGTATCTTGATTTAAAACTATACTCTTTGGTAGACCATGTAGTCTCACCACTTTTCTAAAAAATAACTCTACTGCATGAACAACATCACTTGTCTTCTTGCAAGGAATAAAATGTGTCATCTTTAAAAACATATCAACCACCACAAAAATAGAATCATACCCTCATTGAGTCCTTGGTAATTCAAGAAAAAAATCCATGCTAATATCCTCCCACAGATTCTCTTGTCCAAGTAATGGATGATACAACTATGTATTCTACTTCACTCCTTTCGCCATCTGACATACTCTGCAACTCTATGCAAACTTCTTCACATCTTGCTGCAAATGTGGCTAGTAACAATCCTTAGCAATCAAAGCTATGGTTTTATCTCTAGCAAAATGTCTTGCCAATCCTCCACTATGTTTCTCCTTGATTGGAATTTCTCTCATTGAACTTTTGTAAATGCACAACTAATTTCCTTTTAACAACATATTATCCTAGATTATGAAATCCAACCATTTTTTCCCATCAAGTGTAACAAGTTCTATACAAGTCTCTCACACTTCACCAAAATTAGGATCATTTGGATACAAAGTACTAAGTTCCTTGAACCCAACCACCTCTATCTACATTTCTATCAACAAAAATTGTTTTCTACTAAGAGCATCTATAACTCTGTTAGACTTCCCACTCCTATGTTTCAAAACAAATGTATATCTCTAAAAAAACTCATCTCACTTTAAGTGCCTTTGGTTCAATTTTCTTTGACTGTTCAAATATTGTAAAGCTTGGTGATCAGTATACTGAAAAAACTCATTTAGGAAGAAGATAGTGTCTCCACTTCTTCAATGATTGAACTATAGCATAATATTCCTAATTATAATTAGAATAATTTCTTTTTGCATCATTCAATTTCTTGCTAAAGTAAGCAACATGTCTACCTTCTTGGATCAAAACAACTCCTATTGTAATACCACTAGCATCACAATGAACTTGAAACACCTTGATAAATTTTGGAAGTTTGAAAACAATCTACTTAGTAATTATCTCTTTCAACATATTAAAACTATTATCTACTCCTATAGTCCACTTAAATTCTTTCCTATCCTCTCTCATTGTTTCAGTCAAGGGTCCACAAATACTGCTAGAACCTCTTATGAACTTTCTGTAAAAACTAGTCAATCTATGAAAAGATCTTACCTCTGTCACACTCCTTAAAGAAAAGAATTCAAGAATAGCTTTCACTTTTTTTGGGTCCATTTTCAAACCTTCTTTCAAGACTACGAATCCCAGGTATGCCAACTCCTTCTTTAGAAAACTACGCTTCTTTAGGTTATCAACAACTTTTCTTCCCTCAACTTATCAAACACCTTTTAAATATGAATCAAAATCTCCACCAATGTCTTACTAAAGATCAAAATATTATCTAGCTAAACAATAACAAACTTACCTATAAACTCCTTCACTACCTCATTCATGAGCCTCATGAAAGTTCTTGGTGCATTGGTTAGCCCAAAATGTGTGACTAACCACTCATACTTTCCTTCCCTTGTCTTGAAAGTAGTCTTCCACTTATAACCTTGTCTAATATGAATTTGATGGTACCCACTCTTTAGATCTATCTTTATGAAATGTCCAACCCCACTCAAATAGTCCATCATATCATCCATCCTTGGCAATGAAAATCTATACTTGATTATGATCTTGTTGATAGCATGAGAATTTGTGCACATCCTCCATTCTCCATTCTTCTTTGTTTCTAATATGGTTGGTACAGCACAAGGACTCAAACTCCATTGAATCAACCCCTTTTGCAAAAATTCTTTACTTTTCTATTCAATTCTTCACTTTTTGATGGTGTCTTTCTATGTAGCTACCTTGTTTGGTAAAATGACTGTTAGAATCAAATTCATCTATTGACTAATCTTCCTCATTGGGGGTAATCCATTGGGTACATTATATAACATAATATAAGAAAACTCTACCAACATATCAACAACTTTTACAGGTGCATCCTTTACTTCTTTACTATCTTTTAGAATTATAGAAAAAAAACATATGCTTACACTTTATACCTTTGAGAAAAAAATTTCCATCAACACAAAATATTTTGGCAGCACTACATACCTTTTCTACTTTCCCCTTCAATGACTTCAGCTTATGTTTCACTCCATCTTTGGTTAGAGTGTAGGTATTTGCTCGATTATTATGTACATCAAGCCTATCGAACTACCATGACCTACCTAACAAAAAATGGCATATGTCCATTGGTATGATATTACAAATTACCTCATCCTAGTAACTTCCAATCTTGAACTTCACTATGAAATACTCATTGACCATGACCTTATGGTCATATTTCATCTAGGTAATATGGTATAGACGCATGTGCTTCTATCTCTTCAGCTTCAATTTTGTGACCATCATTTTTGACAAAAAAAATTTAGTATTTCCACCATAAATGATCACATCAAAACACTTTTCTTCACATCTTCACCTTGTACAAAACAAGATCCTTCTCTAATCAAGTTTGTTCTCACCACTCAACATGATTCTTATATTAAATAACACTTCTCCTTTTTCAGCATCTTTAGAATATGATGATCTAACATCTTCATCAACATGTGCAACTCTGGCCTGGCCTTTTGTTCTTTGATCTATCCTTCCTTGGCCCTAGGATCATTCAAATTCTCTATGCCCTTCTTCTCCATAGTGAAAACATTTCTCATAGAAGCCTCCTCTTTCAGATCTTTTTCCTCTACCTCTTCCTCTCTAATCTCTATTGTTTTGAGCATGGAAATGATTAGAATTGTTTCCTCTCTAGTTTTGATTGTTGCTCCCAACCTCATCCTTGTTCTTTTGATCATCATTATGACCTCTATAAGATAATTTGCCAAATCTTCCACCATGACCTCTTCAACTATTCTTGTTGTCAAACTTCTTTCTTAGTTTCTCCTCAACTCTTAGTAAAAATTGGTATGCTTCCTTGATACTTTTCATTCAAACCAAACTTAGCCCGTTCTGAATATTTAGCCTAAACCCATTAAGATAACAAGCCTCTTTCTCCTTATTAGATTCTACATGGCCTATTCTAATGAGAACTTAGTATAACTCTTTGGTATACTCTTGAACATATTTTCCCACTTGCTTCAACCCTTGCATTTTCTTCAAAAGATAAAGCTCATAATCCACGAGAATGAATTGCTACTTCAATTTAGTTAACATCTGATCCCATTTAGTGATTTTATCATTTCCCTTTCTATTTCACCCCAACTAAACATCCATCCACCAAATATTTGCATGTCCCTTTAGTTTTTCCTTTGCAAACTTGACCCTATCAGGATCCTCAATATCTTTGTACTCAAAGTATTGCTCTAGTTCATCGATCCAATCGATCAGATCCTCTGGGTTAAGATTTCCCAAAAATGTGGGAACCTTGAACTTAGGTCTCATTCCAATCTTGGAGATGACCTTTAAAAGTCTCTCTTCCTCTAGGTTAAGAACTATCTCTATTTCAACATTTTCTTCCCCTTCTTCCTCATCCTTGCTTTTAGCTCTTATGGGAAGATTTATTTCTTTGTTTTCAAATTTGTCTTTAGAGGGCTCTAAATTCGTCAAATGTAACACCTACAACTCTTTCCACATGCTCTCTTCATGGAGGTATTTTTTGTGCTCTTGCTAAAACCCTAGTGTAAATTGCCTTACAATCGGTGATCTATCTACATGCTTAGCCCAAACCATGGTCCTGGTACATACTACCTCACAGTCGACAATTTGTCCACATATTGAAGAACTCTAGCTCTAATACCACTTAATGAAGAGTGCTCCCCTTAATACCAAAACCATCTTCATTATAGTAATTTTCAAGACTAAGCTATGAACTACCACCCAAAGCTATCCTAGACAATGTTTAGGCCTTTCTCAAATAGGCAATTTTATGTCAACCAGGAAGGTTCTAGACATTTAATCTTAATACCTAGGGCCGACAGACCCTAACAATACATATCAAGTCAACCAAATACATCTTTGACATTTATTTTAGAATTTTTGGGGTAGCCCAACTTTCGAAAGCCATAATTCTTCAATTATTCTTTGATTGACTATTATTAACACTTTTTATAAATGCTAGCACTTGATCTATAGGATCGGAACTATGTTAGCACCCTTCTATTGAGTTTTCAAACGTCTTTTAGGGCCTTTAAGGCCTTCAAAGTTGAGCTTAAATTTTTTTGTCCAAAATTTTCCACCAAAAATATGCAATAACTTCTCTGATACTTAAGCTGGAGCAATGAGATTTTAATGGGAGGCTTACAATTATAAAATGAACCTTCATGTAGAAAATCAGAACATTTCAAGCTTGTATGACAAACTTACTAAAACTAGAAAGTTCCTAAAAATAGTAACCTCCTATCTACCAGTCATTATTAAAATAGAAAAGGTTGAAAATAAATTTTTTTTTGGGTGATGCAAGATTGTTCTTACACCTAGGATGTTCTTGAACCATTTTTTTTAAAAACAAGTATGGTTGCAAATGTCACAATGGAAGACTTAACCAACAATCCTAACATCCAATGAATCTTCAAATGCCACTACCAAACTAACATGATCAAATAGAAAACAAAATCAAAAGTTAACAACAAAAGATAAAATCTCAAATCTATTGATGCATCAGAGTTCAAGCAATCGCAAAGGGTACTCAAAACACCAAATTATGTTCTCCAAAAAATAATGGAGATGCCCCTTATTTTTTGCTCAAGAAATCATAAGAGATAGTTTCATGTGAGCAAGTACCCCTTTGCACAAGGAAGTACAACATGTCATTTGAGAAACCACCCTCTCGCATGAAGAACTACTTTACCCAATAGCCCAAAACTATTGCATTGACTCCAAGGTCATGCAAGGAATTATAATGAGCCATTAAAGGAAGTGCAAGCTTGTACACAAGGAAAGTTATTTCTCACACAAGAGAGAGTATAATCTGATGTAGGAGAAAGTAAAATCTCACACAAGTATTTGTAACAACAAGCTAGGAAAATATAAGATTAGAAGATATTGAAAAAAATTCCTCCGCACTAGGGAGTACTAGATCCAAAAATTGAAGATTAGGAACTTGAACACAATAATTGGAAGAAAACTGCATCTAACCATCTAAAACATAGCAATAAAGGAAATATACTGAAAGTAACATCACAATGTACAAAAATAAGAAAACTCATGTGTGGTTCGTCCCAACCATAATAACATCATGAGACCTCAAAGGCCCTAGCCATTCCCCATGCATAACATCCCAAATAGCCAACTAGATAGTTAGAGCTATCTTAAGGGGACATCACTACTAAAATGTAATAACATCATAAGAATAAGAAATTTAATATGTTAAACCAATAATAAAAAGATACTCCAACTAAGAAAATCGCATCATCTAATCATATGCTAAACATTATAATATAGGAATTCATCAAATAACTAACATCATCTAAATATGATATCTAAGCATTCCAATGAAAGCATAAATCACAAAGAAGCATACTTTGAAATCCCAAATATACCAAGTGAACATCAAGCATTAGTCACACAAGTATAATAGACTATCTCTATATACCGGTTCCTTGCAGTATTATAGGTAGCTACACCTCCCAACCATGTGAAACTCTTAGGTCCACTCCTGCCATGCTAATGGAGATAATGATCCAACTAAAACTACATATAAAGTAAAAATCAATAACTAATAGTCACGCCAAATAGTAAGATGACTGCAACCAAGATCATGAGACAATTCAAATACAACAGGTCCTAGTTAGACACTCACTGGTTTACTATGTAGGGACTCACTTGAAGGGGAAATAGCTTGGCATCAAGTAGCCCAATCTAGTGTGGTGCGTAATCAACTTCCCAATAGAAGGGTCATGCATTGTATCCTCAAACTTAATTATGTGCTCACAAATTTTAATATCTTAAGCTTATTACCTAGGAATTTATTTAGTTATTACTTAATTAAGCATTCTCCCTGTCAATCTAGGAAATAGTCACCAAGTTTGTAGTAGAAGCCCCTCCATGAAGCTACCCTTCCCTACCCATAATAATCCCATGATGAGCACTTGTACACATGCACATTCACAACCAAACCCCAAAAGACATAAGTCAACTAAATTACCACTAGGAGCTCTGGTGTTGCAAGTCACCCAATAAACATGTGTGCATGTGATTGTGTGTGGTGCACCACCATCATGAAAGTCAAAACATATGTGTTGGATGAGAACATGAGAAGAATCATACTCAATTGATAAAAAATTGGGAGAACAGATGTGACACATATCCCAATGCAATAAAAAGTGCACTAATGGTCTAACTAACATCGTAAGGATGATCTTGGTCCATGACCAATATAATGCCAAAAAAACCTAAGAAATCCAAGCAACATGCAAATCAAGGTAAAAACCCCCAAAATTCAAGAAATTTGAAATAAAAACTCATTTGGTTTTTGGGCACAAAAGCCACAACAATCCAATAAAACTTAGATTCAAGCACCATATGCAAAAATGACTAGCATAACAGTGTGGAATCCTAAATCCTCATCCTGAAGAAATATTCATACCCATCCAACTAGACATAACTAGCAATCAAATATGGAGGAGAATACTAGTTCTCAACCTCCAAACATAAAACTACCAAAACCATATGTAAAATGGAGTTGAAATAAAAAAATGGGTGAGCCCTACTTGACAACCAAAAGGGCTAAAATGGGAATCAACAAGATAAAATAAATATCCCATAGAAGCTATCAAAAGTCACAACAAAACAAGGTCTCCCTGAGATGGATCTAATGAGACTAACCTCATAGAGATCCCACACCCACAGCTCTCACAATGAATAGTAACACAATCCTCTAGAAGAGGATTTGGAAAAAGCTTTCAAATTTGTGATTTCCAAAAGTGAGAAGTGAGGAATTAATTTTCTAGTTGGATACTTATTCACTTTTTGAGTGACTAATCAATTAGGGTAAATAAACAACCAACCTAATTAAACTTTGAATCAACCCAAATGAAAATAGGATATTCCAAGTAATTGAAATTCATCTATGACAAAGCTACTAGAAGTTAAAATTAATTAAAATAAAGCCCAAAAACCCTTAAACCAAAATCATAGAAAGCCTTAACAACTTCGTGACAATGCAAACTTCTAAATGCACAAACACATTTACAGGTCTAATCACATAATGCAAATGAATCTAGATATATCAAATCATTAGAAGGTTTAATTTAAATATTTAAATAATAAACATCGACAACACGAGGATGGCATTATTAAATATGAATAGTTTAATCACTAACTTCATATGCCACTACCAGGGATATAAATCTTTCACACTTAAAACACACAATCAAGTGCAATTGAATACAATAACATAGCTAAAGCATTAAATTCATTAAATAACTTAATTTAACCATTTATTCGATTATATTGAAATAACCCATTTACATCACTTGTCTTCACATAAAGCATAACAAAAAAAGAATTAAATAAATTGCCATAGCATTAAATCCACATCTAACATAATCAGAGATATGTCCAAATATCATCATAAAACATACTATCATCTCAAAATGGCATCATTAGGCAAATATGATCAACTGAACAACATAGTAGTCTAACATCCATGATACTGAAATCAAAGCATAACATCTAACCCTCAGGTCATCTCAAATACAAACATAACATGAGTAACAAGTAATTTAAGGAGATGGTTACACATTTTGTCATGGATCATTAATCCTTATGCAAGGTGATTAGCCAATCAAAAAAATTGGAGGATTAAATAGCAAAAGGGAGATATTTGGATTGTTGATTTTGATTTAGAAACTTCTCTACTTGGTTATAAAAGGAGGATCTAAATCCTATTTTTAGTATGTTTTTATGTATGTGACGTGTGTGAGAGAAGAAAAGGTTGGATGCTAGAAGAAAAGTTTGAAGGTGAATTAGATAGTGACTAAGTATAGTGGTGAATTAGATAGTGACTGAGTATAGTGGTGAAGGGGAAAACATAGAAATATCATATTAGAGATCAGATTAGAGATTGTAAAGAGAAGATTTGTAATCAACATTTGAAGTGAAAATTGAAGGATCACATACTGATATATTCTAGCAAACTATCTCACAGTAAATATTTTAATTGAGTGGTCTAAATAGACATTTATAAATATCCTAACAGAGTGCTTATTTATTTGTAAGTTTAAATCCTTTAATCAAGGTAGACTGAATAAGTATTATAAGCTCCTAATAGGGAAGATCCCTCATAAGGTAGATCATCAAAAGTGATCAAAACTTGTATACATAATAGAAAAACTTTATTGTTGTAGTAGTGAATATTTGTGGGCAGAGATTGTTGGAAAATGAAGATGGTGTAACTTAGAGGGGAGGGGTGAATCAGTTACCACAAAAACATTTTCAAAAGTCCCAAAGATGCCTTAAACTTAGTTGTTGCTGCTACAAAAATCACTTCTTAAAACTTGATAGGTGTTTAGTTAATTTATGAAGCATTTACTGAAATAAGCGACTATGCAAAAGAAAGTAATCATTAACACAGTAGACACCAGATTTACGTGGAAACCCAATATGGGAAAAACCACCAGCAACTAGTCACCAATTTTCACTCTTCTGAAGTGAGCCCTGTTAGGAGCCAACCCTGTTAAAGGTTACAAAACACACTGTTAGGTGTGACCCTGTTAGAGGATTTAATCACCCTGTTAGGAGTGGCCTTGTAAGAGGTCTTTTTGAACAATTCAACTGAATTGCCACCCTGTTAAAGGATTTATGAAATGGCTGTTAAACCAACTCTGTTAGGAGATTTTGGAATCACTGTTACAATGGTTAGAAAGCAACAATGAATGATCTGAAAATACATGCAACTTATCTTGTTGAATACAGATCTCAGTTTAGCTCCACGAGATCCTTACTGATCAAATATATCTCTGCAGCTCCAAGATTTCCCTCTGCTCAATTCTGCTTAGGCACACGCAAGTCTCTTCCTTGCACTTCCTTGCATTTTTCGTATATTCATTCTCACCTCTTATATGTTTTTCATCTTGAGCACCTCTTTATATATTATTCATAATACCAGGTCAGCCCAACCAATTGTTAAAACAATTCCAAAGTCGGCTTGCCCAACCAACTTGACTAAACATATTCTAAAGTCGGCTTGAACAAAAAAAAACTTTCACTGGCCGACGCTGCTCGGTCAATACAGAACAAAAACTTCCTTCCTGTGTTAACCGGCAGAACTCGGTAAGAACTACAATTACCGAGAAATTCGGTAATCCTGCCACTTCCTTTGGAAACCGACTGGACTCGGTAAAAGCTGTCTTCGACTACCAAGTGAGCTCGATGAAAACTCAACTTTCCTTAGCTTACTGTGCGAACTCGGTTAACACTTAACCGTTCGTTACAAAATCCTTTGATACCCGAGTGATCTCGGTAAGAACTAAACTTTCCTTAGCTTACCGAGTGAACTCGGTTAACACTAACTCACCGTGTGACATACCGGAATGCTCGGTATACACTACAAAAGGCTTTTACTGACCAACTGAGCTTGGTAAGCTCTGTAAACTGTTTTCCTGGTTGATAGAACTCGGTAGACTCTGTCTGATAACTGATATGACATTTGTGTAACATCAAAGACAATACACAATTACTTAATTGTATCCAACAATCTCCCTCTTTGGCATTGATGGCAACACAACATGTCATAGCAGAAATGAAATTTGAAAGCAAGTCTACTGCAACACAACATAATTAACAATTCTCCCTCTAAGATAGAGAACTCTCCCTCTTACAGTAATCTCCCTCTGTGAAGTAATTACTTAATCAAATTTCGGATTTCGGAAAAGATATGATAGTAAAACTCTCCCTCTTTGACAACACATGCCAAAGACCATCTAATTTCAAATGAATTTCATTGTACCTTTAGTACTAATTTATATGCAATATTTCCTTGATTTGCTGCATCAACTGATGATTGTTCAATTTTGTAAGAGCTGATGCATCACTAAAACTTATTTTAGTGAACTTTAGATAGGGGAATAACTTTAGATACAAAAATGCATCCTTAGGTAAAGGCTTTGTGAATATGTCAGCAATCTGTTCTTTTGTATGTACATATTCCAATCTGATTTCCTTGTCCTGCACCAATTCTCTGACAAAGTGATACTTGATTGCAATGTGCTTAGTCTTAGAATGCATTACTGGATTTTTAGATATATTGATTGCACTTGTGTTATCACAAAATATGACGATTGGTTCCTTGATTTCCATCTTCATGCCTTGTAGCAATTGCTTGAACCAAACAATATTAGAACAGTTTACTGCTGCAGCAACATACTCTGCCTCTGCTGTTGATTGAGCTGTACAGTTTTGCTTTTTGCTTATCCAAGAAACCAACCTCTTTCCAAGAAAGAATGCACCTCCACTTGTGCTTTTTCTGGCGTCAAGGTTTCCTGCCCAATCAGCATCAGTAAACACTTTTAAGTCTAGGTTTCCTCCAAGTTTATACCATAATCCATAATCTTCAGTTCCTTTCAGATATCTCATTATTCTCTTGATTGCCATCATGTGATTTTCTCTTGGTTTGGCTGAAAATCTTGCCACAATTCCAACTGAAAGAGCAATATCTGGCCTAGTATGAACTACATATTGCAACTTTCCAATTATAGATCTGTACAATGTCTGATCTATTTCCTTTGAATCATCTTCTTTGGTAAGTTTTAGTCCAGTACACATGGGAATTCCAACTGGTTTACAGTCTTCCATACCAAACTTTTTCAATATCTCTTTGATATATTTTTCTTGAGTGATGTAGATGTCATTCTTGTTCTGCTGAATTTGAAGTCCCACAAAGAATTTGATTTCACTGAACATTGACATTTCAAATTCCTTGCTCATTTGTTCTGAAAATTCTTTGCAAAGATCATCATTCCCTGTAAAAATAGTATCATCTACAAATATTTCTGCCAGGACAATCTTATTTTCTGGTCCTTCCTTGATATACAAACTACTGTTATCATTATTTCTTTGAAATCCAATTTGAATAAGATAGCTATGCAATCTTTCATACCATGCTCTAGGGGCTTGTTTCAGACCATACAATGCCTTGTGCAATTTGCAAACCATGTTATTTTTATCTGGATCAATAAAACCTTCAGGTTGTTCAATGTAGACCTCTTCATCCAGTATACCATTTAGAAATGCTGACTTGACATCCATCTGATAAACTTTAAATCCTTTGTAGGCAGCATATGCTAGTAAGGTTCTAACACCTTCCAATCTAGCAATAGGAGCAAAAGTTTCTCCATAATCTATGCCTTCTTCTTGAGAATATCCTTTGCACACTAATCTAGCTTTGTTTCTTGATACTTTACCATTTTCATCCAACTTATTTCTGAAAACTCACTTTGTACCAATTACATTTTTGTCTTTAGGCCTGGGTATCAGAGTCCATGTTTTGTTTTTCTCTATCTGCTCTATTTCTTCATTCATTGCTTCAATCCAATTATCATTTTCTAATGCATCTTTGACAGTTCTAGGTTCAAAATCAGCAAGTAAACAAGTACCCTTCAACTTACTTCTTGTGATGGTTCCATCAGATTTATTTCCAATGATCTGATCTGCTGAATGATGTCTCCTGACATATTTGCCTAGAATAGGTTCTTTTTCTTTTGGATGATTTTTGTCGTTATCTTCTTGCATTTCTCCTCTTTGCTTGGTTTGGTCTGGCTCGGTATCAACTGGCACGGTATGTACCTGCTCGGTTACCTCAGGCTCGGTAATCTCTAACTCGGTAGACGTTGGCTCGGTAGATGTTTCCTGCAACTCGGTTAGTGATGACTCGGTAGAAGAGGATTTATGATTCTCAGATGCAGTTGATATTATATCCGAATCACTGAAGACAAATCTTTTATAATCTTCTAGTTCTTTTCTGCTTTCTTCTTCAGTCTTTTCTGCAAATTCATCAACTTTCACATGTATACTTTCTATGACTTTGTGAGTAGATAAGTTTAAGCATCTATATGCTTTACTCTTACATGAGTATCCAAGAAATATACCTTCATCACCTTTTACATCAAATTTTTCTTTTCTAGATTCTTTCAAGATATAACATTTGCTTCCAAATACTTTCAGATAACTTACATTGGGTTTATAGCCATACCATATTTCGTAGGGAGTTTTGAATGAGTCCTTTTTTAACTGTACTCGGTTTAAGGTATGAACTGTTGTACTGATAGCCTCCTTCTAGTATTTGAGAGCAACATTCTTTTCTATCATCAAGGTTCTTGCACAATCCATGATGGATCTGTTCCTTCTTTCAGCTATGCCATTTTGTTCAGGTGTACCTAGTGCTGAAACCTGTCTTTTGATTCCTCTTTCAATACAAAAGTTATTAAATTCATGTGAAATAAATTCACCACCTCTGTCTGACCTTAGGCATTTCAATCTTTTCCCTGTTTCTTTTTCTACTCTTGCCAAATACCATTTGAACTTTTCAAATGCTTCTGATTTTTTCCTTAGGTACATGATGGTCATCATTCTTGAATAATCATCAACAAAAAGAATGAAATATTTTTCACCAGTATAGCTTTCAGTTTCAATAGGTCCACATAAGTCAGTATGCACAATTTCTAATAAATCTTCAGACTGATAATTTTTGCTTTTGAAACTAGACTTACCCATCTTTCCAATTTGACAATTCTTGCATAAACCGACCTCTGGTTTCTTTAAATCAGGAATGCCTCTCACTTTCTTGAATTTGCTTATCTTTACCAGATTGTCAAAATTCACATGACATAATATTTTATGCCATAACCAACTCTCTTCTATTTGAACAATAAAACATGAATGTTCATCAAGTTCAAGATAGAACAAGTTACCTTTAGTTTGAATACTAGATCCAATCAGCTTTCCTTCACCGTTCATCAGTCTTGCTTTGCCTTGGATGAATTCTACTTTGAGTCCATTGTTGAGTAACTGTGCCACACTCAATAAATTGTGCTTTAGTCCTTCTACCCAATAAGCATTATCACATACAAGTTCCTGGGTTAGAGTGATTCTTCCTTTTCCTTTGATGCAACAAGGTTCATTGTTTCCAAATCTTACACTGCCACCATCATACTCTTCAAATTGATCAAACTTTGTTTTATCTCCAGTCATATGATGTGAGCAGCCACTATCAATGATCCATGTATCATTCTTACTTATGTGAGAGATGAGTGCCATTTCTTCATTGTCAGATTCATCTTTTACAGCAATGTAAACAATCTCATCCTCTTCTTCATCATTAGAATCATTAGAATCTTTAGCCATAAAACATGATTTCTTACTTTTATCTTTAAATGATTTGAAATCTTTCTTACTGTTTCATTTATTTTCTTTCTTTTCATCTTTATCTTTCTTGTTTGGACACCTTGCAGCAATATGACCGACTTCTTCACATGAAAAGCAGATTAGGGGTACTTTACCTCTGTATTTACCTCTTCCTCTTGAATATTTCTTTGCAAGTAGGGCTTCAATTACTTCAAGGTCGCTGTCAGAGCTCTGATCTTATTGATCTTCACTTTCTGACTGAGATTCCTTCTTCTTTTTGCCTTTGTCCTTGAGTGAGAGCTTGGCTTCAAATGCAGACTCAATGTTCTTTGCAGCTGGAACATAATTATCAAAATTATCTAATTCAAATGTTGTCAATCTTCCAACTATGTCCTCTAGGTTTATCTTGTGATTGACCTCACACCTTCTTTCTTGAATGGCTGATACCCTGATGGCATAAACTGGAAGTAGAGTTCTAAGAACTTTACTTATGACTGTCTCTTCACTGATACTTCCTCCAGAAGCTTTGATAGCACTGACACATGCTTTAATTCTTTCAACATATTTGGCAATATTTTCATCTTCTTTCATTTTCATTTGATCGAACTGTCCTCTCAGACTTTCAGCTTTGGCTCTTCTGACATTGTCATCTCCACCATAGATCTCTTTCAGTCTTTCCCACATTTCATAGGCAGTAGTACAGTCCTTGACATCATCAAACTCTTCATAACTTAAGGCAGATGCAATATCAATCATCATAATGTTATGAGTCTTCTTTATAGCAATGTTATTGACTGATAATGTACCTGATGGTTCTACATATTTCTCATCAAGATATTTCAGACCAGTGTCACCAATGGAAGCTAGATGAAGTCTCATTAATCCCTGCCATGCTGAGAAGTTGTTTCGGTTAAGCCTTGGGATTTCCCTCGTATAAGACATCTTGATCTTTAGCTTAGATCTTTGAAATCTTCTCCTGCAAGCACCAAGAGCTCTGATACCAATTGTTGGAAAATGAAGATGGTGTAACTGAGAGGGGAGGGGTGAATCAGTTACCACAAAAACATTTTCAAAAGTCCCAAAGATGCCTTAAACTTAGTTGCTGCTGCTACAAAAATCACTGCTTAAAACTTGATAGGTGTTTAGTTAATTTATGAAGCATTTACTGAAATAAGCGATTATGCAAAAGAAAGTAATCATTAACACAGTAGACACCAGATTTACGTGGAAACCCAATATGGGAAAAACCACCAGCAACTAGTCACCAATTTTCACTCTTCTGAAGTGAGCCCTGTTAGGAGCCAACCCTGTTAAAGGTTACAAAACACACTGTTAGGTGTGACCCTGTTAGAGGATTTAATCACCCTGTTAGGAGTGGCCTTGTAAGAGGTCTTTTTGAACAATTCAACTGAATTGCCACCCTGTTAAAGGATTTATGAAATGGCTATTAAACCAACTCTATTAGGAGATTTTGGAATCACTGTTACAATGGTTAGAAAGCAACAATGAATGATCTGAAAATACATGCAACTTATCTTGCTGAATACAGATCTCAGTTTAGCTCCACGAGATCCTTACTGATCAAATATATCTCTGCAGCTCCAAGATTGCCCTCTGCTCAATTCTGCTTAGGCACATGCAAGTCTCTTCCTTGCACTTCCTTGCATTTTTCGTATATTCATTCTCACCTCTTATATTTTTTTCATCTTGAGCACCTCTTTATATATTATTCATAATACCAGGTCGGCCCAACCAATTGTTAAAACAATTCCAAAGTTAGCTTGCCCAACCAACTTGACTAAACATATTCTAAAGTCGGCTTGAACAAAAAAAAACTTTCACTGGCCGATGCTGCTCGGTCAATACAAAACAAAAACTTCCTTCTTGTGTTAACCGACAGAACTCGGTAAGAACTACAATTACCGGGAAATTTGGTAATCCTTCCACTTCCTTTGGAAATTGACTGGACTCGGTAAAAGCTGTCTTCGACTACCGAGTGAGCTCGGTGAAAACTCAGCTTTCCTTAGCTTACCGTGCGAACTCAGTTAAAACTTAACCGTTCGTTACAAAATCCTTTGATACCCGAGTGATCTCGGTAAGAACTAAACTTTCCTTAGCTTACTGAGTGAACTCGGTTAACACTAACTCACCGTGTGACATACCGGAATGCTCGGTATACACTGCAAAAGGCTTTTACTGACCAACTGAGCTCGGTAAGCTCTGTAAACTATTTTCCTTGTTGATAGAACTCGGTAGACTCTGTCTGATAACTGATATGACATTTGTGTAACATCAAAGACAATACACAATTACTTAATTGTATCCAACAAGAGATAACTTTAAGAAACCCCTCCCAAGAAAAATATGCAAAATGTTGGTAAATTCAACATTAAATATATAGAAAAAAATTCTAATCAAGGATTATTTTTCCATTCAAGGCAAGGGAGAAATTTATTTTCCATTGACAAAATTTTTCTTTTTGTATCAAAATTTAATAATAATTGTGGCAAATTAATTTTAATTTTTTTGGTATGAAAATGAAAGTAAGTGATTTTTTTTGTTGGTCAACTATTTTGTAATGTAAGAGACAAATTAATTATTTGATATAACATTAAATATTAATATAGTTGGCTAATAGGTCAACTTCCAAAGAGAGATTATTTAATTTTTTGGTGAATTTATAGAGTCAAAAGTTATGGCCCACATATGAAGTGTACACTGTATAGTGTATTTTTAGTGTGCCAATCTACTAAGATTCAATTAATAATGTGTGCTTTTTATTTCCAACTTGGTCATCATCACTTTTAAATGTTGTCCTTTTGATGGTGAAATGAATTAATTTGGATTGTCGATGTAATATAGATCAATGGCTTTAGATCTATTTTGGGACTAATTTAAAATGACATACCATAAATTCTAAATGTAGCTTTTATTCACCAAATTGTGATTTTCCAAAGATACAAAATATCCTATTGGTGAAGATTCGCCACTAAAAAATCACTATTTGTGGGTGTCATCCCCACCCCAATTTTGCCTTTTACCTTGGAGGGTTTCTGAATAACCAAAATCTTTGTGTTATGTATTGATTATTTACTTCATATTTCATGGATTTGATTAATTTTTAGATCTAATACATCATTTTATGGAATTTTTATGTGATTTACGATATTGTTGAGACAAGGGTTTAAGGTGAAGATATCAAGTTTCATATTTGTCTTAAAGGTTAAAAGTTTTATAGATCCAGATTCACCAACCTCTCAGTATCTTACTTTTCCAATAGACTTCCAAATATCTATTCATATAAATCCTTTAACCTTAACTCCTAATAGATCACATAATATAGTTAAGTATGTAATCTATTAGGAGTTTGTGTTGGAAAATTGGAGAGATTATTGGAAGATTAGTTTGATGATGATATGTTACATTCATGACTAATTTTTTCATTTATGTCAACATAGCATGTTTGATGTCTTCTATGGTATCTGATAGAAGAACAATGGAAAAATCAAGTTGATACAGATGGCTAGTTGAGCATGATAACCACCCAAGGTTATGGGAGATACATTTGAGTATCTAGCATATGTAGTTAACATCAGAAGTAGAAAGGATAAGTCTAGAAAAAGTTCTGTAAGTTTTGGTGATATCTATTTTGAGATAGAGTTTATATAGGCATGTTCTAATAAACTTGTTATATCTCTTGGCAGAGTTGATATCTTGATGATCGAGGTTAAGGACATGGAGAAGACATGTTGAGGATGACACGGCTAACCTTTCCTATCATAATATTGCATATCCGAAAAGTTATTCAAGTTACAAGGTGGAAGATTTATGTTATTGCTAAGTGTAACGTGCTCTTAATGTGGTCCTATAACAATTAATTGAGAAAGACTAATAGCTAACTCAAGGAGTTGTTTAATGGACTTGGTATAAAAGAAGGATATTTTCCTTTATCATGGTATGGATATATACAAATTATGAATGTTTAGAAAGAAATAGAGAATGCAAAATGCAAAGTTGAGCAGAGTAGTGCAAAAGTGAAGGAAACTTTATTGTTGAGTTTATGCTAAGTGATCTAAGGTTTGTGATCTGGTCTACAAGTTCTGTTAGTGATTGATCTAGTTGACAGGATAGAGGAAAGAACAAGGAAGGAAGAAAATAATAGTAAACTATTTGTTTAAGCAGTAAGCTCTTCTTGTAGTTAAAATTGTATGTTTGGGTAGTGGGCTCTTCTTGCATATATTGTACTATAACTCCTAACATAGTTAGCATTACTATTGACAGGGTTGGAATCTCCTAAAAGGGGTTCAAAATCTCCTAATAGGGACTCATTGTACTAAATTTTGTAATAGACTCCTAATAGGGTCCATCCTTGAACAAGGAATATTCATATTAGTTTATTATATTGTGGGCATCATTCCCACTAGGGTTTTCTCTCTGATGAAGGGTTTCCCTAGTCAACCTATCTAGTGTAATTATTTACATGCATCTTTGTATGATTGCTATTTACTTTGGTTGAATGGTTAAGTTTTTTGAAGAAGATAAGTGTTTTAATTGTTGGATAAGTAATTCAACTCCCCAAGTTATCTTGTTGGACTATTATTTTTAACAATTGGTATCAGAGCATAAGGTCCTTGAAGATAAAGTTTAACAACTTTGGGAGATCATCATAAGAGAAGATAGTCCTAAGTTAGATAGTGGAAATTTTGACATAGAAGATATTAACTCTTGGTGAGTTATCCAAAGAAGACATGAAGATCAAGGAAGGTATTGTTCTGGTTATGAAAAAAGAAAAAGAAAGTATGGAAATTTTTCTTGTTGGATATGTAATGAGTTTGGTCATTATATGTCTACATGCACTAAGAGAATAAGGAAATCTAGAAAGAGTTTGATTTTTGATAAAGATGAAGAATTTAAAGCAAGTATGGAAAAATTCTTGAATGATTGTGATAATGATCTTGAATTAGTTAAGGAAGAGGAAGTATTAGAAGAGATAGATTTGGTAACTATTATTGATCCAAAGGCTAACCATGAAAATGTGGAAGTTATTATTAGCAATGATTTGTAGAATAGGAATCAGATTAAAGAGAAGATATATGATCCTAGAGTAGAAGAAAGAGTTGAGTTGAGAACCCCTAAATAGAATGGCATTACATGGAGAAGAAACAAGTCTATTACAGAAGTAGAAAGAGCTATGTTAGAAAAGAATGATGTTGTTACTAAACCAAGGAATGATGAGATATTTCTTGAGGCCAACAATGATTTGTGGAATGAAGGAGAGCCAAGACAAGAAGAAAGCTTAGAACCTTCAGTAGAACCAAGAGTTGAGATAGAAAATCCTACTTCAAGAAAAAACATGATAAATAATCACCCATCTAAATAGATCATTAGAAGCGAAGAAAAAGGTGTGATGACAAGAAGTAGAGTAAATGAAGAACTATGATTGATATCTCAAGTTGAACCAAAAAATTCAGATGAAGCATGCAAAGATAATTACTAGAAACAAGCCATGAAAGAGGAATTGGATCAAATAGAAAAGAATGGAACATGGGAATTGGTCTTGACATTAGCAAACAAGAATGTGATAGGAACCTTCATTATTGAGGCTTTGGTGAGTGATCCAAGGTTTGGTATTTGGATATGAGGTTTGTGACATGGTCTACAAGTTCCGAAAATAATTGGTCTAGTTGACAGGACTAAGGAAAGAAGAAAATAATATTAAACTATTTTTTTGAGCAATACACTCTTCTTGCAATTGAAATTACATGTTTGGTAGTGGGCTCTTCTTGCATACATTGTACTACAACTCCTAATAGGATTGGCACAACTATTAATAGGGTTGGAATTTCCAAACGGGGATTCAAAGTCTCCTAACAGGGGCTCATTGTACTAAATGTTGTAATAGACTCCTAAAAGGGTCCATCCTCTAACAAGAAATATTCATATTAGTACATTATCTTGTGGGCATCATTCCCACTGGGGTTTTCTCTTTGATCAAGGGTTTCCCTAGTCAACATATCTAGTGTAATTGTTTAAGTACATCTTTGTATGGTTGTATTTACTTTGGTTAAATGGTTAAGTTTTTTTGAAGAAGATAAGTGTTTTAATTTTGGATAATTGATTCAACCCTCCCTCCCCCCCCAGTTATCTTGGTGGACTATTTCTAACATTTTTTGCAAAGGACTATTAGGTCCACCTAGTTAAAGGATTTGGGACTGATGCACCTATTAGGATGAATTAGTTGATTGATCTTTGATGTAAAATAATGATTTCTGATGAAGATCCTTTGAAGTAAATTGATCAGCTGACTGTAATAGATGAGTCTCTTCCTTTTCTTGGAATGCTTGTAGCCTTCAAAAAATCCACTCTTTCATGTTCACTATGTTGGAAATGAGAATAGAGTAATTGAGAGGGGGAGGGGGTGAATCAGTTACTACAAAAACTTTCACAGTCCCTAAGATGTTTGAATATACCTTTGATCTGATTAATATAAAATGTTGAAACTTGATAATGCAGAAAATGACAAATATTAAGAACTGATATGTTATCATGCACAAAGAAATTCAGCAATTAAGAACACAAGAGACACCACATTTAACGTGGAAACCCAATATGGGAAAAACCACCAATGTAACTAGATATTGTTTTTCACTCTTCTGAAGTGAGCCATGTTAGGAGCCAAACCTATTAAAGGTTACAAAAACACACTGTTAGGTGTGACCCTATTAAAGGATTTAATCGCCCTGTTAGGAGTGGCCTTGCTAGAGGTCTTTAGAACAATTCAATTGAACTGTCACCTTGATAAAGGATTTATTGAATGGGTGTTAAACCAACTCTGTTAAGAGATTTTGAATTCACTGTTACAATGGTTAGAAAGAAACAATGAAGTGACTTGATATAATGTACAACTTATCTTTGCTGATTATAGATCTCTGTTGTGCTTGGCTGGATCCTTACTGATCAAATGCATCTTTATAGCTCCTTCAACACATATGATCCTTCATCAGACTTTGCTCAACATTCGCCTTTTCATTTCATACTGTAATTCGCATTCATAACTTCTTTCACAATCACACACTCTAATTCATAACTTGAATGACCATATATACCTTTTAGACTATCTTAGTCAGCTCGAGTCACTGACTAAACAAACAATTACAATAGTCGGCTAGAAGTAATTAATTTGCAAATCCCTATACTGGCCGACCCTGCACAGTAAACTTTGTTCAAAAAATAATTCCTGTGTTAACCGAATGAGCTCAGTTAATACAGTGAACTTCATGACAATCCTTCAATCGCCAGAAGAACTCGGTAAGTACTGAGTTTCCTGAAATAACTAAGTGAGCTCGGTGGAAACTACGCTTTGGAGACTAAGTGAAGCTCGGTTAACACTGACTTCTCCATGATTCTTTTGATGACCGAGTGAGCTCAGTGGAAACTACCCTTTGGAGACCGAGTGAAGCTCGGTTCACACTGACTTCCACATTTCCTTCATTGACCGAGTGAGCTCGATGATCACTGTCTTTCACCTTTCCTTTGTTGACCGAGTTAGCTCGGTTAACACTGTCTTCCACATTTCCTTCGATGACCGAGTGAGCTCAGTGAACTTGAGAGTAATGAATGATATGACATTTGTATGACATCAAGGACAACATTATCCAACAATCTCCCTCTTTGGCATTGATGGAAACACAACATGTCATAACAGAATGAAATTTTGAAAACAAGTCCAACAAGATAACATACTTCTCCCTCTTTCTATAATCTCCCTCTATTAAGGGACTTCATGGAAAAATTTTCAAATCTCACAATTTTAGAAGGATATGACAGTAAACAAGTCCAACAAGATAACAGACTTCTCCCTCTTTCAATAATCTCCCTCTGTTAAGGGACTTCATGGCAAACTTTTCAAATCTCACAATTTCAGAAGGATATGACAGTAAATCTCTCCCTCTTTGACAACACATGCCAAAGACAACAAAAGTTAAGTGAATTGTAATGTACCTTTAATACTGATTCATATGCAATAATTTCGGATTAAACTGCATCAACAGATAGATCTTCAATCTTGTATGCGTTGATGCATCACTAGAACTCATTTTTAGTGGACTTCGGATAGGGGAATGACCCCTAACTTACCTCTGAGATACAAAAATGCATCCTTAGGTAAAGGCTTTGTGAATATGTCAGCAATTTTTTCTTTTGTATGGACATATTCCAATCCGATCTCCTTGTCTTGCACCAATTCTCTGGCAAAATGATATTTTATTGCAATATGCTTGGTTTTGGAATGCATCACTGGATTCTTAGATATGTTGATTGCACTAGTATTGTCACAGAACATGACAACTGGTTCTTTGATTTCCATCTTCATTCCTTGCAATAACTGCTTAAACCAAACAATATTTGAACAATTTACTGCTGCAACAACATACTCTGCCTCTGCTATAGATTGGGATGTACAATTCTGCTTTTTGCGTGTCCAATAAACCAATCTTTTTCCAAGAAAGAACGCTCCTCCACTTGTGCTTTTTCTATCATCAAGGTTTCCTGCCCAATCAGCATCAGTAAATACTTTCAAATCCAAATTACCTCCAAATTTGTACCATAAGCCATAATCTTCAGTTCCTTTCAAATATCTCATTATTCTTTTGATTGCCATTAGGTGAGTTTCTCTTGGCTTTGCTGAAAATCTTGCAACACCACCAATTGCAAGGGCAATATCTGGCCTAGTATGAACTACGTATTGCAACTTTCCATGCATGAATTCCACCTTGAATCCAGTATTGAGTAACTGTGCCACACTTAGCAAATTATGTTTAAGACCTTCAACCCAATAGGCATTATTATATACAAGTTCTTTGGTTAGACAAATTCTTCCTCTTCCTTTTATGAAATGAGGTTCATTATTACCAAACCTTACATTGCCACCATCATAGTCTTCAAACTGATCAAACTTAGTTTTATCACTAGTCATATGATGTGAGCAACCACTGTCTATAATCCAGGTATCATTCTTACTTATATGAGAAACAAGTGCCATTTTATCTTCCTCATCACTATCACAATCATCTTTAACGACAATATAAACAATTTCATCCTCACTATTATCAGAATCTTTAGAATTTTCAGCCATGAAGCATGATTTCTTACCTTTGTTCTTGGATGATTTGAAGTCTTTCTTGCCATTCCATTTGTAATCTTTCTTTTCATCATTGTTTTGCTTGTTTGGACACCTTGCTGCGATATGACCAATTTTTTCACAAGAAAAGCAGATTAGAGGAACTTTACCTTTGTATTTTCCTCTCCCTCTAGAATATTTCCTTGCTAGTAGAGCTTCAATCACTTTGAGGTCACTGTTAGAACTTTGGCTTGATTCATTTTCACTTTCTGACTGAGATTCCTTCTCCTTCTTTTTTTTTCTCCTTGAGTGAGAGCTTGGCTTGAAATGTTGATTCAATGTTCTTGGAGGCTGGAACATAGTTGTCAAATTTATCTAGTTCAAATGCAGTTAGTCTTCCAACTATGGCTTCAAGATTTATCTGATGATTTGCTTCACATCTTCTTTCCTGAATTGCAGAAACTCTGATTGCATAAACGAGAAGCAAGGTTCTAAGAACTTTTCTTATAACTTTTTCTCCTTTGATATGACCTCCAGATGCTCTGATTGCACTTACACATGCTTTAACTCTTTCAATATAATTTGCAATGTTTTCATCCTCTCTCATCCTCATTTGATCAAATTGTCCTCTTAGACTTTCTGCTTTTGCTCTTCTCACATTATCATCTCCTCCATAGATCTCTTTTAGCTTGTTCCACATCTTAAAGGCAGTTTTGCAGTCCTTAATGTCATCAAATTCTTCATAACTAAGAGCGGATGCTATGTCTATCATCATATTGTTGTGAGTCTTCTTTTCAGCAATGTCATTGACAGACAATGTGCCAGGAGGTTCTTCATATTTTTCTTCAAGGTATTTTAGTCCAATATCACCAACAATAGCCAGATGAAGTCTCATCAATCCTTGCCATGTGAAGAAGTTATCTCTGTTGAGTTTTGGAATTTCTCTTTTGTAAGACATCTTGATCTTTGGCTTAGATCCTTGAAATCTCTTCTTGCAAGCACCAAAATCTCTGATACCAATTGTTGGAAATGAGAATAGAGTAACTGAGAGGGGGAGGGGGTGAATCAGTTACTACAAAACTTTCACAATCCCTAAGATGTCTGAATATACCTTTGATCTGATTAATATAAAACGATGAAACTTGATAATGCAGCAAATGACAAATATTAAGAACTGATATGTTATCATGCACAAAGAAATTCAGCAATTAAGAACACAAGAGACACCAGATTTAACGTGGAAACCCAATATGGGAAAAACCACCAATGTAACTAGATACTATTTTTCACTCTTCTGAAGTGAGCCCTATTAGGAGCCAACCCTGTTAAAGGTTACAAAAACACATTGTTAGGTGTGACCCTGTTAAAGTATTTAATCACCCTATTAGGAGTGGCCTTGCTAGAGGTCTTTAGAACAATTCAATTGAACTGTCACCTTGTTAGAGGATTTATTGAATAGCTGTTAAACCAACTCTGTTAAGAGATTTTGAATTCATTGTTACAATGGTTAGAAAGCAACAATGAAGTGACCTGATATAATGTACAACTTATCTTTGCTGATTACAGATCTCTGTTGTGCTTGGCTGGATCCTTACTGATCAAATGCATCTTTACAGCTCCTTCAACACATCTAATCCTTCATCAGACTTTGCTCAACATTCACCTTTTCATTTCATACTATAATTCGCATTCATAACTTCTTTCCAAATCACACACTTTAATTCATAACTTGAATGACCATATATACCTTTCAAACTATCTTAGTCGGCTCGAGTCACTGATAAACAAACAATTACAATAGTCAGATAGAAGTAATTAATTTGCAAATCCCTATACTGGCCGACCCTGCACGATAAACTTTGTTCAGAAAATAATTTCTGTGTTAACCAACTGAGCTCGGTTAATACAAAAAACTTCATGAAAATCCTTCAATCGTCGAGAGAACTCAGTAAGTATTGAGTTTCCTGAGATAACCGAGTGAGCTCGGTGGAAACTATGGTTTGGAGCCCGAGTGAAGCTCAATTAACACCAACTTCTCCATGATTCCTTTGATGACCGAGTGAGATCGGTGGAAACTACCCTTTGGAGACCGAGTGAAGCTCGGTTAACACTCACTTCCACATTTCCTTCGTTGACAGAGTGAGCTTAGTGATCACTTTCTTTCACCTTTTCTTTGTTGACCGAGTTAGCTCGGTTAACAATGTCTTCCACATTTCCTTCGATGACCGAGTGAGCTCGGTGAACTTGAGACTAATGACTGATATGACATTTGTGTGACATCAAGGACAACATTATCCAACACACTAATGTTCTTCAATATAATATATCTCATCTTTGGATTAAAAAAAAATACTTCATACTTATATCCATCCAAATAATTCCTTCATAGGTCAGCTACAACATAACTAATTAAAAAAAAGTTTACCACGTTAGCTCAATGTTGTAACTTGGGTCCAATGGCTTACTCGGGTGATGCTAAAGATACTCAAGAAACACTATCACCTTGGATAAATTTGGTAGTGAGTTGATACTAGATGCTCGGTTCATTTTGATCACTTAGTAGACATTGGTGACGTGTTTCCCGCTATTTTTCCAACTTGATTATCACCTCAGAGAAAAACTTATCTACTGATTTAGTTCACACCAGAGCTTGGTAGACACTTGGAACTCAATTGACACTAGTTACTTCTTGCACAGTAAACTTTTTTGCATGGTTCCTCTATGAGCTTGGTTAACATTGCATTCTAGTAAATTGGTTACTACTATCTCTCCATTAGGATTAAGTGTTTTGACACTAATTGAGAATAAATATTGCAATGAGATTAAGAATCTCCCCCTTTGGCATTAGTGACAAAAGAACTTATCATACAAAATATCTTCATTGAAACTCCCCCTTTGAGTATGCTCTATTTTGTAGCTTGGTTTGCACTAAAGACCCCACAACTCAGTTTGAACTAAAAACTCCATTTTTATTTTCTCTAATTTTTACATATTTTTCCTATTGTACATATATCCCTTTACATGTATATAAGTATGTACATTTATCTTCTCTATATACTTCCCCCTTTGTACACCTTCTTTCCCCCTTATATATTGAAAATTTTCTCCTTGTATACTTTACCCCTTTTTTTTATTATAAATGCCAAAAATTTACAAGGTTATACCAATATGAGAAAGAAAATCATTGTGTACCTTTAAAATTATAGACAAATTCTTGTCCCAGTTATCTCATAACACCTTCAAAATGTGTAAATCAATTTGAAGCTCTATTGATAACTCAAGCATGAGATTTGCAACTGACAGATTTGTGTCTTTGACTAATGTCCTTGCATGATCAATTCTCTTCTACATAATTTCCATGTGGGGAAGTATCATACATTGTATATCGATCAATGTTATCCTTATTTTGGCCTCTTCCCTTAGTAGTTCTTCCTAGAGATTTGTCAAAAAATTGGTTTTTGCAAAATGAATGTAATTAGAGCTTGGGTTGAGTGCTAACTAATTTGTACTATCCTTCAAGTCCATGTCAACTTTGGCTAGTTTCTCTTTTATTTCCTTTGTAATGTTAGTGGAGTCACTCAACTTTAAAAATAAATATACAACATTATTTACAATAGTTTCTAATGTAAAAATTAAAGTAGATAGTTCTACTTGATCAATTTCTATCTTCTATGCTACATTTTCTAGCACTTTATCCTCAAACTTCCTTTTAGCTTTCATAAGGAGTTTATCCTACCCATCACTGTCCTCATTGAATTTATGCACAATATTAGTTAATTGATCAATAATAGGGACTTTATCATTTACCTCTATGGATAGAGCATCTACAAATATTTCTTTGATATCTTCCAAGACTTTGCTCCTATCTCTTTTAGCTCTTAGCATATGTTGTTTTTCTCTTTTCTTCCATAGCTCTCCCAAAATGTCCATTTCCTCAGTAGATAGATTTAATTGGTCCTAGTTTGGGATTATAATATCCTCATTAAGATGAATGCCATCAACTATGTTCCCTTTGCCCTTGCTCTTGACTGCTAAAGATAGAATAATTTTTACCCTTTTCAATTGAGTCCTTTTGATGTTGTAGCTTGGTTTAGAATGTGTGAGCCTATTCCTCAATTACCTCTAGGAGAGAGGCTAGTGAAGGTGTGGCAATCTTCACTTCACTGCTTGGTTGAATTGGATTCAACTCAACTAATTATTTCTCAAATGTTTCCTTTGGTGGAGTGGAGGGAAGTGATGCCATGACCTCTACAATAATCTTCTCAGCACTAGAATCCTCAATTAACCGAATCTCTAGAAGATCTCCTTCTTCCTTGGTATAAAAAATTGTTTTTCTCATGTCTATTATGGGTTGCATAACATCTTCTATCTTATTGGAAAAAATTTAAAAATTTTTAAATCTTGGAGTTTGTCCATCTTCATGATTAGATATTGCCTCCTTGATTTCTTTATCAAAGAGATTAGGCATCAATTTTCTTAAGGTTTCATATCTTATGTCCTTCTCTAATTTTATGCATTATCTAAATAATAATAATAAAACCTTCAATATGTTTTTAAGAACATGCCCTTTAAGTTCATAAGGTTCATAGTTCAATCTTTCCATTTTCTCAAATAATGCTTCCTCAATCTATTTTTACTCCTCTTTGCTTATGGAGTCATATGTGAAGTATTTAAATCCTACCATACCCCTTCCTTCCCTTATATTTTCCAGTTGTTTCTCAGAGGTAGGGGGTTAACTCTTTAAAGATATAATGAAGGTATTTTATTCATCTTCATCATCTTCATCCTCATCTTGTAGCTTTAGTTTCTTCCTTGGTTTTCTTGGCTTTGAGGTAGTAATCACAAAAGTAGACCTTGTAGTTCTCCTTGGTGGAGGCTTGGATGGGGTCTTCACCTTCATTTTTGGAGGTTCCTCTTCCTCTTCTTCTTCAGTTTTCTATTCCTCTTCCTCATCTTCTTCCTCTTCTACATCATCACCCTTACCTTCAAAGAGTTTGAGAAGAGAATCTGATTTGGCAAGTTTCTTTTAATTGCTTTCTAGCCTCTTCTTCCCTCTCTTTAGAATTTGAGGAATTTTAATCTCAAGTGAGATTATTGTTTTAGCTTCATCATATATCCCAAAATAAGTGGCCTTGGGATCCATAGGATCATTGATGAGTGCCTCCACAATGTCTCCTATATCATCAATATTCATCTTACATTATGGTGGTTTTACCCATGCAATGCTAGGTCTGACTGCTTTTATGTGGACTCTATTATAGTCAACTAGGAAGAATATATGTTGCTCGTAATCCTATACAAGTTTCTTAGGGATATTAAATCTTCTTTTTATCCTTTCTTTTAAATTTTCAAAGTATGCATCCATGATGCTTTCAAAGTTCTAACCCATCTCATTTATGAATTCATTAATCTGATATAGAAATGGGGTGTCTTTCTTCCAAACAACATTTTCTTTTGAAGGAAAGATTTTTTGAACATAAAAGAACAAAAAAACATAAGAGTGAACTAAACTTACATGTGTTTCTCTTTGAGGCCTGAATGCTCTCCATGTTCTTTCCTAGCTGGGTGTGTTGAAGATCAGCAAGGTCGAACGATAGATTCTTCTTGGCAACCTTGTATGATAGGTCTACTGCCTCACATGGCACACTATTTGCAATGAAATGGATGCAAAACTAGATTTCCATGTTATTCACATTAATCAACTTCATGCCTCTTCCATCCCATTTAGCTAGGGTTAGCTTTCCCAATTCTTCCTAACCTAGGGTTTTAGTCACCTTAGAATTATTTATCATTGGATACCCTATTATTATATGAATCATCTTCTTCATGATAGGATAGGTTTGTTCCCACTAGAATGACATACCATGAACTTATCTTAGTATAAGCCTAATCCATATGACTTGGAAGTTCCTTGGCATGTGGATGATGTGGGTCAAGCCCTTGACCTCCAAACATTTGTGCTTTGACTTCATCACATTATTATTGCACAATGTACCATATGCTTATTCTAGCTCAAGATTCCCTAATTCTTGAATAAAGCAATGATAAAATGACCTAATGTTGGGAATGAGAAGTACCTTTGCAAGGATCCATGATTGAGGTCCTTGAGGATATTCTCGTTGAATTTTTTTGGATAAAGTAGGAATTTTGGAGGAATGCAATTAGAACATTTTACCAACATTTTTGAGCCCTTCTTGACCTTTGAACTAGAAGATTCTACCATATTACTTAGTTGATGAAGGATCTTGAAGATACTATCTTTTCTTGATAATTTGCTTCAAAAAACTTGCACTTAACCGCTTTTGGGGGCTCGAGGAATGCTGCACTCTTTAGAAAACTCTAAATTTGTAGTGAAAATGCAACTATAATTTCTCCTTTTTTTATCATTTTTTAAAATTTTAAATCTTCATTAAATGCTCTGTACCTCAGTAGTAGAAAAATACCGATTAGGTCTAACAAGTGATCGGCTAGGACTAATAACTTGGTTAGGCCTAAGGAGTAGCTCGATTAGAACTAACAACTTGGTATGGTCTGAAACTTTACTTCTGTCCAAGTGCATTTGATATGCTAATTTAAACTTATGTGCTTGGATGATTGAAAATGATGTAGAATATGAATTTTATTATTATAGCTCCAATGGTCTCCTTGCTTGTTCAAGCAAAAGTAATTGAACTACCCAATGCATCGTCTTGGGTGTCAATAACCTCACCATTTTTACTTAAAATCTTTAGAGATTTCCTCATCCATTTTTGCTTCATTTGAGTCATGATCTTGTTAGCCTTTGATTTCTTTTCATCTTTAACTTTACCTCTATTTATGTATTTCTTTTCTAGATGACTAAGTTCTTTGCACAAATAGCATCTTTTGGTAGGATTTCTTTTTCTAAAGTGAGTCTTTATGCAATTAGCTCCAATGTGTCCAAATTATCCACATAGATAACATTTGTACCAAGTGTTTTAATTCCAACCAAAGATTGATTTAACAAGTTGGTTCAATAGAATTCCAATTCTTAGTTTTCCACTTTGAAGATTTATGGCCTTGTATGTTGCTTGTGAAACGTTTTCCTTCAAACTTAGTTTTTTCTATACATTGACTTTCCATATGTCCATGTTTTTTGCAACTATAACATTTGTCTTTAAATTTTGATTTTCTATTGATTCAACATTTATTTGAAGTATGCCCTATTTTTCCACAATGGTTACATGTAGGTCTTTTATTGTTTTGAGCTCTTGTCAGTGATGACTCTCCTTGTTTAGTGTATCCCAATCATGCTTTCCTATGTCTATTTTGAGATACTTTAGCTAACTGATCCATGCTTTCTTGTAATCTCATCATTCATTCATTGATTTCTCTTTCTAGTCTAAGATTATTCTAGAGGCTTTCATTTTCCATCCTTAGATTGTTGACTTCTTGATTTGCATTGTTTAACTGATTCATCATATCTTCCTGATGTAGTGAAAGCCGGTGGATTTCATTGTCCTTTTCTTCTATCCTAGTCTTGAGTAGTATTTTGTCTTCTTCTGCCATATTTTTGTCATTTTCAACTTGGTTCTTTTGTTCTATGACTTCATATATCTTGACTGAATGAGACTCCTATTCTCTTTTCAAAATTTTGACTTCTTCTTGAAAATAAGCTTCCTTCCAAGTAGATATTCTATAACTACATTTGCTTCATCTTAACTTCTTTCTTTGCAAATGTCTTCAATTCATTCTTCTACATAGAGATTACCATTCATCTTTTTGATAGTTCTTTTCTTCTTTTCAGAGATTGAGAGAGTTTCTCCTTCAATTTCTTGATTTGTTCCATGAGCACATGTAGATCCAAATTTTCATTCTCAATTTCTTTCTTTATCTTGTATACTTCCATTATCTCTAATATCTGATCTCAAGATGCTAAACTTTCTGATATGAGAACCTTGGTTTGATACCAATTGTTGGAAATTTAATGCAAGCTAGGTGACTAGGGGGGTTGGTGGTGAATTAGGAACCGATTAAACTTCTTCAATTAAACCACTTTGTTAAGTTGTCTACTTTACTTACATGCAAGAAATATAAAGTTGTAAAGTAACAACACCATAACACAATATTTGGAAACTCAGAAACCCTCCAAGTAAAAGGTAAAATTGGGGTGGGGATGACACCCACAATGCTTCACTATTAGCAGTAATAATTTTGACCTATTAAGGCTTACAAATGATCACTTCTAATTATATTACTTGGTTAAGAGTAATAAGGATTGTTAGATCCACCTTGTGAATGGATTTGTATAATACAATTAAGTATGTTTCTGTTAGGATGAATTAGTGGATTGATCTATGATGTGCAATTGTGATTGTTGATGAAGATCCTTTGAGGTAAACTGGTCACTTGACTATGATAAATGAGTATCTTCTCCTTGGAATGCTTGTAGCCTTCAAAAAATTCACTTTTTCATATTTGCTAATGTTCTTCAATACCATATATCTCATACATATCTCATCTTTGGATAAACAAAATACTTCATACTTATATCCATCTAAATAATTCCTTCATAGGTTGTCTACAACATAACCAATTCTAAAAGCAATTACCAAGTTGGATCAGTACTGTAACTCAGGTCTAATGACTTACTTAGGAGATGCTAAAGATACTCAAGCAATACTGTCACCTTGGCTAACTTTGGCACTTAGTTGATATTGGATGCTTGGTTCATGTTTATCACTCGGTAGATACTAATGACTCAATTTTAACTATTATAGCAGCTTGATAATCACTTAGGAATAAAATTGGTCTACTAAGTTAGTTCAAACTAGAGCTCAATAGTCATTGTCAACTTAGTTGACAATACAACTCAGTGTGAACTGTCAACTCAATTGACACATCAACTTGGTTGACACTACTTACTTCCTGTACAATTAACTTTATTTGCATGGTTCTTTGGTGAGCCTAGTTAACATTGCATACTAGTAACTTTGTTACTACTATCTTTACATTATGACTAAGTATTTTGATACTAATTGATAATAAATCTTGTAATGAGATTAATAAAAATGACATCCAATATACATACACTCACACACAAGAAATTTGATATACTCAACCAATTGCTAAGTGTAAATAAAGAGTAAATAGGAAAGATGTGAAGATTACAAATATGAAATTTGAGAATTATCATCTAAGGAATGAGATAAGATTTGAAAATGAATTCATTGGAAGGTTGAATAAACCCAAAGAAGATGTGAGATACTATGAAGAGATGATGAGATCACAGAAAAGATGCCATGACACATCTAGACTTGGCTATGTTGATTAGCTATCATCTATCGAGGAAGGAGAATCATTAAAAAGTGGAGAACAAAGGAATACAAACCCAAAGAACATCAAACCTACATGTTATCACCATGGAAAACTAGCGAAAATAGAAATTATTTGCAAAAGAAAGATTGGTAAGAAAAAACCTAAGCCCAAATGTAATGGATATTGTTATAATTGTAAGAAGAAAGGATATCAAGTACATGAGTGTAGATCCAAAGTTAGAAACACACTAGTTGCACCTAGGTTTGAAGGATATTTTTGCAATTGTTAGAAGTATGGACATGAGCACAAGAATATATATCAGAGGCAAAATCTATCTAGACACCCAAAAAGCATCTAAGTGCACCTAGCAAGGTAAATCATACAATTGGGATTACAATACACTGTACAATTGTCATTTATGTGTTGAATATGGTCATATTGTAGAAAACTATACTAGGACACATTTAAGAGGAAAATCCAAGAGTTGGATGAATGACATTATTGTTGTCATAAGATTGGATACTTAAGCAGACACTACAAGACCTGAGCACCAACACTAGTAATGAACATAAAAAAGGTAAATATACCATTGATTTAGAATAGACACAAAATCAAACGAATCAAACATGGAGAAAGAAGGATGAAGGCAACAAAAATAGAACAATTGATGCTTAGATCACCCAACCCAATGGATTAGGCAATCACACTACCTCTAACTAAGAAATTAAGGTATTTGAGGAATTATATTTCAACAATATATCATACATTAGTTCCTAGCATGTGATATAAAAAAGTTCATATTTGCATAAGATGAGGTGAATTAGGACTGATATGAAGTGAGAAATAAGTAAAGAATGCATATACATCATTATTGTTGAGCATTAGTATTGATGTCTTTAGTGACTGAGTTATAGTGTGAACTAAGCTCCCATATTGACCGAGCTAATATGTTTGATCAAGCTGTAATTGAGAATAGGAATGCAACTATGACCAAGTTGATGTGTTAATCAAGCCATTGAATGGAAGTATAGTGGTTGAGTTGTCTTATGAAAGTTGAGACAACTATCATATATTTTAAATCTACCTACTAAACATAGGGAGAATTAAATGAAAGTGTATTTGAATATTTGAATTATTTAGTAAATTATTTAGATCATTTTTCATTCACCCAACAATTGTAGATTTTGTAGAGAAATTCAAAGGTGCTTATAGAGTAATTTGCATGAAATTTGCAGAAATCTTATTGTGTTCCATTGACAATACAAGTAAGTTACATAAAATTATTCTTTGACCAAGTTGTGAAGTTGATTAATTTCAAAATATAGTTGTTAAGATGACATTTACAAGTGAGAAGAAAGAGATATTGAATGATAATGTACCTAAATAGTTAGAAACATAGTATTTCCTCTACCTGAGTTAATGGCATAACTTGATATTTCTTTAGCCAAAGATTCATCAAAGGCACTATCTACCATTTCATCCAGAGTCATTATGGTGCATGATGTAAGATCATGTTATATGTGCAAGATCAGTGAAGTGGGATATTTTGAGGTAAGGACTAGACTTATGAGAAGTTGTGTAAAAATGAGGTGTTGAAGGATGCAAATAATATTTTGTTTGAGAAAGGGTTAACTTGTGCCCTAGAATTATTGAGTGTTTTAAAGATCTAATGGATAAGTTTTTTTAAGAAAAATTTACGATATGAAACTATAGCTAGAAAATGGGCAAGTAAAAATAAAAAGGGCCATTATGCATAATATCATAGGTTACCCCATGCTAGATCATGTAAAGACCTTTTTTTACCAGGAAATGGATATAAGAGAAACCTTGTTGAAGGAAAAGTTGAATTGTGAGGTATGTCTATTAATATCATTAGAGATTTAGTGATTGAATTTATAGTAAGGGTGAGTGCTCATAAGTTCTATATGTAGAGATGACTAAACAATATGCCCTATGTAGCTATAAAGATGTGATATAGACTACTCAACAAACACTAGAGTTATGACTTAGTCAAGTTGTAACTCATTCAACTCATAGAGAATCTTGGAGCCATTAGACCAACCAAGAATACATCATGTAAGTTTGGCCCTCTAATTGTATGTTTATTCTTCTATGTATAGAACTATTTTCCTACTATTGGTGATATAGTTTGGGAGAAAAAAAGACTTGTTAAAAAAAAAAAGAGTTCATTACTCAAATTGGTGAGAATTTTGAGACTATAATAAACAATTATTTTGAAGATTTAAAGCAAATAATGAAGAATAGGTTAAGGATACCTAAATCAGTGGTTGATCAATGTTATGATCACATATGCTTTATGGTTGATAGCGACTATATATAGTCTCAACCACTTATACCAATGGTGACATGGATAAGGCTGATGCAATATGAAGTTAGCATTGATGAAGTGTCTACTACTATTATAACGCTATTGACATCTAAGAAATAAACAAGTGTACTAAGCCATTTGGCATATATGACACTAGTAAGGTAAAAATGATACAAAGTAAAGTCCCTAAATTGGATAGAAAGAGAAAGAAGATGATACAGTATTTAGAAGGGAAACTTGGTGAGAAGAAGATGATTTAGGATTTAGAAGGAAAACTTGGTGAGACACTACTGTAAATCACAAAGGGAAAAGGTGAAGATTAGAGCAATGAAGATGTAGAATAAAAACATGAAGGGAAAGGAAAAGAGCTTTCCATTGCCAAGCCCAAGAAATCCAAGGAAAATGAGATTGTGGTGGTAGATTCCAAAGTAAAGAAATGATTAAAGAAGGTGGCATCCCAATCACATCTACACCATAGAGAGAAGCAAGATAAAGAACAAAGAAAAAAAATCCTACCGCAGTTGATCCTACAAGAAGAGGTTTAGTGAATATCACAAAGCTAGACAAAGGAAAACGTCCTAAAAATAGGATATCTAAGGCCTCTAAGACTGAGCATGGTCAGTAGAAGAAAAGATAGAGAATAATTTTTTTGGTTAAGCTAGATGAGGAGGAGGAGGATGAAGCTGAGAGGACTAAATCTGATGAGATGAGAAAATTTTAGATAGTGCATAGAAATTCTCCTCAAGACATTGAGAAGGTATGTGAAAACATAAGAAGTTTAGTGGGCTTAACATGTTTCAAACATGTAAAGTATGATAATTTAGATAAAGGTGATAAAGAGAAAGTAGAACAGGATGTTATAGTAATGTTGGTGAAATTTAAGTGCACACCAATAGAGTTAGGCAAGGAATTGCCTGAAGAGTTATTAAATAAAATTGATACAAAATAGAAATGGGCATTAACTATTGAAAGACAAATAAGGGAAACTACATTAGCCCAAACTATGCCCAATTTAGGAAAAGCCCATATGTTTATAGCCTTGAGAGACTTTGTGAATAAATTTGTGCCTAAGACAAGGACATATAAAATTTTGAGAAATAGAATTGAAGATGTTGTTTAGGAAAACAAAATTGCCTGGAAGAAAGATTTTGCGATAATGCCAACAACAATAGAAGAGGACAAGCAAGGTGAAAAAGTAGAATTGGACAACACAAAAGACATGTACAATAATGTTGAGCAATTGGTAGAAATAGTAGAGAAAATGACTCAATAAAAGGGACATCACATAGAGATAGTCATCATTAATGATGAAACCCCTAAAACTACAATGCCCAATGTTACTATAGTTGTAAAAGAGACAAAAAAGATAGTGTCTACCGAGCCATAAAATGAGGAGCAATATCCAAAATCTATCAAAGATACTTTTATGGACACCATGAATCTAGATATTATGCAAGAAAAAGAATATCCACAGATTGGTAAGACAAATACAGATCAATAGGTAACTATGACTATAAGTGAAACACCTATAGCTATTGTTGACTAGAATGTTTAATTTCAACAAAATATACTTGTTATAGATTCCAAGGAATAGATCACATTGATAGTTGAAGAGAAAAGAGATGGTGAACCCATAATAGATCATGTTGATAGTTGAAGAGAAAAGAGATGGTGAGCCCACAAAGAAAGATCATACTAGAGAGGGTCATACTGATGTGCTAAACACCCAAGTAGAGAAATCTACTACTAGTGAAATAAGACCACAAGTTGCAGGACCTCTTGTCAAGGGAAAAAATGAGACAGTGTCATCCAATTATGTAAGGACCAAGGATTACTTTGGATCTAAATCTTTGTGTTGTTATTTACATTATGTTGTGTGATTATTTATTAGGCATTAGGACATCTCTTTTGTGGATTCTTCTTCCTTGCACTACCTCAACCTAAATAGATAAATTGGGACTAAAAAGCTCCATCACCACCAAGGTCATCCCCATGTGCTAGCACAATTTCATCAAAGGATAAGAATAAAATGAATGAGACTGATGTAGATGCACTAGAAAATTTGATGAAAAGATCAAAGAAGAAGTTTGAGAATAGCATTTTAGAGAAGGTTTCTCAAACCATTGCAATACAACAAGTGAAACTTTCCACTTCAGTTACCAATTTGGACACCATTGTATAAAATGTTATCTCATTATTTAATAAATAATGTGATGTGCCACATCTCACTTAGGAGATTAAAGATAAGTTGCAAAATGTTGGTGAGGACATGAAAGAAAGTGTAGATGGATCAACCATTGATCCTAGTTCCTACCTAGTTCACTACACTAGAGTAAAATTCTATAAATGGGTTCACCATGAACAATTAAATGAGGAAGTTAAGAAAAGAGCTAAAATTAATGAGATGAAATACTTGTTATTACTTCATCTTGAGGTTATGCAATGGCACATGAAAAAGCCCAAGGATCTAATAACTACACCAAGATTATCAATTATTGATCACATAACAGACCTTGGAGCCAAATTGAAAGTGGAGAGGAAGACTCTAAAAACATTGAAGAGAAATTGGGACACTACCATGGTTGTTATAATAAAGAGCCACTAGAATTTTTCTCATCAATTGTGAATATATTTTTATGAAGAAATTTTACATTTTTGAGTTTTTGGCATAATTGTAAAAAGGGAGGTTATGATTATGATTGTATGTGATGTATAAAAAGAAATGATATATATGTAGGGGGAGTATATGATATGTATTATGTATATATTGGCAACCATAAGAATTTGAAAATGTACACAAAAAAGATTTTGCAAAACACATGTTACACCAAAACTAGGGACATCATGTGAAGAAAGTATGTATTTAGGGGGAGTTAAACAATTTTTACTTAGTCAATTTTTAATCTATGGGAAGGATGTTACCCCTACATACATCATCATTGTCATTAATGCAAAAATTTTGTTGGCGAAAAAAAAAAATATTAGTCAGCACTTATAGCGTTAATTGAGCCAAAACAAACTAGAAGCTTAAGTATGAAACAACTATAACCGAGCATTGTATACAATAAGAAATTATGTGTACACTAAGCAAAGATTTAACTAAGATAGACAAGCTTAACCAAATCACGAGGACACCAAGTGACAACATATCCTCTGAGCATAGATAGGGTACTTACAAAGCTACACAAGAAGCACCTAAAAGCTTGAAATGGTGCATAATTTTATCTATTGAGATATCACCACGCAGGAAAGTATATTTTCCTAAATTGGGGAGAGTATTTGATAAGATTTATTAGGAAGAGTAATTTGATTTTGTATGATTCCAAGGTAGAGCATGGATCAATAAAATAAAAGAAAGGAAAGGAAGGTAAATGAAAATAATAAGGATGATTCCATATCATTGATTTTGATCTATAGCATATTCCAAAAGATTCATAAACCCAAATTAGGTTATAGATCATAAGTCGAAAAATGCTACTTTATAAGGAAATAAAAGGGTCAGTTTAAAGGTTGTTGTTGTTGATGTTGTTGCTACTATGTTATGTTGAGAAGGGGTTATGCTAGAGGAATGAAATGTTGAATGTATTGTAGAGAAGAGTACTAAGCAAAGGAAAAGGGAACGATTAGACACATAAGTCACATGAAGGTGATAAGTTGTTGAGAAGAAGAGAGACCTGGAAAGAAAAGTAAGTTGTGCGTAAGCAAATCAACTTCACTATTATTTTCTCACCATTGCAGAAGATAAATCCTTTAACATGGTATACTTAGTAGTCCTATTACATGTCTCTTAACCGAGTGCTCACTTTTTATTGTGATGCAAAATCCTTAAAAAGGTAGATCCTTACAGATCTTTTTGTATTACTCTAGATAGAGTAAGTCACTAGAAGTGATAAACATCATAGCCCTAACAAGGCAACTTCTTACTACAGCAGTGATGGATTTTTGGGTGTCATCTACACCATAATTTTCCCTCTAACCTAGGGTTTATGTAAGACCAAAACATTTGTTTCATGTGTTATATTGTTATGGTTTATGATTATATGCTTACAATGTGATAGTTTAGTTATGTTTACTTTTATTACAAGTATTGAACATATGAATGTGCATGTCTACTGAGTGGATAAGTAAAAGGGAAAATCAAATTTGAATAAGTGTAAAATTTTCAAGGATACTAATTTAAACCCCCCCCCCCCCCCCCCCCAACATCTTGGCTTTCCTAGACAATTCACCAACAAAATTATGGAGAAAAAGTGATAACTACACAAAAGAAGTCATCACCATGTAAACAAAATTAGAACCATAGAAATTAGAGTATAATTACATAATTTCTCTATACAATGACCAAAACCTTGATTTCTTTATGATTTTTATGTAATATTAATTCATGATGATTAATATTGAAAACGTGAAAAGAAAAATTCTTTTTATATTATTTTAAAAAAAAATCAAAGAAATTAATTATTTATAATTTAAGTTTAATAAGATTTCAAACAAGGAAAAGGTTAAAATTAAATTATTATTTAGCATGTAAGTAATTCAATAATCAATATTAATTATTGTAATAATACATAATGATAAATATAATAATTAGAAACAAATTTTATAATTAGCAAATTTAATTCTAGAACTTGTAAAATATATAAAAATACAAAAAAATGGCACTATAAGAATGACTTCAAAGTGATGCCATGATCTCATTGGTTTTCATTTTTCTCCTAAACATAGGACCAAATTGATAATTAAACAAGCGTAATAAATAAAATTAAAGTGCATACAATAGCAATGACTTTTAAAAAAATGAATAAATCTTATGTTACAACATATATACCAAATGAACATTATCAATGATAAATTTGAACAAAGTTATAGATGTATAATAACAAAGATCTTTCTTTGTTATTGTGGTGTTGGAGCTAATGCTCAACCTCAAGATGTTGACTTTTATAATGTGAATATTTTAAATATGCAATCATTTAGTTTAAAATGATCCATCTTCTTCCCAAAGAAAAACAACTATAGAATAAAGGTAGTCAACCTTATACTTGTCTTTCTATTGTCATAATCATATTTAAACTTATTTAATCACCTTTTTTTTTTATAAACATACCTTGTTCTCCACCACAAAATGGATGATGCTAATGTTGCAAATGCTGCAATACATGCCAAAATAATGAAGGTAAGATTAAAACATGTGCTTCCCTTGCACTTTGTTCCTCCTTGCTTAGCTGCCTCTATATCATAGAAATACCCTGCAACCCATACGGATAAAAGGTACAATATAATTGGATTCCCCATCACCATGACATTATATAATGTCCCAAAATGGTGTAGTCCAAATAAATCGGATACAAAAATCGAATTTAGACACCATATTGTTCCATAACCAAATCCTATGAAAATGCAACCCATGTAGAGAGCTTGTGGATATGTGCCTGCTATTACCATAAGAAAATACCCACAACACAAAATGAATTGAGCTAGTGCAAGAAATATTGGTCTTCCTACTCTAAATTTGGATAACAAATAATCAGATAAAGCTCCACTCCCAAAGCGGCCTAAAAATTGACTTGCCGATATCAAAGTGACAAACATAGTGATATCCTTTTGTACAAATCCAAGAGATGTTGCAACCTGGCTCATGTTGCTAGTTGTCACTTCACCTGATACTATTGCAGCTGAAGAAGAAAACATGACTAGGAAAAAATCAATGTTGCAAATTGTTCTCCACAAAGAACTATTAGCATACTTCATACTGGGATTTTCTTCACAATTATTTGAATCTTCTTGAATAGTAAGTGGCTCCAAAATTAATTTTTTTATAGTTGAAGCTCTCTCATTATCGTTAGCTTTCCAAGTCACGTACACAGGTATCACTAAAAGGACAAGTGTAACAATGAATTTTGCTTGATCTACCTGTAAAATCTTAATCTCTTGGTAAACAATATTTGATAAATCATCTTATGTAAATTTCTATTTAACAAACCTTTATATTATATTTTGAGAATGAATGTACTTTTTAAATTATTAGTTAGCAATGGTATAAAGCATAATAATTAAAAAATTAATGTCCAATTTTTTTCATTTTTTGGGGGGAAAAATGTAGGCAAGCCACTAAATATATATTTATAATAAATATTGGATTCAACATCTCTTTAGGAAAGAATCCAAAGAGAAAACCCTAAATCATAGCAAATACAAAATAAATGTTTACAAGTGAATCCAATGAAATTAATACAAATGACCCAAATGAAAAATAACATTCCAAGTTCATCTTCATATCCAATTTAATAATTCTAAAATATGTTATTTTAGGGAAAACAAAAATTAGAATGTAATAAAATGAGTATGTTACATATAATAGCTAAACTGTCTTGAATAAATAAAATAATTATTTGAAATAATTTTCCAATTAAATAATAAATATTGTGATGAAATAATTATTTATAAATAATATAAAAAGTAGATTGAAATTTATATCTCTAATTATTTACATATTTTATAAAATATGAATGCTAGTTTTCTAATAAGATTATTGTTATTTTGAAAACTATAAAATTAAAATTTAATAAATATTTATTTGTTATATTAAAAGTAGAAAAAGGGTGTTATCTATTTGAACTAATAGTATGAAGGAATTCAAATATGCTATAAACCAAACAATAATAGAAAAATCACAATACTTCAACAACAAAACAAAATAGAACAAGAGTCTTTAAGAATAGTTACCAATAAAACCATTATAAGTCTTAGAAAAGTATAAAAAGAAATAATACTAAAATCAACCACCTAGTGGCTAAGTGAGCACATTGCTCCAATCATTAGCAATGAACTTAAACATTTTCTTATAGTTTTCTTTCTTTTCAACACCCTTTCCTTAACACCTTTTATATCAAGAATAAAAAGGTCATCGATAAATTCCTCACACATTAGCAAAACCCATATATATTACTCATCATGCTCTCTACAACACTTTTTTCCCTCAAGATCTCCAACTCCATTTCCATAGTATTGAATTCCTTGTAGCTGCCTACTTTGATGCTAGGTGTCTTCTACTTCTAGTAAAGAATATTGAGTTAGGTCTACTGGTTTTGTTTAGGTTTTGTTAAAAATGTGTGTGGAATCATCATAGGTGGACTTAAATGGTCTTCCTTCCTTGTATTTCATATCTATAAAATTATCTTCCTTATAATTTAATGTAAAATCCTCTAATTTTTTTCCTTTATTAGTCATGCACCCTAATAGTCTATTAGAGTTTCAAGTGTTAGAACTTCTATTCTTATTTGATTATTTTCCCAACTCCTCCTCTCTAACAACTTCTTGAATTGAAATGTGGATATTGGGTTTTTATGGCATTGGGATAGGCTTTTCGAGCTCCCAAGAATGGTTGCATTTTCAATATTTTGAAGTCCACAAAATCCTTCAACAACAATGTCATGGGTGGAGTTCCATGCGTGCTAGGTTATGAAAGAATTTTAGCAACCTCAATTATATCCACGTTCTTCTTCTTGCTAGTACAAAATTCAAGAATAGTCGTGACATATGGAGAGCTAGAGTGTGTATCTTTTGTTACAATTATTTTTTAAAGGGTCATAGGGCAAGATGAAAATTATAAAGATAAACAATGAGATATTGATCGAGATGGATAGACTTCCTATCTTAGGTCTTGGCCACTTCAACAACATCTTTAACCAAATTTCAAAAGAATTCAAAGGGAAAATAGAGAAAAAATCAAGTCATAGTGATAGAAGTAATTATCCAAGGGATTATTATAATAGTAATTGACTTTAAACCTCCCCTCCAGGGGGAAAATTTCATAATCACTAAACACACTTGATCCCGTGGAGCTGGTAGCTCAAATTTGTCAAACCAACCATAAATCTTAACATGTTTCTCATTTTACTAAAAGAACTTGTTCAAACTATCATTATCCTCCACCCTACTCTATTGAACTTCCATTTCCATCTTTTAGTTGAGAGACTTGTTGACTTGACTATGCCATCTTAATTTATGTTGAAGGGGAGGTGCAACCAACCTTTACTCTCCTATCCTGTAATAGCTAAAAGATTAAACTTTTCAATATAAAAAATATTTAGGATAAAAGTTGTGTTTTATTTTCAAAATTTATTAATTCAAATACCAAAAGAAAATAATACAAAAAATAAATGAACTTGAATTTTTTAAAAATAAAATGTAGAAAAAAAGTTTAATGACATATTTTAAATCTGCAAAAGCCCTATGTTTTTTTTAATTAAAATTTAAATATACATATTCACAAAAAAAGGGGCTGAGGGATACAAGATCACCCTGCAAGTTCAAATGGTTGAAAGCCGAAGATCAATAATCCAATTTATCATTATTTTAATATTAATCTAAATAATGTATATTTTTATTTAAAAAATTCATATATTTGGTGGGCTGATAATGTTTTATATTTTTTTTAGCTTTTTCATTACTTTTATATATAGACTATTTTTTTCAAAAAATATATACTAGTTTTATTAACATGTTCACTTTACTCATTACTATTATACTTACACTATCATGATTCTTACATAAATAAAAATAGTTTTTTATATAATTTAAATGTATCCCATGGATAAATGTGGAGACTATTAGGATTAATGAGCTAGAAATAACAATTTCATGCAAATATAACTAATATCATAAATTAATAAAGCACACAGAGGATAACACAAGATACAAAGATTTGACATGGTTCACCCACTTTTGGGCTATATCCACCAACAACAAGTCCAATATTCTTATTATCCAAGGATTACAACTTGATTACAATATGTAATTCCTTATAGTTCAATATCTCTACAAGAAGCTGCAATCTCATCATACATAATGAAATCCCTAACCATAAGCCATTTTATACAATCTTTGTACCACTTACAAATTAGTGATAGAATAAGACGATCAAAAGAAAAAAATAATATTTGATGTCTCTTAAAATAGTAAATTTATTTTTGGCATTGGGGGCATTTCCTGTTGATGTTGCCCTGTATTGTGATAGGGAGCATTCTTGGGGCCACTGACCCCATAAGGTGCATTGCCACTTGACTCAACCTAGGGCATTGCCCTATGATCCTGCAAGGGGCATTTCCCCTTGAACCTTAGAGCATGGAGGAATTGCCCCCAAACCCATGTAGTAAAATATGTGAGGAAATTACATCGAATGAAGTGGGAAATTTTTTAACTTTTGAGTATGATTAAGCTCCACATCACAATAGAGAGATGTCAATTTATAACTATTTGATTTAATTATTTTATTTCCTTTTATTTTATAAATTGTTTATTTATTTATTAGTTTATTTAAATGAATATATCTTATTTAGATTTGCATTAATAAAAAACAAATATTCCAATATTGACAAAAAAGAGGGGTGTCACAAGACAATAGATCCATGAAGATTTAAACATAAGGGTTTAGTCCTAAAGGCATAAAAATATAACAATATTTCAATATCAGTAAAAGCTTGTGCACCTAAAATGATAACTCACAAAGAAGGAACATTATCATTATTTTTGCTCAAAAAATACATAGGGGCAAAGTTGTGTATAGGCTCCCAACTAGTGAGAATGTTATTCTTATTATTTTCATCTCTTTTAAGCTTCCAACAAATAAAGAGATGGAAAGTGAAAAATAATAAAATTTACTCAGTCTATCTTACCCATTCCTCATTATAAGAGTGGTCAATATGATAGTAGACATCATACACAAAGACCAGAAAAGCCTTGAGGGTTAGGAGGAGGACCACTGAAGTCATGATCACCAAAGTTATCATATTTGGAGGATCAACTACAACAATATTTATGCCCTCAAGGAGAACTAGATTCAAGAGGCCAACATGTGAAACAATGTATGGATAGTTTCCCCAATGGTCTAGAAGCTCCCATAAATGAGTTATCTCAAGTAAAACTTTGTCTATTTACACTTGAATCTACATGAGCACATGAGAACAAATTTAATCTTCTAAGCATTAAAGGGAGCATTTCTCTATAGAAGATTTATTGAGTAAAGTTGCATTTTATCCTTTCTGATGCTTAAGGAGCCACCATAAAATTGGTCACTTTGAGAAAACTTGTGATGAAGGAAGTGCTACTCTTCATGTAGAACCATGTTTCATGAGAAGGGATTGGGTTTGAATGAGTTGAAGAAGTCACAAAACCTAGTTCCATGATCTTTGACCCCACAGACAAAACCAAAATATGTTTCAAAGATTCAATTATACAAAAAAAAGGCAATTAGGGAAAATAATCATATGAATCAATTGGGCTCCCTTAGAGATACTTTGTTTTAAAATATATTAAGTAGAAAGGACCAATTTTGGATTAAGAATCGTATCCCAAACTTCTTGAACCCTTTTTCTCTATAGCTACAAGAGGACTACAATTACTAATCAAAGTGGGTTGATCTATCATTGAAAGGTGAGGATAAATCTAGGAGTATCCCTTGGTCCCAATTTGTAACTCTAGAAAGGATTTTTAGGATAATATTGAATCTAATCTTTATATAATGGTTTGATATAGTGGAGTACCAATACATGGAGGTTCAAGTGACGGATAGAATCAAGAACCAACTACTAAGTTGTATAGTATTGACCAATGAGAATGAATTTCACTTTGAAAACCTACCACATGAGAAAATTCTTGGTGGTAGGTGTTAGCATGAATACTGATGGTATTCATATGAAAGATTATGATAGACTTGTTGGAGACATGATTCAATGCTTATGTGTTTCATTCATGATAGTGTTTTTCATTGATGTCATCATATACCTTATTCTATGAAGATTACTAGAGTTGAGGAAGAATTGTTTTGTACAATCAATGGTCAATGAGTAGGGTTATACATTGTTGAGAATATATTAAGTAATATGTATGGATACTATAGTTATGTGCATGTAAATAAATATAAAGATGTGACAGAGATATGCAATATTTAATAAAGGTAGCTTTTAGAGAGAGTTTCTAGAAAGTGAAAACTAGTAAATTGATTGCATCTTTTAGCAAAAATATAACCTGTTTAAGCCAGCTTAGAGGAAGATCAAAGACATTTTCAAGCTAATATGGTTGAGATGTCATAAACAAATGTTCACTCTATGGGGTTTGGCAAAAATTGTTCAGCATATGATTTCCAAGAGGCTAACTATTAATAAAATCTGTATAGGAAGTATTAAATTGTAATTTAACATATTATTCTATATCTTATTGATTGTTAATCTCATACTAGTTTTGACTAGTGATTTTTCATACACTTAAATCATTTACTTAGTTCATGCCAAACAACTAACATATGCCAAGCACAATAGTGAGTGCTAAGTCACTCATATGTTGAATCACTCAAGTGTTAGTTAGATAATATGTGCCGAGTGATTCAAGAGCCAAGCAAGTAGTGCATGCTAAGTCATTAAGATGTTGAATGACATCATTGAAGTCACAATATGTGTCGAGAACTTGCAAGGACTTTAGATGTCGAGTAACACAATTTTTCATAGGTGTTTGTATTGGTAGAAACTACTATGTAAACCATTTTAGGGCCAACTTAATGATTGAATTATGATATTTTGGTGATAAGGATGAACCTCAATTGGGAATCCCTATGTATTACATGCACCTAATCAGGTAAAGGGAAGGTTTAAGTGGAAATATTGATGAATCACAACTGTTGATTCATATTTAACCCTAAGTCACCTAGGTCTTCTTAAGGAGGATAAACCCTAAACTTCATATGTGAAAGAAAGGAAATGAAATAATGATCAAGGATACTTTCATATGCAAAAACTAGGAAATTCATGGTGACCATGACATTATGATCTGAATTGAATTTCAAAATTAATTAAAAGAGAAGAAAGGAAGGAAACAGTGAACAATAGAGAGTCATCTAATCAAGAAGGATCAAGTACACAGCAGGATAGAGGTGATTTTGTTGGAATTATGATATATTTTTCATTAGTCACAACACTTATTCGATTCTGAATGCTTATTGAGCTCATCACCTAGTCTACAATTCACACTGAGCATTCAATAGTTTCCTTATAAAATCCCAAGTTCACAGTGGTTACCGAGCAATTAGTGGTTACCGAGCAGTTAGTGTTTACCGAGTGATCAAGGTAAACAAAGCAATTAGTGTTTACCGAGTGATCAAGGTAAACAAAGTAGTTAGTGTTTACCGAGTGAACAAGGTAAACAAATGAATCAGTGATTACCATGTAAACAAGGTAAATGAAGGAATCAGTATTTTACCAAGTGAAGAAGGTTATCAATGGATTCAATTTTTACTGAGTGACACAATATTCACCGAGTCACCAATGGTTACCAAGTTCCAAGCTACTTAGAATGATTAGTATGGATTGTGCCTCTACTCTTACCGAGTGCATGACGATGCAGTGTATTGTAGTGGATGCCGAGTGTTAGAAGGTCACCGAGTCAGCTTGTGGAACCCGAGTTTTCTATAACCTGGCCAACTCAATAATGTTTGTTCACTTGTGTTTGGCTGACCTTGCCAGTGTAAATATTGGAATGGTATATATCATTTGAAATGATGAGATGTTGAATATAGTTGAGTGTGATGTGTTGCAAATTTTTTTAAGAAGAGGGAAAGCAAATCACTAGCAAAACAGAGGAATACAACAAGGTCAACATTGATGCAAAAAGGATATATTTGTCACATCAAGTGATCAAAGCACAAGGATCTTATCACAAATCAGTTGCAATTAGATCCACTGCTTCATCCTAACAGGTGAATCAGTTTTCTAAATCCTTTAACAAGGTAGACTTAACAATCTTTTGTAAATCTCCTAACAGAGTACATACTTCATTGTATGTTTATAAATCCTTTAACAAGGTGGATCTAGCAATCCTACTTGCTCCTAACAAGGCAGATCATCAGAAGTGATCATTGTAAGCCTTAACTGGCCAACTTTATACTGTAGTATTGAAGTTTTGTGGGTATCATCCCCGCCCCAGTTTTACTTTCTAATTGGAAGGTTTTTGGCTCATCAAATCTGTATGTTCATGTGTTACAAATGCTTATCTTTTCATGCATACAGTAGATTAGATGGATACATGGTAAAAATATTAGTATGCAGAAATTGAATTAAATTTTTAGAGTTACTGATTCACCCCTCCCCTCTCGATAACCTTGTTAGTCTTGATTATCTCCAACAGATTTATCATCAAGCATCAAAGTGCTAATCAAAGGATCAATGCTGAGACATTTTAATAGGTGAATCAATTAAATCACTTAACAAAGTAGTCCTAACAGGCTATATTAAAATCCTCTAATAAGGTGCTTACTTAATTGTGAGTTGAAGTCCTTTAGTTAGGCACACTTCTAATAAGATGATGAAATCCTTTAACAGGGTAAAACCTAATAGTCTTTGTAAGCCTTTCATAGGGAAGATCATCTTTCATGATCAAGCATTGTAACCTTCATTGGATACACTTTATTGTTGTAGTATTGAAGATTTGTGGGTGTCATCCCCACCCTAGTTTTACCTTCTCATTGGAGGGTTTCTAGGTAATCATATCTTGCATCATGAATGTGTGAATTTTTACTTACATGCTTTATATGTATATGATTTACATGATATTTTAGTTAACTTATTGAATATGTGAAGTAGATGTGTGGTGAAAATTTATGGGTCAAAGTTTAAAGCACTAATTCAGCCCCCCCCCCCCCCGCCTCTTAGAAGTTTACTTTTCCTATTGCAATTGCAACAATTGGTATCAGAGCTTTATTGTCTAAAATTGAAGCCTAACAATGTTCGAGAAAATATCTTGGAAATATAATTCTACAAGTTGGGAAAGATTATTGAGAATTAGGGAATTGAAATACAACTCATTCTACATCAATTGAATGAAGCAAGAGATGATCTAAAGAAATCATTGAAGAGAAGGAAGGAAATTGCTATTGAGGAGAATGATACACAATACCAAGAGATGGACACTACTAAGCTATTTGCAAATGGTAACTCTAATGAATTTGATGCAACCATTGCATATCTAATGGAAAAGAATAGAACCCTAGTTTAAAAGATTAGAAATTTTAAGATAGAACAAGATACACAAGCCATATTACTATGTGAGGTGACCAAATAGAAAAAAAAGCTATGCAAGACAAAGCCATGGTTGAAGATGAAAAAATAATTTTTTCTAGAAGACTAGAGGAAAAATCATCAAAAGTAAATAAGATTGCTCACATGTAATTGGAAATAATGAATTAAGTCATGATTGCTAATCATAACATAAATTATAAAGATATTGAGATAACAACATTGAACTTGCAAAATGAACAATTGAGAAATGATCTAAAATGGTAAAAGTAGTTTGTTGAAAGATTCAATTAACCAAATAAAGCTATCAAATATGTGGAATAGTTAATGAGGTCTTCTAGATCTAACAATGATATGCCTAGACTAGGATACACAAGTACTGAAGAGGGAGAATCATCAAAAAGTGTTGAAGAAAGAAGTAATAAAGGTAAGAAATCAAAACCTACTTCTCATAATTGTGCTAAGAAAGGAAATATTGCTAATGTGTATAGGAGCAAGATTGTAAATTAAAATGTTAAGCAGAAGAGCATGGGTCACTACCATAAGTGCAACAAACAAGGTCATTAGGCACATGAAAGTAGAACCATGACCATGTATACTCAAAGATTTGAAGGATATTGTTATAACTATTAGAAGTATGGTCCAAGAGCTTTTTATTGCAGATCCAAACCCATTTGGTCATCAAACAAGCAAAAAAAGGTAAAGAGCAATGGTAACTTTTATTACTAGAATTATAATACAGGGTATAGTTGGCACTACTATCAAGAGTATGGATATGTACCTAAGAATTGTATTAGAACATATTTCAAGAGTGACTAAAAAAGGTGTTTGAGTCAAACCACATATTTTTGGTTGTTTGAAGACTAGTCACATCAGTCGATATTGTCCAACAATGTCAAAGGAACCAAGTTGTGAGTTCAAAAAAGGCAAAGGAAAGGCAAATATTAAAAATTTCAGAAATGAGATGAACAAGACATGGAATAGAAAGGAGGATTACAACACATCAAGTGCAGATGGGATCACTTCACCCAATGGGTCAACTGATCACACCTCATCAAACTAAGAAATCGAGAGGTATGTGGGACTGATATTTAAAAGTTATACCATACATTAGTTCCAAGGATCTAATTCTAAAAGGTTTACATATGCATGAATAAAGATGCAAAGAGTTATTAGAAATCTAGGAGAAATCTTTAAAGTTTTTTCATCTTTTTCCATGTTACTACCGAGCATGAAAAGTTTCTTATGGTTGCTGAGTGAAATATTAGTGGATATTGAGCTAACAGAATTGGTTAGTTGAAGCCAAGCTCATAATGGTTTTCAAGCTAGTGGAAAGACATGTGGATGTTGAGTGAGCCAAATATCAATTGATGCTGAGCTTACAGCTGTGTAAGCACTAAACATTAATTTTAGTGTTTCAAGTGATATTTGATCCATATCTACTCATTTAACATAATTTGAAATCAAGAAAGAAGATGAAGAGCTAAAGGAAATGTGGAGAACTTTTATTTAAGTTTTTATAGGAGATTTGAATGGCTATTCGACACCATTTCATCAAGATTTCTAAGGTATTTATCATGTGCCAAGTTACATAGTTTCAAATTTTTTAAACCCTAGATTTACATGATGGCATCTAGTTCTTCAAAAGAAAAAGGTGTAGAAGGAAATGAGGTTTTAAATGTTCAATTAATTATTAATGACATTAAAAAACCTATTTTCAAGGCTATTCCAAACATATCATATAAGCAAGATCCCTCTAGTGCATTGTCTATGATACCACCATGAGTCTTAATGATACAAGATGTTAGGAATCTTTATAATTGCAAGATTGGAAGCATAGGTGACATGGAAATTAGAGAAGCATAAGGAAGATTATGTGAAAATGGAGTATTGAAGGAAGAGTACAACATTGTTGAGAAGAGAGGGTAAACTCATGCCCTGGACTTTTTGAATGTCTTCAAAACCAAGTAGATTAAGATTGTCTTAAGTAGAATTCATGATAGCTCTGTATGGTTAGAGAATGACCTAATTAAAATTACAAAGAAAATTGTTCATAGGGTAATAGGGTAGTCAACCCTAGATCGGCCAAAGACTATGAGAAGTGAGTCAAAGGAAGTTATTAAAAAGAACACAGGGGCCATATGGAACAAAAGGGGAATGACCATTAACACAATCACAAATCCCTTGATATCTTTTATAGTAAGCGTAATAGCTCATAAGTTTTATCAATTAAGAAAATTGAATAACCATGCATTGTAGTGGACTTGGGCTATAAAATTGTGAAGAAAGATCATGCTTATGATCTTGTCGAGTTGTAGTTGTAGCAATTGATTGAAAACCTAGGAGAAATAAGGAAAAAAAGAGAGTGCTCAGTGAAAATTTGGATCTATTTTGGTATGTATTTTATTCTATGTGCATAATACATTTCCTAAATTTGGTAAGGTTGCATGGAAAACAAATAGATCAATTGTAGTACAGATAGGAGAATTTATTGAACAATTAGGCAATAACTTTGAGTCAGTAATGACTAGTTATTTTGAAAATTTTAAACAATCTATGAAGAAGAGACTAGCAATTCCAATCTCACCTGTAGAGAAACATTATGATGATGTTTTCTTCCTAGTTAACACTGATCACACATATGTACAAGCAACAAGTCCTAGAGTGAGATGGCTAAGGCCATTAGGTTATGAGATGAATGTTGATGAGGCCTCTGTAACAGTCATAGCATTACTTGTAGAAGAAGTGGACAAAGAAGCCAAAGCATTTGGTATTGAACTGGCCAAATCTAAATTCACTATGGAGTTGAAGACTACTCTATATTCAACAAGAATAAATTAGTCAAGAAACTAAAACAAAAATTTGGTGAAGGAATCAAGGAAGAGGAAGAAGAAGATGACAAAGAAGAAGAAGAAGACACATAGGCTCAAGCATCATTGGCTCTAACACAAGGTCAAGGAGAGGATCAACAACAAGAGGAGACAAAAATTGTAAAAGGTGCTAAGGGAGAAGAAGCCAAGGAAGCACCTAATCCTTCTAAAAAAAAGAAAAGAAAAGAAAAGACACCTATAGTGACAAGACAAAAGAAGGTTGCAAAGCCTAGTCAACCTAAACCAACAACACCTACCACTAGGGCTAGTACAAGGGTCACTACGTAGAAGGCTAAAGAGGTAGCCAAGCCTAAAGAGCAAGAATATGGATCACAAAAAAAGCCAAGAAATTATTTTTCTTAGGCTAAATCTGATGAGGAGAAGACTAAATCTGATGACATCAACCAATTCTATGTGGTGAGTCATAGTACCTCCTCAAACCTAGATAATCTATGTGAGAACAATAGACACAATGCTAATTTGTTGTGTTTCTCTCACATTGAATTTGATAACCTTGGAAAGATTGAGAAAAATCAAGTAGAGGAGGCAACACATATGCCATGATGGCTACATTCAAGAAGACTCCTCTAGAAATTTCTAACTCCATACCTAAAAGTCTATATGATAGAGTTGAGAAGAAATGGCATTATTGTTTAGACATAGAGAAGCAGATTAGGGAAAAAACCCTCATTCAAGTTATGCCAGAACTTAGCAAGGAACAAATGTCTAAATCCATAAAGAAATATGCTATGAAATTTGTGTCTAAGTATAGGGTATTCAACATATTATAGAACAACATAGAGGATTTCATAAAAAAGTCCAAATAAATATGGAAGATTACATATGGACTAGCCACAACCAAAGATGAGGAACAAGAATCTATTGAGTTAAAAGATGATAGAGAGGATAAAAATGAAGAAGGCATAATTGAGGGAGGCATTGATATGAATATTGATGATCAAGAAATAGCTGAGGAAGAGAAACAACTAGATTAGAGTGTACAAGATATATAGATGTTGAGTGCCATCCATCCATAGAAAATAAGTGTAAGTACTAAAACTATCAAAGTAAAGGATATTTCTGATTCTATTGATAAGAACATCAAACTCCTAATAGAGGAAGATTTGAAAAGAATACTTGACCAATCCACACTACAAGCCAAATTATGTGACAACCCTATATTGGTAAGTGTTGATGAAATTTATAAGTTAGAGTCTATGACTACAAGGGAGGAAGTGAAAACACAAGACACACCTATAATCACTTGTCAAGTCACTAGTGTACAACCTTCACCAAATTTAGTTTTATATCAAAGGAAGAAGATAGTAGGATGCACTATTAGTACACCCATGGAAAGCACTCCAGTCTCACAAAATGTTCAAGAACCTGAAAAAGACAAGGTTGAGATAGTTGAAGAAGATAAGGTAGAAACACTAGTCAATGATGGGATACCAAGTCAAATAGGTTAGGTAGATGTACCTGCACCTCCAACACAAGTTCAAGGTGCAATTGAAATCAAAAGGCAAAAAAGGACAATCTTGAAGAGACAAATGTGACAACCAAGCTAAAGGAGCTAGAAGCAATTCAAGCATTGGTAACATTACCAAAATCAGGAACTCCTTCTAGTCAAAATCTTTAAAGGCTGAGCATAGATGCAACACCTTTGCAATTCTCAGTGTTGAGTCCTAGCTCATTTAAGGTAGAAGAGGTAATTCATTATGGAGATGTTAGCCTAGATGAAGAAATTGTTTTTCTTGCATTTAATTATTTAGCAATAAAAATTGAGCAGATGGGTGTACTTCAAGATGCCCTAGCAAGAAAGAATAATCAAGAACTACTCAGAAGGAAGCATAGGAAGAGGTAGGCTTTTCTTGAGATCAAAGACATTTTCTTAGATGCATTTAGTCTTCCTACTCTAGATGAAACAAAGCCAATCATTTGAAAAATTGACCAACATAGTGGAAATAGTAAGTGATACAAACCTAGACACTAATGCCAAATTATTAGAATGGTCTGAGAAGAGTTTTGAAACAAAATGAGTGAGAAGATATCTAGTGATATAGCACTAACCCAAGTTGCATTGGAAACTAAGATAAAAAGTGTGAAGAAGGTACTACAAAACATTTTCTCTCTATACACCAAATTGAATAATCCTACACTCTTCACACAAGGGATAAGGAATCACATCCTGAGCTTGAAAAGTCAAATGCAGTCATCTAGAGCCAAATTTCCCATGACTCCAGCTCAAAGTGAGAAACATTTTAGGACCCTATTGTAAACCCAAAGTTAGTTAGAAACACTATAAGTTGATGAAGCCAACATAAGGGCTAAACTAATTAGCATCTAGTCTACATTGATTCCTCACATGGAGATTCTACACACTTATGAAGAATGACCCCAATTTTTCTACATTAGATGGCTTAGTACACCTTGCTACCAAGCTGGCTATCCAAATTAAGTCTTTGGAGGTATCTTGTGATAATTGGGATGCATCTCTTAAGATTATTCTTGAGGTCCATAAATCCTTTTCAAACAAGTACACTATTAATGTATAACCCATTGCCATTAGTGTCAAAAAGGGGGAGTAAGAGCTAAGGGGGAGTAAAGCATAGAGTAAGAAAATGGGGAGTAAGAGCAAGCAAGTAGAAAATAGAGAAATAATATTAGTTGAGGCAAATCTACTCAACAAGACAAAGATTTTGATACAAAATACAGTATAAAATAGATCAAACAACTCAAGGGGAGTTGATGGGTGTGCTTTTGTGTGTTTTTTTCTATATATTTCTCTACATGCTTCCACCCAAGTTTGTGTCATTCCACTCCCATTTATGCCACTCAGTAGTAGAGATTTAAAAAATATTGATAAAATGTAAGCTAGGAAGAAATCATCAAAATATCTACCAATATGTAAAATTTGACATCAATTTGGGTCTTCTACAGGAACAGACAATGGATGACTGAGTGGCTACAAGAGCTAGGAAATGATTGGATCAACTATATATGTCTATTTTTGGCAAACATTTTGTTTCTAGCTTTTGGTTTAAAATGACTCTCAATAAAGAACAATGTTCTTTTATTATCAAACGATCAGAGGCTTGTAGCCTAGATAGCATTTGTTTCTTTTAGATGAATGGCTTACAACCATAACAAATTAATTCCACTATGTTTAGTATTTTAAACAATATATAAGTATATACATGATCATATGAAGATGTAGGATTTGAGAAAAAGCGCACAACAAATCCACGAAGCCCAAGAAAATCGAATTGCAGAAAACCTGTCACAAAGAAGAAAAAGACAAGAAGAGGCAAGGGTTTGATCTGAAAAACTCAGACGAAGAAAAATATTATTCAATGGGTCTTCATAATGAAAAATACAAAGAGATCAAACCTTATAAAGGAGATCAAAACCCGAAAAGGGTAACCTAAAGCCTAAAAAAGCTAGGTTGCAAAATATAATTAATAAGATATTAATTATATGCACCTACAAGATAGCTTAAGAAAACTAGAGTAATAAGCAACTTAATTAATTAAATCAAAGTGATTTAATTAATAAGTGCAAACAAATAATTACTCTAACAGCCCCCCTTAAGCGAAGCTCAGGAGGTAAGCTAACCTAGCACAACTATGAAAGCAAGAAAATTGGGTCCTGGCAACAAGGCCTGATCAAGTACCCAATCACAACAAAATCTCTATAAAGAGGAGAAATAGAGACAACCACATGGGAAAAACCCTACTCCAAAAAGAGATAGCAAAGAATGTTCTAGAAGAAGGAACAAAGAGATCAAAAGAGAATCACTGAAGCATCAAGAACCGCAAAACTCTGTCAAAATGTTGATCTGTAGAACCTCCATGAAAATAGAAGGCATGAACCGAGCATGTCTATATGGTAGATGATCCATCTCACCGAAATGCATAGGTAGCCAGCCACTACAATTGCCTAGTATGTAGGATCAAGTACTAAATACATAACTCACACCAACAAACCATCAACCAAAGAAGCATAGAACAACAATATAACCCCCCTTTAATGTAGGTGAGGTGACATGCAGTTGAAAAGGTAGGCCAAAGAATCTCCTACAACATAGGAACCAAACACATCGAGAGTGAGGTACATACACCAATAAAGGCATGTGTCATCGACACTGCATGATGAAAAAGAGAAAGAGGGCCTAGAAGCGGCAAACAACTATCCCCCCATGGCACTTTATAAAATAGTGTGAATACAACAAACCACAATGATGAAAAGGATCCTGAAACACAAGAGTGGCACTTTATCTTAGTGCGTTGCATAAAGATGCTTACAATGAATATCAACAATGATTAGAAAAAACATAAGGCTCAAACAATAGAAGGTAGAGCCCAAAATGAATTATTTGAAGCAACAAAATTGATCCTTAGACCTGAAACAAACAAGGTATCCACCGAAATGCTAAAATGTAAAAGACTAAATAGGATGTTCCTAGAACAAAATCTAGAACAACAATCAGCATCACTAGAAAGAGCACAGAAAGATCTTTCCAGCGATATAAAGAAGTCCAAAATCAGAGATCGGATGCTCAAGATATGCCTCCCGAAGTGCAAAACAGAACATCAAGATTTGATTGCCAAAACAAGCAACCAAATTGAATCAAAACCCAAAAAAACCTATACCATCATCTTCCTCTTAGAACCAGCTTTCTAACACATTTTTTGGATCGAAAAAATACGTCTGTATGCTCAAGTTACGAAAGAAAAACTGATAGGGCCTCTAAAAATGCATGAAATTTTTTTTTTTTTTAATAAAAAAATAATAATAATAATAAAAAAAAACTTTAAAAAAAGGTGCCACCCAAAGAGTAGAGGCAGAGCGAAGCTTCCAGTGGCTGCAGTGGTGGGCAGGAGGCGCCACCGGCGGCGATCACTAGAGCCGCTACGGTCAACGGACCGCCAACGGTTTTACCGCAACCGATTACTGCTAACCGCTAGTGGTCTCGATGACCGCAGGCAATTTTTTAAACTGCTGTAGAAAAAAAAGTTGTTTTTAATCTTTCTTTTTGCAATTTTTAGCAATTTTTTGCCTCGATCCATGTGCTAAGGGTCGTATAGGGCTATTGGACAAAAAAAATTTGCCTCCCAGATCAATGTTGTCCAAATCGGACAAATTTTATATCAAAATGGGGGTTTTGACGCCTTCTAAATCCATCCATGAGGTTTTTTTGGCCTCAAACTACTCTAAAAATTAGCGACCCCCTATTTTCTCAAAAAAAGCTTGAAAAAACACCAGATCTAATCTGTCGAACCCTTGTTCTCCTTTTTTCTTAAAACACCGAACAAGCTACAACAGATTTGGCTCTGATACCATGTAAGATTTGAGCAAAAGTCTACAACAAATCCATGAAGCCCAAAAAAACTTGCATGCAGAAAACCTATCATGGAGAAGAAAAAGACAAGAAGAGGCAAGGGTTCGATCTGAAAAACTCAGACGAAGAAAAATATTATTCAATGGATCTTCATAATGAAAAATACAAAGAGATCAATCCTTATAAAGGAGATCAAAACCCGAAAAGGGTAACCTAAAGCCTAAAAAAGCTAGGTTGCACAATATAATTAATAAAATATTAATTATATGCACCTACAAGATAGCTTAAGCAGACTAGAGTAATAGGCAACTTAATTAATTAAATAAAAGTGATTTAATTAATAAGTGCAAACAAATAATTACTCTAACAGAAGATATATGAGGAAGACATTCGCATATCAAGTACATTGTAAACCTTTATATTGCTATTGGAATCAGTTTTGAATCGATCTCAAGAATTTTGTGTTAGTTGTGTGCTCACTAATTGGACCAGAGGAAGGGCCCCCTCTTGGAGAATCCTGGTGAAATCATTTTGATTTACATTATGGGTGTGAATGCATTGTTGGTTATTTTATTTAAGCATATATGCAAAAATCCTTAAATTTTCATAGTGTGAGTCATGTGTTTAATTCTATTTAGATTATTAAAAGATTTGGTTATTTACTTAAATACTAGTTCAAGGCCATTTCCCTACAGTTGATCATTATTTGCTTGCTTTAGTACTAATAAATAAATTACCCACTTTCAATCTGTCGTACTTTGTTATACTCTATTGAAATCTTCCTATCGCCATCCATTACTCACTGGTAAACTTATTGCCACCTCTCCTTAAATTTCTTATCACATTTCACTACACTCCATGTCACATTTCGTTACCTTGGTTCCATACTATTATAACTAGCTTCTTGTCGCAACCAGTTTTCCTATAACAACTCAAGTTCACTTTAAGTCTTAATTGAAACATTCATAAAACATGGTATTCAATGTTTAAATCATTTAAATTTGTGATTATGATATACTTTAGATTAAATGTGATAATATATTGAATGTGATTCCCTTTCTAATTTAATTTTTAATGTGCAGTTTTCAATTCAAGTAATTAAAAAATTCTTAGTTTTGTGGCACATAGAAAATTGAATTCCAAAAGCAACTTGATTTATTATCTTCACCCCTTGAGCAGATAGAAATTATATCTCTTGCAAGTTTATGATTCTCGGATTGACATTCTTAGGGTATTCTTTTGATTCAATCACATCCATAAATATACCATCAAATTGAACCTCAATTTTATCCAACATTTTTGGTGATGTTGTTGGGGAGAGATATTAAAGGTGTGAAATTATAATAGGTCAAGATAGGAATAGTGAGCCCTTGAGAAGTCTTAAGCAATTGTTGACCTTGCTTAGGATAGTACCTTTGGTTTCCACTGTAGTAAATCATTTAGGTGCATGAATAGTCTTAGAGATAGTCAAGGTAGATTTGTTAAGAAAGAATCAATAGGTAGTTCAAACATTCAAAAACCAAAAAAAGAGAAAAATTCATCAACCATTGAAATCAATCCAAAGAACGAAGTTAGAATCTAGCCATCTTCTCAATCCACCTCTCCTAGCACACCTTCTGAAATTTTTCAACAATTTGCTAAGTCATAAGAAATTAGGTGTAGTAAGCCTCCAAAATCTCTAGAACAACCCTTTAAAACATGTTATACACCTTGGGAAACCAAATTTTTGGAAGAAGTCATGGCTGACAATATTGAAAACAACAATCTAGGAGGAAATGATGCTGGAAACAATGGAAATACAATTGTTCAACACAATACAACCTTTGAGTTTCCTATTCAGCCTCCTAAGGAAAATGCTCCTATGAAAAAAATTCCTCACTCAACACTTCCCATATTTAGAGGCTCAACCTCCAAGGATCCTGATATTTTCATATTTGAATTTAATGTCCTTTCTAATAGCTATGACTATCAAAGTGATGCACAAAAACTAAAGCTCTTTCCAACTACTTTGAAAGATGTTGCATTACAATGGTATATGAGTCTTAGGGACATTAGAACATGAAACCAAATGAAAGATTTTTTTTATAGAAAATTATCAAGATTATTGTAAGACCAAGGAAGTATGGGATGAAATATTTCACATGACTCAATGAGAAGAAGAGTCTATTGAAGATTTCTTGGAACATTTTGCCTTTAGCTTACAATGCTCAAGGTGTCCTAATTTAACTATAGACACCATCAAGATGCTTTTCTTAAGAGGGATTCATGATGAAACCATGGATGCCATAAATTTGATTGGTAAAGGTGATATTTCTAAAATTTCTTTTGAAGATATTTGTGATATATGTAGGAACTATTCACAATCTCATCGATCTATTTGCAGGAATACAAGGAAGTTTTCCACTATGTGTAATACATTAGGTATCTCCAAGCATGAAATTGGTAATTTACTTGAAGATCTTAAAACTGACTTATTAAATCATATGGGCAAACAAATTGACACTTTGTATTCTCACAGGAAACATGAGGAAGTTGAAAAGGCCTTAGCAGTATATTGCCCAACTTGTCATAAGTAGCATGGACCAGAAGATTTCCCTTATAATTGGACTCATGTAGCATCACTCGAGGAAGCTAGCAACACTTCAATGCTACAACCTCTCCCTAAAGGAATGATTCCTATGGCATATTCTAAAGAACCGGTTTACTATATGGCTCCATAATGCTTGTTTTTACCTAGAGGGTTCTCCAATGAATATTTTCCCAAACCATCTCAGCAATTCTCTAACCAAGGTCCATGGTATGGAGGTTATTAACAAACCCAACCTTATCAGCAATGGTCCCAAAAATTTTAAACTAGTACACAACCATGGCATCAGGCACGAAGGCTACAATCTTCATATCCACCTCTACAACCATTGTATCTACCTTTGCAACCTTATACGCAACCTTATCTCCTATAACAATCATTTCCTCCACTACCAATGATAAATCCCTGTCAGCAACCTCAATAATTTCTTCCTCCCATACCTCCATCATCGTTGAATCCACCACAACCACCTAAATCCACATCCTACCAACTCAACCAAATCCAAATCCTAATAATAAGCCCCCTCAACTACTCTATCATAATGAGATGGTTAATTTTCCTACCTATCCAATGAACACGGCTGAGTTGGATGGTGTACACCTCAAATCTGGGAAGGCTCTTAAAGGACCTACTATCATAGAGGTCCCTGATGAACTTGAAGAGGAGTTAGAAAAGGAACCTCCCTTTCTTGATCGATTCATTCATTAGCCAAAGCTTAAAGAAACTACACATTCAGAGTTTGATATTTAGAATGAATTGTGCAATGTTAACGTCAAAATTCATCTTTAGTAGGCTCTTAAGGATATTCCAATGTACAATAAAATGGTACGTGAGTTGTGCACCTGATGACAAAAAAAGGAGGACCCAAAGACTATCCAAGTTATTGGACAACTAGTAGAATTAATGTTGGGAAATTTCAACATTCCAAAATATGTAGATCCTGGCAGTCTTGTCATCTAGGTAAGTATTGGTAGAATTGTTATTCCTAATACACTTTTAGATTTAGGTGCTGCTATAAATGGAATTACCAATGAAACAAACATAAAATAGTCCTTGGATGGACTTAGACCTACCCCTATAGTGCTTCAGAAGGCTGATCAATCCTTAGTCAAACCAAAGGCGGTTGTAGAAGATGTTGTTCTTTCCATTACTAGTTGGGATTATCCAACTGTTTTTATGATCACTAAGCCCAAAGCTAAGTTGAGGGGATATCCTCTCATTCTTGGAAGACCTTGGCTAGCAGCTACCAATGCCCACATTAATTATCTATTAGGTAACATGATTATTTCCAATGGTGAGTGAACAAAAGAGTGGACCTTATATCCTCCTACTCAACCACTATTAGATACTGAAGACCCAACATGGGTTGGTAGTGATTTAGATGATTATGTTCCAATCCTTACCATTGGGAAAGTACAATATTTTGAAGATCAAACCGATGAGACCATTTTAGTAAACTTCCTTCAAAATAGGTATGATTCTAATGATATCTTGGAAACTATGGTTTTCCTTTCTCATGTGACTGTTGACTGTCCTTTTGGGAATTTTCCTTTAGTTAGAAATCCTCAATCCATTCAACACTTCCTCATGTTACATCAACTTCTACCAAATCAATGTTTTTATAGTCCATTATTGTCTTTAGAAAAACCAAAAATATCATCAAGACCCCTCCTTAGTGCTCCTACATTCTCAAAACCTATGGAAATCCTACCTAGGCGTACCCTCGATATTAATCCATAGTTAACACTAGCTTAGGTTAAAGATCTCATAAGTATGCTTAAAGAACATAAAGATGCATTTGCATGGGAGTATCAAGACATGTGAGGTATTCATCCTAACACTTGTACTCATCACATTTACATAGAAGAAGGAAGTTGCCCAGTTCGACAACCACAATGCAGACTTAATCTTGCCTTGCATGATATTATCAAAGAAGAACTATAAAAATTCTTGAATGTTGGTTTCATTTATCCAAATTCAAATAGTAGGTGGGCATCTCCATTGGTTTTTGTTCCTAAGAAAAATGGTAAGTGGCATATTTTTGTTGATTATCGAGCTTTAAATAAGGTCACTAAGGACCATTTTCTATTACCTTTTACTAATCAAGTTTTAGATACTCTTGCAAGAAAATGATTCTTCTCTTTCTTCGATGGATTTAGTGGGTACAATCAAATCTACATCACTCCAAAAGATTAGGACAAGACTACCTTTACTTGTCCATGGGGAACCTTCACATACAATGTTCTCCCTTTCAAGTTATGTAATGCCCCTGCTACATTCCAATGCATATTATTAAGCATATTTGTTGATCTAGTTAATGATTGTATAGAATTTTATATGGATGATTTTATTGTTCCTAGAAATGCCTTTGATGAAGCTAAAGATAACTTAGAGAAAGTGCTTAAGTGATGTATCGACAATAATTTGTCTCTAAGCCACGAGAAATGTCATATGTTGATGATAGAGGGAATTATTTTAGATCACTTAATCTCCTCAAAAGGTATATAAGTTGATCCCAAAAAGGTCCTAACAATTCAAGACCTCCCCATACCTTTGACCCAAAAAGATGTTCGGAGTTTCCTTGGTCATGTTGGGTATTACACGAGATTTATTCAAAACTCTAGTAAGATTTCTTCTCCTTTGTTTGCTCTATTAGTTAAAGATGTTATTTTCACTTGGAACCCTGAGTGTCAAGAAACCTTTGAAATTATTAAGACCAAGCTTGTAACTACTCCTATTCTTAGAGGTCCTAATTGGAAATTACCATTCCATATTCACACCGATGCTTCTGATTTCTCAATGGGAGTAGCACTTGGACAAAAGGAAGACAACCTCTTCTATTCAATCTACTATGTTAGCAAGAACTTCACTGGTGCCAAGGTAAATTATATAGTAACTGAAAAAGAATTTTTAGCTATTATTTATGCTATTAATAAATTTTGGCACTACATTGCTGGTTATAAAGTGTTTGTTCACACTAATCACTCAGCAATTCAATTTTTAACAAATAAACCTGCAGTAATTGGTAGGGTTATTAGGTGGTTGCTTTTATTACAAGAATTTGATGTCACTATACTTGGTAAGCCTAGTTGAGAAAATTTGGTTGCAGATTTCTTGTTCCAATTATAGCATCCTAATAAGGAAGTTGTTCCTGTTGATGAATCATTCCTTGATGAACACCTCTTTGCAATTTCTACCAAAATTCCATGGTATGCTGACATTGCTAACTATTTGGTTATATGCAAGTTTCCACTACACTTCTCTTCTTGTGAGCATTGTAAGTTGGTGGGCCTCAATGGATAGTATACTTGGATCAGTGGTCTTCTATTTTGTACCAACATTAATAACATCATATGTCAATTTATTCTTGAGAAAAATGTCTTTGATATTCTCTATGCCTTCACACTAAACCTTGTGGCAGACACTTTGCTGCTCAACAAACTGCTCAAAAGATTCTTACTATAGGTTATTACTAGCCTATGCTCCATAAGGATTGCAAGTGTTATGTCCAACATTGTGACCAATGTTAGTGCATGGGTTGTCCTACATGATCAAATGAAATGCCACTTCACCCTCAACTCTCTATTGAACCTTTTGAAAAATGGGGTCTCAATTTCATTGGACTTATCAACCCACCTTCTAAAAATAAGAATATATTCTTGTTTTTATAGATTACATCACAAAATGGGTTGAGGTTTTTGTGCTTAAGTATGATTGAGATACCAAATTTGTTGAATTCCTATATTCCAAGATCTTTACTCACTTTGGTGTTCCCATGAGATTATTGTTGATAAGGACCTCAGTTCACTTTAGACCTCATTGTTGCATCAGTTTGACCCCTTATGAATTGGTTTATGGTAAGAAGGTTGTACTTCCTATTGAGTTAGAGATTAAGACTCTTTAAACTGCCCTTCAACTCAAACTGAATCTATTTGATGCTCAAAAGGAATGCATAACACAACTCCACTCCCTTGATGAGTTACATCAAGAAGAACTTCTTCATACTAAACTTGTTTAGAATCAATGAGCACTATGGCATGACAAACACATTCATCATCATTCTTTCCAGCCTAAAGATTGGGCACTTTTGTACGACTCCCAATTCTAGGACTTCAAAGGCAAGTTTCATACATGATATCTTGGACCTTATGAAGTTAAGCATGTATATGAAAATAGTGTGGTTCAACTCTACACCATAGACTCTAAATGTTGAAAGCTCCTTGTTAATGGTCATAGATTGAAGCTCTACAAGAAGCCTCCTTCTAGGGAATCTTTTGTTTTTGATATCACAAAGAAACTTACCATGGTTCCCTTTGGTCCCCTCTAGCATTGCTAGAATTTAAAATTCAAAAAAAAAAAACTAAACTAAACTCTCTTCATCCTCTTTCCATCTAGTTCTTCTTGTTAAGGACCTACGCACTTGTTTAGATCTGCAACAAGAACACTTGATTCTTCATGTCATGAAATCTTCTTTTGTTGGTTCCTGATGTCCCTGCTAATTCCCACCTAGTTTTTTGCATCCATGTGACCCTCTTTTACTTTTTTGATCCCACTTTCTCTTCTCAGAGGTTGACATGTCTATAGGACTTCTATTTGTCTCTGCTTGCCAACTGTTGATAGAATTGCATTTGGCTGCCATCTCCCCATATCTTAACAATTATGCCATTATTATTCAGCATTCCTTGGCATTCGTGTGCACATGTTTTGATGTCTTCTACATCATATTGGACTGCTAGCTCAGTAAGTACTTTCTTACCTTCTTTTTTCTCAATGTCTTTCTCTTCTACTTATGTGGCATACAGGGATGGTTCAACAATTTCAATTGGGGGGGTAAGTAGTCCACTTCATTGCCATATTGTGCCCTATTTTCTATCATTATCATTATTTCATCCACTTCCTTCAATGAAAGTAAGATTTGCTTTGATCTTTCCATTATTTCATCTGTTTCCTTTCGTACCAATGGATGATAGTAAGATTTGCTATGATTTTTCCATTATTACCTCTTGTAGACATGGTTCCTTTATTTTCACCCTAGGTACACCCTTTATTTATGCTTGCCATTTTTGGAACCTCTTGCTCTATGTTTTTGGTTGCCATTGTTGTTCGAGATCATGGTTGGTGGTCATCATCTTCATAAAGAGCCAAGTTCAGTCCATTGTTTACTAAGTTCTGAGGAGGTTTTAAATTTTTTTGAACATTCAGGATGGCTAGGGTATTGTGAGTGGTTGTGTGAATTCACTTCTAGTGATGAGGTCACTACCAAGTTTCCCTTGACATTTATAGAGACTAGTGTCACAGTGTCGGGGTTACAATTTCTAGTCAACTTAAAAACTATTGTAGTTGTATCTAGCCTTCCAAAAATTTGAGACCATTATTTTCCTACAGGATCTTCTAAGGTTGTTGATTTAAAACCCCATAAGAAGCAATTCTTTCAAAGGGGAGAACCAGTTGAAATAGTGCAAAGGCAGGGTATGATCGCAAATTGTTGCCAAATCCATGGGATGAAGTGGCCCAATTTTTTATTCAGTTTGTCACATGTGAAGGCCGTTATAAGTATATTTATGTCCACAATCTTTTTCTTTTGCTACATTTATGGTATGCAGGGCATACTAATTCTCTTTCCCACCATGGTCTCATAAAATTGTTTGTCATTCATGCCTTAAAATCTACCCAGCTAACCCTAGGATGGAAAACCTATATCACTCTTACCAACATGAATGACCCTAAATCACCTTCTAATGTTGAAGTAGTTAAAGTCAATTCTTCTAAAAACAAGAAGCCAAGCCTTCATCCTCATCAAAAACTAAGAAGCCAAAAGTGAAGCCTTCTGATAAATTATGGGAACTAGCCAATGTAGCCCATTCTAGTGGAGATGTAGAAATCATTAGTGTTGAAAAATCCTCTCGGGGAAATAACTATCTTTTAAGAGAACAAAGGTCATAGCTTAGGAAAAATAAGAAACAAGGAAAAATGAAACAAATGAAAGAGAAAGAACTAGAAGAAGTTTGAAGGTGGGAGGCAAGTCTACAAATATAAAAGGAATGGTGGGAAGATGAAGGAAATAGGGATGCTAAAGTAGAATAAGGAATGGAAGGCAACCTAGAAACTGAGGAAGAATTTGAGGCTGAGTATGAGCAAGAAGCTATAGAGGAATTTGAAGAGAGCGACATTGCTAAAGAAGATGATATTACAAGCCCAATTTAGGAAAACCCCAATGAAAACCTTATTTCTTAAGAGAAGGTAAGACCTACATCCTCCTTAGCTACAGAAATTCCTATAATAATACTACCAAATGTTTCCATTGAGAAGGCGCTAGAAATAGCCAGTGGTATTTCTATTGGTGATGAAATTCAGTCAGGACAAAGTGTAGAGCTTCATCACTAAGAGAAGGGTGTAATACAATAAATAAAGACTCCACAAATTAATGATGAACATTTTGTTAGTATAAAATCCCAACATAGCCCTAATGATGGTGCTTTAGGAACTCATGTAGTTCCTAAAGTAATGTAGCATCTTTCTCCTAAACAACTATTACAGATTATTAGTCAGTTAATGACACAAATACAAGAATTGTCAACACCGAGGCTTGCCACTAATAAAATTACAAGGATCAAAACACTTTCCAAAAATCTTGTAGTAGAGTTCACTAATGTTGGGAATTCACCTAGTAAGCATGAGGACATGCCCAATCCTTCAACTGGGGGGACATGATGGGTGTGCATTTGTGTGTTTTTTTCTATATATTTCTATACATGCTTCCACTCAACTCTATGTCATTCCACTCCCATTAATGCCACTTAGTAGTAGAGATTTAAAACATATTGATAAAATGTAAGCTAGGAAGTAATCATTGAAATATCTACCAATATGTAAAATTTGACATCAATTTGGGTCTTCTATAGGAACAAACAATGGATGACTAAATGGCTACAAGGGCTAGGAAATGATTGGATCAGTTATATATGTTTATTTTTGGTAGACATTTTGTTTCTAGTTTTTGGTTTAAAATGATTCTCAGCAAAGAAAAGTGTTATTTTATTATCATGTTCGTTATGCTGTTAATGATCAGAGGCTTGTAGCTTGGATAGCATTTGTTTCTTTTAGATGAATGGCTTATAGCTATAAGAAACTAAGTCCACTATGTTTAGTATTTTATATAGTATATAAGTATGTACATGATCATGTGAAGATATATAAGGAAGACATTTACGTATCAAGAACATTGTAAAAACCTTTCTATTACTATTGGAATCAGTTTTGAGTCAATCTTGTCAATTTTGTGTTAGTTGTGTGCTCACCAGTTGGATCGGAGTAAGGGTCCCCTCTTGGAGAATCCTGGTGAGATCATTTTGATTTACATTGTGGGTGCGAATGCATTGTTAGTTATTTCATTTAAGTGTATATGCAAACATCCTTAAATCTGCATAGTGTGTGCAATGTGTTTAATTCTATTAGATTATTAAAAGACTTGGTTATTTACTAAAATATTGGTTCATGGTCATTTTCCTACGGCCAATCATTATTTTTCTGCTTTAGTACTAGTAAACAAATTACCCACTTTCAATCTGCCATACTTTATTATACTCTCTATTGCAATCTTCCTATCGCCATCCATTACTCATTGGTAAACTTCCTACCACCTCTCCTTAAATTTCCTGTCGCATTTCACTATACTCCCTATCACATTTCGTTACCTTGGCTTCATACTGTTATAAACAAGTTCCTACCACAACCAATTTTCCTTTAACAACTCAAGTTCACTTTAAGTCTTAATTGAAACATTCATAAAATATGGTATTCAATGTTTAAATCATTTAAATGTGTGATTATGATATACTTTAGATTAAATATGAAAATATGTTGAATGTAAATTCCTTTCTAGTTTCATTTTTAATGTGTGGATTTCAATTCAAGTAATTAAAAACTTCTTAATCTTGTAGCACATAGAAAATTGCATTCCAAAAGTCACTTGATTTATTATCTTCACCCCTTGAGCAGATAGTCATTATATCTCTTGCAAGTTTATGATTCCCATATTGACATTCTTAGGGTATTCTTCTAATTCAATCACATCCATAAATATACCAACAAATTGAACCTCAGTTTTACCCAAAAAAAGTTATGAGATTTTGAGGTATAAGTCATGTTGCAATATTTTGAAATTTTGTATAGATGTTGAATAAGAGTTTATGTTATGCTCATAAGAATAAGAGTACATATGTATGACCAAGTTTTTGTGATACTCATGTCAAATGGGGAGATTATTAATCTTAGATTGGTCTTGACTAGTGAGTTTCTATACACTTAAGTCATTTACTTAGTTCATGCCAAACAAGAAACATATGTCAAGCACAACATGTAGATTTAGTGCATGCCGAGTAAATAATGAGTGTTGAGTCAATCATATGTTGAGTCACTCAAGTGCTAAGTAGGTAGTATGTGGTGAGTGATTAAGAAGCCAAGTAAATAGTACATGCCAAGTCATTCAAATGTCAAGTGATAGCATTAAAGTCATAATATGTGCTAAGGACCAGGGACTTTAGATGCTAAGTAACACAGTTTTGTCATAGTTGTTTGTATTGGCTCAAAATACTATGTAAACCATTTTTGGGCCAACTTAAGAATTGAATTATGATATTTTGGTGATAAGGATGAATCTCAATTGGGAATCCCTATGTATTACATGCACCCAATTAGGTAAAGGGAAGGTTTAAGTGGAAATATGGATGAATCACAACCGTTCATTCATACCTAACCCTAAGTCACCTAGGTCTTCTTAAGGATGATGTGTTGGAAATATTCTTAAAGACTAAGTTACTGAGAGGGGAGGGGTAAATCAATAACTTCTAAAAATTCAAAAACTTCAAACTAATTTAACACTTAATGAAAATTCTTACCTAATTGCATGCATTAGAAACTAAAAACATAAAAGCATACATTACACTTTGACACATAGATTTGGTAACTCGGAAACCTTCCAAATAGAAAGTAAAATTGGGGTGGGGATGATACCCACAAGCTTTAGTACTATAGTATGAATTTGGCCTATTAAGGCTTACATTGATCACTTCTAATGATCTTCCCTATTAGGAGCAATAAGGACTGTTAGGTCTACCTTCTTAAAGTATTTACAAACATATAATGAAGTATGCACTCGGTAAAGAGATTTGCATAAGACTATTAGGTCTACCTTGTTAAAGGATTTGATTGATCCACCTATTATAATGAAGTAGTAGCTAATCCTTGATTTGCAACCTAGTTTGTTGAATGATATTCATCTAAGTTTTCAAATCACCTTGCTAGGATAGATGAATCTTTGTTGCTCCTTATACTATTGTAGCCTTTGTAATTCACACTTCTGGTCTTCTATGATGATCACATTACTTCCTTATTGATTCTATGCATGCATTGGATGTGATATAATACATTACATATATACCAATCCAATTATACAAATATTACAAAGTCAGCTCAAATGTAGACACTTGGGTTCTAAAGATTGACTCAATGAGGTTTTGATACTTGATATCCACTATCAATGTTCGGCATCATCATGCACTTAGTAGACATAAAAGCTCAGTCCATAATGATCACTTCCAAGTAGTCTTGAACTTGTTCTGCATTGGTGACTCGGTGAATATTGTGAAACTTTTCATATAAACTAAATCACTCGTTTACCACTACATAGCTCGATAAACACTATCACTTTGAGCTTAGTATAAACTGAGTCACTTGGTTAACACTGAGTAGCTCAATCAACATTGGATTAGCATCACATCAACTAAAAACTCTATAACCACTGCACAACTTGGTTTGCATAGGTAAACTCAGCATAAACTGAGATGTTGTATTTACACTACTGATCTTCATGATAGTTGTAACTACTCGGTATACATTGATATTTTTCCAAAGGACTTGCTAACAATAGAAATGCTTGGTTAACACTCTTAACTATATAATAAGCTTGGTAGATACTTACAATTTAAATAAGTGTATGTCACTAATAAAAAACTTGACTGATATGTCAATAATCTCCCCCTTTGACATTAGTGACAAAAACACTTATTAGCCAAAACTGAATTCAAAAAGTTCCTAAATATTTTTATCCATCACCTTGTGATTCTAGCTCAATAGAGTTTTTTTTTTTCAGATTTTTCAAAATTGGTTTTGTAGGATATGTTTCTGTACATGGTAAGGCTCCTATACAGTATACTATGCATCTCCTTGCTATACATTCTTCTTTGAATCATTATTTACATTTATCTCACATCTATCTCCCCCATTATCTTTTTAGCTTATGTATCAATTCTTACATCTTTCTCCCCCATAACTCATTGTTCCCATATCTTCTCCCCCTTTTTGACAACAATGCCAAAGATGTATTCTATATATTTACATATTAATTCCAAAATGAGACAAAATGTCTAAATGTACCTTAAGTATGATAGCCAAAGTTTTGTCCCAATTATCCTGCAAGACCTTACATGTGTGTAGTGCAATCAATACTTCTACTGACAACTCAATCATGTGGTCTGGTATAGAAAAATTGTTGTCATGGATGAGGGTTTTTGCATGTGTAATATGCTTTTGTAGTACATCCATGTTAGGAAGAATCATATTCTAAATATTTACCATTGTAGATTTGATTCTGGCCTCTTCTTTAAGCAATTTTGCCTATATATCTATCAAAAATATAATCTTATTGAAATGAGAAGAGCTTGAATTGGGGTCAAGCTGCAACTACTAAGCACGCATCTTGAGATCTTCATCAATCTTGAAAAATTTTTCCTTTATTTCCTCAGTGAAATTTGAAACATCACATAACTTACCAAAAAGTAGAATTACATTTACACAAGAAGTTTCTAGAGAACCCAAAATGGTAGAGAGTTCTACTTGGTAGATGGCAATCTGTTGAGCAATGTGCTCTAACACTTTATTCTCAAATTTCTTCTATGCTTTCTATAGTAACTTGTCCTATCCATCTACATCTTCATTATACTTTTGGACTGCTTTTGCTAATTGATACAAAATTGGTTGAGATGAATCAACCTCTATCCCTATAGCCTCTACCAAAATATTCTTGGGATCCTCAATGATTTTAAATTCTTTGTCTCTTTCCTCTCTTAGCCTCTGTTGCTTGGTTTTCTTTTGGAAAAGTTCATCAAATGTCTACATTTGATCTAGATTGAGTTTGGATATGTCCCAATTTGGGATCACTATATCCTCATCAAGGTCTATTTCCTCCTCCTTTTCTTTTCCTTGGCCCAAAAATTTTGTGCTTCGTTGAGGCTTGGTCTCAACTATCCTTACACTTATTTCTTGCTTACTAGGAATGGAAACAATAGTAGACACAATAGGACTAGCCACAAAAATTGATACCACACTTATTGTAGAAATACTTGTAGTGGCCAATATTTATGTATCCAAAATTAACATGTCCAAAACTATTGTATCCAACACGGTAGGAGAGGGAAGAGTCTACAGATTGGTAGATGAAGTGGAGGTCACTTCAAACAATGATGTGCTAAGTTGAACTAGTGCAAAGATTGATTGGATGTTACTGTTGTCATTGTTAGTCACAATCAATCTTGCTAAGGATGTCTCCATGCTTGATGTTGTCAATATTTTTCTTGGAGAGTGAGGTAGTGAGGCAATAATTGCTACAGTAATCTTAATTGGGTTAGTTTCCTCATCATCTTATGTTCCTTCCTTAGTAGCCTCTTGCTCCTATTCCTCTTCATTATCAATGTTATCAAAATGTGTTGTTTCTTCATCTTTCTCTTCTTTATCATCATCATCTTTCACATCAATAGCACAATCACTCAATTTATGAAGATGATATACATTCTTCCATGTATTTGTTGCATTCCTTACACCATGCTCAATATCTTTCATCAGAACCAGACAAGTTTTGAATTTTAGAGTTAATTTCTCCTCATTTTTCTTTAGAGATTCCTTAATGTCCTTGTCTGTTAAGCTCAGAATAAGTTTCCTTAGGGATTTCCCATAGATGTTCTTTTATAATTTGCATGGAAAATTCCCATCTTGGCTTAATCTTATCCATCAAAATATTAGGAATCTGAGAAGTAAGCTGGTCTAGTGAGTATTTCTACTTACCTATTTTGTCCATCACTAGATCTTCAATTTTCTTGTGTTCTTCATTAGTCCTAATTTCATAATTTAATTCTTTAAAATTTGTTATACTGGCCCCTTCCTATAGTTCTTTTAGTCTATCTTGGAAGGTGGGTGTAGGTTTTCTGAATATTATATCTCCTCCTTATCAACTTTCTTCTTTGAGGATCTTCTGGTAAACACAGTAGTGGATGTCTTGGCAGGCTTGGTAATGATTACCTTTCCCTTCTTCTTTAGTGGTTCCTCTTCCTCTGATTCTTCCTCATCCTCTACTTCTTCATCCTCACCTTTTCCCTCGATCAACAAAATAGTATAATTAGTTTTCAACTTGGAAATTTGTTTCTTGCCTTTATTTACCGCTTAAGTGAACTTGATCTCTTGTTCTATCCTAGCCTTGGCTTCATCATACGTACCAAAGTATGCAACCTTGGGATCAACTGGTTCATTTACAAGTGCCTCAATTATATCCTTAGTTTTATCTATATTAACCTCATATCCAAGAGGTCTCAACCATGCAATTCTAGGCCTGACTATCTAAATGTATACCTTATCACTATCTACCATGAAACACACATCATCTTTGTAATCTTCAACTAATTTCCTTAGAATCCTAATCTATTATTCATTTTCTCTTTAAATGCATCAAAATAGTTATCCATGATATTATTATAATTCTCTCCCATCTTAGGAACGTACTCATTAATCTAGTAGAGTACTAATACATCTTTTCTCCATACAACTGAACCTTTTGAAGGGAATAATTTCTAAACATAAAAGAATAAAAATGTCAATAAAGAGACAAACTTACATAGATTTTTCTTTGATGTCCTGATGTTGTCCATGTTCTTGTTGAATTGTTTCAATAGTAGCTTAGCGAGGTCAAGGGAGATTATTCTTGACTACCTTGTACGCTTGGTTGAGTGCTTCGCACACCACACTATTCAACTTGCTTGAATTGTAGATCTTGTGTGAAATGATATGAATACCAAACTTTAATTCCATGTTAGTAACACTACTTATCTTCATGCCTCTACCATCCCATTCTTCTAGGGTTTTCTTTTCTAGTTCAATCCAACCTAGGGTTTTGGTCATTTTAGCTTTGGCCAACATTGGGAGACCAGTGATTCTATGAATCATCTTTTTCATGATTAAAGTTGGTTGTTCCAACCATGACTGTCCATTGTGCACCTGACTGAGAATAAACCTAATCCATTTCTCTTGGAATTCATGGGGCATGTGAGGAATATGGGTTAATCCTTTTGTCTCAAGGTGTTGATGCTCAGGTTTCAAGATGCCATTTACACACAACTTTTCTAGGGCTTCATCCATTTCCAAAGTATCAATATCTTGAATCATGCATTTAAAATGAGAATAAATATATCATTAATCAATACTACCTTTGAAGGGATTTGTGACTACTCTCCACTCAAATCTAGGGTTTCAAAAATTGCAAGAGTGAGCTTGAAGTCTAGAGTTTTCCATTCTACACCACTAATGAACATGCTTGATCCTCATTTTTCCTTGCTACTACTAGATGTCATCTTCACTCAGTAGGGTTTGAGAGAATTCAAAATCTTCCGGTAGAAATTCACTCAAATTGCTTGGATGCTATTGAAGATCACTCTACACAATTTGTTCTTCAAAAATTCATAGTAAAAATGACTTTGATTTCATTCCTTTTATCAAATTTTATTGTAAATGCATAGTATGAGTGGTAGATCAAATTGAAAGACTATCATCCACTTCTTTTTATTGATTACTTGGTAAAGTCTTCCATTATTTTGTAACCATATGAAATTTAGTTACTCCCAACCTCACTTGGTAGAGTCTATGACCCTACCTCACTCGGTAAGAAAAGTAACTCAGTAGTAACTGTTACCCTTTTACTCAATGATCCCTTTATATCTTGAATACAGATATGGATCTTTTTTCCTTTCAGCTAGAACTTATTTGGATGTCTTCTTTGGTAGCCTAGTTCCAGTTCTCCTTTTAGAAATCAAGTAGAAATTGTGAAGTGACCTAATTTTTGAGTGACTTGTTCATCATTGTTTGGTCTTGAATTCTCAGTAGACTTTGGAACCCATTGTTGTCTCATCTATTTTTTGATATTATCAGCCTTTTCCTTCATTTCATCTTCAATCCTACTAGTATTCATGTAGTTCTTGGCAAGATGACCAAGTTTAGTACAAATGAAACATCTTTTAGTAGTATCTATTTTCCTCAAATGATGATTTACACAATTCATTACAATGTGTCCAAATTCTCCACAATAATGACATCTATACTAGGTGTTATAGTCCCAGCCAAACATAGCTTTCACATTTTGTTCTGTTGGATTAAATATCTTGGTTTTGCATTTTGATGATTTGTGCCCTTTCTTCTTACATTTGTGACATTTGTCTTCAAATCTTGGTTTCTCTTTCCATTCATTTTCTCTATGACCATGTTGATTACAATTGTAACATTTTTCATTGAATTTTTCTTTTCCATTGCTCCAACATTTTTTTGAAGTATGACCTATCTTAACACAGTGATTGCAAGTAGGTCTTTGATTCTTTTAAGCTCCTTTCTTGGATGATTATCCTTCTTCTATATATCCAATTCCTACTTTTTATTTTTGTCTATAGAGATTTTGCTCATTCAATTGATTCATGTCTACTTGGGATTTCATTGTTCTTTCATTGGTTTTCCTTTTAGAGTTTAAATCATTTTGCAATCTTTCATTCTTTGATCTCAGGTTCATGATTTCTTTATTTGCATTGGTGAGATAATAAATGAAGTTAGTCTACTTGGATGCTCTTGAAGATCACTCTACATAATTTTCTCTTCAAAAATTCACAATAAAATGACTTTGATTTCATTCCATTTATCAAATTTTGCCATAAATGCATGCTATGAATGGTAGATCAAATTGATAGACTATCATTCACTTCCTTTTATTGATTACTCGGTAGACTCTTCCATTATTTTGTTACCATATGAAATTTAGTTACTCCTGACCTCACTTGGTAGAGTCTATGACCCGACCTCACTCATAAGAAAAGTAACGTTGTAGTAACTGGTACCTTTTTACTCGATGATCCTTTTTTATCTTGAATATAGATATGGATCTTTTGTCCTTTCAACTGAAACTTATTTGGATGTCTTCTTTGGTAGCCTAGTTCCAGTTCTCCTTTGAGAAATCAAGTAGAAATTGTGGAGCCACCCAATTCTTTAGTGACTTGTTTATCATTGTTTAGACTTGCATTCTTGGTAGACTTTGGAACCCATTTCTATCTCATCTACTTTTGGATGTTATCAACCTTTGCCTTCTTTTCATCTTCAATCCTACTAGTATTCATGCAGTTCTTGGCAAGATGACCAAGTTTAGTACAAATGAAACATCTTTTAGTAGTATCTCTTTTCCTCAAATGATGCTTTACACCATTCCAATGTGTCCAAATTCTCCACAATAATGACATCTACACTAGGTGTTACAGTTCCAACCAAATATAGCTTTCACAATCTGTTCTGCTAGGTTTAATGTCTTGGTTTTGCATTCTAATGATTTGTGCCCATGCTTCTTATGTTTGTGACATTTGCCTTCAAATCTTGGTTTCTCTTTGCATACATTTGCTCTATGACCATGTTGATTACAATTGTAACATTTTCCATTGAATTTTTCTTTTTTGTTGCTCCAACATTTTTTTCAAGTATGACCTATCTTACCACAATGATTGCAAGTAGGTCTTTGATTTTTTTGAGCTCCTTGCTTGGATGATTCTCCTTTTTTTGTACATCCAATATTTACTTTTCCTTTTTGTCTATAGAGATTTTTCTTATTTAATTATTCATGTGTGCTTGGGATTTCATTAGTCTTTCATTTGTTTGCCTTTCTAAGTTTAGATCATTTTGCAATCTTTCATTCTCTAATCTCAAGTTCAGGATTTCTTCATTTGCATTGATGAGCTAATTAATGAAGTCAGTCTACTAGAGGGATAGATGTTGAATCTCATTATACTTTCCTTTTAATTCTTCTTTTTATCTTTTTTTTCTCTTTTTCATGACTTCACATAATCTTACGGATTGAATTTCTTGCTCTCTTCTTAGTTTTCTTACTTCTTCTTGCATAGAACCATTCTTTTCTAGAAGTTCTTTGATTGCTTCATTTGCTTCATTTGAGCTGCTTGCTAAATAAAGGTCTTTAATTCTTTCTTCAATGTAGAGATGATCATTCATTTGAATTGCAAGATATTTTCTTCTTTTTAGGGGATGAGAGAGTTGCTCATTTTCTTTCTTGAGTTGGACAATAGCCATTTCCAAATCTAGCTTCTCATTGTCAATAGCCTTGTCAAGTCTGAATATATCCATAGTCTTTGATCTTTGCTCAAGCTGTCAAACTTTTCTCTAAAAACCACAAAGCTCTAATACCAATTGTTGGAAATATTCTTAAAGACTAAGTTATTGAGAGGGGAGGGGTGAATCAGTAACTTCTAAAAATTCTTAAACTTTAAACCAATTTAACACTTAATGAAAATTCTGATCTAACTACATGCATGAGAAACTGAAAACATGAAAGCATACATTACACTTTGACACATAGATTTGGTGACCCATAAACCTTCCAAATAGAAAGTAAATTTGAGGTGGGGATGATACCCATATGCTTTAGTACTGCAGTATAAAGTTGGCTTGTTAAGGCTTACATTGATCACTTCTGATGATCTACCCTATTAAGAACAATAAGGATTGCTAGGTCCACCTTGTTAAAGGATTTACAAACATACAATGAAGTATTCACTTAGTAAAGAGATTTGCATAAGACTATTAGGTCTGTCTTATTAAAGGATTTGACTGATTCACCTGTTAGAATAAAGTAGTAGATGATCTTTAATCTGCAACTTGGTTTGCTAGATAGGATTCTTTGAGTGCACAAATCACCTTGCTAAGATAGATGAATCATTGATGCTCCTTATGTTGTTGTAGCCTTTTTAATTTTCACTTTTTCTCTTCTATGATGATCACATTACTTCCTTATTGATTCCATGCATGCATTGGATGTGATACAATACATTACATATATACCAATCCAATTAAACAATATTTGTGGGTGTTATCCCCACCCCAGTTTTACCTTCTAATTGGAGGGTTTCTGAGTAATCAGATCTTGTGTCATGAATGTATGAATTTTTACTTACATGTTTTAGGTGTATATGCTTTACATAATATTTTAGTTAATTTATTGAATATGTGAGATGAATATATGGTGAATATTTATGGGTCAAAGTTTAAAGCACTTATTCACCTCCCACCCCCTCTTAGAAGTTTACTTTTCCTATTGTAATTCCAAAACTTGATGTCCTATACTATTCATTGTATATTAATAAATCCTCAAGATTGACTCAATAAATTACTAAGACTTGGTATAAAGGAAAGACTATTTCCTTGTGGTAGATCATCACATGTGGTCATATGCATTGTAATGTTTAATTATGAGAACTTGGGTGTCAATTTGGCTATATTTGATGTTAATGATATATGATGAGCTTAAAAGGAACTTTATTGGCAAATAATTTTTTTTTATTCAACTCAAAACTTGGATAGATTGTCTTAAAGATTTTTTGTGAAGACATTCTAGGGCTATTTGAGCAATGGATTCAACTGTCCTACTTTCAACTCCTAACAAGAATTCAAAGTTTCCTAATAGGAACTCTATATCTACCAATTGTATTTCATTAGCCCCTAATAGAGTCCATCCTTTCATAGGGAACCTTTATATTAGTACATCATCTTGTGGACATCATTTCAACTAGGGTTTTTCCTATGATGAAGAGTTTTCTTAGTTAATATATCTTGTGTTATTATACATACTTATATTTCTATGGTTATTGCATTAATTTTTTTACATGATTCATCATTAATAAAGATATTGAGAGTTTTTATAAATGCATAATTATTTTAACCCTCCTTAATTAACTTGGTAGAATTAACTTTCTAACAATTGGTATCAGAGCATCGAGTCCTTGAAGGAAAATATTAATAAATTGAGGAGATCCATGGCTTCATATTTGAGGAAAGAAAGAATGAAGTTTGATATAATTAATTATGAAAATCGGAAGGAGAAGATGAAAACTCTTTTGTTGCATGGGTCCAAAATTTTGTTTAGTTACCTTGAAGGTGAAGACTTTGGTAGAGCAAGACAAGCTTTAACATTGTGAACAAAAGAAGTTAAAGCCTAGAAAGCCTTACAATTCAAGAATACCTAAGGATTTCTTATTTGTTAATAAGGATGACGAACTTGATTTTAAGATGGTGAATCTCCTAGATGATAGTGATGATGAGGATGATGAGATAGGGTTTGTTTCTATTGAAGAAGAAATCCCTAGAAAATAAATGAAACAAGAAGTAAAGGAAGAAATAGCCTTAGTATCACAAATGAAGAAGAAAAGGTCTGATTGGTTTATAGATAGTGAATGTTTCCATCATATGACTGGAGCCACAAAAAAAATATTGAATTCAATAGTTATGATGGTGGAATAGTTAGAGTTGGAAATAATACAATATGTCACATAAAAGGGAAAATATATATTACTCTTGATAGAAAGACTAACACTATAGATGTTTAATTTGTAGATGCATTAATACATAATATTTTGAGCATTGGATATATTGTTGACAAGGGATATCAATTATAGTTTATAGAGAAGACTTGCATTATCAAGCATAAGAATGAAAATTTGATTATTATTGGTACATGAACAAAAGGTAATGTACTTATGTTGAATCCTACTGAAATGACATGTTTGGTTGCTAAAGTAGATAATAGTTGAATAGGTAATAAGATATTTATTCATATTAACTTTAATAACATTATGTAGGTCAGTACTATATTTGTAATTAAAGACTTTCCTGAGATTGTGAAACCTACTAACATGATGTGCAAAGAGTGTGTGTTGGAAAAATAGAAGAAAAGTTCATTTCTAAGAAATGTTTACTACTTTAGTGAAGTTGGAGATAGTAAAAAGATATCTGAGGGTGCCTACAAGAAAAATATATTTTATGATGAAAGGTATTTATGCTTCTTATTGATGATTTCACTAGAATGATGTGGATTACATTTCTTTTAGATAAATCTAAAGCTTTTGAGAAATTCAAGATATTTAAGAGTAGAGTTAAGAATGAATTTTTCTTGAAGATTAAATATTTAAGACTAGATAGAGGTGGATAATTTACTTCAAATGAGTTTAATAGTTTTTATTAGGATAATGGTATAAAAAGATACCATTAGCCCCTAAGACTCTATAGTATAATGGGATAGCATAAATAAAAAAATATCAATAATTGTAGTAGAGAAATGATGTTTGAGAACAATGTATCACATATCTTTTTGAGAGAAGCAATGAACATAGAAGTATACACTATGAACAAAGTACAGATAAGCCAAGGCACTGGTAAGACACCTTATGAATTTTGGTTTGGACATACACCTACTATGAAATATTTTAGAATCTTTGGAAGTAAATGTTATATTAAGAGAGATGATGTTATTGGAAATTTTAATTCTAAAAGTGATGAAGTACCATTTCTTGGGAATTCCTTAGAAAACAAAGCATATAAATATTTTAACTAGAGATTGAAGACTATTAGTGAAAGTGCTAGGGTAAGAGTTGATGAAAAGTTTATAATTCAAGAAAGGATACTTTTTATGATTCTAAGGTAGAAACTAATTAGACAACTAACAAGAAGAATATTGAGTAGGAATTATTTTATGAATTTGACACTGATTTAAAAATTGAACTACAAAGAGAAGAACCAAGATCATAACCTAGAGTAGAAACCAAGATTGAACAAGTGACACCTACAAAATTTGTGGCCAAGAATCATCCTATTGAGTAGATCATTACAAGTGTGAACAAACAAGTTATGACAAGAAATAAGGTTAGTGAAGATTTATGTTTAATATCTCAAGTGTAACCTAAGAATGTTGATGAAGCTTGTAAAGATAACTATTGAATAAAACCTATGAAAGAAGAATTAGAGAAGATTGAAAAGAACAAGACTTGGGAATAGGTTCCTAGACCTAAAGACAATAACTTTATTGGAACTAAATGATTATTTATAAATAAGATGAATGAACAAGATGAAGTTGTGAGAAACAAAGAAATACTAGTTTGTAAAGGATATTTACAGTAAGAGGAAATTGACCATGAGGAAACTTTTGCACATGTTGCTACATTAGAGGTTGTGAGAATGTTCTTAGCTTATGAAACTAACAAGAACTTTAAATTTTATCAAATGGATGTCAAATCATCTTCTCTAAATGGAGAACCTAAACAGAAGATATACATTGAACAACCTAATAGTTTTCCCTTAATAGATGAAAATGATATTGCTTGCAGATTAAAGAAGGCATTATATGGAATGAAACAAGCACCTAGAGCCTAATTATAAGTAGAATTGGATAAACACTTAACAAATTTAGGATTTGTGAAAGGTGATGTCAATAGTAATTTTTAATTTAGAAAGAATAAAGCTTGTTTTTAGATTTCAGTACTATTTGTGGATGAAATTATCTTTGTGTTGTAATGTGGAGCCTAATCTGACTCAGAGGTTCATTTGACATGATTTTCCCTCATATTATTTCTACAGGGGTTTAGGGGTAGCACAACCATGATAGGGTCAAGGGGTAGTGTCCCTTGTAGGATCCTAGAGTAGTGCCCTAGATGCACTCCTTGTCATAGTATAGAGTGAGTCAAGGGCAACGCCCCTATGGGCATTTTCATGGGTAGTGCCCCTAAAGATAAAAATGACTATTATTTTAAAAGGCATTGGCTTTTTTTTTTTTCTATTGGATGACTTATTCTAGGCCTAATTTTGTAAGAAAAAAGCTTAGGGTTAGGGATTTCATAATGTATAATGAGATTGTAGCTTCTTGTGGTGGTGTTGAACTCTAAGGGATCGTAGATTGTGGTCACTTAATAATAATAATAATGGACTTGTTATTGGTGGACATAGCCTAGGGATTCAGTGAACCCTGTTAAATCTACGTGTCTTGTGTTCTCTTCTATGTAATTTATTATTTTTTGATAATGGTATATTTGCATGTAATTTTTATTTATGTCTATGGTTAATCCTAGCATTTTGGAGGTAATGACTAAGCTAGCAACGAATTATCTAAAGTGACACAAGGAGGAGGGTAGAGAGTAGGAAAAAGATGGAATAAACCCAAATTAAACATATAAATAACCCCTTGCAAAGATTTACATATAGAAGCTTTACTCAAATAGACAACAAGGAATAAGAGGCCATATGCAACATTTCAATAGGTGTAATTATTTCACTTAATATATATAGAAAATAATATGCCCAATTGTGTGACCTTATACAAAGAAAAATAAGGAAGCTAGAGTCCAAGCTCACATCTCTTATCTTCTACTCTCTAAGATCTTTCTTTCTTACATCTAACCAAGCTTCTTTTATAGCTATCTAAGTCACAAGTCAACTAATCAAAAATTTAAATGCATTATAGTTCAAGTCTTGGAAGAGTAAACCAAAACCCAAGAAAAAACACAACTTTAGATCATGTGCTCTTAGGAATATGTCCAAAAACAAGGTAGGAGTCATCTCCCAACTATGCAAGATGCCACATCATCATAGGAAAGAACACCAACAAAAATAACACACTTCATTGGATGGAAACAAAAGGAAATACACATCGCAAAGAACATCATTATATGAAACAACAAAATATATGCACTTAGGAAAAGAATCTAGGATAGGCCCTCGAAATGATATCAACTACCCACAACTAAAACCAAAAGCAATAATGACTACTTCACAAACAACAAACTAGCACAAAAAATAAGAAATATTTTTAGTTGATGCAAGATTTGTCAAATACCCAAGATGCTCCTGCATCAAACACCTAGGGTTAATAAAGATTTAATGTCCACGTCAGACATTAATGATATTCTATCCTGAATCATAAAGATCCAACTCAACTTGTGTAATCAATGAACTATCTTGAAAAAGTTTCTTTGTCCACTAAACTAGGTATTCCATCTAGTCTTTTCATCTAGTACTCTTTCTTATTCTGCTATTCAAAATTGTCTCAATGACATATATCTTATTCTTAGAATAATCTAGGTTATCTTTTCATTCATCATCTAATTAAAAATAGTCAAAGATATTTTCAATATTGAATATACATGAAATATCCATATCTTTTAGCAATTTAACGTCAAAAGTGTTTCCACTATCAAACTTTCTCAAAATCTTAAAAGGACCCAATTTCTTCATTTTTAGCTTGTTGAAGGTATTTACTAGAATTTGTTTCTTCTTCAAATCAGTCATAACCTCATCTTCAACCTCAAAATATTCATGTCTCTTCCTTTCATATGTTCTTTGTTTATATTCCAAATTACTATCCTCTAAATTCTCTTTCACTTCGCCATGCAAAGTCTTCGTGAAATCTACAAATTCTTCACCTTCAACACTTCTTTTTGTCTTAGTGTTCACATTTTTCAATTCATTAGTTCCCTTAGGATTCATTATAATAACAATCTCAAAAGGTGTCTTCTCAGTGCTTCTATTCACATAGTTACTATATGCAAATTATGCTTGTGCCAAAACCAAATCCCAATTAGTGGACTTATCTCCAACCAAACATCTAAACAAGTTACCCAAACTTCTATTCACAACCTCACTTTGTCAATCTATTTGTAGATGAAGCTCAACTCTGTATTCAGCTTCTTCGAAAGCATCCTCCAGAATTAATCTGTAAACTTAGTATCTATGTCTGAAATAATAGTCTTAAGAAAACAATGCAATCTTACCACTTTCTTAAAGAATAATTCAGCCACATGTAGTGCATCATATGAATTCTTATAAGGTATGAAATGTACCATCTTTGAAAACTTGTCAACCAATACAAAAATATAATCATTACCTCTCTATGTTCTAGGAAAACCAAGAACAAAGTTCATGTTGATCTCTTCCCAAGGCTTACTAGATATAGGAAATGGTCAATACAATCCCAAATTCTTATTAGTTTCTCTTTTTGTTTGACAAATTTTGCAACTTCTCACAAATCTTTGCACATCCTTATAAACTCATGGCCAAAAGTACCTATTTGAAATCAACTACACTATTTTATCAATCTGTAACTTTCCTGTAATTCTACCACTAGATTTTCCCTTCATGATGTTATCTCTCATACATCTTCTAGGTAAGAACAACTAAACTCAAACAACATATCTTCCTAAATAAAATAATCAGTCCACTTATCTCTCACCGTATGATTTTTACAATCTCTCCAAGGTTTAGAAAAGTTATGATTAGTTTCATACAAGTATTCTAAATCATCAAAACCAAGTACCTCAACTCTCATCCCTGTCAACAAATTCCTTCTTGAACTAAAAGCATCATCAACTTTATTTGACGAGCTCCAATCTTATGCTTCAATTAAAAGTAAAAGTTTTACAAATACTCAACCCACTTCAAATGTGTCTAATTTAACTTATTTTTACTTCCCAAATACTATAAATTTGTATGGTCAGTGTACAGCACAAAATATTTAGGCATCAAATAATGTTTCTATTTCTTCAAATCTTAAATTATAGCATAGAATTGTTTATCATAAACTAAATATTTTCTCTTAGCATCATTCAATTTTTCACTAAAGAAACCTACATGTCTTTATTACTAATAAATAGCTCCAATAGAACTTCCACTAGCATTACATTGAACTTGAAATATTGTATTGAAATTAGGTAAAGAAAGTGTAGTTAATTCTACAATCGCTTGTTTCAATGTCTCAATAATCTTTTGTGCTTCATGTATCCATTTGATATCTTTTCTATACCCTCTCATATTCTCAGTCATAAAATTACAGATATAACTAATTTTTTTGACAAAATTTCTATAAAAACTTGTCAATCCATCAAATGATCTAACTTCTCCAACATTCTCAAGTATATGCCAATCAAGAATTGGTTTTACCTTTTCAGGATCCATCTTCAAAACATCAACTGAAATAACAAAACGAAGGTACACAATCTTTTCATGAATGAACATTTCTTCAAGTTAATTACCAATTTCTCCTCCTTTAATCTCTAGAATACTTATTTGATATGCACAAAGTGTTTCTATTTAGTTTTATTGAATATCAAAATGTCATCCAGATACACAATTACAAAATTTCCCAAGAATTTCTTTAGAACTTCATTCATTAGCCTCGTAAAAGTATTAGATGCATTAGTTAAACCCAAAGGCATAACCAACTACTCATACAAACTCTCATTAGTCTCAAAAGAATTTTTCTATTCATCTCCTTCTCTAATTCTGATACAATGATAGCCACTTTTCAAATTAATCTAAGTAAAATACTTTTCTCCACTCAAATGATCCATTATGTTGTCCATCTTCAACATGAAACCTACATTTCACTATTATCTTGTTTATAGCTCTAGAATCAGTGCACATTCTCCACTATTCATTATTCTTAGGTGCCAATATTATAGGTACTCTACAAGGACTCAAACTCTCCCTAATCAAACCTTTCACAAGAAACTCTTACACATGTCTATTTGACTCGACATTTTTAGTAGGTGTAAGTTGACTTGGTTATTTATTAGGAAAACTAGCTATAGGCATCAAATCCATACAATGACTAATACTTCTTAGAGGAGGTAAACCATCAAGTTCATTATCAAAAATGATAGTAAAAACTTTACCAATAAAGATTCAATCTTAGGTGTATGTTCAAGTTCATCTTGTTTATGATTTTTGAATAAATCTAACCCAAAAAATCTTTTTGTTTCATCGTATCTTTATCAAACTATTTTCCATTAACCAAGAATACTCTAACTATGGTATATTGATTCTCCTCTATGTTTTCAACTAAAGGAAACAATACTTGTTTCTTTCATTCAATCTGAATAGTATATTGATTCAATCTACCATCATGCAAAGCTTGTCTATCATACTTCCAAGGTCTACCAAAAAGAATATGAAAAAAATCCATTGACATAATATCACACAAGAATTCATAATGATAATTTCTAATTTTGAATTTAACAAGGCATTACTTAATTACAAGTAAATTATGCTCCTTCTGGATCCAACCAATATGGTATGGTTTAGGATGTCTCAATATTTGCAACTACAACTTGTTAATCAACTTTTTAGATGCCACATTATCAAAACTTCCATTATTAATGATAGTCTTGCAAAATTTTCTAGTGATCTTACATCTAGTTTTGAACAAACTTCTTCTCAAGATAGTTATCCATTAACTTCTTCATTCCACAAGATCCTTCTCAACATTTTTAGGTTCATTAGGTGTTTCATCTGCTTCTTCACAAGCCAAGGTGTTTCTACTGCTACCTCCAATCTTCTTTCTAGAGTTAGTACTTTGAAAAGATATGTCCTTCTCCACAATTGAAAAGAGTGCCTTTAAACCAAGATATTTGTTGGAAATGATTGAAAAGATCATGAATGAAGAGAACTGGAATTGGTAAAGTATGTTTCAATCATTGTTTTTTCATTGATGTCAAACTTGCCACTTGTAGGAATGACAATTGCTTTAGTGATCCAAATACTATCAATTGGTTGATTGACAAGGAGGTGGCAATCAATAAGATGTAACTAGAGTACCTAGAGAAAGGTTGAAATTATGATGTTGTAATGAAGTATAGGGATCAGCTAAGCCATTGATAAAAAAATGTATTGATGACATACTCTAAGACACAAGGATTAACTAAGCTCTAGTTAGTGCCAAACAGATTCTCAGTTGAAGCTGAGCAAGTTCAACTTAGTGTGTGCCGAGTGATCTTCAGGTGCTGAGTGAAGATCAGGTGCCAAGTACCAGAAAAGATAATAGGTGTCGAGTAAGTCTTCAAGTGTTGAGCAAGATATAAGTGCTGAGTGATATTGAAGTACCGAGTGAATTTCAAGAGCCGAGTTTCATAAAATTTCTTCAGGCGTCGAGCACCAGTAAATAACAATAAAAGTTGAGTAACACAAAAGGTGTCGAGCATCAGTAAACCAATGATGCCGAGTTGCTACATTATTTTGAAAAGTTGAAGATTCGCCAAATCTAAGCCAACATGGTAGTTATCTAGAATTTTGTGAACTAAATAGAAGATAAGAATGATGAGCTGGTGGCACAGAACACTATGTAAAACATTTTTGGTAAATGCTAATGGTTTTATCATGAAGTTTCTAGATAGAAACAAGATATGGGATAGATACATTGTATCCTACCTAATCCATTGAAACCCTAAAATTGAAAAGGAAGATTTGAGCAGGAAATCAATAACAAAACTTCTTTATAAGGAGTGACAGGTCAAAGATAAAATGTGCATTCATGAGAAAAAGTTGGTCATAAGTGTAATCATGCGAAGAAGCCAAGAGGAGTAAGAGCAGAGCATCAAGAATCTAAATTGATTGGGTGACCAGAGAGAGAGCATTGGCATAACGAGTGGAAGAACTCAAGGAGATAGATCTTGAAGGGTGAACAAGTTGTTTGTACCGCAAAGGAGGAAAGCCAAGCAAAGAAGAGAACTAAAGGAGTGATCTGAAATCTACATAGTGAAGGTTGCAAACCTGTATCAGGTCAAAAACCTTCTAATACTTTCTTACCATTGTATTAGATATTAAAACCCTACATTACTAGGTTAGCTTAATAGCTAAGTGGATAAGCCTCAAGAAAAGGATAAAGAGATTCCCAGGAGAAGGACAAAGAGATCCTTAGGAGAAAGATAAAGAAATCCTTAGGAGAAGGATAGGAGATCCTTAGAGAGGGATGAAAGATTCTTTTGAGAAGGTGACTGTAAATCCCATGGACTTGGGTGAGCCTAACAGCTCTATGTAAATCTTTTAATAGGGTGACATTCCAAGTTGAATGTTCTTAAATCCTTTAACAAGGTCACATTTAACAATGTGTTGTAGCCTTTAATAGGGTAGGCCTTTAACATAGTAGACCATCAGAAGTGGTTGAAATCAATTGCACAGTTATTTTGTGGGTATCATCTCCACTCCAGTTTTACCTTCTTATTCCTGGACGGTTTCTGGGTTATCAAATCCTTAGTGTTATGGTGTGATGCATGTTTACTTTTCATGATTGTTTAATGTTCAATTGCATGCATGATAATTTCAGTTATGTGCCATTAAAGATTTGTAGATAAAATTTTATTGGACATCATTGGACCTTGAATAACTGATTCACCCCCCCCCCCCCCCCCTCTCAGTTATTCTAAAGAATTCTAACAATTGGTATCAGAGCCGATTGCTGATTTTTTTCAAGGTACTAGTAGCAGGAAGATCAAGATGTCTAAGAGAGAAGTTCCCAAGCTAAACAAAGACAACTTTGTTGCATGGAAAAGTCTAATGAAGCTACACCTCAGATCAATGGGTGACTATGCATAGACCTCAATCACAGTTGACCATGTAGACCCTACAGGACCCCTCACTGCAAATGACATGAGCAAGAAGAAAGAGCACAATCAAGCAATGTTGGATATTGCTTCAGCACTAAGCTGTGCCGAGTATGATGACATCAAAGGATGTGATACTTTACATCAGATGTGGAATACATTATTAAGAATCTATGGAGATGACAATGTTAAGAGAGCCATAAGAGAAAGCCTAAGAGGAAAATTTGATGATATGAAAATGGAAGAAGGAGAGAATGCTGCTTAATATGGTGCAAGAATGAAGGAAGTAGTCAGTGCCATAAGAAGCCTAGGAGGACAGTTAGCAAAAGAAATAGTATGTAGCAAATACTTGAGAACTTTGCTTCCCATATATGCTATAAGAGTATCATCCATCCAAGAGCTAAGGAGTGTACCAGGCAACACAATGACATTTGAAGGAATAATTGGAAGACTCACTGCCTTTGAGCTATCCAACTTTGATAACTACAAGCCAGAAAACTTTGAATGTGCATTCAAAGCTAAGATGACAATGAAAGATAACGAGGAGGTTCAAACAAAGAAAAATAATGGAAAAGGAAAGTATGTATCCAGTGATAGTAGCACTGATGAAGATGATGTGGACCAATTAGAGGCATTACTAGCAAGAAGATTTCATAGAGGAAGAGGCAAATTCAAAGGTAAGCTACAAATCATTTGTTTCAATTGTAATGAAGTTGGTCACATTGCAGCCAGATGCACACAAAAAAAAATTACAAGGATGGAGGAAATTTCAAGAACAAAAAAGAGGACAACAAGGACTACAAAGGTAAAGGCAAAAGATGCTATATTGTTGAAGAAGACTTTGACGAGAATGATGATGAAGTAGTCTATGTGGCTATGAAAGATGAATCAGATGAAGATGAAGCAACTACTTTGGTAACTTGCATGAACAAGAATGATAGATGGATCATAAATAGTGGATGCTATCATCACATGACTGGAGACAAAAGTAAGTTCATTACCTTTGTTTAATATGAAGGAAATAGTGTTAGATTTGGTAACAATGCACCATGTCAGATCAAAGGGAAAGGTAGTATCAAGCTTACTGAAAGGATATCATGTGATAATGCATACTATGTTGAAGGCCTGAATTATAACTTGTTAAGTGTCTCACAGTTAGGCAACATAGGATGTAAGGTTGAATTTGAAAAAGGAATTGCCAAGATTTATGATTCTCAAGGAAGTCTAATAGGAAAATGTGAATAGACTAGGAGCAACTTGTTTTACCTTGACACGGAAGATGCTTCTTGTCTTATTGTTCAAACTAATGATGTATGGTTATGGCATAAGAGGCCATGTCATGTAAATTTTGACAATCTGATAAGCATCAGCAAAATGAAGAAAGTTAGAGGACTACCAAAGCTGAAGAAGCCTGATAACATCATGTGCAAACAATGCCAACTAGGAAAGATGACCAAGTCAACTTTTAAAAGCAAGACTTATACTTCAAAAGAAGTATTAGAGCTAGTTCATATAGACTTGTGTGTTCCTATTGAAGTACAAAGCTACAAAGGTGATAGATACATAATGCTATTTGTAGATGGCTATTCAAGAATGATGACAGTCATGTTCCTAAAACAAAAATCAGATGCATTCTAGATGTTCAAGTGGTACTTGGCCAGAGTTGAAAAAGTAATTGGAAAGAGCCTAAAATGTCTCAAATCTGATAGAGGAGGTGAATTCACATCAAGAGAATTTGAAGAGTTCTGCAATGAAAGAGGAATTAAAAGGTAGACATAACCACCCAGAACTCCACCTCATAATGGTATAGCAGAGATAAGGAATAGATTAGTTATTGACTGTGCTAGGACCTTAATGATGGAGAAAAATGTTGCACTCAAATACTGGAGAGAAGCTATAAGCACTGCAATCTACACACTCAACAGAGTTCAAGTCAAGAAAGGTACAAATGTAACATCTTTTGAATTATGGTATGGGCATTCTCCTAATGTAAAACATTTCAAAATATTTGGATGCAAATGTTGTCTATATAAAGAGTCTAGGAATGGAAAGTTTGATGCAAAGAGTGAGGAAGGCACATTTCTTGGTTATTCTGCTAGAAGCAAAGCTTATAAGTGCTTGAATGGTAACACTAACAAAGTAGTAGAAAGCACAAATGTGAAATTTGATGAGCTTGTAGAAGTTTAAAGTATTGAAAACACCAAGAAAGAAGAAGAATACAAGACTTTTGTATACTTTTATGAAGGTATACCTAATAATGGTGAAATTGCAACTCAGAATGACAATCAGCAACAGAATCCAGTATCTATCGAGTCACAGATAGTAAATGCTGAACAACAGACACATTCAGAAGTTGAGCTGCAGAATACAGAAAATGTTCATTCAGATTCTAAGAACAGCCAACAAGAAGAAAATGAACAAATACCTAATGAAAATATACGTGAGGATACAGATTCTGAAAGAGACAACATGCAAACAAGGAAAGAACCTGTATTGGCAAAGTATGTGAAAAGACATCATCCTACAGATCAAATTATTGGAAACAAAGAGGTAGGACCAATGACAAGGAATAGACTCAGAAATGAAACATGTCTGCTCAGCAAAATGGAACCAAAAATAGTAAGTGAAGCCATAATAGATGATGACTGGTATAATGCTATGAAAGAAGAAATAGAACAAATTGAGAAGAACAAGACATTTACCTTAGTCTCAAGACCAGTTGATAAGAATGTGATTGGAACCAAGTGGGTGTTCAAAAACAAGTTAGATGAGAATGGTGAAATCACAAGATATAAGGCAAGATTAGTCTGTAAAGGATATGCACAAGAAGAAGGACTAGATTATGGAGAAACTTTTGCTCCAATTGCCAGAATGGAAGGAGTAAGGACCTTACTAGCATATGCAGCCTTCAAAGGATTTAAAGTCTATCAGATGGATGTAAAGTCTACATTTCTCAATGGTATACTTGAAGAGGAAGTCTACATAGAGAAACCAGAAGGTTTTGTTGATGAAAAGAACAAAAATAAGGTATGTAAATTGCATAAGGCTCTATATGGATTAAAGCAAGCCCCTAGAGCTTGGTATGAGAGACTTCACAAGTATTTGGTGCAAATAAGATTTGAGAGAACTGATGATAATAGCAACATGTACATTAAACCAGAAGAAGGTAAGGATATTATTATATCTAAAATATTTGTGGATGATATAGTTTTTGGAGGAAAGGAAGTACTGTGCAAAATTTTTGCTGACAAAATGAAACATGAGTTTGAAATGTCTATGTTTGGAGAAATCAAGTTCTTTGTAAGATTGCAAGTACATCAACTAAAACATGGTATATTTATGACACAATCAAAGTACATCAAAGAGATACTTAAAACGTTTGGATTCGAAGACTCCAAACCAGTCAGCACACCAATGGCAATAGGACATAAGCTATCTAAAAATGATGAATCAGATGAAGTCAATCAAAAAATGTACAGATCCATGATTGGAAAACTACAATATGTTGTACGTAGTAGACTAGACATAGCACTAGCAGTTGGAATAGTGGCTAGATTCTCTGCCAATTCTAGAGGAAATCATCTCATGGCAATAAAAAGGATAATGAGGTATCTCAAAGGAACTGATGATTTTGGCCTATATTACAGAAAGAATTAGAAGTTTGAGCTCAATGCATACACAGATGCAAATTGGGGAGGAAACGTTGATGATAGAAAAAGCACAAGTGGAGGAGTATTATTCTTAGGAAAAAGGCTAGTTACTTGGACTAGTAAGAAACAAACATGCACATCTCAGTCCACTGCAGAAGAAAAATATGTGGCAACAATAGTCAATTGCACAAACATTGTGTGGCTCAAACATCTATTGAAAGGAATGAAAGAAGAGGTAACTACATCTGTGATACTGTATTGTGATAATACAAGTGCTATAAACATATCCAAGAATCCAATAATGCATGCAAAAACCAAGCATATTGCAATCAAGTATCACTATGTCAGAGAATTGGTGGAAGACAAACAAGTGAAGATGGAGTACATTCACACAAAGGAAAAAATTGCAAATATCTTCACCAAACCATTGCCAAATGATGCATATGAATATCTTAAAGGCAAGTTGGGGGTAATGCCCCTAACTCAAGCAGTCTAAAGCAACACAGAAGCTGCCCTGCATCAACAAGAGTAGATCATTGAAATATCAGAAAATTGATGTAGAGGATGACAATAGGAATAGAAACTCTAGATCAGTCACAAGCATAGTGATAGAGGGAGAAAAACATGAAGATGCAAGGCCTCTATTTAGCATATTAAAGATGTTACATCTTTGGCATTTATGTCAAAGAGAGATATAGGTGAAACTGATCTAATCAATACAAAGAGGGAGATATATGGTATATATGAAGGATCAGGAATAAAGAGTAAGGATGCAGCAGTCTAGAGGGAGAAGCAAAATAAAACAGATTCAAATTTTGGTAGAAATCAAGTTGATCAACTTAATCATTTGATTAGTTTAGTTTGCCATCAATGCCAAAGAGGGAGATTGTTGGAAATGATTGAAAAGATCATGAATGAAGAGAAATGAAATTGGTAAAGTATGTTTCAATCATTGTTTTGTCATTGACTTCAAACTTGCCACTTGGAATGAAAATTGCTTTAGTGATCCAAATACTATCAATTGGTTGATTGACAAGGAGGTGGCAATCAATAAGATGTAACTAGAGTACCTAGAGAAAGGTTGAAGTTATGATGTTTTAATGAAGTATAAGAATCAGCTAAGCCATTGATGAAAAAGTGTATTGATGACATACTCTAAGACACAAGGATTAACTAAGCTCTAGTTAGTGCCGAATAGATTCTCAGTTGAATCCGAGCAAGTTCAACTTAGTGTGTGCCAAGTGATCTTCAGGTGCCGAGCAGTCTTCAAGTGCCGAGTGAAGATCAGGTGCTAAGTAGCAGAAAAGATAATAGGTGTCGAGTAAGTCTTCAAGTGTCGAGCATGATATAAGTGCTGAGTGATATTGAAGTGTCGAGTGAATTTCAAGAGCCGAGTTTCACATAATTTCTTCAGGTGTCAAGCACTAGTAAATAACAATAAAAGCCAAGTAACATAGAAGGTGTCGAGCATCAGTAAACCAATGATGCCGAGTTGCTGCATTATTTTGAAAAGTTGAAGATTTGCCAGATCTAAGCTAACATGGTAGTTATCTAGAATTTTTTGAACCAGATAAAAGATAAGAATGATGAGCTGGTGGCACAGAACACTATGTAAAACATTTTTGGCGAATGCTAATGGTTTTATCATGAAGTTTCTAGATAAAAACAAGATATGGGATAGATACATTGTATCCTACCTAATCCATTGAAACCCTAAAATTGGAGAGGAAGATTTGAGCGAGAAATCAAGAACAAAACTTCTTTATAAGGAGTTATACGTCAAAGATAAAATGCACATGCATGAGAAGGAGTTGGTCATAAGTGTAATCATGTGAAGAAGCTAAGAGGAGTAAGAACAGAGCATCAAGAATCTAAATTGATTGGGTGACCAGAGAGAGAGCATTGGCATAACGAGTGGAAGAACTCAAGGAGACAGATCTTGAAGGATGAACAAGTTGTCTGTACTGCAAAGGAGGAAAGCCAAGCAAAGAAGAGAACTGAAGGAGTGATCTGAAATCTGTACAGTGAAGGTTGCAAATCTATGTTAGGTCAAAACCCTTCTAATACTTTTTTACCATTGTATTAGATATTAAAACCCTACATTGCTAAGTTAGCTTAACAACTAGGTGGATAAGGGTCAGGAAAAGGATAAAGAGATCCCCAAGAGAAGGACAAAGAGATCCTTAGGAGAAGGATAAAGAGAGCCTTAGGAGGAGGATAGGAGATCCTTGGAGAGGGATGAAATATTCTTTTGAGAAGGTGACTATAAATCCCATGGACTTGGGTGATCCTAACAGCTCTATGTAAATCCTTTAACAGGGTGACATTCCAAGTTGAATGTTCTTAAATCCTTTAATAAGGTCACATTTAACAATGTGTTGTAGCCTTTAACAGGGCAAGCCTTTAACAGGGTAGACCATCAAAAGTGGTTGAAATCAATTGCGCAGTTATTTTGTGGGTATCATCCCCACTCCAGTTTTACCTTCTTATTCCTGGAGGTTTTTTGGGTTATCAAATCCTTAGTGTTATGGTGTGATGCATGTTTACTTTTCATGATTGTTTAATGTTCAATTGCATGCATGATAATTTCAGTTATGTGTCATTAAAGATTTGTAGATAAAGTTTTATTGGACATCATTGGACCTTGAACTGATTCACACACCCACCCCCCCCCCCCCCCCCCCCCCGCCGCCGCCCTCCCCCTCAGTTATTCTAAAGATTTCTAGCAATTGGTATCAGAGCTGATTGCTGAATTTTTTCAAGGTACTAGTAGCAGGAAGATCAAGATGTCCAAGAGAGAAGTTCTCAAACTAAACAAAGACAACTTTGTTGCATGGCAAAGTCTAATGAAGCTACACCTCATATCAATAGGCGACTATGCATAGACCTCAATCATAGTTGACCATGTAGACCCTGCAAGACCCCTCACTGCAGATGACATGAGCAAGGAGAAAGAGCACAATCAAGCAATGTTGGATATTGCTTCAGCACTAAGCTATGTCAAGTATGATGACATCAAAGGATGTGATGACACCTTGGATAGAAAATAATGGTGACCACCAAAGATTGTGTTGGTTCATGGAGAGCCCATCTCTAAACCCATTAACAAGCCAGTGAAGCCAAGGCTTAACTGCTTCCCAAGCTTTCCAAATACTCTTGGCAACAAAAGTTCCCTAAATTTGGATAGGTTTAGTGGTGACAAGAAGGGTCTGAAAACCAATCCCCTTCCAAGTTGGCCAGTGAACTAGAAAGCTTGAAGAAATGCAATGTCTTCACAAAATTCCAAGGTTCATTGTGAGAAAGAGATCAAATCACCCATTTGGCACAAAGAGCGGTACCTTGCTTCTAAGTACACAACAAGGTCTAAGCCACTAGACTCTTTGGGAAGACATCAAAAATCCTAGGCAACTCTATGAAAGCTCTAGTGAGAAGCATCTACAGCCTAGAGGAAATTTTGTAACAGGTGCTCAAGTTTGAGATAAGAGGCCTTTGAAGGAGCCCAATAGGACGAATAGTACACATGAGTGGTGGCCAACACTTTGGAACAAATCTAGAATTTTCCTACAAGGGAGAGAAGTTTGGTGATCTAATACTCCAACTTCTTCTTTGTTCTTGCAAGAATCACATTCTAGAGCTCAATGGTGGACGCTTGGAAGGAAAAAGACATGTCTAGAAAATGAAAAACTTCACCATGCTGAACCCATTTTCATTGATATTGCCCAAGCCAAGCAAGAAGAGGAAGGGAAGACTGCCTATAGCAGAGGGTTTTGTGCTACTGAATAGTAGACCCTTAAGCAAGATAGAAGGTGTCAAGACATTGCAAAGTAGAGGCAACATTCTCTTCATCCTTAATGAGAGTGAGGAAGGAGTCATCTATGAAATGGCCATTCACAAGTTGATCAAGGCAGTCCAGAAGGGAAATACTATGGACCCTCCCTTGTGAGATGGCATTTGTGAGCAAGTACTCAAAACCTTTGGTTACCAACACATATAAAGAGGGTGCTAGTGGGTAGCCTTGTCAAATTGAATGATAAAGCCCAAAGGCTTGAGAGTGGTGGCCATTAATGGAGATGCAAGTAGACGCATCTCCAAAAAGCATCTAGAATGACTGCAAAAAAGTAGAGCTAAATCCAAGCACTTGAAGCATTGCAAGGATGAAAGGTCAATCAATCTGGTCACAAGCTTTGGCAAAATCAATCTTGAGAAAGATGGCCTATTGCTTGGAATGTCAATCCCATTCTATCCCTTCCCACACATAAATTATATTGTTCAAGATATAATGGGATTTGATAAAACCCATTTGTTTAGGGTGAATAATCTGAGAAAGAAGATGATGAATTTTAAGAGAGAAAGCCTTGGCAATGATCTTGTAAGAGACATTCAACAAAGTGATGGGCCTCCAATTGCATATATCTTCAAGGTCACCTACCTTATGTATGGATTTGATATTCCCCATATTAATAATATTTCCTGAAGAGTAGGAATTGTACGCTTCAAGGTAAACTTTATGCAAGTTTGGTCCAATATCCTCCCAAAAGGCTTTGTAAAATTCACAAGGGAAACCATCACAACTAGGGGACTTATCATCCACCATGGAGAAGATAGCTTCCTTGAGGACTATTAAAGTGAGCTTCTACTCATAGAATGCAAATTGTTCTAGAGTGAGTCTTTTAGGAGTGACATCCAAACAAGCCTACAAGGCTTGAATCTGAGCTTTCATAGGGCCCTGCACTATGAAAACTTTTTCATAGTGGTGAACGAAAGCTTGGAGAATGTCAGGAAGCTAATAGAAGTAGTGTTGACCCTCCCAAATGTGTTTGATCCCCACTATAGAATGGCAAGCCCTCAATACATTAAAAAATTCTTTGAAAGCTTGATCTCCAACCTCCAACTAGTGAAGGTGAGCCTTGAGTTGAGATGCTTGGGTAGTATAATTGTCTATAACCTACTTCTAATGGTGAAGGTTGGCAAGCCAAATCTAGAGATCTATGTCAAAAAAATTCATGGCTAGAGATTCAGTGGTTGTACAAAGATCTATAGTAGTGGCCTCATAAGATCTCTTGCAATAAGTGGTGAACTATCTCCCATAAACAAAGAAACGTCATAGTACAAGTTATGGTGTCATTCCACCATTGAATCCACCCAAAGGGGGAATGGGATCTAGGCTCAAGATTCCAAGTTAGTAAAATATGAGAGGTGGTGGGTAGGTGTGACAACACTAAAGTATTAAGGTAAAAATGAGTTTTACAATTAAGAGGAGGGGCAGAATGCCAACTAATGGAGAAGTGAATGGGAAAATGGTCAGAAAGAGTCACATCAAGGAGTGGAGTGATAGGTAGCAGACTTGTGTGAGAAAAGGAAAAAATGACTAGGTAGAAATGATAGCACAATCCAGCCTTTTAAGAAACCTTTTAGATCCCTTTTGAAATTTGGACCAAGTGTACCAGATGCCATTAGTCCAATGACAATGAACATTGGGATCAAAAAGACCTAGCTTGTTCCACATGTAAAACTAGGCTTCTCACTCTCTAGCTGACCATGAAAAAAGTAGAAGGCCCACTTTATCAATAGCCAACTCAACCATATTGAAATATCTATAGAATATCCAAGCAATAGGTGGAAAATAATCAACTACCCACTTCTACAAGTGTGAGTGCTCAATCACATCATTAGGGGCATAGACATTGACAATGCCAAAAGAATGATTTTGAAAAGATAGAAAAATCCAAACAACTCTTTGCATGGGGTCAAAACCATAGGAAATTAAAATAAAATAAAAAGTCAAGGGGAGAGGAGAGTGACTACACCACCTTGACCAGTTGCATGTTGAGAAGCAAAACTAACGCCATCCAGCCATATCACATGACAGGCTAAGTTGAGAAGAAACCTAGAGACTTTGACTTCTTGCAGGCATAGAACATCGATATTTCCAAGCCTACGCTTGGTATTATGAATAGAATATTTTCTAGGGAGGTCTGTTAGCCCCTACACATTCCATGAGAAAAAATTCATTATAAACTAGCTTGCATATTCTCCTCATCCCCAAGCAAGGAAATGTTGTTATGCAAGAAAGCGAAGGATTCAAATGAGGGGTCACCCAAAATGATGGCTCTTTATTTATCCCCAATGATAGAAACTACATTCTAGCCTTCAGGGCTATGAGATTGACAGAGAGATGGAGAAGAAATCATAGAAGCTAATTGAGGCACACAAACCCAAGCAGCTTGGACCTCTAACTATTTTGTCCCCTGTGATAGAGAGTTTGAAATAGGTAGTAGCACAACCATGGGAACCTCACATGTTGTGGACACAAGAGGAGTTGCACTGGAGCTGAGATGGCAGGGTTCTTGAGAAATGAGGCTTGTCTTAGCAGTGCCCTTGCCTTTCTTGACAACCTTTGTCCATTCATCTCTTTTAACAGTCAAAGCCATCTTGGTTTCCTAGACTGAAGAGGGATTGTGCTCAAGAAGAGGACAATCCTTTATCTTATGGCTCTCAGATTGATAGCGAAAGCAATTATTCAAGAGATTCAAGTAAAGCACCTTTTGGGTAAAGATAGTAGCACTAATTTGAATTTCCATGGACACTTTAAGGTCCTTAGAGAGGTCAACCTCAACACAAATCCTTTACTGAGGGTGGGCATTGAAAAATTTGTCCAATTCCACACAAATATCTTTTCCCATAGTTAGGGCAATTTTTGGGAGGAAAGTCCAGCAAGGAATGGGTAGCCCAGGGAACTCTACCAAAACTAGAACCCTAAGTTTGTGGTCATCCAAGATGCAAAAGTCTTGAGACCATATTTGAAAAATAAGTAGAGACGAGTGAACTGTCAATGGCCCATGGATAAAAAAAATCTTAACTTGGGAGGGGTTACCAAAATGAAACAAAAAAATCCCTTAGTGAGGCTTTGAATCCCTTCAAGACAAACCCCTTGGGGGGACCAAGCCTTGGTGACCCATTCATGTAGTGTGCTTTAAGATGGAGTGTGACCCACAAAATACCCAATAAGGGTTTGAGTTTTTAGCCATTAACAAGCAGACTCAAAAGTGAAAATATTCAAAACTAGGTCAAGAGAGGAATCACCTCTTGAAATACTTTGGGTGCAAATTTGCATAGGCATTTGCTTGACAGGGTCATTTTCGCATGTAGCAACAACTCCAGCACTAGCACCAACTGCTAGGTTGGAGAGGTTTGAGGCCATTATATCCTAAAGGAGATAAGTACATTATGCTATATGTTGATGATTATTCTAGAATGATGATAGTTATGTTTCTGAAATAGAAATATGATGTTTTCCAAATGTTTAAGTGGTACTCAGCAAGAGTTGAGAAGGAAATAAATAAAAGTCTGAAATGTTTAAGATCTGACAGAGGAGAGGAATTTACATCAAATGAGTTTGATATGTTTTGTAATGAAAGAGGAATCAAAAGACAAAAATTTTCCCCTAAGACCCCTCCACAAAATGGAATTTTTGAAAGAAAGAATAGATCTATAATGCACTATGGTAGGACACTCATGATGGAGAAAAATATTGCATTGAAATACTAGAGAGAAGTAGTAAGTATAGCTATATATACCTTAATCCATGTACAAGTCAAGAATTGCATTCATTCAACCCCTTTTGAACTATAGTATGGATACTCACCCAATGTAAAATATTTTAAGGTATTTAGAACCAAGTGTTATATTCTTAAAGATTTCAGAAATGGTAAATTAGATACAAAAAGTAAAAATTATAAGTGTTCAAATACTAACACTAACAAAGTTGTGGAAAGTGAAAATGTAAAATTTGATGAATATACAAAAATACATGAGGCTAACACTATGAAGGAACCAAAATAATACAAATTATTTGTATAATTTTATGAAAGTATGCTTACTAATGAAGATGTTGTAAATCAAGTTGCAAATCAATAGAAAGTTTTGGTGACCATTTAGTCACATGCTATGGATGTTGAGCTGCATTCAAGAACTGAGCTACAGTCAAGTTTTGAGTTACAAAATGAAGTTGAGGCACATTCTAATTCTAAGATTAGTGTACATGAAAGAAATGTTGAACTACCTGACAAAGATATACATAGTGATTCAAAAATTGAGAGACCAAATGAGAAAAATAGAGACAGAACAATATTGTCTAACTATGTCAACAAACATCATCCTACTTAGCATGATGTTTTGATAGCATGCAACAACCTAAAATAGTGAAAGATGCCTTAGAAGATGTGGACTAGAGTAAAGCCATGAAAGAAGAGATTTAAAAAATTGAGAAAAATAACACGTGGACTCTAGTTCCTATACCAAAAGATAAAAATGTGATTGGCACCAAGTGGGTATATAGAAACAAATTAGATGAAAATGGTGAATTCATAAGGAACAAGACAAGATTAGTTTGTAAAAGATATGCACAAGAAGAAGGGATAGACTATGAATAAAAATTTTCTCCTGTTGCAAGATTGGACAAAATAAGAACTTTTCTTTCTTATCCTGCACACAAAGATTTCAAAGTTTATCAAATGGATGTGAAGTCTACATTTCTGGATGGTATATTAGAGGAAGAGGTTTATATTGAATAGCGAGAAGGATTGTTGATGCTAACAACAAAAATATGGTATATAGGCTGCACAAAGATTTATATAGTTTGAAGAAAGAACCAAGAGAATGATATGAAAGACTTCATAAATATCTTGTGAAGATTGGATTTGAGAGGACTGATGATAACAACAATCTATACTTGAAGACAGAGAAAGGCAAATGTATTTTACTATCTAAAATTTTTGTTGATGATATTTTTGAGTTCAAAATACTTTATGTCAATCTTTTGAAAATGAAATGGAGAAAGAATCTGAGATGTCTATGTTTGGAGAGATCAAGTTCTTTGTCGGTTTGCAAGTACATCAGATGAAATATGGTATATACATCACTCAAACAAAGTATGTAAAGGACATGCTAAAAACTTTTAGAATGGAAGATTCAAAGCTAGTAAGCACACCTATGGTGACAGGCCATAAATTGTCAAAGAATGATGATTCAGTTGAGGCGAATCAAACATTATATAGGTCTATGATTGACAAATTACAATATGTAGTAGACAATAGACCAGATATTGCATTATCTTTAGGGATAGTTGTAAGATTCTCTACTAATCCTAGGAAGAATCATTTGATGATTGTTAAGAGAATAATAAGATATCTGAAAGAAACAGAAGACTATAGTCAATACTATAAGAAAAATGAGAGATTTGAATTGAGAGCCTACACTAATGTCAATTAGGCTAGAAATATTGATAACAGAAATAGCACCAGTGTAGGAGCATTTTTCTTAGGCAAAAGGTTGGTTACATGGACTAGCAAGAAACAATACTATATCTCTCAATCTACTACTGAAGCTAAATATGTTGTTGCTGCAGTAAATTTTACAAACATTGTATGTTTCAAACAACTACTCAAAGGTATAAAGGAGAAAATCATTGAACCTATGATACTTTATTATGATAATACAAGTGCTATAAATATATCAAAGAATCAAGTGATGCATACAAAGACTAAGCACATTGCAATCAAGTATCATTACTTGAGAGAGTTAGTTCAAGATAAAGAGGTGAAGATGAAATATGTTAACACAAAAGAGCAAATAGCTAATATCTTCACAAAAGAATTACCTAAGAATGTTCATGAGTATCTAAGAGGTAAACTAGGGGTGATACCCCTATCAAAGGTTATCTAAGAAGCATGAAAAGTTCCCTGCATCAAATAAGTTGATTGACATATGTTACACATTGATGCAATAGATAGTATTTTAGGAGCTACCTAAAGTATCACAAAGCTAGAGTTACAAATTAGTCACAAGCTAGATGACATAGGAAGAAACTGAAAAATGTTCTTACTTGCATATTAAGATGACAAGTTTTTAGCATTGTTGTTAAAGAGGGAGAAAGAAAAAGAAATGGAGATATCCTGATTAATGAGGGAAGTATTGTTGTCATCCAAGGAGAAATTTAGGAAAAATAATGAAAGGACAAGGAAGAAATCAAGAATGAGAGACATAAAGGGAGATAGAAAATACAGATAGAAGAAGCATGGCATATCTACTCAGAGGGAGATAGTGTACCTATTGATTACATCTACCTAGTAAGAGAGAGATAATATTGAGGGAGATATAAGAAGTGATCGAGAGGGAGTCATAAGGATGAGTTTATTGATTGTTTGTTGATCAGAACATAATTGTGTAATTTATTCAAAAGATGAAAAGTTGTTGATGGAGGGAGAGATTTCAATACAAGGAATTAGTTTCTTTTTTGGTACTTTTTTGGTTATACTGATTAAGTTTTGTTAGTTTGGTTTTCTATCAATGCCAAAGAGGGAAATTGTTGAAAATAAATTGATACAAGTATGAATATGTATTTCAATCATTGTTTTGTCACTGATGTTAAACCTACTACTTGTTGGTAAGATAATTTCTTAGATGATTTAAGTACTATCATTTGTTTGATTGATGAATAGGATTTGATAAAATGAGGTAACAATAGCACCTAGAGGAAAGGTCGACTTATGATATGAAAAGGAGTACAAGGACTATTTAAGATAGTGATATTATAGTGCACTGATAATCTACTTACGGTTGTAAAGGATGGATACACTAATTAAGTTCATAAGGACAAGTTAAATGAAGTATGTCTACCAAGCTTAATAATCTACACAGTAGGTGCCAAGCAAAGTTAGTGTAAGCCAAGCAAAAAAGTAGTTGGAGCTGAAAAAATTCAATTTCAAAGTAAGCTGAGTGCTACAGTGTAAGTTGAGTAAAGTTTAGTTGATGTCAAGCACAAATAAACTTTAGTTCATGCTGAGTGTTTTGATAGTGGATGTTGAGCAACATAGTATGTGTCAAGCATCAGAAGCAAGTTAATGCCGAGTGTCAGCATTATGAGAAAGATCATGAATTTGATGAATCTAAGTTGACAAGTTTGATTTCTTGGATTGTATGAACTGTGTGGAAGATAAGCTTGATGAGCTAGTGGCATAGAATTCAAGATGAACCATTTTTAGGGGAATTCAAAGAGGATTGAAGGAAAAGTTTCTAAAAGGGAATAAAATGAAATGGTGGGTAGATTAATTGACTCCTACCTAATCCAACCTCACCCTAAAATGGATGATGGAGGATGAATGAAAAAAAATCTTAGTTTTCTATTTTTAGAGATGTTTGGTCAAAAGAAAAGGTTTTCATGTGCGAGAACCTAAGGAAGACAAGGAGTTAAGGGTATTGCTTCATTCAATTACCTAAGAGAAGAGTTTTCATTAGCAAGCAAAGCAAGAAGGCTTAAGGGTATGGATGCTTGAAGGGTGAACAAGCTATCAAAGAAGAAGTGTACAAAAGCCAAAAAGACTTGAGGACACAAACAAAGATCTACAATCTACAAGTGTGTTGTAAGTTGTTATCAGATCAAGCCTTACTGTTACTTTCTATCATTATACCAGTCTAGAGTAAATCTTTTGGATTAAGGTTGACCTAATAGTCATTTGTAAATCCTTTAACCAAGTGAAATTCAAGTCATTGATCTAAATTCTTTTAACAAGGCTCACTCCTAATAGGGTGATTAAAATCCTTTACCAAGTCACATTTAATAGTGTGCATTATAACCTTTAACATGGTTGGCTTTTCATAGAGCATCACTTAGAAAAGTAAGAATGAGTAGCATGTTACTGGTGGTTTTTTCCAAATTAGGTTTCCACATTAAATCATTGTGTCAAATGTGTTATTGAATCTATTATGTTTCGTGTTTATATTTCTACAAAGTTGATTCGACAGTAACCTAAAAGTTTAAGTAATTGTACGGTCTAATGGATGCATGCATGATGAAAATGTTTTATGGATATGGGTTCACTAAGTTGTAAAAAGTGTTATTTATACATATGGACCTTGGATAACTAATTCACACTCCCCCCCTCAATTATTCTAAAGAATTCCAACACTTATACAATAAAAAAAGGTGAATGATATACATGGTGTTAATATTAACGAGACAAAATTAACAATTACATGCAAATATATCTAATATTAGAAAATAATGATGCACATAAAAAAGAACACAAGACATAAAGATTTAATATGATTCATCCAATCCTTAGGCTACGTCCACCAAATAATGAGTCCAATATTTTTATTATCTAGTGATTACAACCTAATTACAATCCATAATCCCTTACAACTGAATATTTTCACAAGAAGTTACAATCTCATCATACTTTGAAATCCCTAACCCTAAGCTATTTTATAGAAAAATTTTGCTACTTACAAATTTAGGGCTAGAATAAGTACAAGATGTTGACCCATAGAAAAATATCTAATAAAATAGCCCCAAAATTCTTTTTCTATAATTCCTTGGTAGGGTTCAAGGTCGATGTTTTGTGTTTTTTCTAATTACAACATGTCGGCCCCAAGTCCCATCTAGGAATTATGGAGAGTGTATAGTACTTCCCTAGTCAGTCACCGCAAACTAACACATGACCCCATTAATAAGTAACTTCTAGAAAGGAACCTAAGACCTAAGTTAACTTGTCATGAATAGGTCCACACTAAATTAGGATACAACCTTATTCACACATACAATAAGGAATATTACAAAAAGAAAATGATAATGAACTCTTAGAACTCTTTCACCATATTCTTGATTCCATCTCTTCATTGTCAAAAGGGTATGAAGAAGGCTATATATTAGGAGGATGAATAGTAATATTGAGATGAATAAAATGGTCATAGAAAATTAGATAAAGAAATGTTTTAGTTCAACACAAAGATATTGTTTGTAGAAAAAAGAGTTGGGGTATACACTAAGGATGTAATGCCTATCCCTAGTTTACTTTTCATGTTATATTGTCAAATTCTTTTAGGCCAGCTTTTATAGTTATGTGTTATGGTTTAGTGGTACTTGCTTACCTAGTTTGATTGATGTTATTTCATGCGTAGATTATATATTTGATGGGCTAATTGATACTTGGTTATTCCATGTGTTCATGTTTATTCTTTTGATGATGATGCTTTCCATGTTTCATATGGTGATTTCAGTTGTTTCATGATGATAGTTAGATGGATGATTTATCTATGGTTTTATGGTTACTTACCCCATACTTGGATGTGTGTGGTGTACATATATGTTTTACTTTATGTTTGACGTTTATGATTTGGTTGAAAGAGGGAGTCGTAGTCACCTACTAGTCAGGGTCTACACAATGTACCACTCCCCACTATTGCCTATTTAGTTTATATATATATATATTTGTGTGTGTGTGTGTGCATATGCATATGTTCTTCTTTTATGCAAATTGCAGCTACTAGGCATCAACTTCCTTGAATTACCAAGATGAGTGTTCCCCATTGCAGTATCTCAATGGTAAAGAGGGGATATAGTTCTCAAGTCCAAATCTATACCTAAGCCAATTTTCATAAAATACAAGATAAGTATCTGAGTTAACTATCTTTTAGAATTTGTTAAGTGATGTGAATTCAAGATTTTTGACCTTGAAGTTTGAATTCATACTTTTTCTTTTAGATTAGTTTTCCTTTCTTAGTTTGTAGGTCTATTGTGATTTTTAGTTATAATTAAATCAAATAAAGATATATTAAATGATTTAATTAAACAAAAAGTTATTTTAAAAAATCAAATTTTAACTATATTCAATTAGCTGGGAAATTAATTAAATAGAAGAAATAAATTTAAAGATTCAATTAAAGACCAAATTTGGTGTAATTATATTTATTTAATTTAATAATGATAATTTTAGATTTTTTATTATAATAGTGAACTTTAAATATTATTATTAGTTAAATTAATAAATATATTTTCTAAATATATCTTATTATCTAATAAAAACAAATTGGGTATAATTTAAATAAACTTGATTCTAATTAAAAAAAAGGTGCACAAAGAATTAAATAAACTAAAATAATAAAAGAAAAGGCTTTTGAATGTTTTTAAAACTAAAACTCTAAGAGGAGAAAATTATTTATTAGGAAATTAGAGCTAATTTCTCCACAAAAAAGTTTGGATGAGCAACCAGAGCTTTGGCAAGAGAATTTTCTTGTGGGCTTTGGAGACAGGGAATTGGTGTGCACAAGGCTTCATCAAATTTGTTAGCATTAGATTGATGTAGGAATTTGTACAATCTCTTTGGGAATTCACTCAAAAATCCTCTTCCTCCTTCATGCCTAGAAAGAAAGATTGTTTGTGTCAGATCTCTGAAGTTCTTGAATTATTTCATATCCATGAAATTTGAAAAAAAATCTGAAAACACTTGTTGAAATCTTGATTGCGCTGATATCAAACAGCCATCTGGAAAATCTAGATAATTAAGAGGAGAGAAAACTAGGGTTTGATTAGAAATTGCAATTTGGATTTTAGAGCCAATTTCTCTTGTTATATATATATATATATATAGAATTGCTGGAAAAAATTTCCATACTAGACTCTACCTGTAAGTTTTTCAAAAAATATAGATATTAAATTGGGTGTTTTATATATTTTTATATGTAAAATAAATTTTAATATATAATATAAAAGAAAAATTAATATTAAAAAATGGCAGGGGTCATGACCCCCCACCCTCCTTACCTCCATCACACAGCAGGCTATTACGTGCAACACTTAAGCTATCACAAGCAATACATGTGTTGCCACGGGCAACGCTAAGCACTGCTGCAATAAGCCAACACTGTTGTAGCAAGCCAAGGCTACCATGGCCAGCCAACCCTTTATTAGGTTTGTTAAAATAAAATTAAATGTCATTTTAAAAGTTAAAAAATAATTTGAAATTCTTTAAAAATAAAATAAAATATATATTAATATAAATGCATAAATAATTAAAAGAAAGGGGTTATTTTATTATTTTCAATTTAATTTTTTAAATAAAGATTTAAGTTTATATGTATTGATTAGTGATTACTGAACATAACTTCAAGTATTAAAATAAATTATATTAGTGTATTTAGATATTATGAAATACTATTAATATTGTTAATTGTCATCGAATCTCTATAGACATTGTTAAATGGAAGTCTAGTGAAATGTTTTTAATAAACTATTTGACTTACCATGTGTACTATCATTAGACCATAATAAACACATAGCTTATTTGGAAAACATAAACGGATAAGATATGTCCATGGAACTTTTATTTTAATCAAATTAATTTGAAACTACTATCCAACTGGAAAACTTTGAATAGAAAACTGGGGTATTTATTGTAAATAGATGTTTATGAGATTTTAATGAAAGCTCATTTATTTTTTACTCAAATTGAAACTTTCCAGAATTACTATAGAAAAATAGAATGGCCAAATAACTACACTTGTTTTAATTACTTGATGAGATGTTATGTTTCATGATGGGGTTTGGGATAAACCTAGTTTCAACTAGTTATGTATGTTCACCAAAGGCTTGGGAAATGATATGTTTGTGATATTGTTATGTAATGTTGTGATTTTGTGATGCAACCTTTGGAGTGATTGATCAACTATTTATTGTGAGTTCTAGATGCTTTTATAAGATTGATGTAGACATTGTGATTTTATGATATTTTATTTTGTGAGCTTAGGGTAAGTTATCTTTGTGTATGTTGGGAAGTGGCCTACAATGGAGGTCAGAGCCCTATAGAGGTTGCCTAGGTAATCCACTATAAGTTGTATTAATAAGTGAAAGTATTTCATTAATGGGGTTTAAATGAATTGAAAAGAGTTAGTGTATTACCTCTTCCATGCCTCGTGTGCTATTATAGGCTAAGATGGGAGTAGAGAGTGTAAGAATTTGCCTTAGAGAAAAATTCATCTAAGAACTAAGAACTCAAACATAAGCACAATTGTAGACTAGAAAGAGAAAGTATGATCAGAATGACGATATATTCATTTAATATGCATTAAGAGTACACTAGGAGTGCCGATATATAAAGGCCTCTAAGATGCAACTATAATGCCTTGGAATTAGCTACATGATAAGTCATACAACTAGGCATGTGTCCACCAGCTATGGGTTATCCTCGCTTAAGCACAGAAGTAAGTGCGATGATGAGAGGATAAGCCTACAAGGGTGTAACACACAAATCAGTATTGTAGACAAGATGTGTTAAAAAGGAGTGTGAATAATTGTCTTGCCTACATGGAAACTCAATGAATGATGCAAACTTTAGTGTTGTAAACATCATGTGCTAAAATAGAGTTGCATACTTCTGTGTTGTCAACATGACAACTCAAAAAGGTGTGCAAACTCCTAAGTGTCTTACAAAATAAAATAATGAAATAATGAAAAATAATAAAATAATGCATTTTAAGTAAACTTAAGTAAGTGTAATAGTAAATACATATTTACACCAACACCCCCCCTTAAGTGCAACTTAGGGGAATGCCCTTAAACTTATGAAAACTAGGATGAAATGCAAGATGGGTTCTAGCTACTAGGCCATGTTAGGTACCCATGTACATAATGAAATGCAATCTCTCATAAAGTGGAGAAATAGTGAAAACCTCATGGGAAAAACCCTCCCTCAAAAAGAGAGATGAAAAAGGATGCATGGATGGACATAGTGATCAAGACCCCCCCATTACGGCATACATCCAATATATACAAAAGTGAAGAATGAGAAGAACAAGAACCTCATAAGAAGAAAAAGTCCCCCCCATAAGAAAGAAGGGGAAGAGAGACAAGGTAATCCTCCCACCCCCCAAATGAAGAATGCCTATCAGTGAAAGCCACTCCAAGGAAGAAGTTGGTCCAAGAATGTAGAATGATGTTCCCCCCCTTTGGAAGGAACAATGAAAAAGGTACAATCCTGAAGATGTATGGTGGTCCTAAAACCTACTCAAGTATCCATGTGTTGATGTTGATGTTCGCCCCTTCCAACTGTGCTGAAAAAAATGAATGTAGATCTAGCAAGGATGTCTGTTGAACCTGGTCCAATGAACCATATGTCTCCTCAACTAACAAAGAGACCTCCGACAATTACTATTCATAAGGATCCACAATCATGCCAACTTGTAAAGATTGATCATGTAGAGAATGGATATGAGGGTCAGAGTGAGCCCTCGCAAAAATTGTAGAAGGATCATCTTCATCAAAGAGAAGACGTAAGTCCTCAAGGCTATCTCCTAAGTCTGCAATGTGTGACTCCATGAACAAACCTACAATGTTTTCCATGTAGTCATCAATTGAAGTTGGAACTAGAAGACAAGATGTCTCATGTTGGGTTGGACCTTTCACTATGGTAATATAAGCATGTGGACTATATTGATGATGTCACCTCTCACTATAATTGTTGATAGAACCACACATGTCTGAATCTGTTGAAGCACTATCGCTAGTGTCACTATCAGTTTCCACTATGTATGAAGTGTGGAGAGGAGTAGAGGATAAGTTGGGTGAACTTTTCTCAAAGTGAACATCCTTCTCCACAAAAATCTCATAAGTTTCTAGATCCATAAGTCTATAAGCCTTTGCATTGTCTTCATATCCTATGAAAGTACAAGGCCTAGGTGCTAGTGCCTTGCATCCCCTGGAAGATAGGTTTTCCCATGTTGGACAACCAAAGACTCTGAAGTGACTCACAACTATTTTTCTGTCGCACCATGCCTCAAAAGGAGTCTTTCCATCTAAGGTTAGATGAGGAGATCGATTAAGTATGTGAATGGCACTGCCAATGACTTCAACTTCAAATGTAGGATCAAGAAACTTGATTTTTATCATGCAACTTGCCATGGTCTTGAGAGTCCTAATCCTCTTAGATACAACATCTATCTTGTGTAGACTGAATGCTGGTGGATTCTAAAGATCAATTCCCTCATGTTTGAAAAATTTTGAGTCTTTTATCCATGTATATGTTCCCATTGTCCACCCATAGAACCTTGATGGCTTTCCTTGATTTGTGTTCAACATGACTCTTAAAGGCTTGAAGCTTATCAACCACTTCATTCTTGTGATGAAGGAGGTAGACCCATGTGAATTGTGAAAAGTCATCAACAAAAGTAAGGATGTAGTAGCCTTGGCTGACTAAAGTCACTGCAAAGGGTCCTACCAAAACCATGTGAACCAACTGAAGAACAACTGGAGCTCTTGAAGAGTTTCCTTTATGATACTTCTCTTTGAGATGCATATCCACTGAACATGATGAATAGTCTCCCTTAGAAAGTTAATGTTAGGTAGACCTTTGACCATGTGTTTTGAGCAAAGTTGTTGAAGAGAGTGGAAGGCAAGATGACCAAACTACTCATGCCATAATGTGGTTTGTGAAGATGAGTGAGTCAAAAGGAGACTTGTGAAGGAGACTTAGGCATAAAGTCAGAAAAGGAATAAAGCCTCTTGTCATCATTAACTTTCCCCACTGCAGCCAATGAATCATCTTTAAGACTATGCACCATCACTGTATTTGGAAGGAACTCAACTTTATGACCATCTCCAAGGTGAGTGATTTGGTAAATTGATGGGAGATTGGAGCTAAGGTTTAGAATTTAGATAACATTTTTGAATTCCCCATTGTCCATTTTTGCATGTCCTTTTCCTTCAACTTCCATTTTGGTATCATCTCCCACAAAGATGTGGGGTACCTTTAACTACTTTAATGAAGAAAAGTCTCCCTTTGAAGAACCCATATGGTAAGAGGCACTTGAGTCAAGTATCCATTTTGAAGAAGAACTTGAATTTTCCATAAGTGCTTTCCCTTTTCCCTTTGAAGAGGTTGGAGTTGAATCCTTGGAAGTACCTAGCACTTGAATCTTGTTCTTCTTGAGTAGGTTTTCTAACTCATAGATTCTTTTAGTCTTGCAATGATGCTCGTCATGATTTGGCTTTTTGAAATATGCACAAAATTTTTTTTCCTTCTTGTCATTACTTCCCTTCTTGTTGGAAGAAGAATTGTCTTGTTGTGAGGAGGATTGTTGTGTCTCAGATTGTGTTTTCTACTTCCACTATTTCTTGTTGTTGTTTCTTTTCACTCCTTGACTTGATTGGTGGTCATTAGTAGCCACCAAGGCTTTTGTCTTTGATGACTTGAGAAGTCCTAAATCTATCAAGTGAGATTGTTCAACAATCAACATCTCTCTAAATGCATCAAATGTAGGCTTCTAGTAAGCAGTTCCCATGGTCGATCTGTGAGATTTAAAACTCAAAACAAAGGAAGCATACTCTAAAGGTAGCCTCTTTAGGATGTGATGAATCAACTTGTCATCCTTCATGAGATTTCCACAATATTTAAGTAGTGCCCTATACTCATTGGCTTTGTTGATGTAATCTTGAATTCTGTCAAAGTTCTTCATATCCAAGAGAAGTAGATCATCCTCAATCTGAAATCCCTTTTCTTCATCCACCTTACCATACAATGATTCAAGTTTGTCCCAAGCAGGTTTAGATTCCGTGAAACTGGCAATGTGGAAGAAGAGATCTCTATGTACACAACTCCTAATAATTCTTAAAGCCTGTTGGTCTTGTTCTTTCCATTCAATGAGTTCTTAACATTAGTATATTTGGTAATTGTACCATCAACATAAAGATTGTAACCCTTTTCCATTAATCTACTCCACCCAATATCTTTCCATGTAGAATAATTGTGTGAAGTTAGAGGTGGACATTTAAATGAACCCATGATGCAAAAAATGAAAAGAGCATAAAAGAGAGACACAAGAACATAGTACACACCCCCACTTTTCACTCAATCAAAAGACCCCCCAAAAAAAAATTATTTTGACACTTTATAAGTAGTGCGTGTACAATGGGCCACTTGTCAAAATAAACAAAGTGGACTTTCTAATTTTTCTTTTACAACTGCTTTTTGAGGCCCAAATCTATCACTAAGCATTGTAGCTTAGATGTACAACAATTCTAAAAGTAATCAAAGCTTTACAATGCAGAAAAATCCCTAGTTCTACAAGTGAGAGTTTCGTCCACACAACCCTAGAATTTGACTTCAGATCTGGAAAGTAGACAAAAAAATATGCACTTTCAAAAAAATAGAACCTAAAAAGGTGATCAGATGAACCTATATGGAGCATTTAAATTTGCAAAATGCAAGATTAAGCAAGTATAATCGCTAAAAAATGCAATTTTGAAAAATTCTTGCACCAAAACTAGAAAAGAACACCACCACTAGAAAGCTCAAGAAATTCTACCCATTTTTTTAAAAAATCACACCTAAATTGGAGTCCAGATGATCAAGTTATGGCCTCGCAAAGTCAGGCTACCAAATCAAAAAGAAATCTAGAGAAGGGTCTGGTAGGAAAACTGTGTATTTAAATTTGATAGTCAAATGGTCATTCCGATAGTGCAAAATAGCCTGGGAATGACGATCAAACGGCCATCAAATTTTTTCTCGTAAAATGATGATGTCAGCAAAAAAATTAGTGCTCCAGGTTGATGTGGCAGTTAGTTGTGATGTCTGTACTATATAGACATATGGCTAAAGTTTGACATTCAATTGTATGGAACTTATGTGTCATAGATGATGTGTGACCACGTGGCTATATAGCCACTTAGGTGGCATCCTACATGGTGATGTACAATTCCACATGTCTGTCGAGTTAGGTACAAAATCAACTTGTAGGCGACTGATGTGGGCGCTATTGTTTTCCATATGGCAGGTAGTGATTGTTCTGCATGGCCTCACTCTCGAACAGAGGATAGTCTAAATCAGAGCCACATGGCAATTGTAGACTGGAGGACATGTGGCAAAGTAAAAGGAAGACATGTGTCCACCTTACACTGGTGGAGAGTTTGGTGCAGCAGCAACGAAAAAGTTTGTGGTGATCCTGTGTGTCACTTCACTGCACACCAGGAAAGTTTGATACCACTAACCAAAAAAATCCAATGTGCGATTAGGAAAATCAATAGCAGTTTCGGGCTTTGCAAATGTGTGGGTCAAAACATGTGTGTTGTCCCTAGAATTACTAAGTAGATGTCGGCAGTAATAGTTTCTGAGTTGCCAAAATTTGTTTAAAAGTCCCACATTGGTGGCTAAATAAATCATTGCACTCTTTAAGAGTAGGCTGCCATAGATGAAAGGAAATGAGTTGCCATCAGTGGTGTTATGCGGCCACCAGTGGAGGGGCTCTTGTAGCCAGTAGAATATAATTGCCAAAAATTGTGTAGTACAACTGCGATGCCCGCTGCGTTTTGGCCTGAACTTGACAAAAAATATGGAATATTCATCCTATAACAAATGCAACAAAATATTCCTCTACATAGGGCTGAGATTTGATAGCCCAGTACCTGCAATAAAATTTTTCTATTGGCTGCTCGAAGGGCAATTTTTTTTTGAAATAATACTGTCAAAATAATTGCAAAGAATAAATGTTAGACCCAAAAAATAATTCAAATAAATTTTCAAACGACCATACCCAAATGAAAATTGGGGCCTCCAAGTGCCGATTTGCAAAAAAAATTGGCCTCACAATCGACTTTGGCCTAGGATAGCCGAATTTATAGTTGATTTTCACCAAGTCAACATTCTAGATGCACTAGCAAGGTCAGATCTGGCTCTAGATGCTCTCAATTTTTACAGTACTCTAGATTTGGGCTGAGGTTTTGAAACAACAATGGTCTTGAACAACTATGTAATGAGAAAACCTCCAAGCTCTAATACCATGTAAGAATTTTCCTTTGGGAAAAATTCAACCAAGAACTAAGAACTCAAACACAAGCACAACTGTAGACTAGAAAGAGAGAGTATGATCAAAATGATGATATATTCATTCAATGTGCATTAAGAGTACACTAGGAGTGCTTGTATATAAAGGCCTCTAAGATGCATCTAGAATGCCTTGGAATTAGCTACATGATGAGTCATAGAACTAGGCACATATCCACTAGATATGGCTTATCCTCCATTAAGCATGAAAGTAAGTGCGATGATGAAAGGATAAGCCTACAAAGGTGTAATACGCAAATTCTTGTTGTAGACAACATGTGCTAAAAATGAGTGTGAATAATTGTGTTGTCTACATAACAACTCAGTGAATGATGCAAACTCTAATGTTGTAGACACCATGTGCTGAAATAGAATTGTGTACTTCTATGTTGTCAATATGACAACTCAAAAAGGTGCTCAAACTCCTAAGTGTTTCACAAAATAAAATAATAAAATAATGCATTAACCTAAGTAAACTTAAGTAAGTGTAAATTGTAAATACGTATTTACACCAACAAAGAGGATGCTCAGTTGTGACCTTGCATTGTTAGTATGCTTTATCTATAATAAAGGATATAGATACCACATAAAGTCACTAGGGGGATGGAGTCTAGAGAGGTTGCCTGGATAACCTTAGAGTTGGCTCATGCGATGACACTTGCCCACTTACTTAGTAGGTTTCCTATGTGTCTTTGTTGCCTCTAGGATTAGATGTTACTTATGTACTTGGCATCCTTTAAGATATATTGCCATCAAGATTCCTTGACCTACATTCTTATTATGACTTTTAGATTGTTATCTGTTTGGGACTTGAGATTGTCTCCTCAACACAGTGGAAGTGATCCATTTAGGTTCCACAAGGTTAGTTGGTAGTGTTTCTTATACCAATGAGATTCCAACAACTGAATGGTGTTGCTAGATGTACTTGTGCAGTTGTTCTATTCTTTTGATCTTGTGATTATGTTCTATGGTCGTATTCTAATTTATTGTACTTTGATTTGTGAGATTTTATGAGATGTGTATCTTATCATGATGTATACTCTTTTAGCATTTCACACCCTATGACTTGTACAGAGGATGATTATGCATTTTACTTATGCCATGTGGCATCTTATGTACTTGGATATTGTTTCATTTGATTTTGTACTTATGGTTATTATATAATGTGGTCTTTGATTATTATTCATATTTAATCTTAATAAAATTTATGTATGTGATTCATTGTCATGGAACCCTTGAGAGATGCAATTGTTAATGTATTTCTTATATACGTATGTGAGTTATTGCTTCCACTATTTATCTCTTGTTGTTTTAAACTTTAAAGAAAAAAATTGTTTAGCAGACTTAGTGATATAATAGGTTAATTTCTTTTGGGTTCCTTGGTGGGGTGTTACAAAAATTTATTATGTTTTAATAAGAAAAAATGAACACTTTTCCATATGCTTAACATATGACTCTGTTCATATAAAAAAATTAAATTAAAAAAAATTAATATTATTTTTGAAACTAGATTTGAAAAACAACAACTCATTTTCTTGTCATATCTTCATATAAAGTCAAAATCAAGGGATGAGGTTGAGGTCGGAGATGCTTTTGGTTAACATGCTCACACATTTATAAGCAAGGAGTAGGATGAGTAAACATGTAAGAAAATGGATAGTCAAGATTTTGATCCTTGCTTTTAAATTGTGTGGTTGACATTAAAAGGATAAAGTATTATTTTTAATGAGTAACAGTGTTGATTAGTAAATTTGAGGAAAATATTAAGAAGGAATTGAGTATTCTAATCAATTGATAATATATAATAATTATTTGATTGGTTAAAAAATTGCGAAGCAAGGATTAATTAGTTAGGTTTAATTAACTGACTTTAAAGAGAAATAGAAAAATAGTTGAAGAAACAATGAAAATAATCAACTACGTAATAATTTATTTAGTTAATCTATAAAAATTGACTATAGAACATGTCTAAGTTTTATGATTTTTATAAATAATTTTATAATTATATAATTATTTACTAAATATCTGACAATATATTCTCAACCAAGGAATCCTTTTTTGGTGAGATATATTACAATATCCTAATAATAATAAATGTTATCTTAGATTTTATGACTTTATTTGCTTTACATGCATCATGGCATCCAAAATAAAAGAAATAAAAGAAATTAGTTGTATGCATTACAAGTTTAAATATATAAATGTCACTTTCTTCTATAGATTTGAAATAGACTTATGAGAATGAAAATAAGATTATAAATGTGGACAAGTTCTAGAAATTTGAAATAATATTTTCTTAAAAATCTATTTTATTAATCATACATTATTTAATTAATTGGCTAGAGAGATTAGGAGTTAAGGTCAATTAATTAGTTTATCTAATTAATTGACTTTAGGGACAAAAAAGAAGATAATTGATAAAGAACTATTGAAAGTGATTAATTAAGTAATATTTTATTTATTTAAGCAATTTATAAGAAATTGACCACATAAAATATTTAATTTTAATATTTTTATCAATCTTCTTTGATATGCTATATAATAATATTTTGATAATAAATCTTACTTAAAATTTTCCCAAATTATATTTCAATGACATTGTTTTACATGCATTTTGATATCTCAAATAAGGAAAATAAAAAAATAAAAAAATCATTTCATTTGTAATACTAATTTAAATGACATAAAAGTGTAATTTTTGCTATAGATTTGAAATAGATTTATATTGGTATGGAATAAAATCATCAATGTGAATAAGATTTGAAACATGGATAAGTTCTAAAAAAAAATTAAAATAATTTGAAATCAGATTTTTTTTAAATTATTTGTTTATTTATTTATTTGGGCAACTTCATATAAAAGTAGATTATATATAGTTAATAATTATTATTTGTTCTCAAGCACTTGTCTACAACACAATGGTAAATTGTGAGTCTCTTATCTAAGAGGTCTTGGGTTTGAGCTTACTCGAGCTTAATAAATAATAATAATAATAAAATACAACACACAAAAATAATTAATCTTAGCTTCAACCTCTTACCAATAAAAAAATTATTATTTATTCTTAATCATTAATTTTCAAATTTTAACAAACTTATAATATTATTTTTTGGTAAAATAAAAACTAGTTTTGATAATTTTTAGTAGTTTTATTTTCAATAAAATTGAAATAATAATTATATTAAGTAATTCAATTATAAATATAATTTCTTTTTTATAAGTTAACATCAACATAGGGGTGCACCTGTTATATTGATATTAAAAAATATTTTACAACTATTTGTGTAATCTTATGCAATTCATACCAAACTAGAAAGCTACCCACATGATAAATTGCATAGAAAAATGGCTAACCTGTTAGCATGTGGTATGAGAAACCCCAAAATAGCTCTATAAACAAAATGGAGATACAAAGATTGGAAAAACATATAACTTCTAAACTCAAAGGTACAAGCCACTATACTTGGCTAAGTAACAAAGGAAGACAATGCACCAAGACCCAATTCTCATACCTCTCACCCTCTCTATATAAAATTGAGCTTTCAATGTTTGTGTCATTCAAAATATTTATACAAAATTGTGTTACTTTGAACTAATAGCTTACTAATGATTGACGCAAATTGGTTCTTCATGTTGTCCCTCAGCTTCAACTATGCTTAGCTTCAACTATTTTATTTGTCCTTCACTGAATTGCTTGGCCTCTGTATCACTCTGTTTATGTTGTCTCCTAAACAACTCGACAACCACTAGAGTACTCAATGACACTTGAATTGCTCAAAAGTAACTACTGTTTGGTAATAACTTAAGTATATACATCTTCTTTACATAGCATTACTTGACCTATATAGAATCACTCGATCACAGTGTTCACTAAATAACTCTTCCTAGTAAATGACTAAGTTTTTTGCACTAACTGACAATACTAGATTTCCTTTAGGGTCAACAATTACCACCATCTTGCTTATGGGAATGAGAGGGGACTCTAGAGAGTGAATCAATGGGCATTTGACTCCCTCCTTTCCCTAGTGCTTGATTACAATAGTCTTGTGGAAGGGAAATTCCCATTTCTGGGCTAATATTCTTCAAAACATCATCCATCTTAGCCAAATAGAAACTTCAAATAATTTTAGTACATGTCAACTTTATATGGCCTTTATTTCCCCAGCATCCAACATTATGGATAGGAATATGGTTGAGACATCTGTGTTTACCTTATGTAAGTGATCAAACTTTTAAAATCTCCTCTCCTAAAACTACCTTGACTATGTGTATTTTGAGGTCATCTTTAGTCTTTAAAATGCCTTTTAGGCTCTTACCAAACACCTCCCCTATAAAAGATATTTGATGTTTCTTGCATAATGGTCATGGAAGTGTATCCATCATTGTCTCCCTCCCCTCACTATCAAATTCCAATAAAAGTGACTTACTTCTTGCCATGAAAGATATGAAAAAGGGATCCCTTTGAACATGTCTTGCCAAACCATTCACATAATCTCTTCTAAAAAATCCATACCCTTGATCAATACCTAAGAACCCCCATCACTTCAATCCTTCTCATAACTGTGTATAAATAAAACGTAAGATCTTGAGACTCTAAATTATTACTATTACCATGCACGCTATCACCAAACTAGTTTATCCTACCACCAATTTGGGTAGATAATCAACCAACTCAAACCCCCTGCATAAAACATGCGGTAATTTGAAATACTTGCAAACCAAATCCACTCCCCTTTGGGATTTCCAATTAAGGGGTTAATGCATGACTTATTGCATTATTAGTGATAAGAGAATGGCAATGTAGTACAAGATATTGTCCTCCCTTTACTATCACATGACTAATGGTATACTTGCTACAAAAGTTCAACATCAACCATCAATTTCCAATATTCCTTGTCATGCCACATCTATTTACAATGAGGAGATCTTATTCCACCATCTTAAGGGAGAGTGTCAAGTCACTCACCCTTCTCATGATGATTAATTAGTCAGAATCTAGCTCATCGTCAATTTGGCTAGCTCATTCTCCTTGAAAGACATGCAAAATTTTGAAGTCATCAAATTTTCTAATTAAGTCCCATATCAACTTAATCCATTTTTGAAGTTTCCAATTAGGAGTCACTTTTTGACAAATTGTATTATTTGTGAGAAGGGAGTCACCTTTCAAATGCAAATGCTTTATGTTTTATTCTAGGTTGCATTTTAATCCTAGATAGATGACTCAAAATATTGTGTTGAATAAAGGCATTTTATCTCTATATTTGTAAGCACTCATAATAATAATCCCTCATTATACAACCTAAATCACTAGTCTTGGATTGTCTTAAAAAATGCACCACCAATATGAACTTTAACCAACTAGACTATAATGCCTTCAAAACTAATCTTAACAATATATTAGAGACAAGATCAAGCATTAAATCTCATGAAAGAAGGCATATCATACATATAATTTAATATGATATGTATTCAAAATGACAATAATGATTAAAAAAAATAGATAGATATTTATAATATTTGTTAAGATTAGAAAAAATAATTAAAAGTATCAATAAACTATTTTTAACAATAACACATCATTATGAAAGAGCACAAGATAAATACATTCAACACAATATTGAAACATACAAAAAATTGAAGCTATCAACAAAAACAAAGTATCAGAAGCAGATATAAAAAGTTAGAGAGAAAATCGAGCGAGTTAGAAGCCAAATAAGACAATAGAATAATTCGAATTTTGGAAGCCTTAGATATTCTTGGAAAGGGAAGACAAGAAGTGTCAATTGCAAATCAATAAGTAACGGGTTTTCATGATAAAAGTAAAGAAAAAATCAATTAATAAAAATAATTTTTAAGTTTTTTATTATTTCATAACTAATAATTATTATTGAAACAGATAGTTTGTTGATCTTTGTTTAATCACATCATTGAACATTAAATTGATAAGATAAAGATGAGTTAATGGCTGTCACCAACTACGCTGACAGGAGTTACAGTGTGTGCATTCATTCCAAGACGGGTTTAGGATGAGGACAAGGAGGAGCTGCAGCTGACAATTAGCTTCCATCTTTTCTCTTTGATAGAGGGAATGAAAAAAGCTTGTGATTGGGATTGCAATGGAAGGAAGCATGCCAACAGCTATAGCTTTCCTACCAATTTTGCTGGTTAATGGCTCTGGATGAAAGCAATCCAACGTATGTGTTTCCTAAATCAAGACCACCGCCCCAGATTATAAATTGTGGAGGCTTTTTATCTACACAGATTGTGAGCTTACAATGTGCATCACTAAGCTTACAATGTGCATCATCGATTAAATGTCAGAGTTGGCCGAAGCTTTCTACAAATTTCCAGAAACTTTATTATTAAAATTTTTGTGCTGAAAAAGTAATATAACCCCAGCAAAGTTAAGATCATCCAACAAAAAAAAAAAGAAATTAGTGACTCAAAATTAATTTTAAAATAAAACAGAATAAACATATTTCTAAACTTTAGAAATTTGATAATTTTAGTTTTCAAAATTAATTGGTGAAGGCAAGTGAAAACATGAGTTCCTGCTATCATTACTAATAATAATAAAAATAGCATGATAATAAACAATGGAATTTCTAAAAACGTTGCTTATAATGTAATAAGAAAGAAAAATAACATAATAATAAACAAGGAAATTTCTGACCTGGGAAGAGTTTCCATTTCCATTCCAGAAAGGGGCAGCCATGAAAAACACTGCCAAAAACACCATGGGAACAGACGCCAGAGCCAGGTTTTGCAATGTTCTCGAAGACCCATTTTCACAATTTTCCGGTTCATATTTCCTCACAATTGGCATGACCAGAAAGATCACCGCAGATGGAACAATGGCCGCCACTAACAAATAAGAAGACCCATCTGAATCTGGAAACAGTACTTTCCATACTGTAGAAATAATGGCGGTGCTTAGGCCGAAGCATCCCTTTATCAAACCCACAACCAATCCTCTGTTATATGGAAAATTACTTACAGAGATCACCATTGAGACCGTGTTGAAGTAGAAGAGTCCGATCATGGCAATTAGGGTAAATAAGCCCATGACCCACAATGGAGTGACTGCTATTCTCCCAGATACAAACAGCCATAACACCATGTTCCCTGCCAAATTGTGGAGAACCCCAATGAAGAGAACAATCCATGGAGGGAGGCTCCTGGTTAGCAGACCTCCAATTATGCCCCCAAATATCCCCAAGCTGCTGTAGGCAGAAATTGTTTCTAGCTCCTGCTGGTTGTACCCAAATCTGATCTTGATGGCCTCAGAATATATGCTGAATCCATTTGATGCTCCTGCAAAACATTCTACCCACATGCAAGCTACCAGAACCATCCATCTGTTCTGAACTGAATCATAATACCCCATTCAAACCCTGTTCTTGGTAACTCAGAAAGCAATATCGAGGACAAACCTTTTCTGTAGCTAGCTTCTATATGCTTTGTTCAATTGGAGAAACAATAAGGAGAATGCCTACTTTTGTTAGAAGAAGAGCATTTTTTATAGTTTGTAGGAAGATTGTTGGGTATTTTTAAGGAAACAGCAGGCCCCTGCATCATTGGTCCCCTGTTTCAAATGCATGTTAGAAGTGCAAAACAATTCTTGCATGGTTTTTAATTTAATTAGTAAATATTATTCAATTATCTTGGTAGGGCTAATCTCTCCTTTCCCACTTTGTACGGTGTATTTCAATCGTGTGTTGTTTCAATTCTTAACACAAAAAAGTCTTCATGGCCACAAATAATTGGCACTCCTGATGTGATCTTGAGAACATGTTCTTGAAACCAGAATCTGTTTGCTTTCCTGTCATGGGGTCTACTGTGAGTACAACATATAACTTACTTTATCGATTTAAACCACCCATGTATCTTTCATGACCACCACAGTTGCCTTTGGATTTTGACATCAACAAATGAGTTGCAAGAAATCCATCTAGAGACTCCATATGAATTGGGTATAACTCTCTATTTGAACCAGCCACAGAGCCAATTGAATTGGGTGGTCTTAGAAAAGTTTGATTTAATATGACATCAGAGTTCACATTTTGTATAGAGTAATGTATGCGGTCAATTTTGTGTTTCTTACGGAATTTAAAGGAGTCTGGATCCGTGGAATACGAAATGTCTGTCATATTAACGAGCCATGGCTTTCCACCCATCTTTAATAAAGATCGATATACTTGGCAGGTGAAAAAAAAAAGTTCTGAACGGTGCAAGCATCTTCTCAGCTGTGGATGAAAAGTGGAGGGGTCTTCGTTTTTGTATTTTGATGATAGGATCATTCAGAACCATTCTAAATGTAAATTTCCAAATGAAGTATGGATATTTAAAGTGAGAGATAAAGAGGAAGCAAAGAATGACTTAAGAAAAAAAAAAAAGCAGCAATAAGATCAAAATAAAAAATAAAATATAAAAAATTATCCACACTCACTCCTGAGATGTATATCTTGTTATTCATTGTTTCTAATATGAAAAACATAACTGTACCTTCGGGAATAATAGGTAAATAGCATTAGTTAGTGTATGTTCTAATAGCTGCATATTTCATGTACACTTAATTTCTTAACTACTCACTTTAGAAAACAAGAAAAAAGATAGGTAAAAGTTCATTAATAAATTTGTCATCCACTTGTATTTCAAGTAGTATTAGCAATTTTTGAATGACTATTAAGACATTTGTGTATAAGTGTTAGCAAATTTTGAGGGTCGCATGGTTTTTGGAGCATCTTTAACTAGATATTGGATGACAAATTGAAAGTCCACTTTTTGACCCTCGTGCATAAAATAAATCCCCCCAAGAACAATGGCTTTAAGCACTAGAGTATTGTATATAAATAACCAAAAAGAAATTGTCAAAATCTAATTTATCATTTAAAATTTGCAAAGTGTGTGAAGTCTCCTAATGTGCTTCCCCTACATGGATAAGTTTTATAACCTCAAATTTTAGATTTATAAAAATGGGCGATGACTAAATGTGCTACATATGATTATACTACAACTTTTGGTTCTCAAACCTTGATTTGTATTATTTACAAACATGGGTCTTATGTTAATCCCAATTGGTCAAAGAGAAGGGGGTGATTTGGTAAAGGGTTCATTTTTATTTTTATTTTATCGGTACATTTTAATCTTCATGGTAGCAACCAACCAACATAGTATAGAAACATCTATTTTGTTTTGATGCATAAGCTTGTTTGCATTGTAAACTTTTTTAGATTTCCTAAATTATTAATGCATTCCAAGTAATGTATTATTGAACCAAATTCTATTATGTTCTTACCTCCTTAAACAAATATAACATAAGAAGACATTTTTCTTCTTATGACATTAACAAAGAAGGTATATTATATACAAAGTGCTAGACATGTATGCTAGACATGTATTTGTTCGAAAAAAACATAGATCTAGTATAATTTGGTTGGAAAAGATAGGATACGCCAACTCAAACCGGTCTTAAAACTTAAACCACAACCTTATCAAACTAATTAACCAATATCGATCTTATCATCAAATCATTCAGTCATCCATGCATGTTAACTTGTGAAAATCTTAATCATAGAGAAACACATAAAAACCATCCACACATGTAACATAGTAACATAGAATTTTATCGTTGAAACCCTTGGTCAGAGGGGAAAACTACACAGGGAATTGACACCCACAAGTATTTTGCGTTCTTCTAAATTGTGAGGAGCTTACAATAATGTTTGGTTAGGAACATACCCCATTAGGAGTTACCTAGTTAATGAATTTGCCTCTAGCCCTATTAGGAGTAATTTTGTTGGAGAATTTCTAACTCAAATTAATAAGCAACCATGTTTGAAAATAATAATTCTAGATCTTGCTCACCCTATTTAAATTGACCTTGGTAGAGGATTTTAACTTGCCAAGCTATTAGGATTGTGTTGGAAATATAAGGTAGGCAAGGTTACTAAGAGAGGAGGGGTGAATCAAGAACCAATAAAACTTTATCTTACTTCATCAATTAATCCTTCATATAATATTATGATCTAATTGTATGCATAAAAAAGTGAAAGTAGATAAACATTCATAACACTTCAACACAAGATATGGTAAACTAGAAACCTTCCAATTAGAAAGTAAAACTAGGGTGGGGATGATACCCACAAGCTTTAGTACTATAGTATAAAGTTAACATGTTAAGGCTTACAATTGACCACTTCTGGTGATCTTCCCTATTACGAGCAATAAAGGACTGTGAGGTCCACCTTGTTAAAGGATTTAGAAACATGCAATAAAGTATGCACTCAGTTAGGAGATTTAGCAAAAAAATGTTATGTCTACCCTATTAAAGGATTTGAATAATGCACCTATTAGGATGAACCAGTGGTTGATCTCTAATCTACAACTCTGATTTGTTGGTTGAGATTCCTTGACAGGTAATGATCACCTAATTGAGATAGATAAATCTTCGTTGTCCCTTATAATGCTTGTAGCCTTCTTCAATTCACACTTATGCTCATCATATTCTTCTTCATATAGATATTTGGATATGATAAAATGAATTACATATATACCAATCCAAATCATAACTTACTAGAGTTGGCTACAATACAAATTTTATCATAATTCACAAAGTCAGCCCAACTATTGTAACTCAGGTTCTAAATACAAACTCAGTGATATTCTAATACACGACAAACACTATCAATGCTCAGAAAACTTTGGCACTCTGTTGAACTTGAAGATCGGTCCATACTAATCATTTCCAAGTAGCTCAAACTTGGTCAACACTGTGTAACACAATGAACACTAAGAAAATTGATAGTTGTTGAATCACTTTACTAAGACTGCATGACTCAGTCAACACTAGATTCACATTGTTAACATTGTGAGCTCAGTAGACACAATATAACTTGGTTAACATACCGTATCTTAGTTAATACTATGATCTTCTTCACTTCCATTGAATAGCTCGGTAGCCTCTACTACACTCAGTTTGCATTATATGTTACTTACATAGCTCGGTAAACACTGTGTGGCTAGGCAAACACTACAACTGACTTGGGTGCTTAGTAGACACTATATTCTGACTACTTGGCTCAGGAGAAACTGAATCACTTGATTAACACTACAAACTGAATGATAGGCTCGATAGCAACTATAGAGTTTGGTAGCAATATAACCATTTGACTAAGTGTTGAGTCACTGATAGACAAATTGACCTTAATGTCAACAATCTCCCCCTTTGGCATTAGTGACAAAAACACTTATCAAACCAAAATCTAAACTTCAAGACTATAAGTCAAAAACTTCCTTTACCATCATTCAGTGTCTTCAACTCGGTTTGACTTCTTGAAACTATAGCTCAGTAGCATACTTTATTCTTCTAATTTTTCAAAATTGTTTTTGCAAAGATGTTTTATGCTTATCTATACAAATATCTTCATGATACTATACTACTCCCCAATACATATATCTCTCTTATATATGTACAAATGGAATATATTATATTTCTTCTCCTTTAAAATATATTTTCCCTATTTACATATTACTACTCTCCCTTATCCATATTACTTCTCCCCCTTTTTGACATAAATGCAAAAGGCGTGTAATATCTATATGTTAATACCAAAATGTGACAAGAAATTATAATGCACCTTCAAAAGAAGTACCATAATTTTCATGTCCCAATTCTCATGTAGTACCTTGCATGCAATGCAATCTAAACTTCTAATAATTTCATCGTGTGATCAGCTATGGAGAATTTATTGTCATGGATGAGTGCCTTTGCATGTGCAATGTGTTTTTGCAATGCATCCAAGTTTGGAAGAATCATACCCTAGATTTCTACAAGTGTGGCCTTTATGTTGGTTTCTTCCTTCAATAATTCTGCCTACAGATTTTTCAGATATATGATCTTTATGTAATGTGTAGAACTATGGCTTGGGTCAAGTGACAACTAATGTGCACTTGCCTTCATGTTTTCATCTATCTTCAACAGTTTATCCATAATCTCCTTTGTGAAGATAGATGTGTCACTTAGTTTGATAAATAATGAAATAGGATTATTCATAGATTTTTCCAGTGAACCAAGAATAGTAGCTAACTCTACTTGATCTATTGCAATTCTTTGTGCAACTTGTTCCAACACTCTATTCTCAAATTTTCTTTCATCTCTTTATATCAGTTTATCCTATCCATTCAAGTGAACAATTTTTGCTAATTGGTCTAGAATGGCTTGATTACCATCAACCTCAATACCCAAAGCATCAATAAATATGTTCTTTATGTCTTCAATAACTTGATTTTCTTTCTTATTTTCCTCTCTAAGCTTCTATTGCTTAGCTTTCTTCTTCAATAGTTCACCCATGGTATCTATTTGATCAGGGGTGAGGGTAGAGATATCCCAATTTGGAATAACTATATCCTCATCTAGATCAATAGCTTTTGCTTCTTTTCCCTTATAACTATATCCTCATCTAGATCAATAGCTTTTGCTTCTTTTCCCTTTTCCATCAGAATGGTAGAAATAATTGTCTTTCCCTTGTCTAGGACTTTAGTACTCGGTTGAGACTAGTTCTCAACTGCCATTGTAGTAGCTATGGATATACTTGGAATAGAAACAATTGTAGAAACTGATGGACTAGCAACAAATGTTGAAATTACACTAATAATAGGAATACCTTGTTGTTGCTTGATTAAGATTGATGATGGAAAGACTTGCTACTTAGTATATGAAGTGTTGGGAACTTTGATTAATGTAACATTCAACTAAACATATTCAGAGCTTGGTTGGGTGCTTGTTATAGTAGTGATATCCACAACCAACTTGGTAGAAGCTATATTTGAGCCAGATTGTGCTAAGGTTTTTCTCAGAGAGTGAGGAAATGAGGCCACGACTGTTGCTGCAATTTTCTCTACATCAGTTTCCTCAATGCTTTGAATCTATGGATGGCTTCTGCCAGTAGCTTCCTATTCTTCCTCCTCATCATCCAGATTGACATCATGTATCTCATCATCTTTTATTTCTACATCTTCTTCCTCATCTTCATCATCCTTGTCATCAACATGTACAAAAAAGTTACTAGGTTGATGCAACTTATAGATGTTCTTCCATGTAGTTGTAATTGCCTTCACCACATATTTAATGTCCTTAAGCAATATCATACAAGTGTTTAACTTGGGAGTGAACTATTAGAAAGGATAGGGTTGTCGTTACACCAAAATATCAACCTATTAATGCATGATACAACCAATAGTCTTATAGAACTAAAGGAGGTAGTTAAGTCATGTCATGAATCTTGCAAGGGATGCTAGCACACTACCAAATGTCCCCCTCTCAACATCACTCACCATGGCTAGTAGGACTTGAACCTATGACCAAGCTTTAATACCAATTTTTAGAAAGGATAGGATTGTCATTGCACTAAAAGATCAACCTATTAATGCCCGATACAACCAATAGTCTTATAGAACCATAGGAGGTGGTTAAGCCATTTCACAAATCCTACGAGGGATGCTATCCCATTGCCAACATGAACTTCTCATTTTTCTTGAAGGATTCTTTTACCTCCTTCTTACTAAGATTTGGTGTGAGTTGCTTCAAGGTCTGTTCAAAGATGTCCTTGGCAGTCTTTTGTGCATTTTCCCATCTAGGCTTTATTGCCTACACAAGCTCATTAGGAATTTATTGTGCAAGCTCATCTGGTGAATACTTCCAGTTACCTAGCTTGGTCATAACAACATCCTCATTCTACATTTTCTCTTCCTCATTCCTTGTCTTATATTTGAGAAATTTGAAACATGCCATACCAGTTCCTTCTTCCACCTTTTTTAATATTTATTGAAGTGTAGGTGTAGATGTCTTGAAGATTATCTACTCAGCTTCATCTTCACCTAACTTCAACTTCTTCTTGGACTTGGCTGCCCTTCTTGTGAATACAACAAGGGATGACTTGGTAGGCCTGGTTATAATAACCTTATCTTCCTTCCTTAGAGACTCTTCTTCATCCTCTTCATCATCATCTTCTATATCATCACCTTTTCACTTAGTAAGCATTAGAGGAGAACTTGCTTGCTTTGTGCTTTTTAGTATCTTCTGTACTCTTTTCCTTCCTTTATTTACTACTTAAGGTAGCTTGATCTTAAGCTCAATTCATGCCTTTGCCTCATCATATGTTCTAAAATAGGTGGATTTAGGATCCACAAGCTCACTCATTAGAGCCTCTATGATATCCTTAGTGTCATCAATGTTAAACCCATACTCTAGAGGTTTAACACATGCCACTCTAGGTTTGATTGCTTGAATATATACTTTGTCACAGTCCACCATGAAACATATATCATCCTTGTAATCTTCTACAAGTTTCTTAGGGATCCTAAACCTATTATGCATATTCTCTTTGAATGATTCAAAATAGTTATCCATGATTCCATGATGCTATCAAAATTTTCAGCCATTTTTGCTATATACTCATTGATATAATATTAAACAAGAACATTTTTCCTCCACACTACTGTACCTTTGGAAGGGAAAATTTTCTAAAAAAAGAAGAATAAATATGTCAAAAGAGATCCGAACTTACATGGATTATTCTTTGATCCTTTGATTCTCTCCATGTTTTTATTGAATTGGTTCAACAATAACTTGGCAAGGTCAAAGGATAGGTTATTCTTCACAACCTTGTATGCAAGATCAATAGCTTCACAAGACATGTTGTTTAACCGACTAGAGTTGTATATCTTGTGTGCAATTACATGTATGCTAAAATTCAGCTCCATGTCTGTTATACCATTAAGCTTCATTCTTCTTCCATCCCACTTGGCAAGAGTCTTCTTGGTCAATTCTGCCTGACCTAGGGTTTTGGTTGTCTTAGCTTTTCTTAACATTGGAAGCCCAGTGATTTTGTGAATCATTTTCTTCATAATATAAATGGGTTGGTCCAACCATAATTTCCCATTATGAATATAGCTTAGAATATATCTAATCCATTTGACCTAAAAATCTCTTGGCATATGAGAGATGTGTGTCAAGCCCTTGGTTTCCAAATGTTGATGTTCTGGCTTCAATGCACCATCCACACACAATTCATTGAACATTTCATTCATCTCTAGGGTTTGGAGTTCCTAAATAGAATAATGGTAAAAAGAATAGATGTCATGCACAAGTAATACCTTAGGCAGAATTTGAGAATATGCACCAGCTAGGTTGAGCACCTCTACAATCGGTGGACTCAACTTGAAATTAGGTGCCTTGCAGTTGACTCCATGAACCAACATTTCAGAACCTTTCTTTTCTTTTCTACTTGAAGATGCCATACTGGGTAGGGTTTCTAAAACCTTTGAGAATTCTTCAAAAAATACTTAAATTTATTTGGGGCTCTGAATTCTCTTTTCACAAATAGCTCTAGAAATTTATGATGAATATAATTCCTTTGATTTCTTCCTTTCAATGAATTTCCTCTGTTCAATCACCATTAATGCTTCATACTTCATACTTTCTCAATAATTGGTTGTCCTCCACTTAGCTTAGTTTTTAATCCTTAAGAGACATCTATAGCTTGATAGATTCACCAACACTTGGTAGAACTACAATTTTATGTCTACAACAATATGCAACCTAACCTTGCTTGGTAAGATCTTGCGACCCGACCTTGCTGGGTAAGGTCTCTTACTTTCTGTTATACTCAGTGATCCCTATGCATCTTGAATGCTAATGTGGATCATTCTACTTGCTAGTTAGAACTAATATTGGATGACCTTTTATGAATCATAGTTCTAGTTATCTCCATAAGGAACTAAGTTGAAATGTTTGAGCCACCCAACTCTTTGACTTGGGTGTCATTCACTTCATAATCTTGGTTTGCATTCTCTAGAGATTTTGGTACCCATTGCTTCCTCATTTTCTTTATGATATTGTTAGCTTTGGGTTTCTTTTCATCGTCAATTCTACCTATGTCAATATAGTTCTTGGCAAGATGTCAAACCTCTATACAAATTTCATTGTTCTTTTCTTCTAACTCTTCTTTTCCTGTCTTTTTCTTCCATGATTTCACATAATATCATTGATTGGATTTATGGTTCTCTTTTTATCTTCCTAACTTCTTCTTGAAGATTGGAATTATTTTCTAATAGGTCTTTGACTGCTTCATCAACTTCATCTGAATTTCTTTCTAGATATATGTCTTCAATTCATTCTTTAGTGTAGAGTTTGTCATTCATTTGTACTACAAGATATTTCCTTCTTTTCAATGATTAAGAAAGTTATTCCTTTTCTTTCTTTAGTTGTCTAATGACCAATTCAAGATCAAACTTTTCATTATTATTAGCCATATCTAGCCTATATACCTCCATTGCCTTTGATCTTTTCTCAAGTTGTTAAGCTTCTGATGTGAGAACCTGAGAGCTCTGATACCAATTGTTGGAAATATAAGGTAGACAAGGTTACTAAGAGGGGAGGAGTGAATCAGGAACTGATAAAAATTTATCTTACTTTTCCAATTAATCCTTCATATAATATTATGATCTAATTGTATGCATGAAAGAGTGAAAGCAAATAGTCATTCATAACACTTTGACATAAGATATGGTAACCCAGAAACCTTCTAATTAGAAATTAAAATTGGGGTGGGGATGATACCCACAAGCTTTAGTACTAAAGTATAAAGTTAACCTGTTAAGGCTTACAATTGACCACTTCTAGTGATCTTCCTTGTTAGGAGCAATAAGGACTATAAGGTCCACCTTATTAAAGGATTTACAAACATACAATGAAGTATGCACCCAGTTAGGAGATTTCGCAAAAGATGGTTAAATCTACCCTATTAAAGGATTTGACTGATGCACCTATTAGGATGGAACAATGGTTGATCTTTGGTCTACAAATCTAATTTGCTGGTTAAGATTCCTTGAAATGCAATGATCACCTGACTTTGATAGATAAATCTTTGTTGTCCCTTATACTACCTATAACCTTCTTCAATTCACACTCATGCTCATCATATTCTTCTTCACATACATATTTGTATTTGATAAAATTCATTACATATATACCAATCCAAATCATAACTTACTGGAGTAAGCTATAATAGAAATTTCATCATTATTCACAAAGTCAGCCCAACTATTGTAACTTAGGTTCTAAAGACAAACTTAGTGATGTTCTAATACACAAAAAACACTATCAACATTTAAAAAACTTTGGCACTTGGTTGAACTTGAATCTTGATCCATACTAATCACTTCCAAGTAGCCAAAACTTGGTCAACATTGTGTGACTTAGTGAACACTGAGAAACTTGGTAGCTATTGAATCACTTGGTTGCAATTGCATGACTTGATCAATACTAGATTCAAATTGTTAACACTGTGAGCTCGATAGACATAGTATAATTTGTTTAACATACCATAGCTCATTTAACACTATGATCTTCTTCACTTCCACTGAATAGCTTAGTCTCTTCTACTACACCTAGTTTGCATTGTACATTGTTTATGAAGCTCAGTAAATATTGTGTGGCTCAGCAAACATTATATTCTAACTACTTGGCTCAGAGTGTTGGAAATATAGATAAAGTAACTGAGAGGGGAGGGGTGAATCAGTTACCACAAAAAAAAGTCCAAAAATCCCTTAGATGTCTAAAATTCTTATTTACTACTGATACTTGATAAATAGTGCAGAAATACTTTAACTCGATAAGTTAACTAGTTACTGTTCATCTAGCATTCAGAGTTATTAATATGCATGCAAAGATATACTAAATGAACACAAGAGACACCAGATTTAACGTGGAAACTCAATATGGGAAAAACCACCAAGTAACTAGTCACTAATTTTCACTCTTCTGAAGTGAGCCCTATTAGGAGCCAACCCTGTTAAAGGTTACAATACACACTGTTAGGTGTGACCTTGTTAGAGGATTTAGTCACCCTGTTAAGAGTGGCCTAATTAGAGGTCTTTAGAACAATCAAATTGAACTGTCACCTTGTTAGAGGATTTACAAAATGGCTGTTAAACCAACTCTGTAAAGAGATTCTGAATTCACTATTACAATGATAAGAAAGCAACAATGAAATGACCTGAATGATATGCAACTTATCTTTTGCTGATTACAGATCCATGTTCTACTTTTCTGAATCCTTACTGATCAAATACAACTTTGCAGCACCTCCAGGATATCTAATCCTTCATCAGAATTTGCTCTTCCATTTTCTTTTTCACACACACTATTCCACAACTTGAATATCTATATATATACCTTTCAAATTTAACAAGTCGGCTCAAATATAAGTTAAAATAACAAGAAAAAAATTAGTCGGCTACATTAATTCCATGAAACAATCAAAATAATAAAATCCTTCGCTGGCCGACTTAGCTCGGTAATCTAGTGTTAACCAAGTGAAGCTCGATAAACACTGCTTCAAATTGTTTTCTAGTGTTAACCAAGTGAGGCTTGGTAAACACTGCTTTAGAATGTTTTCTAGTGTTAACCAAGTGAAGCTTGGTAAACACTGCAAAATCTTGCAAAAGTCCTTTGGAGACTGAGTGAACTCGGTGAGCACTGACTTTCCTTTGCTGTTGTAGTGAACTCGGTGGAAGTTAACTTCCTGCCATATTTCCTTCGATGACCGAGTGAGCTTTGTAGACACTAGCTTTCCTTTGCTGACTGAGTGAACTAGGTAGAAGCTAAACTTTCCTTTGCTGACCGAGTGAGCTCGGTAGAAGCTAACTTTCCTTTGCTGACCGAGTGAGCTCGGTAGAAGCTAACTTTCCTTTGCTAGCATTGTGAGCTCAGTAGAAGCTAACTGATGACTGATATGACATTTGTGTAACATCAAAGACAACATTCAATTAACAATTGTATCCAACACAGAGAAACTAAATTACTTGGTTAACATTGCAAACTAAATGATAGGCTTAGTAGCAACTATAGAGCTCAGTAGCAATGTAACCTATTGGTCTAATTTTTTGCATGATAATTTTCTCTTGCCTAGGTAAAAATCAGATTGGATCTATTGATGGTGTGAAAACCTTTTAAAAATATGAAAATATTCTCCATCCTTTTCAAACTTTTTGTGCCCCGAGTCTCCCTTTTTCCTTTTTTTTTCTCACTGCCTGATCCCTAAAAGATCTATGACAGTCGCTATCTCACTATGAAAAGATGCAAGCATTTTACCCTTAGCGACATAGCGACTGCTGCTAAGTTGAAAGGTGGTGCCGTCAAATGGACATGCAATTTTATTGTTATGTCGAAAGCATTAATGAGGGTGGTTATGACTTGCCTCTATCTTTTTGGCCTCAAATTTTGATAAGTCCCCAAAAGTCACTATGTCACTATCAGGAAATTTATGTTTCTCACTGTTAGCGACATAGCGCCTTGACAGAAAGTAATCCTGTAGAAACTTTTTCAGAAGATGGGTCCTAGACAATGCTCTGTTAGATATCAGTTATAAAGTTTTGGCACAGGATGGCATCTAGTGGGATACATGTGTACATCGAGAAAATTGACAGCACCAAAGGTCGCTATATCGCTATCAAAAAACTTGTTCTTCTCGCTGTTAGTGACATAGCGGCCAGTCAAGAAATAAACACATGGTGGGACCTCAAACGATGTGGAAAGGTGACTAGGATGGAAATAAGGTTTTGGTTTGTTGCCAGCAGTGCAAATTTTTAGTGTCATCAGTGCCCTAGATCCACACCCATTCATAAAGTATATGAGGGATCCCGATCATCAAATCAATCTCGACTAGTCCTCGTTATCTCGCTATGGAAAGTTGCAAGTTGTTTAGTCTATGTGACATAGTGAGTATGGGACCCACCACTTCTTTAGGGTACTTTATGTAGTTTCTCTACCTTTGATTTGGTCTTAGATCGACGCCTGTTGCTATCTTGCTATGGTGAGTTGCATGAAGGTTACAAACAACGACATAGCGACAAGGGGCCCACCATATTTCTCTTTAGAGTTTAATCAAATGGCTACCACATGATTAATGCAGAATCAATGATGATCACTATCTCACTATGGAAAGGTGCTCACTTTTTATGTATAGCGAGATAGCGATTCAGTGACACATGTCCTCAGAATTTTGTGGGTCCATTGAAAAGTGCCAACAATGAAGAAAAGGTATAGATGGAATCATTTTATTTGGTTGACTACCATCATGTTAAGAAGACAGGGGGTCATCCTAATTTTCATTTCGTAATCGTTGATCTTGTCTTGATCAATAGTTGGCGCTTACCCGCAATTTCAAAATGCAAGAAATTTAAGGAATGCGAGTAAGCAGTAATCAGACATGTGGCCCCACTCTTAAGGATATAAAGTTCATTGCCTTTTAAATTAGAACCGCCTGATGTGGTGAAAATCTATGGGTAAAATTTAAAGTTGATTGCAATTTGGAGGTAACAGTTACTGAGAGTTAAATATGGCACAAAACTCAAAGCCAGGGCACAAAAATTTCATCCAGTGATCTAGAGAGTTACGATGAGAATTATACAGAGAGGAGGTGCAAATTTAATGTTGCAAATGAAATTACAATCAGATTTGGATACATTTTCATTTGATTTAACTCCTTCAACCATTATAAGGATGAATTGAATGTTTTGGAGGTAGTTGAAGCAATTTTTTTTCTGGCAACTACACAAGTTGATCTTCATGACAAAGCAAATATGACAAGTAAAGATTAGATTTTTGGAGCCGTAGTGCAGATTGTGATGATTTATTGATATTCCCTCATGAGATATTTGCATATTTTAAGTGGGGATATAGCAAATATTTTGGCATCATTTATGGTTTTCAAGGGGCAGGTAGATGAGGAAGTTTAGTTTCAACAACTCCAGATTGAAGACTCTTTTAGTGGGACACATGTCAAATTTAGATGAGAGACCCAAAAAGATCTTCTCTCCTATATATCTTCCTCTTCTTCTTATTGTAGGGGTTCCAATCGTTTGAATAATTTAGAAGGATTGTGAGACCAATCTGGTTCCAATTTTTAGGACTTGTGAGACCACAAGGTTGGCTCCAATTTTTAGAGTTGTGATACCAATTTTCCTAGTGTTCCTCTATTATGAATAGCATATTGTATTCCTTTTGAGGCATTTCATATTACACAGTCATTCTTTGTGTATTTTCTGAGTTTTGATATGCAGATGATGTGTTGGTTTCAAGGAAATTAATGCAAAGAGTTTAACCTTCTTAGTTTCATTTTGATTCTCATCTCCTTCTTCTGCTATCTATAATGTTTTGTGTTTGAGAACAAAGAGCTTGAACTCAGTTGCAATCCCCTAGGGTTGTATATCAAAATAGATTTGCTATTGGAACAAAGAGCTAAGTAAATGCTTGTTTATACTGATAGGGTTGCAGGTTACACCAGAAGGATTTTGTGATAAGTACGAGAGTTGTTATGAAGATTGATGTCTGTTTGCAAGTCAAATAGATAGATCAAATGCCTAAATATATGAGTATACTTTAGGTATCCATCTGCATGTCAAGGTTTAGTTGATGCCCAATGGATAAGGGACTGGTCAGCTTGAAGGATACATGTTCTCTGTTGTTGCATACCCGGGTTATGCTGAGAAAATCAAATCTTTAAATCAAAATCAAATTCAAATCATCTTTACATTTTATGTTGAAGAGCTATAATAGAATGCCCTCACTCAACTTATGAGATTCATAGTATTTGCATTTAGCTGTTGTAGATCTTTTTTGTTTCATGAGTTGTTAGGAGATATAAGGGCCATAATATGCTTTGTTAGATCCAGGGATATGTTTTGCACTGGTACCATATTAATTGGATCTGAATGTTCACCCACCTAGGTCTAGCAAAGCCTGCAGTGAAGAAGGATTTATCCTTATCGTTGGCCCAAGATTGCAGTCAAAGTGCATCCATCATAGGAATTTGCTAGCCTTAGATGCATCTGTTTGGTTTCTTGGTTATTTCCAAAACTATTAAATTAGGAGCCAATAAGATGGTGACTCTACTGGGGAATTACATTTAGTGTTTCCATAAATAGTGAATTATTATAGATTTGTGTCCCCTTGGGTAGAGATGAAAATATTTCATGTGAGGATTCTCGTGGGTTTGAAAGTTGTTTACATTTTTCTTGAGACTATTAAGTGGAGTAACTGTGATTATATAGTCAACAAATTTATTCCCATTCTAATAGGGTGGGTGGTGACTCAAAATGGTTTTAACCAGTGCCAAGAGTTAAAGAATTTATTGTTTCAAAATGTGGAAAAGAAAAATACACTAGTAAATGTGAGGAAAAACCTAGGAATCAAATTACAAACTGATCTCCCTCCTAGAGGAAGATAGAATTGGACTGTGAAGGGAAATCAGATGCAAAAAGGAAGTTATTCACAAGAGCAACTAGTAGGGAAAGGTAACATTCACCATTCTGTTTTTGATAAAATGCCTTTCTCCAAGGGCCCGAGATCTCATCCAGTTTTGTCTGATGATGATTTCTATAATACCCCTGAAATGATATATCAGGAAAAGGTTGTGCAACCACATGTATTTAGTCTTGAGGATAGAACTAGTAACAATCTCTTTTAGTGTAGTACAAACCCTTTCATGTCAAATTTTTCCCCTAAAAAGGTCAAACCTAGACACTTAGAACCTAAAAGTTTCAATGATAAGAAAAAATCTAGGTTTGAATTCACTATCCTTGATCCCGATGAGATTGAAACTTTGAAAGCACAACTTGCTAAGCAAGAAGCTATGAATAGGAGATTTCAAAGGGAAAGGGAAGAAAAGATCAAAAAGGCTTATGAAGAAAAGCAAGAATTACTTAGGCAAATCGCTGCTATGAAGAGGAAAAATGAGATAGCAACTAGTGCCTGGCAGCTTGAGATTGTGGGACAAGTTGAATAACTTAAGAGGCAAGAGCAGAATTTGTTGGAAACTCAAAGAATGAATCTAGAGGGACATGTAATACAAAATATTAGGAACTATACTACTCTAGAAGCTGAAAACAATAGAGTAAAAAATGTGGAACCTATTGTAGGGGCTAAGGACAAAGGAAAACAAAAGGAGATTGGTGTTAAGATCAATGAGCCAGTAAAGATAGTTCAAATCCATGATTCCATGTCACCCTCTGATATTGAGTTGGAAAAGAGAAAGAAAGAAAGGGATGCTTTGGCCAAGAGATTGGAAATTGCAGAAAGTGAGGCTGCTATAGCTCAGATGAACAATAAGATCAAATTCTTGGAAAATACTAGGAGGCAGTCGGCAACTATGCCTAAAGATGATGATGGATCTAATGATGCAAATTAGAATACTACTAAGGTACCTATTTCTTTCTTGTCTTCATCTTCACTAAATTTAGATCTTAACAAATATGTTGGTGATGCTAGCACTAGTAATACTATGAATAATACTAAGAAAAACACTGCTAATCACCCCAATATTGATTTACAAAGAAGACTTGTTCAATTAGAAGGCTATAGTTAGATATTCTTTGATGGAATCCTTGGTTTTCCAAATCCTATCCCACAAGAAATGAGGAAAAGATTGCCTAAATTTGATGGAAATAATGCTACCTCTTTTGAGGACCATTTAAGGATTTTTGTTGATATGATGAGTGATTATGAGGTTGAAGCTGAAGATGTCATTATAAAGTTGTTTGTGCAGTCATTAACTGAAGATGCTAGAGAGTGGTTCAAGAGACTTCCTAAATTGTCTATTGTTGATTGTAAAGATGTAGAGTGTTGTTTCAAAGAGAAATATGGTGACAAGAAAAATCAAAGCTATATTTTGAGTGAATTCAATAATAACAAGAGGTTACCTAATGAATCTATTACTAAATTTAACACTAGATTTTAGAAAAGGATGTACAAGCTAATGCAAGCCATGCAAATTGATGACAAGGTATGTCTAATCACTTATCTGAATTCTTTTGATGGTAAAATGGCATACCAACTTAGGAAAAAAGAGCCTAGGACTTTAAGAGATGCTTTCAGGATTTCCATTAATATAGAAAATAATTTAAGGATTTTAGGGAGATTAGAAAGAAAAAGAGATGATCCTAGGTTATTTGGGAATAAGGGAAATAGAAAGGAAGAAAATAAGGTCATAGGAGGAAAAAAGGAAGAGCCTAGTGAAATGAGTCAGATTTTAAATGCTATAAAAGGTCTGAATCTTCCTCAGATGAAGAATGATAGAAACCCCACTGATAATAGGGTCCCCTATCAATCAAATTTCAATAGACAAAATAGGCTACACAATTTCCCTTACAATACTACTTGGAAGGATGGTCAGCCTAGTGTCCCTCTTCCCAAGAACAACAACAACAAGGTTGTAAGGAAACTCAGGTGCAAAAATAGCTTCCTACGCTAATCTCATAAGGAAAGTATGATGCAAATCCTATTAAAATCTTCTACACTTACAGATTCAATATCATGTAAACAACAATATTGCAACCAACCATGCATACTAGAAAATAGACAGAGAAAGAAACACATAACACACGGATTTTCCGGTGGGGAAAAACCTTTTAGTAAAACAACCCCACCCCTTTAGAACCTACACAATGTATTATCTTCAACATGAGGTTACAATACACTTGCAATGCAAGTTCAACAACAGAAGACTCCAGTAGCTACTCGCAGTACAACCAATACACACTTTTTCGCATCACATCTCTTCGCAACCCTAAATATGCTTATAACATGTGCTTCACTTTAGGGTTACTCCCAAAGGTAAATCGTATTAGGGTTTTACCATTCTCTAAGAAAATAGGAAAACCCAAAAAATTTAACCCCACTATTGGGGTAGAGTGTATAGTACTCAAATATCTTAGTTTCCACATGTCTTCACCTATCATTGAATCTTCCTAACATAGCTCTTACGTGTCATAGGAATCCATCATAATCATTTTAGTCATGATCTCCTTACACACAATTCAAGATGTCGACACATCAACATTATTTGCAAGAAATACATTTTACAAAACAAATAATAATAAGAATAGGAATTATACAAGGTTGAGACACCTTATTCCTAACATTCTCCCACTTGTCAAACACCTTGTAAGAGCAACAGGAACATAATAGGAACTAACCGCTATAGGCCGAAAGGCCCATAGACTCTGAACACCATTTGAACTTCTCAGTGCCTACTGGTTTCGTTAATGCATCTGGAACATTCTTCACAGTATCTACCTTTTCCAAATTTACCTTTCCATCTTCCACCATATCTCTCACAAAGTGATACTGTACATCAATGTGCTTCGTTCTGGCATGGAAAGTTGGATTCTTTGCAAGGCAAATGGCACTCTGACTATCACACCAAATAGTAATCTGTTCTGCATCAACACCAACATCATAACACAATCTCTTAAGCCAAATGGCTTCCTTACAAGCATAAGTAGCAGCCATGTAGTCAGCTTCTGTAGTGGACAAAGCAACCACAGGTTGTCGCTTTCTCATCCAACTGATGGCACCACCAAACATGGTGAACACATAAGCACTAGTGGATCTCCTGTGGTCAATATCACCTGCCCAATCTGAATCCACAAACCCATGAATACAAACTGAATGTGGAGATCCAGAAGAGTTACCATGATAACGTATGGAGTAATCTGATGTACCCCTCAAATATCTAAATACTCGCTTAACTACATCCCAATGTATCCATCCAGGATTAGCCATAAATTGACTCAGGACTCCCATTGCTTGGGAAATGTCTGGTCTAGTACAGACCATAGCATACATAAGACTTCCAACTGCACTAGCATAAGGTACTCTACTCATGTCCTCCACCTCACTAGGAGATTTTGGACAATAATCTACAGATAACTTTGTTCCCATAGGAATAGGAACACATAGTGGTCTACAATCTACCATGTTGAACCTGTCCAACACAGACTTCACATTACTCTGACTCAACCAAAGTTTTCTGTTAGACCTGTCTCTACTGATTTCCATACCCAAGATATACCTAGCTGCCCCAAGATCTTTCATCTCAAACTGTGCTAACAATTGAGATTTAAAATCAGAAATCATACCCTTACCCTTCCCAAACAACAACATATCATCAACATATAATGCAACAATAAGAAGGCGATCATTTTCAATTCTGAAATAAACACAATGATTTGATTTTGATCTTACAAATCCAAATGACAACACAAAGGCATCAAACTTAAGGTACCATATCCTAGGAGATTGCTTCAAACCATATAGAGATTTCTTTAATCTGCAAACTAAGGATTCTTTACCTTTAACAATGTAGTGCTCAAGTTGTGACATATAAATCTCTTCCTCCAAATCACCATGAAGGAAAGTTGTCTTCACATCCATCTGTTCTATCTCTAAATCATATGATGTAGCAAGAGATAATAGAAATCTAATGGATGTCAACTTTGCAACAGGAGAGAATATTTCACCATAATCTATTCCCTCTACCTGTGAATACTCCTTTGCAACCAATCTAGCTTTGTACCTTTCAACACTGCCATCTACATAGAATTTCTTCTTGAACACCCATTTATAGTCAACAGATTTTCTCCCTTTAGGAAAAGGTACAAGGTCCCAAGTTTTGTTTTTCTCTAATGAAGCCATCCCATCATCCATAGCCTCAATCCAGGAACCTGCATCTTCCATGCCCAAAGCCTCTTTCACAGATCTAGGCTCATCAGTGTTAGTAATCAAAGCAAAAGCACAACTGGAATCTAACATGGAATAACTAAACCTTTCTGGTTGCTTTCTGTCTCTTGTGGATCTCCTCAAGGGCTGAGGTTGAGGTTGTTCTTCCTCTTCTTCTGAACTATCAGAGTTGCAAGAGCTCTCCTCATCATTAGACCCAACATGGTCTCTCTCTTCAGTCTTCTCAGGGGTAGGAGGCAATTGAACAACATCTTTTTCCTTTTCTTTTTTCATCTGGTTGTAGCACAATAGGAGAAGATGTTAGCTCTCTAACAATAACATTTCTACTAGACAACACCTTACTGGTCACAGGATCCCAAAGCTTGTATCCTTTCACACTAGCACTATACCTGATGAAAATACATTTAACAACTTTGTTTTCCAACTTAGATCTTTTCTCCATTGGAACATCTGCATAAGCTTCACAACCAAAAACACAAAGATGTCTAATTGAAGGCTTCTTACCAGACCACACCTCCATGGGTGTCTTACCAAAAAGGGTTGATGTAGGAGATCTGTTAACCAGATAGCAAGCAGTGGCCACAGCTTCGACCCAAAACCTTTGTTCTAAACCAGCTCCACTAAGCATATTCCTAGCCTTCTCCAATCAGTGTCCTGTTTATTCTCTCTACAACTCCATTTTGCTTTGGGGTATAAGGAGTTATCTTATGCCTCTCGATACCTTGTTCTTTATAGAACTGTTCAAACTCTGCTGAGCAAAACTCAACACCATTGTTAGTTTTCACACACTTAATCTTCTTACTAGTCTGATTCTCTACAAGGGCTTTAAATTCCTTGAATCGACTAAAGACTTGTGTCTTACTTTTAAGGAAATAAATCCATGTCCTTCTACTGTAATCATCTATGAAAGATACAAAAAATACAGACTTGGAGATTGAAGGAACTTTTACAAGACCAAATACATCAGAATGAATAAGATCCAAAACATCGGAAGATTTGTGACAACTAGAGTAAAACTGAACATGATTTTGTTTACCATATACACAGTGTTCACAAAAGTCAAACTCGAGATTGCAATCATTTAACCCCTCAATGAGATTTTTATTTTTCAGGTTTCTAAGACCCTTCTCACCAATGTGACCAAATCTCAAATGCCACAACATTGTCTTTTCTGCAGGAAGCTTTCCTTCCAAAGTGTTTGCACCCTTAGGTACACTTGTTGCACTACCATCAAAACCACTAACCACAGTCTTCTTTACTGCTCGTTCAGATGGTGGGGATGAAGTGATAGCTACTCTCTTCTTTGAAATCGAAGAATTATTACACTAAGAGATGTGTGCATCAAGTTGAAACAAAGTACCTCTCCTAGTACCCTTAGCAAGCACCATAGCTCCTCTCATCATCTTACATCCATCTTTAGAAAAAACAGCTTGCACACCTACATCATTCAGCATACTTACAGATAATAGGTTTCATGCCAAACCTAGAATGTGCATAACTCCATTGATTCCCTTTACTCGTCCATCAAGAAATTTGATAGTGACCCTTTCGCGTCCAACTATCTTTAGGTGAGAATCATCACCCAAGTACACCTTTCCACCATTGAACTCTTCATATTTTGAGAACCAATTTCGATGAGAGGTCATGTGAAAAGATGCACCCGAGTCAACCAACCACACATCATCAGATGCATGGGCTACCAAAGCTACGTTGAATGCATCGCCATCTTCTTGAGATTTTTTAGAACCAGAATCTGATGCTTTCTTCTTCTTCTTAGGATCTTTATAGTCTTTACGGAAGTGCCCAGTCTTATCATAGTTCCAACATTTTTCCTTGGACTTATTGGAAGTCTTTGACTTCCCACAAGATTTGGATCTACCCTTATTGTCAAACTTATTGTCATTTTTCTTTCCTCTTTTTGTGGATCTCCCACAAACAGAAAGGGCTTCTTTTTTTGAAATAGAAGCTTTTCTCCACAGCTCCTCTGATAATAGCAAAGATACCACATCATCCATTTTGAAGGTGACTAATGTGCTTTCGAGAGCCATCACAAGATGGTCCCATGAATCTGGTAAAGAACACAAAAGTGTGTAGCAATGATCCTCCTCCTCTAACTTGACACCAGCTGATGTTGATTGTGCAGCCAGTAGATTAAATGCATTTAAATGACCCATTAAGGATCCACCTTCCTCCATTCGCAAAGAATACAACTTCTTCCTCAGGAACAACTTGTTCACCAAAGATTTGGCCTGATACACGGCCCCAAGTCTCTCCCACAAACTATATGCAATTTTCTCATCTAGAACATTTAGAAGGACTGCATCAGTTAAACAGAGTCTTATGAGACCCTTAGCTTTACAGTCTTTGATATCCCAATCTGCTTGAGCTATAGTTGCTGGTCTTGTATCACTTGTAGTCGCTTCCCATAGGTCACGATCTTCCAACATGTCTTCCATCTTGAGTTTCCATAACTCGAAATTAGTGCCATTAAATTTCTCCACCTCCATTCTTCCATATGATGAACTCGCCATCTCAATCTGCAAATAAGATTCAGGATGCTCTGCATAAGACTACCACTCAACTTGAGATTAGCTCAAAAAATCCTACCCAACAACTAGGATCAAAAGTTGATCAAGCTCTGATACCACTTGTAAGGAAATTCAGGTGCGAAAACAGCTTCCTATGCTAATCTCATAAGGAAAGTATGATGCAAATCCTATTAAAATATTCTACACTTATAGATTCAATATCATGTAAACAACAATATTGCAGCCAACCATGCATACAGAAAATAGACAGAGAAAGAAACACATAACACACAGATTTTTCGGTGGGGAAAAACCTTTCGGTAAAACAACCCCACCCCTTTAGAACCTGCACAATGTATTATCTTCAACATGAGGTTACAATACACTTGCAATGCAAGTTCAACAATAGAAGACTCCAGTAGCTACTCGTAGTACCAACAATACACACCTTTTCACATTACATCTCTTCGCAACCCTAAATACGCTTATAACATGTGCTTCACTTTAGGGTTACTCCCAAAGGTAAACCATATTAGGGTTTTACCATTCTCCGAGAAAATAGGAACCCCAAAAAATTATGCCAAGAGTGACAAGATTATGCCTCCAAGATGTAAGGAAACTCAGGTGCAGAAACAACTTTCTACACTAATCTCATAAGGAAAGTATGATGCAAATCCTATTAAAATCTTCTACACTTACAGATTCAATATCATGTAAACAACAATATTGTAGCCAACCATGCATACAGAAAATAGACAAAGAAAGAAACAGATAACACAAAGATTTCCCAGTGGGGAAAAACTTTCGATAAAAAAACCCCACCCCTCCAGAACTTGCACAATGTATTATCTTCAACAAAATGTTACAATACACTTGCAGTGCAAGCTCAACAGTGACAACAGAAGACTCCAATAGTAACTCGCAGTACCAACAATACACCTCTTTCACATCATCTCTCTTCACAACCCTAAAAATGCTTATAACCGTATTAGGGTTTTACCATTCTACAAGAAAATAGGAACCCCACTATTAGGGTAGAGTGTATAGTACTCAAGTATCTTAGTTGCCACATGTCTTCACCTGTCATTGAATCTTCCTAACATAGCTCTTACGTGTCATAGGAATTTGTCATAACTATTTTAGTCATGATCTCCTTACACATAATTCAAGATGTCGACACATCAACATTATTTGCAAGAAATACATTTTACAAAACAAATAATAATAAGAATAGGAATTATACAAGGTTGAGACACCTTATTCCTAACAAAGGTGACCCTTGATCCTTTGTCAATTTTTTTTTGTAAATTTGGTAGATGATCCTGAGTTTGTTGTTGAACCTACATGGTTCTTTGCATATCAATTACCCCATTCTCCTAAATCTTGTGTAGTAGCATTGTCATTCCCAGGAAATCAAGCTGTAATAGAAAACTGTCATGAGTAGGAAGAAAATAATGATGATGTAGGATGCAATATGTTTGAATCACATTATTCTGACTGTAAGGATTATGGCAGAGATGTGTATGACCCAAGATAGTTTCAGAATATCATATAGCAGCAAATATTTTCTAATGAGAGTGATCTAGAAGACAATGTGCGTAACATGGTAAATGCAAAGGAAGAGGTAACACTGAGCAAACCTTCTAAGGAAGAGATTGATCAAATTACTACTAATATGATAGCTTAGGTTCAGACTAGAAACATGGCTCAGAGAGATTAAAGTAATAAGGTAGCTAGTATCTTCATAAAAGGGGTTGATCCTAAGAAAGGGGAAATTGTGAAACCTAAAGAGCCTCCTGCTACGAAGGTTAAAATTACTAATAGAAGATGGGAACAAAAGAAAGGAGGAAATCCTAAAGACATGGAGTTTTCAAATAATGTCCCTAGAAAAGCAGATGAGAAGGTATCAAAGATATCACAAAACATGATAAGAATCATCAAAATGCTCTGAACACTTTCGATAAACACTATGAGAAAAGTTATGTGACTAATGATGATCCTTTTGGTTATTCCATAGATATGCTTGCTATTTTGTCTTAGATTACTATTAAGGTTCCATTGTCTAAATTGCTAAGAATCCCTGAACACCAAAATAAAGCTATAGCATGGTTGGGAAATATTGATGTAAAGGTAAGTCAGGATTGTAATGAAAATCACAGTTCCAAAGAAAGTAGTAAAGAAAAGGCAAAGGAAAATGAAGTTGAAGGAGTTGTGTCTCAAATTCCTCAAATGTTTTTGGATATTTCTGTAAATTAGTGTTTGGGAAATGTTGAACCATTTTTCTTGAGCATTTTAGTAAATGGTAAAACATTAAAAATTTGCACGATTGATTTTGGTCCTTCCAACACTGTGATGCCTTTTGAAATAATGAAGGAATTAGGCTTAAAAGTGGATACTACTCAAGGAAAATGTTGTGCTATGGATAAAAGAGAAGTGACAGCCATAGGCGCTATAAACTCTTTTCCATATAGATTAACAACCTGCCTTGACAAAGAGCTTATGATGAGTGTATTGTTTGTTGATATTCCACCTCAATATGGCATGCTGTTATCAAGAAAGTGGAGTGATGCTATGGATGGGAGTTTACAGTGTGATTTGTCATTTGCTACTTTCAATATTGAGGAAAATTTGATAAAATTCAATAGGGAACCTAAGAGTATATACATGATAGAGGAAGATGACAACATGACAAATTTTGTGGATACAAACATTAATGCATTCAGAGCTGAGGTTTTGACTTTGAAGAAATCTAAGCATAAGTCTTAGTTAGAAGTGGAAGTTGACACAAAAATAGACAAAGGTGATCTATGGACTATGTTTTTTTATGGTGCATGTTGTAAAGATGGATCTGGTGTAGGTATTTTCTTGATATCTCCAGCAGGGGTAACATACAAATTTTTCTTTACTTTGAGTTTCCCTTGTACTAACAATATAGCAAAATATGAGGCTTTGTTGTTAGGTCTTAAATTAGCTCATAAGCATGGGATAAAGTGTTTACATGCTGTAGGAGATTTTGAATTGGTGGTATCACAAGTAAGAAATGCTTATGTGTCAAAGAATAAAAGATTGAAATAGTATAGAAATGCAATGTGGGACATGATGGAATGTTTTGACGCATTTGGAATAATTTGGAAGGATTGGACAAATAATAAAATGGGAGATTTACTAGCAAATATAGCAATAAAACCTAATGATGCCACATTTTCTAGTGTGTCTAAAATTGAGATTCAAACTAGACCTTCTGTCCTTGATAATTTTCAAAATTTGAAATTGTTTGAAGATGATAAGGGTATTCTAAGATTTTTGAATTGTGAGAAGATGTTGTCAGGATAAGAGATTGATTGTGTAGCCTATGTGGAAAATATAGATGGAAAAGATACAATTTTTGGGCAGGAAGTTGTGCAATTGAAGAAAAATAAAATCCCAAAGGGTCTAGTTGTTTTAGAAACTATTTTTGATAACCAAGATAGGTCACAAATGGACACTAGTCGATATAATGCCAAGGATTTAGAGGAGGTGAGCTTGGGAACTCAAGAAACACCTAAAAAGGTATATATTGGTAAGAAATTGCCTCCTAAAATTAAGAAAGATCTAATAGACCTGCTAAGGAAGTATAGACATGTGTTTGCATGGTCATATGATGATCTAAAGGCCTATAGGGAAGATCTCTTTCAACATGAAATCCCTTTGAAACTAGATGCTAAGCCTTTCAGACAAAAACATAGGCTAATAAACCCAACCTTGGCTCCCAAAATGCAAGAAGAATTGATCAAGTTAAGGGATGCTGGGATCATAAAGCCTATCAGACATTCTTCTTGGGTGTCCAATTTAGTTCCTATTAGGAAGAAAAATGGAGACATAAGGTTATGTGTTGACTTTAGGAATCTCAATATATCTTCCTTAAAAGATAATTATGGATTGCCAAATATGGAAGCCATGTTGCAAAGGGTCACTGCATTAGAATTGATGTCCATGATGGATGAGTTTTCAGGTTATAATCAAGTAGTTGTTAAAGAATTAGAACAGTTTAAAACTACTTTCACCACTCCATGGGGTACTTATGTTTATGTCAGGATGCCATTTGGACTTACTAATGTTGGAGCTACTTTTCAAAAGGCCATGGATGTAGCTTTTACTGATAGTATTGACAAATTTCTAGTTGTGTATCAGGATGACCTTACTTCTTACTCCAAGGATGAAAATGATCATTGCATGCACCTAGAAAAGGTATTTATCAAAGCCCTTAAATATGAAATATCTTTAAATCCAAGGAAATGTAACTTTGGTTTCACTGAAGGAAAATTGTTAGGACATCTAGTTGGCAAGCATGGAGTAAGGATTGACCCTAAAAGGGTAGAAGCAATAGAAAAGATTCAGAAACCCAAGAGTGTTAAAGGCATCCAATCATTCTTTGGACAGATCAATTTTCTTAGGAGATTTGTGAAAATTTTTGTAGAGATTAGTAGACCTATATCAAGAATGCTAAAGAAGGGATCTGAGATAAAATGGGAGAGTGAACCTAGTATTGCATTTTAGAAAATTAAACAAGCTATTAAAAATGCCCCTATTCTTAGAGCTCCTAATTATGACAAACCATCGCATATATTTTCTTTTGCCTCATTTCACACTGTTCCTATAGTACTGTTATAGAAAAATGAAGAAGGTTATGAGCAACCTATTGCATTCTTCAGCAAGTCTTTACAAGCAGCAAAGCTTAAGTATGACGTCAATGAAAAACAAGAATATGCACTAGTGAAAGGAGTTAAGGCTTTTAGATGTTACTTGATGGAAGCTACTATCATTGCTTTTGTTCCTACTACTACTGTGAAGGACATATTTTCACAACAGGAGGTATCTGGCAGGAGATGTAGATGGATTAATAGGATACAAGAGTTTAACATTGATATTCAAATTACTAAACTAGTTAGGGGTCAGGGTTTGGCTAAATTGATGACAGAAGCTAATTTAGAGGCAAACCAAATCAATCAACTTGATGATAATTTTAGGGAGAATCTTTGTGATATGGATATCTCTGACTGGTACAAAGACATAATTTATTATTTACAAAACATGAAATCTCCATCAGAGCTAACAAATAACCAAAAAAGATCTTTGAAGCTGCAAGCTATAAGATATGTTATAGTGTAGGGTCAGTTATGGTGGAGAAATATGGAAGGGATACTTTTGAAGTGTGTAGATAAAAATGAGTCTAAAAGGATCCTAAAAGAAATGCATGAAGGTGTATGTGGTGGTCACTAGATGGCTAAAACTACTGCTCATAAGATTCTGAGGGCTAGGTTTTGGTGACCAACACTTTTTAGAGATGCTCATGAATTTGTGAAAATGCGATACTTGTCAAAAGTTTAGTGGAAAGTTAAAATTCTCTGGGAATTTTCCAATAAGACCAGTTGAATTGCAGGCACCTTTTCAATAGTGGGGTATTGTTTTTATTGGTGAGATTTCAAATAAATCTAGTGGTAGACATTCTTGGATCATAGTGGCTACTGATTATTTCACTAAGTGGGTTGAGGAAATCCCTACTAGGAATGCAACAAGCAAAGTGGTGATCAACTTCATTTTAAATAATATTATAACCAGATTTGGATGTCCTCAGAAGATTGTAACTGATAATGCCATGTGTTTTAGATCAAAGGAATATAAATATATTTGTAAAAGGTATGGCATTACAAAATATACATCCTCGCCTTATCATCCTCAAGGTAATGGTCAAGCTGAATCAAGTAATAAGAGTATATTAAAAATTATCAAGAGAATCTTAGGAGAAAATAAGAAGGCTTGGGACTCATAGTTGCCATTAGCTCTGTGGGCTGATAGGGTTACTATAAAAAGGCCATTGGATGTGCTCCATTTTATTTGGTTTATGGTATACAAGCCAGACTCCCACAAAATAACCTAATAGAGATGTATAAATTTGTTCAATTGTATGAACATGATATCATTGATGAGATGCAACTCAGAATGGATGATATCTTGCAATTAGAAGAAGCAAGGTGAGAGTCTTATGTTAAAAATGCCAAGTTACAATCACAAATGAAGCATTTGTATGACAAAAGAGCTAGTGACAGGAAATTTGAAATAGGTGACATGGTACTGATGTGGAATGCTAGAATGAAAGATAAAGGAAGCATGGTAAATTTGATCCAATCCGGCTTGGCCCATATGACATTTGTGATAAAAATGGAGAGGATTCATATTTTATGAAGAATTTAACTAGAGGTATTCTTGAATTGCCAGTTCATGGACAATTCTTGAAGAGGTACTTTTCTTAAAGTATCTGTTTTCCATGAATAGTAACATTAGGGTACTTGGCTTGTCTGTACATTCTGTATATTTTGTAAATCCCTGTAAATAGTCTCTCTGTATAGTTTGGTGTTTGGTTTCTTATTTTTGTGCGTTGTTTTGTGCTCTCTGAAGAAGTTGTCATTTTTGTAACAAGTATGTGGTCTTCTCTCCCAAAGATTTTGAATTCTTTCATAGCTTCAAGTAGTCTATCATCCCCAGATAGAGCCACTATTAGTCTGATTTTTTGCATGATAATTTTCCCTTGCCTAGGTAAAAATCAGACTAGATCTATTGATGGCATGAAAAACTTTTAAAAATATGCGAATATTCTCCATCCTATTCAAACTTTTTGTGCCTTGAGTCTCCCCTTTTCCTTTTTGTTTCTTACTGCCTGATCCCTAAAAGATCTATGGTGGTCGCTATCTCGCTATGAAAAGATGCAAGTGTTTTACCCTTAGCGACATAGTGCCTATCGCTAAGTTGAAAGGTGGTGCTGTCAAATGGACATGTTGTTTTATTGTTGTGTTGAAAGCATTAAAGAGGGTGGTTATGACTTGCCTCTATCTTTCTGGCCCCGAATTTTGATATGTCCCTGGAAGTTGCTATGTCTCTATTGAGAAATTTGTGTTTCTTGCCGTTAGCAACATAGCGCCTTGACAAAAAGTAATCCTGTGATAATTTTTTTAGAAGATGGGTCCCAGAAAATGCTCCATCAGATATCAGTTATAAATTTTTGGCACATGATGGCATCTAGTGGGATACATGTATACACTGGGAAAAGTGACGGCACTGGAGGTCGCTATATCGCTATTGGGAAACTTGTTCTTCTCGTCGTTAGCGACATAGCACCTAGCTGGGAAATAAACACATGGTGGGACCTCAAATGACGTGGAAAGGTGACTAAGATGAAAATAAGGTTTTGGTTTTTTGCCAGCAGTGCATATTTTTTTGCATCATCAGTGCCTCGAACTCATGCCCATTCATAAAGTATATGAGGGATCCCAATCATCAAATCAATGTCGAATCAATAGTCCTTGCTATCTCGCTATGGAAAGTTGCAAGTTGTTTAGTCTATGCAACATAGCGAGTATGGGATCCACCACTTCTTTAGGGTACTTTGTGTAGTTTCTCTACCTTTGATTTGGTCTCAGATTGACTACCATCACTATCTTGCTATGGTGAGTTGCACGAAGGTTAAAAACAATGACATAGCGATAAGGGGCCCACCATATTTCTCTTCAGAGTTTTATCAAATAGCTACTACACGATTAATGCAGAATCAATGATGGTCACTATCTCACTATAGAAAGGTGCTTACTTTTTATGTATAGCAAGATAACAATTCAACGACACGTGTCCTCAAAATTTTGTGGGTCCAATTCAAAAGCAACAAAAATGAAGGAAAGGTATAGATGGAAGCATTTTATTTGGTTGACTACTAGCATGTTAAGAAGAAAGTGGGTCAACCCAATTTTCATTCCCTAATCGTTGATCTTGTCTTGATCAACAATTGGCACTTACCCACAATTTCAAAGTGTAAGAAATTTAAGGAATGCGGGTAAGTGGTAATCAGACATGTGGCCTCACTCTTAAGGATTTAAAGTTTGTTGCCTTTTAAATTAGAACCACCCGATGTGGTGAAAATCTACAAGTAAAATTTAAACCTGATTTCAATTTGGAGATATTGGTTACTGAGAGTTAAATATGGCACGAAACTCAAAGCCAGGGCATAGAAATTTCATCCAGTGATCTAGAGAGTTGTAGTGGGAATTATAAAGAGAGGAGGTGCAAATTTAATATTTCAGATGAAATTGCAATTGTATTTGGATACATTTTCATCAGATTTAACTCCTTCAGCCATTGTAAGGATGAATTGAATGTTCTGGAGGTAGTTGAAGCAATTTGTTTTTTCTAGCAACTACACAAGCTGATCTTCACAACAAAGTAGCTATGAAAAGTAAAGATCCAATTTTTAGAGCCATAGTGCAGATTGTGATGATTTTCCTATATTCCCTCATGAGATATTTGCATATTTTCAGTGGGGATATAGTAGATATTTTGGCATCATTTATGGTTTTCAAGGGGTAGGTAGATAAGGAAGTTCAGTTTCAAAAACTCCAAATTGAAGACTCTTTTAGTGGGACACATGTCAAATTCATATGAGAGACCTAGAAAGAACTTCTCTCCTATATATCTTCCTCTTCTGCTTATTGTAAGGGTTCCAATCCTTTAAATATTTTAGGAGGATTGTAAGACCAGTCTGGTTCCAATTTTTAGGACTTGTGAGACCACAAGGTTGGCTCTAGTTTTTAGAGTTGTGATACCAATTTTCCCAGTGTTCCTCTATCATGAACAAAATTTTGTATTCCTTTTGAGGCATTTCATATTGCACAGTCATTCTTTGTGTATTTTCTGAGTTTTGATATGCAGATGATGTGTTGGTTTCAAGGAAATTAATGCAAAGATTTTAACCTTCTTAGTTTCATTCTGATTCTCATCTCCTTCTTCTATTATCTGTAATGTTTTGTGTTTGAGAACAAAGAGCTTGAGCTCAGTCGCAATCCCTTAAGGTTCTATATCAAAATAGATTTTCTATTGGAACAAAGAGCCAAGTAAATTCTTATTTATACTGATAGGGTTGTAGGTTACACTACAAGGATTTTTTGATAAGTACGAGAGTTGTTACGAAGATTGATGTTTGTTTGCAAGTCAAATAGATAGATCGAATGCCTAAATATATGAGTATACTTTAGGTATCCATCTGCATGTCAAGGTTTAGTTGATGCCCAATGGATAAGGGATTGGTTAGCTTGAAGGATACATGTTCTTTATTGTTATATACCCGAGTTATGCTGAGAAAATCAAATCTTTAAATCAAAATCAAATTCAAATAACCTTTACATTTTATGTTGAAGAGCTATAATAAAATGCCCTCACTCAACTTATGAGATTCATAGTATTTGCATTTAGTTGCTGTAGATCTTTCTTTTTTCATGAGTTGTTAGGAGATATAAGGGTCATAATCTACTTTGTTAGATCTAGGGATATGTTTTGCATTGATACCATATTAATTGGATCTGAAGGTTCACATGCCTAGGTCTAGCAGATCCTAAAGTGAAGAAGGATTTATCCTTATAGTTGGCCCAAGACTCCAGTCAAAGTGCATTCATCATAGGAATTTACTAGCCTTAGATGCATTTTTCTGGTTTCTTTGTTATTTCCAAAACTATTAAATTAGGATCCAACATAACCATTTGACTAAGTGTTGAGTCAATGATAGACAAATTGACCTTAATGTCAATGAATTAATCAAGTAAAATGATATGGGAATAGAAATTCACATTTTCTTGTACACATCCTTTTCATGTCAGTAACTTCTTCCTTCTACAATTATTCATCTATCAGCCTAATCACACACCTCTTATTAGTCACTTCTTATTTAACCAATAACTCCTATTCCAGTCCCACATTCATAGTAACTCTTTTTTATATACATAGAATTTGCATTATTAGGTCACTCTTATCCTAAATATGTTAACCATGGAAATCCAATAACATTTGACTAAAATATTTTATACAATCCTAATCCATCATTATCATTCACCACATGATCAATATCTTCAATCATGCATCAATCTAACATCACACATTTGTTCTTTTTACTTTACCAAAGAGTTCCAAGAAAATTCATCACATTCTTCAATGTGTGACCAATTATTCATTTTTTATTCCACATCATTCCTACATCATAAACTAACTTACCAACTTGAAAGATCTAATGGAAATGATGTACATGTTCCTAGTTCATTATCAAACTTAACATTTAATTTGTTCTTCCTTTTCCTTCCTGAACTTTGTCCAATCAATCCAAAAAATACATTTTTGTAAACCAAATCATTTGTAACCCTAATATTGATTTACCAACATATTAACCTTCATAAATTCTGAGTTTAATCACTTCAAACAACACATATTTATTAAACCAATTAAATCACTCATTGACTATCATGAACTAACAGACCCGATAAGATAGTTTGACTTCAATATTTTGTCGAAATATAATGTCCACCGGTATAAATGGGGGGGGGGGGGGGGATGAATCAATTATCTATATATTATCACAATTATGAACTTTATTAATCCTTAACCATATGAGCAATATAATCAGCAACCATACCAAGACTCTCATACACAATAACACCAGATATGTTAACTAAGGAAACCCTTGATTAGAGGGAAAACCCTAGTGGAGATGGTAGCCAAAAAATGATGTACTAATATAAATATTCCTTATTAATGGATGGACCCTATTAGGAGTCTATGAAATACATTTAGTACATATCAGTCCCTATTAGGATACTTTGAATCCTTGTTAGGAGATTCCAACCCAGTTAGAAGTTGTGCCAACCCTACTAGGAGTTGTAGAAGGTAGATGGACCCATTGTCCAAAAAAATTCAAGGAAAAGATCAATGAACCCACTATCCAAATAATATTTCTATTATTCCTTGAATAATAATAGAAATGAACTGTACTTTTCTTTCCTCTTTCTCTATCTTGTCAACTGAACTTTTGCTCCATCTAATCTAGATACCAGGTCACCAACTTCACATCCAATAATCCCTTTGATCACTTACTCACATTTACCAAATACTCTTCCCTTGTCCACAATTCTTAGTCACAATTCACATCCAACTTATGCTTTACCAAAAGGAAAATAACCTTCCTTTATACCATATCCTCAAAAAAATTCCTTGAGTCATCCTTGAGGATTTTCCAATTAATTATAATAGGACCACATTAAGATGATTAATTATTTCTCAATTACACAACATTGTTGGCTCATAGTCTTTACAACTTCTCATATGTGTGACTCCAAACCTTGTGCACTTGCTGATGTCATCATTAGACTATCCTATGTTATTGTATAACTTCACATAACTTGATTCTATCTTTGTTAAGAGATGAAATCCATTCATTAGAAACTACTTCTCAAGTACTTTGTATCTATACCATTCTCTGTAAATCAAGTATATCTTTTGTATTTATTTGACTTACATCACATGCACTTAACCTCATCATTAGGAAATAGGGTAGAACATGTCCATAATTTCACTTCACCTAAACATCAAACTAATTATCATATGACATTGATCTATGTCTTCTACTCTTCTAGTCTTCACAGAAATCATACGATATTGTCATCAATGAAAAACACACTCATAAATGAAACATATCAATCATACTATACACTTTCCAATTCTTAGGATACTCCCCTAAATGAAAACCATCAGAATTCATGCTCACACATTCATAACTCATTAAATATTCTATGCAATACATGAAATTAAAAACATAACAACTAGAGAAATATCTGAGTCTCCCATACCAATTGCACACACTAACTAATCATATAAATCAGCCATACACTTGATTTTTCATTTGCATTATAATTTAAGTTCTTCCTAATAAATAGTTCAAGATGCATTATAAAGTTTGTATCAATGAAAATGCAATAAATGATTCAATTGTCACCAAACATGTTCTTCAAAAAATCATGCATTCTCCTTACAACTTCTTGAAGACATCTGGATTAGTTAACATTAGTTATGTTGATAATCTCCCCATTTGACATTCATGGAAACACCAAACAATACAAAGAACAATAACTCACAACTTATACAACTCTAACTAAATGTTCCTTGAAATGTTTTGATATGTGCTTCTGCTTCTTCACATTTTTTCCCTTGGGAATATGATATCATTAAACCATTAGTTCATCTCCCTTTTTATCCTCCTAGTTCTTGTTCTTTATTCTCTTGTCATTTTCTTCTTCTATGATCTTCATTTCCTTTTGATCTTCTCTTGAGTTGTTGGTGTATCTTTTTATCTTTTTTTCTTCTCCTTCTTTGATAATAATGCCTAACATGTTTCACTCACTTATGATTCCACCTTCATACATTCAATCTACAATAATTTTCTCACAAAACAATCAACTACTAGACCAACCAACTTCTTAATCCTACTTAAGAAGTAGCCTATATTATACCAATTCATAGAAAGATAATCATTAAGTCATGTGAACTAATGTATCCATTGTCATCTTAACCCTTATCTCAAAGGGGAATGACCCCTAACCTACCTCTCATATGGTCAAAAGTATCTTTAGGTAATGATTTAGTAAATATGTATTCTACTTGCTCCATTGATATAACATAATCCACTCTCAATCCCTTCTCTTATACACTTTCCCCTTAGAAAATGATACTTAATGGATATATTTTGTGTCTTAGGATGTTAAACCAGATTCTTAGAAATGTTAATAGCACTTGTATTATCACAGTAGATAGTAACTAGTTTAGTTTATTTTCATTTATACCTCCTAAGACTTGCTTAATCTAAATATCTTGTTAGAAATTATTGAGTGTAGCAACATACTCTGCGTCAACTATTGACTAAGATATACAATTTTGCTTCTTACTAATCCAATAATCTAAGCTTACTCCAAGAAAGAATGCTCCATGACTTGATCTCTTTCTATCATCTACATTTCCTTCCTGATTTGTGTGAGTAAATAATTTCAAAGAAAAATCATCACTATAAAATGCTAGAGATCATAATCAATTGTCCCTCTTAGATATATTAATATTCTCTCCATTTCCTCGATATGGGTTCCTTGGGGTTCTAGACTGAAATCTTTCTACTATTCCAACTCCAGGGATGAGTAATATCCAATATACTATGATAATATAATGCAACTTTTTAATCATGGATATGTAAAGAGTTTCATTTATTAAATTTTAAGTATCTTCCTTAGATAATTTACAACCTGCACAACCATAGGTGCACCAACTGATTTTAAGGCTTTCATGTCAAAATTATTCAACACTTCCTTAACACACTTCGATCAACAAATAAAAATTTCATATTTCATTTACATTACTTGTAGTCAAATAAAGAATTGTATCTCACCAATTGTGGACATCTCAAACTCTTTCTTCATTTCTTTAGAAAAATATATACTCAAGTTATCATCTCCTCCAAATATAATATGATCCAAATTGACTTCAATAATCAACAATGTCTTACCTTCCAATTTCAAACATACATTGTTATCTTTACTTGTTCTCTTGAAACTAATCTTCACTAAGCATGAATGTAACCTTTCATACCATGCTCTTAGAGGTTTCTTCAAACCATATAAATCTTTCTTTAATTTGCAAACCATATCCTTATTTTTTGAGAGAGTAAATCCATTCAGTTTCTCCAGGTAGACTTCTTCCAAAACTCCATTTGAAAATACATATTTCACATTCATCTGGTATACTTTGGATTTATTATAGCTCACATATTCTAGAAACATGCTTACTCCTTCAAATATGCCTATTGGTGCAAAAGTTCCACAATAGTCCAAACCTTCTTCTTATGCATAACCTTTGCACACAAACCTTGCTTTATTCCTAACTACTTTCCCATTCTCATTCATTTTTTTCTAGAAGACCCACCTTATACTAATCACATTCTCATTCTCTAGTCTAGGCACCAAAGTCCAAGTATTATTCTTGTTGATCTGATCAACTTCCTCCTCCATGGCTTTAACCCAATCATCACTCTTAAAGAATTCATTAACTATTCTTGGTTCCATCTTATAAATTAAGCATGTAATTTATTGATTTTGTTCTTGTCTACACAACTTTATTCTTATCTCCAAAGATATGTTTAGTAGAATGATTCATTCTCACAAACATTGGCCATACTAGTTTAGGTATTTGTTCTTCTTATTTATTATTCATTGGTTGCACCTCTATATTCTTTTCATTGTTCTTCAGAATAATTTATTGCACTTCTAGTTGGATAAACATCATATCCTAAAATGTCTTTATCTCCTTCCTATTTGAATTATCATTGACACCAAATTATTTAGAAATTCATCAATTTTTGCATTACACATTCAATCATCTTGTTAGTTCTCTTATTACAATATTTATTTGCCTTTCTCTTGGTAGAATAGCCTAGGAAAATTTGTTAATCACTCTTTACATCAAAATTTCTAGTGAAATCATCTCTCTTGATGTAATATATACTACCAAAGACTTTTAAATAATTCACATTAGGAGCATGACCATACCATATTTCATAAGGTATCTTACTAGTTCCCCTTTGGACTTGTACGTGCTTCAATGTGTAGATTATAGTACTTATATCTTCTCTCTAAATTTTTTTTGGAATATGTCCATGCAACAACACTATTCTTGTAGCATCAATAATAGTTATATTCTTCCTTTATTCTATACCATTATATTGGGGTGTTCTTGGTGTAGACACCTAAATCTGATTACATCACTAGGTAATCTTATTTAGCCATCTCCTAGGACATTACTAATTAAATATTAATTAATTAATTAATTAATTGTCATCCCTTAGTTAGTTAATTAATTAAATTAACTATAGTCCAATTGATAAAATCAAATGATAATCCAAAATTAAATTATTAATTAAAACCTTATTCCTCTATTAAATAAATAAATCTTCAAATCTATTAAATTAAATCCCATGTCCCCATTTTATTAAATAAATCATTTAATAAAATACCCAAACCCCTATCCCTAAAACCCAATCTATACCCCTAATTCAACCCATTCACCCATACTAACCTCACTTAGCCTCCTAACTAACCCATCCCATCAAAACTAAATCGCCTTTCTAAGCTAAGCTTAATCCCCCTCCTAAACATGTGCATAACTTAAGCAAGGGTTAAGACTTGATAACCCAAGCCAAAGTTAACAATCTCATCCTCACCCTCACCCTCAAGAATTTATGGCTCTTACATCCCCCTTTATGACTCTTACACCCTTCTTACATGCTCAACCTCCCTCATTACTCTCTTGACCAACCCTTATCCTATCCTCTCACACTCATCCTCCTTGTGACATCTGTCACCTTCTAATTGGCTCCAAACAAGCACAATCCATGTGCTCCTCTTTTGAATGCATCTTGACCCCCCCTCACCATTTTTTCATCCTTGCATCCTAACCATTCATCTCTCTACCCCTTGGCCTATAAATAAAACCCTCTCCCTTAACAAATATCATCCACTTTTCATGCAAAGTTATAATGCTATTTTGAGAGCCTAAAAACTACCAAAATACCATCATAATGCTGAAATCCCTCACCCCTATTATTGAAACCCTCATCCATATACACACTTGGTGAAAAACCCCCACCTATTAGAAGCTTGAGCACAACGTGAGCATACATCCCCTCTCATCAGGGACATAGCTTTGTCATCATGGGAAGAACTTGAGGAGTTTACCATTCTTAGTTTACTTTCCTCCATGGTGTCTTCTTTGGTCCTATTATAAGTGTTGACTATTTAGTTGTGTTAATGCTTTCTTTATTAGTTAGTATTTATTTTGCACTACTAGATTATGTGATAAAATTTGGCATGCTGGATAGGACACCACATTTAGGTCACTATAATCATGTTCTTGTGGTTTTTATGCTAGACTAATCAAACTGACATTTTGTGCTTGTGTGTCAGAACAAGTGGTTTGCTAATATTTTTGTAGGTACACAGTTCTCTCATTGGAAATTGTGCTCCTAGCCATATAATTGTTTTTTTTTTTACTTTAGAACACTTTCAAACACACTTTGTTTGTGATCTTGGCACCCTAGGAAAGCAAACTCACAACCTCAGGATTGTAGCCATAAACTAGCGGGAACACAAACACATGAAGGTGGGATTGCTATTTTCCTAACCATAGTTAACCACATGTCATTAATCATATCCTTTGCATCCTCATCGACCCTATTCCTATGGGAACATCATTTTTCACTAGTGTGATCACTGGAAAAGTCCTGCAAAAATGCTTTACTTGGTTAATCAACCCCTAAAATCCAATTTCTCCTTCCTCAAGAAAACCCGCTGACCCATCTATCCATGGGAATGCTCTCCCAAGAACCCACGAGATTGTTGTTTTATGAGATTTCTCTAAAACCTTTTATCCCACAACCTATTTTTCTAATTTTTTCCCACTAGTTCTCTATACTACAATCTCATTGGCTCTCAACTATGTTTTTGCATCATGGGATCGCTATCCTAAACCCATGGGATTACTATCCTAAACCTATGGGATCACTATTTAGAAAAAAAAAGAGTATAAATCAAATTTTGACTTTTGGTGGTTATGTAAGATAGGGGTAATTCTAATCATTTTTATGCGTATAAAAATGAACAAAAAAGTTTAATTTTTTTTCCCATAGTTAAGCTTTGATTTTGGGGATTTTTGGGTGGCTAATCAAATTGATTTTTTGTGGCATTGCAGGTTGGAGCATCTTAAAAACCTAACCATGTTTTTTGCAGGCTTTTCTTAGAATGAACTTACATGTTTAAACATATCTCTCATTGAATGAATTACGCTCAAATCAATATTCAATTCCATGGACTAAAATAAAGTTTTTCATTAAACTTGCTGACACATCTATCCATGGGAATGCTCCCCCAAGAACCCAGAAGATCGTTGTTTTGCAGGATTGCTCTACAACCTTTTAACCCACGACCTATTTTTCTATATATTTTTCCACCAATTCTTTATACTACAATCTTTTTGGCTCTCAACTATGTTCCTATATTATGGGATCACTATCCTAAACCCATAGGATTACTGTCCTAAACCTGTGGGATCACTATTTTACCTATGGGATCACTATATAAAAAAAAAAGTTTTAATCAAATTTTGACTTTTGGTGGTTATGTAGGATAGGAGTAATTCTAATCATTTTTATGCCTATAAAAATGAACAAAAAAAGTTAATTATTTTTCCCATAGTTAAGCTTTGATTTTGGGGATATCTGGATGGCTAATCAAATTGATTTTTTGTAGCATTGCAGGTTGGAGCATCTTAAAAACCTAACAATATTTTTTTGCAGGTTTTTCTTAGAATGAACTTACATGTTTAAACATATCTCTCATTGAATGAATTTCGCTCAAATCAATCTTGAATGCCATGGACTAAAATCAAGCTTTTCATTGGAATGCATCCTTAAAATAACAAATACAATCTTGAATGCCAAGAATCAAATAATCATTTCTATACCTCACACTTCAAATTTGAGCATAAAACACTTTAACTCAATCTTAAATGCCTAAAAATCAATGAACCTTGCATGATTTTGACACACTTCATCGACACTCAAATTTCTTATGTTGATGAACTTTTGATTTTCATTATGCTGACGATGTTGTAAAGTTGGAATGAACATTGTATGTCATAAACATGTGTATCTTCAATCGTAGATTACAAAATCTAAATCATCAATTAGGCATGAACAAGTGTTTTTTAAACCCAAGATCACTTATTTGGTCTTGTTTTACACTTTTTAGGAGGCCTTCTTAGGGATTTCATCACCCCTTGGGACAACCTCAACTCTAACGTTCTAGCGGTGTCTCAACCTTGTATAATTCCTATTCTAATTATTTGTTTTGTAAAATGTATTTCTTGCAAATAATGTTGATGTGTTGACATCTTGAATTGTGTGTAAGGAGATCATGGCTAAAATGGTTATGATGGATTCCTATGACACGTAAGAACTATGTTAGGAAGATTCAATGACAGGTGAAGACATGTGGCAAATAAGATACTTGAGTACTGTACACTCTACCCAAATAGTGGGGTTCCTAATTTCTTGGAGAATGGTAAAACCCTAATATGGTTATAAGCATTTTTAGGGTTGTGAAGAGAGATGATGCGAAAGAGGTGTATTCTTGGTACTGCGAGTTGCTATTGGAGTCTTCTATTGTCACTGTTGAGCTTGCACTGCAAATGTATTTTAACATTTTGTTGAAGATAATACATTGTGCAGGTTTTGGAGGGGTGGGGTTGTTTTACCAAAAAAATTTCCCCACTGGGAAATCTTTGTGTTATGTGTTTCTTTCTTTGTCTATTTTTTGTATGCATGGTTGGCTACAATATTGTTGTTTACATGATATTGAATCTGTAAGTGTAGAAGATTTTAATAGGATTTGCATCATACTTTCCTTATGAGATTAGTGTAGGAAGTTGTTTCCGCACCTGAGTTTCCTAACATCTTGGAGGAATAATCTTGTCAGTCTTGGCTAGCCCCAAAGTACTTAATACCTTTGGGAAGTGAAGTTGGAGATTTGGGTTATTTTCTCCTCCCAACTATGTGACATTGTTTACTTTCATCTATAGATTTGGGCCTCACATACCTTGTGTATATTGAGGACACCCCTAGATAAGCTTGTATATCCTCATAAAACACCTTATAGAGTTATTGATGTTCTTGCATTTTCAAAACCCTCCCCATGTTTTAGAAAAAAATCAAATCTTTTTGCTAATGAGATCACTTGTCCATCCTTTGAAATGGTTGTTAGCAAGTCCATTCAAAATAACTCTAAGTCTAGTTTGTTCCTCTTTATCCATTGGTAAATCATTCAACCCAAATGAAATGCATACTTAGCGTAGGCACTATCACATCAGAGATTCACCCAAAACTTCCCTAGCATTGTCATCCTAATCACATCCTCTCTTATGTCATTCTATGTCTTCCATCAAGTCTTCCTTATCTTAAGCTAGCTAAGTCTTCTTAGTCATTCCTGACCCTATTTCCATATCCTCTAGAGTTAGTCTTTCCTTCTATCATGTGCCTAATCTAAATCCAAATCTAAGCTTCCCAACTTATGCTAATTTGCATTTTTGTGTTGATCCATCATCTCAAAAACATGATGTCACAATCCTATTATGATGAGTTTGGTCATCCCACCTTTTCTCCCACTCCATCTTATTCCAATGATGATGACAATATTATCAACTATGACGGGTATATTGAAAGCCTTAGAGATATTGATCCAAACATCCGCCAAAATCCAAATGTTTCTCTCAACTACTCCATCATTCCTCCATGCATACCCACTAGCACTTTATACCATGCTTTTGACAAGGGAAATCCATTATTGTCCTCATCCACACCTCCTTCCTATATTGTGCCCACATATTCCTATTATACATCAGTCATATCTCCATCTTCCTCCACCTTCATATCCCAATCTCCACCATTCCAGAACAATTTTAGTAGCTACATCCCTAGTTCAAGCCCACCATCCCAATTCCTTCAAAACCACTTTCCAAATCCTCCAACCAATCTTAGTCATAAAATGCATCACCCTACTCCCCTTACTCTTCCTAGTCCAACACACACATCTCTAAGGAATTTTACAAGGAAACTCAAAAAAAATCCATCTCCCACATCCATCACTCCTCTTACATCATCCTATCACTACTATCCCTATCTCCTCCACCCCACTTATCAAACCCCTTATATCTCCTACTTCCCATCCATCAAATTCCTCCAAATCCAATCCACCTCTCAGCCTCCTAGCATTACCCAAATTCCGTGTAATAAACCCAATAAGTCCATCCCCCATCAACCCATCCCCATTAAAGAACCTCCTACCCATCCATCTACCTCACTTAAAGAAACCATCCATGCATCTCCTATCACACCATCCACTCCCATCCATTCATGTCAAGATCTTATCCAAAAGCATGTTGAGATATCCCTAGACACAAAAGAAGATCCCACCATCCCACTTATTCCCCTACATGATCCACTTTTACCATCCCCTCCATATCTGAATCCTACCATCTTACCTACTCCATCTCAAGATCCCTTGCCATCAACCCATCTGTATCAAGATCCTATCCTTCCATCTCCTCTGCTTCATGATCATACATCTCCCATAATCCATGATGATAGATCCATAGAAAAAGAACTAAATATCATATCCGAACCTTTGACTCCTTCAACTAGTAATGGACTCACATCTTATGTTCCAAATAGTGAGCATCATATTGAAGAAAGAAGTAAAAGTTTATCTCTAGATGTTGGTATCCCTTCTATCACTTCATGGTCACAAGTCCTTCCATCTTTACCCCAAAGTTCCCATCCCTCTTGTTCTACATCTATTTTTGGGCCTTTATCCTACTACTTATTTTCAACCCTCCATTTTGGGTCCTTATCTACCTAATATGAATCCTTTATCTCCTCCATCTATTTTGGGACCTACTCCTTCCCCATTTCCATCTATTTTAGGCCCATATCCTTCATTCCCTCCATCCATTTTGGTCAATTATATGCCTCCATGTCCTATATTCCAATCCATCATTCCATCCCCTCAAATCCACAAGCTAGATCATCAAAGGAACTCACCCTTGAATCCACTCCATCCATAATCCCTCCATCTCATCCATGCTCCTATCCCCATACCCTAGCTAATAAAACCATATTGGATGCCAAAATAAAAAAGCATAAATCCACAAATCCACAAAAATCCAAGTTTCAAGATGTCCCTTCTAAAATACATGTTCCAAAAGAGAAACATTTAATCCCATTCAAAGAAAAAGTCAAGACGTCACAAAGGTCCAACCTATAAAAGTCCAAAATCATGTGGATACCCAGGATGCTCATAAAAGAAATGAATCTCATAGAATAATCTCAATTGGCATCCATTCATGCTACTCAAAAGGCCTCATCCATTCACACTTTATTCGAATCTCTATATATACATCTTTCATCACCCATTCCACTATTAGTTCATATGCTTCTTATCCTAAATTTCCCATCCTCCATCTTCCAACCTTACTTGTAGTCCTTATATATATCTTCCTCCATTTTCTCCTTAACCTCGGTCAACATCATCTTTCTCACTACTTCATCACCTCTCAAGGTGTGTGCCAATGATGATCTTTCCATTTTCCTCATCCATTTACCCACAAGTCCTATGTCTTCCCATCCCTTATCTACCAACTCCCACTTGCCATTCCACTCCTTTATTCCAAACTTTTTCTCCCCGTCCTACCCACATCTATGAGTAAAAATGCATTGAAAAAGTAAAATTAAAAATTAAAAAATCACCCATGATGAAAACTTGGCAAACAAGCATCATGCATAACCCTCCATCCAAATGCTCTGTTCACTTGGGGGCACTTTCCATCACCCACCATACCCATCTCATCCCACCATACAAACCAAATCTTATCCATTTCACCTACCATCCTCCTTTGGATCTTGATAAAAATAAAGTCCACCACTAGATACATGCTTTTGATCATCCTTTTTGACATTCATTCCCAATCAAAGTTTGTATCCACTTATCCTTTATCCACCAATTTTTTGTCAATATAATCCCTCCATTGGCCTCATCCACCCATCATACTGTCCCTCTATCCTATCACATCCCCCCATAGAAAGCTCCTCCTAGCTTCCATCTATCTCCCTCCTCCTCTTGTTCATCAATCGTCCATCCTATCACATCCCTCATAAAACCTCCTCTTGAATAAAATATGATAACTAGGGGCACTATATTCATTGGAAACCATGTCATGTCCATCTTTCAATCCCCCCCAAAACTAGTCATCCCCTTTTCTTCTATCCTTGCACTTCTCACCATCTCTCCAACTTTCCATTTCTTGGTACATCCCTTGTCATTGGTATCTAGCTCTAGCTATCCCCATATCCCCCAATGTCATCCATTCATATCCTAATGCTCCTAGCAATCTACCATCCATTGCACTATCCCATTGCACATATTTCAACTCATCCAATCACCTTCTTAGTCTTTTTCCCAACATTGTTGCAAGCTTTGATTGGACCCCCATCATCATCATTGGGATACATCCTTCCCACTCCTTTTTGTCAAGTATATCATTCCCTTATCCACATCACTCTATCCTCCCTTAATCCACTATCATCTCATTCCAAGATTTTCATCCCCTCTATCTCCTTATCCCAAGCTTTTCATCCCCTTTATCTCCCCATTATGATCTTTTTACTCCCACTATCTCCTCCTCCTAAGCTTTTTTCACTATCTCCTCATCCTGAGCATTTTTATCTACTATCTTCTCATCCCAAACTTTTCATCTTCTCTATCTCCTCATCTCAAGCTTTTTCATCTGCTATCTTGAGCTTCTATCCACTATCTCCTCCTCTTGAGCTTTTCATCCACTATCTTGAGCTTTTCATCCATTATCTTTCCATCCCCTTTATCTCATTATCCACACTTATCCTCTATCTTTCCATCCTATGTTATTCATCTTCTATCTTCCCATCCGAATCTTTTCATCTCCTTTACCTTTTCATCCTAAGATTTTTATCCACTAATCCCCTCATCCCAAATCTTTCATCCACTATCTTCTCATCTTTATCTTTCATGTCACTATCCTATCATACTGAGCTTTTGTATGGTAATCCCTTCTAAATCCTTTGATCTGTTAGCTATAAATTCCTTGCATGTTAGTCATTAGCTTGGTCCCATTGTATATCTCTCATCTCTTTGTGTTAGTTCATGCTTGATTATAAATTGCAAATCTCTTGGTTAGGTGCTTTAGCGAATCCTCATATGAGATCCCTTGTCATCAAAATGTTGTCCTAAAAAGTTCTAATTACTTGACTCATCCTAGTCCTTGATATTATCAATATATCCTTGCAGGATGCATCCTTCCTCTCATATAATCTTGGTCCATTAGTATCTAGTCCTACCGATCTCTTTTACATAATGTTAACTTTTTCATGGATTTATATTTTCTTTTGATTTATTTTTATTTTGGGATTTCAAGTTTGGTTCTTAATGCATCTCTTCCAAGAAATTTGGGTTGTTCCCTCCTCAAGGTTGCTATGATCTTTTATATCATGTTGTGCTATGAATGGGGCAATTCAAGAGCAAGTTCTGGACCAAGTCTTTCATCTTTTATTTTTTCTACTTGTGAGTCAGTTGGATATGACTCTTGCATAGTCCAAACATGTGATCACTTGTGGTTACATGGTGGACTTGGGAAATATTGTTTGCTTATGGGTTGCCAAATATCATTTCCAATCTGATTCCTCTAGGATTCATGTGTGATGTTGGGGCAATTCTTACGTGTTTTTTTTGTGTTAGTCCTATGTAATATTAGTACAAAGGCATTGATATTTTTTTAAACCTTGGCATATCCCTAATATTCCTATATCAAAATAAGTGCTAACCTACATGGTGGTGCTCCCCCTTGGGATACCCCCATGCTAAGGCTTTAATAGATCACTCCCATCCTATCTAAACATCCCATCCTATGTAAAGCATCTCAAACATCCCATCCTATCGAAACACCCCATCCTCTTCAAGAATCCCACACATCCCATCCTATCCAAGCATCTCATCCTATGAAAACATCACTTCCTATAAAAGTATCTCATCCAATCAATCCTACCATCATGATCCTACCAATCTATCATCCCATAGGTATCTAATCCTATATTAATCATAATCATAGCTCCTGAATCAATCATACTCATAGCTCCTGCATCAATCATAATCATAGCTCTTGTATCAATCATAATCATAGCTTCTCCATCCATCATAATCTTAGTCATCCCCAATCATAATCCTAGAATCATAATCTCCCCAACCCTACCATCTTCCAAATCACTTCCCTAGATTCAATTTAAACAACTAATCACCCTCCCCCCACCCTATAACTAGTATGCTTACCCATTTCTTATCCTTTTGCACAAGGTTTTCATTTGTATCATTCTCCCATAGTGAGAATCTGAGCTTCCTTCAACCCCCTCTCTTAGCCACTCTTCATCCTCCTGCTCACCCTCGACTCTTGTACTTTTCAAGAAGCTCTCGGGCCTCACCTGGGCATCATGCCACCCATTCTCTCCTCTTCTACTCAAAAATGGGGAAACAATGTTGCTTTCAAAGTCTTCTTCATGTCGTTTGTATTCAAACTTCTTTGAAATAGTGTTGTTCCAACACTATGTCAAAGAGGGCAAAATGTAGGCACTTAAATTTGATTACATCACTAGGTGATCTTATTTAGCCATCTCTTAGGACATTATTGATTAAATATTCATTATTTATTTAATTAATCATCATCTCCTAGTTAATTAATTAATTAAATTAAATATAGTCCAATTGATAAAATCAAATGATAACCCAAAATTAAATTATTAATTAAAACCTTATTCCTCTATTAAATTAAATAGATCTGCAAATCTATTTAATTTAATCCCATATCCCCATTTTATTAAATAATTCATTTAATAAAATATCCAAACCCCTAAAAACATCCCTAAAACCCAACCTTTACCCCTAATCCAACCCATTCACCCATACTAATCTCACTTAGCCTCCTAACTAACCCATCCCATCAAAGCTAAACCACTTGCCCCCTAACCCCCTTTCTAAGCTAAGCCTAAACCCACTCCTAAACATGTGCACAACTTAAGTAACGGTTAAGACTTGCTAACCCAAGAAAAAGTCAACAATCTCATCCTCACCCTCACCCTCAAGCATTTATGGCTCTTACATCCCCCTTTATGACTCTTACACCCCTCTTACATGCTCAACTTCCCTCATTACTCTCTTGACCAACCCTTATCCTATCCTCTCACACTCATCCTCCTTGTGACACGTGTCACTTTCTAATTGGCTCCAAACAAGCACAATCCATGTGCTCCACTTTTGAATGCATCTTGACCCTCCCTCACCATTTTGTCATCCTTGCATCCTAAGCATCCATCTCTCTACCCCTTGGCCTATAAATAAAACCTTTTCCCTTCAAAAATATCATCCACTTTTCATGCAAAGTTATAATGCTATTTTGAGAGCCTAAAAAATACCAAAATATCATCATAATATTGAAATCCCTCCATACCTCTATTATTGAAACCCTCATCCATACACACACTTGGTGAAAACCCCCACCTATTGGAAGCTTGAGCACAACATGAGCATACATCCTCTCTCATCAGGGACATAGCTTCATCATCATGGGAAGCACTTGAGGAGTTTACCATTCTTGGTCTACTTTCCTCCATGGTGTCTTCTTTGGTCCTATTATAAGTGTTAACTATTTAGTTGTGTTAATGCTTTCTTTATTAGTTAGTATTGAGCTTGCACTATTAGATTAGGTGATACACTTGGAGCTGAATTTTTTCTCTTTAATTTTATTCATATCATAATAGTCAATAACTTTTCAACAAGTGTATTCACTATTTCTATAAGATCTTAAGCATTTCAAGTTCTTTCCACTTTCCTTCTTGTTAGTAAACATATTTGTCACTTAGAAAATACATTATTTAGCCTAATGAAGTGTGTGGAAAATTAATTTCTCCAATAGTTTTATAGGTCCTTGATATTTGGCCTTCCTCTATGTTTAAAGGGGAAGCTCCCTCTTATGATATAATTTTGAAGTTTTTCAAATAAAGATGAAATCAAACTTTAAAAGATAAATAGAAAGCCATTGATGATGAATGGACCACATGACTTCAAAGCTTTCCTAGACTAACTTAAACTACTAATAACAACAATCAAGATGTAGAGTTGAGAATTATCACTAGCATAATGTTGATCCAAAGATTCACAAAAATCTGCACAATACCATGAAAATGCGCATTGCAAAGAGAATCAACATTTCTAACAATTTAGATTTTGAAAGAAGAGAACTCAAATAGCATTTTCCTTTATTTTCTTGCACGAAGAACCTAAGAGGAAATTTTTATTACAAAGATAAAATTTGTACACACTTTCCAAATATTATCTTATCACCAAAATTCTAACCTAAGTCTTCTCCTATTCAAAAGTCCAAAAAGACCCCCCCCCTCCCCCCCCCCCCACCACATTACAAAGCCAAAATGAGCCCTTTTATAGAGATAGAGAATAAGAAATACTCCCTCATGGTTAATAACTACCTCTAAAAAATGTGATTTAGGAGAGGTTAATTAACCTTGCTAAAATTAACTAGAGTGATTCTAGAGATAAACATTTTGAAAAGAACATTGAATGGTTGATCTTGATGGTAGCCATCAGATCTTCTCCTTTTGATCTTGTAATTTGGAGAAGAATCAAATTGAGCATGATCTTTTGTTCTCAATTTTAACATTTCACTTTATATGGCCATAACCTTACATAATTCCTTTATGCCTTAATTGTATATAGATATCTCACTCTGGACTTCCCTCTACACTTTCATGATTTCCATGGCACACTCTACATAGGAATTTGATAAAATAGATCAACATAGTCAATCACATTTCCCCACTTTGATCAGCATTACAAGCATATCCAAAAGGTACCATTAAATTTTTCTTTATTTGGGGAAAGAAATATCCTTTTCTATTTAACCAACTATTTTTTCATGTACGTATCAACCACTTCTAACAAGCTCCTATACAATTTGAATAGCAAGGCAAGTAATCTCAACATGTTTTTTTTTAGACATCATAAGCTTAGATGCATTGCCTCTTATTTCTTCTCTTCTCTTTGATGCTTGGAATCTAAATATTCACATAGTATTATTGGGGACCTTTCACTTGATTACCAAATAGATTAAAGTTGTTGTTCTCTTTATTTCTAAATGCATGTGTCTTGTGGCTTACATTGAGATTGGTTATGGGTTCAACACATACATCTTATTTGTGATTATCCCATTTCATGAAATAAAACCATTCACACACCTTCTCTCTTGTTTCACATTAAACATGTAGACTTGTGAGCTATATTGTTCATGAAGAATATTTATCCATCAGTATATTTTAACTGTGGTATACCTAAGAGGCATTTAGTCAAATAGTTATACTACAATCTATGTTTCCACATTCGATGTAACTATCTATGAGTAGTGTCTTCCGTATAAAGACATCAATGTGGCTTAGAATGATAGGTAGAATAATTTTGAGGAGAAATTTATGGTGTGCAATAGAGCTGTTGAAAACCATCACTAAAAAAAATGCTCCACTCCACATTCAAACTAATTCAAAAGCTTTCCATTTACTTACAAAGCCACTAAGCATGAGGCATTCAGTTAGATAGTTAAAAGGCACATCGTTTGCGATTCCAATTTCAAAGGAAATTTATGACAAAATTTAGATTTAACATGCTCCTATTGGTTGATGCATACTTCACAGAATATGCTTGTGTGCTAGTGCAAGGAAGGTGTGATCTTTCTACATTTAGTTATTATGTTGACTTGCAATGCTTCTAGCATTGAAAATGTTATCTTTTATCATAATCTTGAACTAGAGTTGACACCTTGGTTATGATTGAACTAGTTGATGGATGTTATATCAAAAAATTCCCATGCTTTGTTATCATTACACTACTACCATTCTGAATTAAAAAATGAAGGGAAGTTTCTCACAAAAACCATATACTTTGTCTATAATTGCTAGGATCGCCTCTACATGGACTAGAAAGATATAGAAGTTGGCCAAATAGTCCATGTGTCCTATCTATGATTCTTTCATTGCATACACATATTTCCTTTTCCATTCTTATTCTCATACCTTGATTATGATTAGGTTGATCAATAAAAAATTTGTCAAACAATTCCCATTTAAGCCCCTTTTGACGACACACATTACCATTACTAGGAAAGTGAAGGTACTTTAATAGCATTGAACTCACTATTGTTTCTAAGAATGCATGAGGAAAAGGTATGAATCATCATGCATGCTCTTCCAAGACTTCAAATTACTCCACCAATCTCTCTACCTTTAACCTTATCTATGGCTATGTTTGCATTGCACAACGAAGAAGGAATGTGAATAAAAATTGAGGAAGTGTAGTCTCATCTATGCTTGGGCTAGAGGTCACACCTTCAAACTCATGTAGAACACTAAATTTGTTGCAAAAATGTGTTAACAATCTCCTCCAACAATTTAATTGTGCTGCAAGTTGAAAGATGTGTATAAGATACTTTTCAGTTTCTTTGAATCATTTGGAGCTCTTCATCGTATACAAATCTTGTCAAAACTAGATGCCTTCTCTTTGACTCTGTAATTTACCCATTGTCTCCAGTTTTCAATCTTTTACTTTTATCAGCTAAAAAAGGAGGTTAATAACCGTCTTGAAAATGCATGTTTTGAACTTCAATCTTAACCTTTTGGGATGAGAGGTTAAGGTTAATGATAGAGTGGAAAATACATGTTTTACAAGTTTATCTTAACCTTTTTAGATAGAGAAGATTTCAAATTGAAACACATGTTTTGGACCTCAAACCTTAACCTCTTTTAAAAAAAGTGTTAATGGTTAATAATTTATTTGAAAACACGTATTTTGGAAACTTATCTTAACCTTTTTGACGAAGAGGTTAAGATTCTAAAATGAAAATTGTATTTTGGAATGCTTCATTAACATTTGAGAATTTAAGATTTAGGAACTAGATTTCAAATATTCGAAGTATTGGATGAAGAAAGGAATGAGCTAAAGATATTTGAAAGGAAAAAATGCTTAAAAAGTTTGAGGAGAAGCAATCATTTTAACCTTTAAAAAGAGGTGTGTCCAAGGAATAACCATAGTTTGACATGATGGGGATTTTTTTTTGAAAATTTAGACCAATTTTTATATCTAGGCAACACTTCTTAACCAAGGCTTTATATATTTTGAACTTGTTAAAATATTCTAAATTTTCTCTCAAGAAAGTAACCCACATTATTGTGGAATAATCATCAACAAAAAAATGTTAAATACTTATCACCATAATGACTTCTAGTTGTCATTGACACATAGATCTATATGCACTAGATTTAAAATATTCTCAAATGAAAAAGATTTTCTAATGAAAGTCATACTTTTCAATTTACCCCATTGGTAATATTTTATTATAACATTGTCTAATTTTACTAAAGTATGTAACCCTAAAAATACATTAGTCTTACTTATATTAATAAATTTGTCAAAGTTCACATGGTAGTATCATGTATTCTATAACCAACTATCCTCAATCTTTGCAACCAAATAACTATTAATTTTTGAAGTTGATGAAAGATCAACCACAGAAATCCCAAAAAGAACTTGCATGCAAACACCTACCATAGAAAGAGAGAAGCAAAAACTATGGAGGCTAGAATTTCTAGATCCATAGATGAGACATTCTTGATGAGAAAAAATAAATTGCTATTATCAAAAGTTAATCAAAATATACAAAGAGATCAATCCTTATAAAAGGAGATCAAAACCCTAACAAGGTAAAACCTAAGTTGCATGATAATAATCAATAAAAGAATTAATTATTATATGCCTAAAGTTTAGCTTAAGAAAAAAAAAGATACTAAGTGACTTAATAATTAAATCAATAAGATTTAATTAATAAGAAAATACTTTATTACTCTAACACCCCCCCCCCCCAAGATAAACTTAGGGAGTAGCTATAAATCTAAAAACTACTACTAAAAGAAGAATTGGGTCCCAACAACAAGGCCAGACAAGGTATCCAAGAACAACCAAATCTCTCAAAAGAGGACAAATGGAGAAAGCCACATGGGAAAAACCCTACTCCAAAAATAGATGAAAAGAATGCTAAAAGGAACTAGTGAAGAACTAAAGAAGCCTCTAAACTAGGGAATGTTGAAGAAGATAGGAAAAAAAGATGATGGTCAAGAACACCATTGAAGCATGAAGCTACAAACACTACCAAACCACTTATCTAAAGAACCTCCACTATATAGAACATGACCAAGTAGAGAAGACTAAGTTTGAAGAGGTGATCAATCGAAGATGGAAGGTATCTTCATGGTCTCAAAAAATAGGAATAAAAGAATGCATATATGGTAAATGATCCATCTCACCAAAATCCATAGGTATCTAGCCACTACAATCACCTAGTACATAGGATCAAATACTAAATACATAGCTCACTCCATTGAACCAAGAAAGCAATAGAACCAACATAAACCCCCTATATGCTGGGAGCTAAGACATGAACACTAAAACTAAATGCAATATCTCCTATAGAAAGAAGAACCAAGAATATTGAGAGTGCAAAAGAAGTACAAATACCTATAATGGTACATGTCATTGACACATCATGAGGCTAATGTTGTGGAAGGAACACTCACTTGAAAAAGGAAGATGGTGAATATGGCCAACATGAAACCACCCAAGGCACTTTATAATGTAGTGCAACTAAAAAAAAACACAAAGATGTGCAAGATCCAAAAATGCAATAGAATGACACTTTATCTCCATGTGTTTACAAAAATACTACAAAAGCATGTCAACAAAGATCAAAAGAGACAAAAAGTTGATACAATAGATAGTACAACCCATGAAAAATCATCTGAAACAACAAAACCAATCTTTAGACTTGAAATAACCAAGATATCTATCAAAATTCAAATAAGCAAAAAATTGAATGGGATGTGCTTGGAGAAAAATCTAGAAAATAAAATGTCTCAAGATATGTCTCCTAGAATGCAAAATAGAAATCTTGACTTTGATAGAGAAAATAACCATCAAAAGAGCACCAAAATTGAAAATAACCTACACCACTAGAACAGGCTCGGAAATAGCTTTTTAGTGATATCTTGTTTGTGAAAAGAAGGGTTCAGATGAGCAAGTTATGGCCAAAAATCCACATGTAGGTCAAAAAGCTGCATGCAAACACCTATCACAGAAAAAGAGAAGCAAAAGCTATGGAGGTTGGAATTCCCAGATCCATAGGTGAGACATTCATGATGAGCAAAAAAGAAATTGCTATTATCAAAAGTGAATCAAAAAATACAAAGAGATCAATCGTTATAAAAGGAGATCAAAACCCTAACAGGGTAAAACCTAGGTTGCATGATAATAGTTAATAAAAGAATTAATTATTATATGCCTAAAGTTTAGCTTAAGAAAACTAGAGATAATAAGTGAATTAATAATTAAATCAATATGATTTAATTAATAAGAAAATACTTTATTACTCTTAACATTAATAGTAGTACTCAAATGAAATAATTTACCTCTTTTCGCAAGTTGGCTGAGTTAAGTCAGTATATTTTTTTCATTAATGGAAACATTATGTGTAGGTATGAGCATTGAAGAGATGTGTTAAGTTTGATATATGTTGATGAAGAAAGTTGTCTAAGTATCATGCAAAAGAAAATACTGTACACAAAGCTAGTTTAGTTTGATGAGCTTCACTAGAAGTAGATAAAAGGCTACAATTTTGAGTGATGATATTATGGATAGTATAAATGATGTGATTAAGGTCTCTTAACTTAGTTTGATGATTGGTGTCAGTTTCAAAAAGAAATCCTATGAGAAGTTTGACATTGTAGAAATAAAGTACATGACATAGTATGATCAAATTGGTCAAGGAATTGATTCAACTTGTTAAATCAAGAACTTGAAAAGGCATTGATAACATCCTAGATGTCAACCCTCAGCTAGCGTAATGTAATATTTATTTTTGGTAATGTGTTTGTGGGGTGCAAGTATGGCTAGACCAAAATCACAATATAAAGGGAGCTCTTTTTGTTTAGGGAAGTGGCCAAATGTAATGTTATGCTATTATTATTGTATGCACACTTTATTTATGTTAGTTAGATGCTATTTTGATAGTTAGAGAAGGACAAGGGTTTAAATGCATGTTTGGATGCAAGGAACAACATATGACTGATCAAATATTTAGGATATTAGAAGTAGTTAATTTTGGTATTTCTCTATCTTAATTGTAAGGTTTTACATTCTTAAAAGAAAAATGATCTCACCTTTTTTAGTAAAACTTCTAATTGGGTTGAAGCTTCTAACAAGGTCCTAGTCCTCTAACAAGGACATATACACTATATGTATGTAATAGACTCCTAATAGAGTCAACACCTTTTGCGATACCCCTCATTTACTATCATTGTAAACTCCATTGTTAAAGTTATATTGGACTCTTCTATGGACATGTTAGCTCTTAATTGATATTTGAAATACCATACTTTTTTATGTAGGATAATTAATTATATCACATAACAATGATTACTTACTTGCAATGATGATGCTCTAATTTCTCTTAATCAATGACTACAACTACCTTCATAATGATATCATATGATGTGTCTTCAAATGATGTTTATCATATCTTCATGATGATGAGTTGCTTATGTTAGAATATGATGATATTTATAGCCATTCTTTATTGATTATTACTACCCCATACTCACATGTGTATGGTGTGTGTGTTTATTTTATATTTTTATTTGATGTACATGTTGGTGTTTTTTACATTACCAAGTAATAAGATACTTAATACCAAGATGGTGAAGATCAAAATAACCTAAAAATTAGCTACTTCCAATTATCAGCTAGATGGTCTTCAGATCTAGACCCAATTTCAACAAAATTATAAAGATTTTCTACTCTTTTGGATCTGTAAAACCAAGTTGGGTGCACTTGAGGGACAAAAAGATTCAAGTCTTGATACTATTTCCATATTTCACTCATCTAATGAAATTCTATTACAATACTCATCCCCTATAGCAAATTGGCCATAGTTCTTCTTAGATTTACAAGTAATTTTGGGTAACAACAGTTAACTAAAACAAAAAGATTAAATGCAAACAAGTATTGACAAGATATGATACTCTTCTTACATTTAAAGTAAAATTGATATTTATTTTTAACATTATGCTTGATCTCTATCTATAATCTCTTCACATGCAAACTAAAATAATTGATCAGTGCCTCATCCATTGGGATTCAGAGTTAGTCCAACTATTTTGATCTAATTGATTGCATTACAACCAATATCATCAACAATTCTCCCTAAAACTCATTCTTATGCATTGGAAATCCTGTCAAATTCACTAAAGCATTTACTTAATTCATTGAATTAAAAGCAATAGTGAACTGATACATAACCTATACTAGTTGCATTTAATTTCAAAAGGCTTTGCCCATACAACCTCAAAATAACTAGTCAATAACAATGGAGACAAGATTTAGAGAAAACTGATATGGCGAGAGTTCATCTTTGTATTAATTCTCTTTGAAAATTATGTAACATTGGAGTAGAACTCAAAACAACTCAAAACAAGACACCGTGATCCTAGAAAATTAATGTGTTCTCAGAATTGCAGAGAAAATACATCACAAAATTCGCATCAAGAAAATTGGATCAAAATAAAACTAGACAAACAAAAAGTTATACAATAGTTTAGACCCCCTCTCTACCCTTGAGATCTCACTTATATAATGTGAGATGCAACAAGATTTAGGCTTAGAGAGTATTGATAGTTTTCCTTAAGACAGAAAGATATTTACAAGGTTACTGTCATAAAAGACAAAAAATTGTGCAACATAATGTTTTTGATCATGAATATTCTCTTGTGGGACCACTTCTACTACACTTTTTTGTTGTTGAGGAGTTTCATGATTGGCTTTAATTTTGTTGTTGTTCCTTGAAAGATGTAACCAATGGACTTGCTTATGATGGACCCTTGGTTCTGATGTTTGCAGACTTACTTTAACTTGAGGCTCTCCATCCACATCATCATGCACTAAAAAAACAACAATTACATCTAATTCTCCTACTATCAAGTCATAAATTTAGACATTTGTGCTTGTTACTATAGGTTATTGTGTTTCTTTATCTTTTTCAACTTTTATCGATGTGCCAGTTACTTGCAAATCATTGTGCTCCATTTCATCATCATCGATTTCACCTAGTTCCAATTGCGTTGCATGTACAAAATCTACCATCCACTTCTCAAAAAGTGTTTCATCTGACCAATTAAAATTCAGAATATCATGTTGTTTCTTCATCACATAATCTCCCAATTTGCCTATTTCAATAAAATCTTCTCTTAAAGAATCATAATATAATTTCCCTTTTACAAGTTCTTTAGTTATATTTTCCCACCATGCATTTTCCTTCTCATTTATGACTCTATTCATCCTAAGACATAATAGGTCATCCAATTCCAAAGCCCACTCTTCTTTATTTTTTATTTTATCCTTTTTATCCAAGGCATGGGAGAAGAGTCTAGAATTTTTACTCTTATATTTTGCAAGATAATTAATGGTTCTCCTTTGTAATGTAGTTCTTTTATCATCAAACTCAAAGAAATCATTAGTCAATTAATAAGTCTTTTCTATATGCTCACAAGACAGAGTGATAACTAAAAAATACAGAAGAGTGACATCTTTGTCCCTTTTGTTCCATTTATTTACAATTCGCTTCAAAGCCTCCTCATTTTCCTTCAGCTCATTCCATATGTTTAGTACCTTTGTCAATTATTCATAGAATGTTGGCAAACCAATCTTATCAATAAAATACATAATTTCTTTTCTCAATCTATCCTCATATTGGATATCTAGTTCTACATGTAATGGCCATAGTTTTCTCTTTTCTTCTTAAAAATCCTTAGTGGTATAATATTGAGGCCACTGTGGTGTGTCTGGAATTTCAATAAGAGGAGTGGATTTAAAAGGGTCCATTGATGGACAAGGATAAGTGATTCTTGGCCTGCTAGACTATCCTTGGTGCCCCATCAACTTATTCTCAAGCTTTATCCTCTTTTGTACTTCTTTATTATAAACAACCAAAACTTTTTCATATTTTCCTTATAGTTATAATCTTTCCCTTTTCTTCCTCAGGATTGTGGCTTATTGGATACACTTTTCTAATTGTGTGTTGTCTTTGATGTTACTCAAATATCATATCAGTTGGTAGGCAGTATCTACCAAGCTTAGTTGACTAGTAAAGCAAATTTTTGAGTCTACTGAGCATTCCTAGAAATTACTCTACATATATAGTGTCTACCGAGCTCACTTGGGTGTCGAAGGAAAATGTGACAGAAAGTAGTGTTAACCAAGCTCCCATGGTTAACGAAGGAAAGTTAGTGTTCACTAAGTTCACTCGGTCTCTAAAGGATTTTGTAGGATTCCTATGTTAACCAAGCTTTTGTTGGTTAACATAGGAAATATTTTCATGATCAATGTTTACCGAGCAGGGGTGACCAATGAAGGATTTTGTTATTTTGGGAAATAAATTTTAATTGTTTGAAGTATTGATTCTAGCTAACAGAGGTAATAATTATTGGTAATTGTAACTTGTAATTGGACTGACTTGCTAATCTAAAAGGTATATATGAAAGGTCAAATTAAGAATTCTATTGTGTAATGAGTGAGTATGCAAGTGTATTGATTGTTTGAAGAGGAAAGTTTGAGTAAACTTTGAAGGATGGTTAGATATCCTTGAGTAGTAGCAAAGTTTTATTTGATTAGGATCAGAATGAGAGAGGATGAAAACATTTTCAAATATGCTGAAAGGATCAAAGTAAGTGTTAGTGCAATCAAATCCTCTAGAGGAGATATCAAGGAGGAAACAGTTGTAAGTAAAGTTCTTAGAAAATTGCTTTCCATTTATGTAATTAGAGTATCTACAATTCAAGAAAGAAGATGTGAATCAAATCATAAGATAAATTTAGATGCCATAGTAGGAAGGTTGATAGCCTTTGAGCTAGATAACTATGACAATTATGTTCTAGTTTCTAAGAATATTGAATCTACATTTGAGGCAAAGCTTTCACTTAAAGGAAAAGACAAGAAAGTAAAGGACTCCAAGTCAAAAAATGAAGAAGAATCAGAAAAAAATTCTAATAGTGATCTTGAAGTTGTTGAAGCTCTACTTGCAAGGAAATATTCTAGAGGCAGAGGAAAATACAAAGGTAAAGTTCCCCTAATCTATTTTTCATATGAAGAAATTGGTCATATTGTAGCTAGGTTTCCAAATAAGCAAAGCAAGGATGAGAAGAAAGGTCACAAGTAAAATGGCAAGAAAGATTTCAAATCATTCAAGGACAAAGGTAAGAAAACATGTCTTATGGCTAAGGACTCTAAGGATTCTAATCATAGTGAAGATGAAATTGTTTACATTGTTGTGAAAGATGAATTTGATAATGATGAAGAAGATAAGATGGCACTTATCTCTCATGTGAGAAAAAATGATACATGGATCATAGACAGTGGATGTTCACATCATATGATTGGTGACAAAACTAAGTTTGAACATTTCGAAGACTATGATGGTGGCAGTGTAAAGTTTGTAAACAATGAACCTTGTTGCATAAAAGGAAGAGGATGAATCTCATTAACCAAAGAACTTGTATGTGATAATGCCTATTGGGTTGAAGGACTAAAACATAATCTATTGAGTGTGGCACAACTAATCAATATTGGATTCAAGGTGGAATTCATGCATGGAAAGGCAAGACTGCTGGATGACAAAGGAAAGCTGATTAGATTAGGCAAAAAAACAAAAGGTAACTTGTTTCACCTTGATCTTGGTGAGTGCTCATATTTTATTGCTCAACTTGAAGAATGTTGGTTATGGCATAGAAGGTTATGTCATGTGAATTTTGATAACATGGTAAAGATAAGAAAATTTAGGAAAGTAAGAGGCATTCCTAGTTTGAAGAAACCTAATTTTGGTCTATGCAAGAATTGTTAGATTGGTAAAATGGGAAAGACTAACTTTAAAAGTAAAAACTATTAGTCTAAAGATATTTTGAAAATTGTGCATACTGAATTGTGTGGACTTATTAGAATTTAGAGCTATATTGGAGAAAAGTTCTTCATTCTTTTTGTTGATGACTACTCTAGAATGATGATTGTTATGTATCTGAGAGAGAAGTCAGAAGCATTTGAGAAATTCAAATGGTATTTGGCCAAAGTAGAAAAGGAAAAAGGGAAAAGAATGAAATGTTTGAGATCAAATAGAGGTGGTGAATTCATCTCCAATGAACTCAACAACTTTTGCATTGAAAGAGGAATCAAAAGATAGGTATCAACTCTTGGAACTCTCGACCAGAATGGAATAGCTAAAAGAGAGAACATATCTATCATGGATTGTGCAAGAACTCTAATGATTGAAAATAAAATTGCTATCAAATACTAGAAGGAAGCTATCAACAATGTAGTTCATACCTTAAATCAAGTATAGTTGAAGAAGGACTCATTCAAAACCCCCTATGAGTTATGGTATGGCTATAAACCCAACGTAAGTTACCTGTAAATGTTTTGAAGTAAATTTTATATCTTGAAAGAATCTAGAAAAGGAAAATTTGATGTGAAAGGTGATGAAGGTATATTTTTGGGATATTTTTGCAAGAGTAAGGCATATAGATGTTTGAATTTGTCTACTCACAAAATCATAAAAAGTGCACATGTGAAAGTTGATGAGTTTGCAGAAAGGACTGAAGAAGAAAGCAAAAAGAAACTAGAAGATTACAAGAGATTTGTTTTCATTGAACCTGATACATTTCTAGACACATCTATCAATGAGGAGACTTCTACTCTTGAGTTTTCCTTAGTCACCGAGTTACAAGAAGTTCAAATCGAGTCACAAGGATCTGAGTCACATTATAAAGCTATCAAGCCAATGCCTACTGAGTTTGAGTAGCTAGAACCTAAAGTTGAAGTTCAACAGGATGACAATGAAATTTATTCAAGAGGCAAGGAACCTACATTGGCCAAGTATGTAAGGAGGCATCATGCACCTGATCAGATTATTAGAGACAAATTAGAGGGTACTATGACAAGAAGTAAGCTAAAAGGTACTTGTTTACTTGCTGATTTTGAACCTAGAAATGTCAAAGATGAATTGGAAAATGAAAGTTGGATTGAGGCTATGAATGAAGAGATAAAGAAAATAAAGAAGAACAAAACATGGAATCTTGTACCTAGGCCTAAAGACAAAAATGTGATTGGAACAAAATGGGTATTCAAGAATAAGTTGAATGAAGATGGTAAGGTATCAAGAAACAAAGATAGATTGGTATGTAAAGGCTACTCTCAAGAAGAAGGAATAGATTATGGTATTCTTGATGAAGAAGTCTACATTGAGCAACCTAAAGGCTTTGTTGATCTAGAAAAAAAGGACATGGTCTGCAAATTATAGAAATCATTGTATGGTCTGAAACAAGCCCCTAGAGCATGGTATGAAATATTTCATAACTAATTTATTTAGATTGGATTCCAAAGAACTAATGATAATAGTAGCTTGTACATCAAGAAAGGACCAGATAACAAGATTGTTTTGGCAGAAGTATTTGTGGATGACACTTTGTTTATAGGGAATGATGATCTATGCAAAGAATTTTGAGAGAAAATGAACAAAGAATTTGAAATGTCTATGTTTGGTGAGATTAAGTTCTTTGTTGGTCTTTATATTCAAAAAAGTACGAATGGTATCTACATCACTCGGTCTAAGTATATCAAGGAGATACTCAAGAAGTTTTGTATAGAAGATTCAAAACTAGTTGAAACCCCCATGTGTACTAGACTAAAGCTTACCAAAGATGATGATTCAATATAGGTAGATTAGACCTTATATAGATCAATGATTGAAAAATTATAGTGTGTAGTTTATACAAGGCCTGATAATACTCTTGCAGTTGGTATAGTGGTAAGATTTTCAGAAAAGCCCAAAGAAAATCACATGATGGTAATCAAAAGGATCTTGAGATACTTGAAAGGGACTGAAGATTATGGCTTATGCTATAAATTTGGAGGAAATATGGACTTAGTGTTTATTGATGCTGATTGGGTAGGAAACATTGATGAAAAAAAGAGTACAAATTGTGGAGCATTCTTTCTTGGCAAAAGGTTGGTATCTTGGACAAGCAAAAAGAAAAATTGCACATCTCAATCTATAGCAGAAGCGGAGTATGTTGTAGTAGTAGTGAACTGTTCTAATATTGTTTGGTTTAAATAGTTATTGGAAGGCATGAAGGTTGAGATCAAAGAACTAGTTGTTATGTTTTGTGATAATACAAGTGCAATTAATATATTAAGGAATCCAGTGATGCATTCCAAAACCAAGCACATTGCAATAAAATACCACTTTGTCAGAGAATTGGTGCAAGATAAAGAGATCATATTGGAATATGTCCATACAAAAGCATAGATTATGGACATATTCACCAAGCCATTAGCTAAGGATGCATTCTTGTATCTAAGAGGTAAGTTAGGGATCATTCCCCTATCTAAAGCTCACTAAAATAAAGTTTTAGTGATGCATCAATAGGAACCAAGTTGAAGATCTATCAATTGATGCAACATAATCAAAGGAACATTGCATATGAATCATTACTCAAGGTACATTGATACTCATTTGGTATGTGTTGTCTTTGGCATTTGTTGTCAAAGAGGGAGAGTTTGCTGTCATATCTTTCTGAAATTTGTTTAAGGAAGAGTTTGTTGTTTGAAAGAGAAGCTATGTAATTCCTTCGCAAAGGGAGATTACTGTATTAGAGAAGTTTGTGGCATAAAATCTAAGAGGGAGAAATTTTTTATCAGAGAAAGTCTTGTTTTTAAATTTCATTGTGCTATGACATGTTGCATTGCCATAAATGCCAAAAAGGGATATTTTTGGATACAATTGTCTAATTGTGTGTTGTCTTTGATGTTACACAAATGTCATATTAGTTGGCAATCAGTATCTATCGAGTTTAGTTTCTTAGCAAAGAAAATTTCCAAGTCTACTGAGAATTCTTAAAAGTTACTCTGCATAGATAATGTCTACTGAACTCACTTGGGTGTCAAAGAATATGATAGAAAGTAGTGTTAATTGAGCTCCCATGATTAATGAAGGAAATTTAGTGTTTACTAAGTTCACTAGGTCTCCAAAGGATTTTGCAGGTTCACTATGGTAACTGAGCTTTTGTTGGTTAACACAAAAAATCTTTTCAAGATCAGTGTTTACTGACCAAGGTTAGCCAATGAAGGATTTTGTTATTTTGGGAAATAAAGTTTAATTGTTTGAAGTATTGATTCTAGCTAACTAAGGTAACACTTATTGGTAATTATAACTTGTAATTGGGCCAACTTGCTAATCTAAAAGGTATATATGAAAGGTCAAGTTGAAAATTCTATTGTGTAATGAGTCAGTATGCCAGTGTATTGATTGTTTGAAGAGGAAAGTGTGAGCGAACTTTGAAGGATGGTCAAATATCCCTGATGAGTAGTAAAGTTTTATTTGATCAAGAAGGATCTAGTGAAGTAGAACAAAGATCTATAATTAGCAATTTAGTTGCATCTCATTCAGGTCATTTCATTGTTACTTTCTTACCATTGTAGCAGTGATTCCAAAATCTCTTAGCAGAGTTGGCTTAAAAGCCATTTTAAAATCCTCTAACAAGGTGACAATTCCATTGAATTGTTTAAAGACCTCTTGCAAGGCCACTCCTAACAAGGTGATTAAATCCTCTAACAAGGTCATACCTAACAATATGTTTTCTAACCTTTAACTAGGTTGGCTCCTAACAGGGCTCACTTTAGAAGAGTGAAAATCAGTAGCTAGTTACTTGGTGGTTTTTCCCATATTGGGTCTCCATGTTAAATCTAGTGTCTCATGTGCTCATTTTATTTCTTTTATGCTTCCATGTTAATCATTGTGAATGTTTAAGATTTGTTAAAGTTAACATACACTACATCTATAGAGTTACAACATTTTCTATATGTTTACTGAGTGACAACAGTAACTAGCTTTATCAGACATCTAAGGGATCTATAGATTTTTTTTTGTGGTAACTGATTCACAACCCCCCCCCCCCCCCCCCCACCTTAGTTACTCCATCTATATTTTCAATAGTGGCTAGGGTGAGGTTTGCTACTCTAACATTTATCTTTGCAGCCTCTTCACTTGGAGTATCCTCCTCCCTTTTTACAATCAAATTTCCTATCAAATCAGTATCATCAGGCTAAGAGGAGCTAGCTCTGGATCCTTTTCTCATAGACCAAATAACTAATGCAACATCATCTTCACTGAATTTGGCACCGTTTAGCTCCTTTTTCACCTTTTTATTTGCATTCAACTTTTTAGTAACAGAGTTAAAAATCATTGCATCTGCAATGTCCCAATTTGGCTGAAGCAAGACCCCGAATGATTTTATCAATTTTTTTCCCTCTTTAGGGGTCAAGTTCTTAAACTCTTGCATCATTTCCTCTTTTATTTGATCCTATAGAGTTACCTCTTCCATCTCAAGATGCTCTACTTTCATCTTGTTAAACCTTTCCTCAAATAGTCCAATATTTGTCCTCCATGCAAACTAGTAGAAAGCCCTAGACTTGGCAAAGTTATTATCAAAAGTAAATTCATGACTTGCTTGTTCCATAATAGGGTCCAACTCCCTTCCTCTATAATCAGAAACAATTAACTCAAGGCTTGGCATGGGAGGTTTTGAGGGCTCCCCTCTTCTAATTTTGTAGCAGTAATAAAGGCTCCTCCTTGGCATCCAAATTATTCCATTTGATCCTTAGTGAGTTGTTCATCTCCTATATACAGTAGGGACTGAGTGGGTGAGTACTCTTCTATTTGGGGCATCTGTTGCTCTTCTATCTTCTACCTCTTGCACATTGGCTCATCAAGCCTGTCTTCCAAAACAATATTGGTAGATCCAATTATCTATGTATGTTTTTCAATTGCAGACCTGTTATTTTGAATGATATTATAATCAAGTCTCCTCTCAATAACTAGCTACCTTGATCCTACTATAGGGGTGAATGATAATCTGTTTATGACCTCTTAGGCCTTATCAGGATAAGAATTAATAAAGAATAATTTATTTTCATTCATTTACTTCATGATCTCTAGGAAAGTGATAATCAATTTATTTATTTTATCTGCCTCTGTCTTGGCATCTTTCAAAGGCTTATAATCGTTATCAAAATAATTAATAAATTCTAAAACCCTTCAGTAAAATATTCATTTCTCCTATTTAATCTCTTGTTCTTGGAGAGAAAATTCATTTCTAATTATGTCTTCAAGGAAGTAGGGTTGATGCTTCTTGGTACTACTCTTGGTCCTCTATCTAAAAATATCAAAAAATCCTTAGCTATCATTAAAATAATCATGAGAAACAACCATCTTGTATTGATCTAAAAATTTATACAAAAAAAACCAACCACCCTTGGTGATAATGAACTAGTGAGCCACTATGCAAGATGGGAAAATTGAGCCCCTAGACCAACGCATCAATTGTGCTTCCTATAATCCACCTATCTGCCATAGCATTTTAGCTATTCCGGCCTTCAAAGGTACTTGGTAAGGAAGTACATTGGGAGTGCCTTGGAATCCATACATTCTAAAAACTATAGACTTAAAGTATGGTATGATATCTACCCAATTATGGGAAACCTTTAAACTAGTAGGGTTATCCATAAGCTTGATGAAATCCATCAATGCCTTAGGTATTTTGGGATTGTCCCTTAATATGAGACTCCTTAACCTAGATGTGAAGTATCTATCAAATCTCACAAAGCTAGCCTTTTCTGCATCCCAAGTCATATGTGCACTCCATAACTGGATTGACAAAGATTCTCCCTCATATTCTCTATTTAATTCCATTTCTTTTTCGAAGTAAGTAATGCCTTTAAACAAGAACATATGCATTAACAATGAATAATGGTCAAATATTTTTTCAACTTTTCTCTTTGCAATTCCAATCAGGCCTGTGTGAATTTTGTCTACTAAATAGAATGCAAAATCAAAAATTATATCCTCACGAAAAGAAGAGATCCATGTCATTATATACATGAAATTTATTGGCATATAATCTTGTTCATCCTCACCAAAAACTCTACATAAATTCATGTAAATATTAATGGCCCTAGTATTGAAAAATTGCTTCTTAAAAGGCTCTTTAGTTGATGCTATGACAAAGGTCAAATTGCCAATTGTAGCCAAGTGTCCTCTCAATGCACCTTATCTGACTTGATCCTTTCAAGACAAGTATTCCTTTTCCAATCCCTAAAAGTTAATGATCTCATGGTAATCTATGATTGGCTCCAACAAAAAAACCTCCTGAATCTTTTCTAGAGTGATTTTTATTAGAAACACCCCATCTACTCTCCTTACCATCCTAGCTACGGGGTCATAATTTAGGGCTATAGCTATGAGAAGGTTTGAATCCATGAAAAATCTAGGGACTACTAGTTTATCTAAATCAAAGTTCCAAATATTCCCATGGGGGGCAGATAATTTCCTCTCTGAGAACCATTTCTTAAACAACTGGAGCCCTATTTTGGATGTTATGGCATCCCTAGTCCAATTTCCCTTATTTTAAAAACCATCTGCAATTTGGAGCCTAGGGTTTATAGGGACTATCTTCTATATTTCTACTGGCATATTCTACTTTCCCTGAGAAACCCTTTTTTGGAGGTATGTTTGATAATAACATAAAAAAACTAGAATTTTTTGAATGATATATGGATTGAGATACTTACTTGACTCTTTTGTTTCTTTCTCAAAATTGTTCAGTGAATCACTAATACAGAAAGTTCTTCACAATTCAACTTGGTAGGAAATAGCTCTTCAACAAGTTCTAGCTCTTAGAAAATTAGAAATATGTTTGCATAAAGAAAATATTTGAGTTTTGCACTATATCCTTTGTTTTACATCACATGGGGAGGTTTAATTCTCATAAATGGATCCTAGAGAAACAGAGTGGCACTACCTTTCAATTTTGAAAATAAGCCATCAATTTTTGGAAAATCAAACAATTAAGAAATAAAACCTTTTATGACTTAGCTTCAACCCTCCAAGTTAGCGGTGAATCCAATTGAAATCTTCTACATAAGCCTCTTCTTTCATTGTTGGCAACTTACATTAGACCCACTTGTGCCTCTAAACATGTGTCACTCTCTCGCTATCTTTCCAAAGGTAAAAATTGAGCAACTCCTATTGGTGACATAGCAACCATCATTAATGATCCTAGCATCAGACGATAGAACTTTTATGATGATTTCATTATAAATAGAGTGGGCCTACATTATTTCCTCTCATTCTCTATATTGCTAAGAGTAAAATCCTTGCGATTTCCCATGGTGACAAAGTGACCATCGTTAGTCATGGGAAGATCTAACGGTGTGGGCCATTCGCTTTAAAACCTTGTTTTTTCATTGACTAGGTCTTGCGGGCTTGGTTGTTATGTCGCTAGTAATAAGTAATATGTGATTTCTCATGGTGATAAAGCAACAACCCTTGATCTTGAGAAGATCAAGGGTTATCGTTACTTGATCAATTTTGCAAATAAAAACATGAACCCATAGAAAATTAAAAACGAAAATTTGGTTAAGGAATTATTTTAGAGACTTAGGAAACATTAGACAATGAAACAAAATTTTTAAAGGGTTCTCGGGAAGTAATAATAAAAAAAATGTATTTTAAAAGATTTTTCCCATGCACTCCTTTTTTTGAAAGGGCACTCTATGGAAATGTAAACCAAAGGCTTTCTAGGGTAGAACTTAATGAAATAGAAATTAGGGTTCTTCTAGGGTTAATAAAATTTAAAAACACAAAACCCTAATTCTCACAAAAGGAACCTAGAACATTTACTTAGAGATATATTTAGATAAACCTAAAGTGAAAACAAGACCAATAGTACTTGATTGGCTGAGGGAGGGAGACATAGTCACTTGTGAGTTGTGATCTACATGATGTACCACTCTTTGTCATTTCTTGTTTAGCTTATATATATATATGTATATATATATACATATATACATATATGTATATATACATATATATGTATACATATATATGTATATATGTATATATATATATATACATATATACATATATATATATACATGTATATGTATATATACATATATATGTATACATGTATACATTTATACATATATATGTATATATGTATACATGTATACATATATATGTATATATGTATACATGTATACATATATATGTATATATGTATATATGTATATATATATATATATGAATGTTTTCTTTTTATATAGGTTGTGGGTACCAAGCATCGACTTCCCTAAATTCTCAAGATGAGCATGCCCTATCACAATAAATCAATGGTAAGAATGAGGAGATAATGTTTAGGTACAATCCCAACCAATGACTAATTACTTATCATGAGAAGGGGGATGACTACAATTACTTAGAACTGATAAGGAAGATGTGGAACAATTGGAAGCATTAATAGCTAGAAGATTTCACAGAGGCAAAGAAAAATTCAAGGGTAAGCTGCCTATCATTTGTTTCAATTGCAATGAAGTAGGACATAATGCTGCAAGGTGTACATAGAAAAAGGAATACAAGGAAGGTAGAAAGTACAACAATAGAAGAGAAGATGATAAGAGAGATTACAAAGACAAAGGCAAGAAGTGTTGTAGTGCTGAAGAGGAGTCCGATGATAATGATGATGAAGTTGTTTATGAAGGACCAATCTGATGAAGATCCTACAACACTGGTAACATGTGTGAACAAGAATGATAGATGGATCATAGATAGTGGGTGCTCACACCACATGACTAGAGACAAAAGTAAGTTTGTTAACTTTACTCAGTATGATGGAAATAGTGTTAGATTTGGAAATGATGCTCCATGTCAAATCAAAGGAAAAGGCTCCATTAAGCTTACAAAGAAAATTTCATGTGATAATGCATACTATGTTGAAGGACTAAACTAAAATTTTCTGAGTGTCTCATAGTTAAGCAATGTAGGGTGCAAAGTGGAATTTGGAAACAAAACTGCAAAAATCTCTGATACTGATGGTAAATTGATAGGAAAACGAGATCAAACAAGACGTAATCTATTTTATCTTGATATGGAAAATGCTTCTTGTTTTGTTACAAAATTTGATGATGTGTGGTTATGGCATAGAAGGCTATGTCATGTCAATTTTGACAATCTAGTCAATATAATCAAAATGAAGAAAGTTAGAGTTTTACCTAAACTGAAGAAGCCTGACAACATCATGTGCAAACAATGTCAGCTAGGAAAGATGTCTAAGTCAACTTTCAACAGTAAAAACTATACATCTAAAGAAGTACTTGAGTTAGTCCATACTAATTTATGTGGTCCAATAGAAGTGCAAAGCTACAAAGGAGATAAATATATAATGTTGTTTGTTGATGACTATTCCAGGATGATGACTGTTATGTTCTTAAAGAAAAAATCTAATTCTTTTCAAATGTTTAAGTGGTATGTGGATAGAGTTGAAAAGGAAATAAGAAAGAGTTTGAAATGCCTGAGATTAGAAAGAGGTGGAGAATTCACATCAAATGAATTTGAGATATTTTGCAATGATAAAGGAATCAAAAGACAAACATTAGCTCCTAGAACTCCCTCACAAAATGGAATTGTTGAGAGAAGAAATAGATCTGTGATTAATTGTGCTAGAACATTGATGATGGAAAATATTGTTGCTCTGAAATATTGGAGAGAAGCTATAAGTATAGTTGTTCACATATTGAACTGAGTACAAGTCAAGAAAGGCACAAATACAACACCTTTTGAATTATGGTATGGTCACTCAACCAATATAAAGCATTTCAAAGTATTTGGTTGCAAATGCTTTATCCTTAAAGATATTAGAAATGGAAAATTTGATGCAAAAAGTGATGAAGGCATATTCTTTGGTTACTCTACTAGAAGTAAAGCATATAAGTGTTTAAATACTAACACTAAGAAAATTGTGGAAAGTGCAAATGTAAACTTTGATGAGTATACAAAAGTCCAAGTTGAAGAACCAAAGAGAATGGATGAATATAGAACCTTTGTGTATTCTTATGAAGGAATTCCTATTGACGAGGATGCTATCAATCAAATTGGGATTCAATAGCAATTTTCAATTTCAGTCAAGTCACAACCAGTGATTGCCAAGTTACAAAATGAAGAAAATGCTCATTATGACTCTGAAATCAATACACATGAAAGAGATGTAGAACTATCTGACAGCGATGTGCATAATGACCCTGAATCTGAAAAATCAAACATGAAACCAAGGATAGAACCAAGATTATCCAAATATGTGAAGAGACATCACCCTGTTGAACAGATAATTGGTGACAAAGATGCAAGACCAATGACAAGGAATAGACTGAGAAATGAATCATGTCTGTTAAGAAAATTTGAACCTACGATAGTGCATGATGCATTACAAGATGGTGACTAGTATAAAGCTATGGAAGAAGAGATTGATCAAATAAAGAAGAACAAAACTTGGAGTTTAGTTCCTAGACCAACTGACAAGAATGTGATTGGCACCAAGTGGGTATTTAGAGACAAGCTAGATGAGAATGGTGATATTACTAGAAACAAAGCTAGACTAGTATGTAAGGGTTATGCTCAAGAAGAAGGATTAGACTATTGGGAAACATTTGCCCCTATTGCTAGAATGGAAGGAGTAAGAACTTTCCTTGCATATGCTGCATATAAAGGGTTTAAAAGTCTATTAGATGGATGTAAAATCTACTTTTTTGAATGGTATATTGAAAGAGGAAGTATATATTGAACAACCAGAGGGATTTGGTAATGAGAACAACATGATTATGGTTTGTAAACTACATAAAGCACTCTATGGTTTGAAATAAGCACCTAGAGCATCGTATGAAAGACTTCACAAATATCTTGTCAAGATAGGATTTGAGAAAATAGTTGACAACAACAATCTATATATCAAGGAAGAGAAAGGTAAAGATGTTTTGATATCTAAGATCTTTGTTGGTGATATAATATTTGGAGGAAAAGATGCTCTATGCAAAGATTTCATTGATCAGATGAAACATGAATTTGAGATGTCAATGTTTGGAGAGATCAAATTTTTTGTTGGATTGCAAGTACATCAATTAAAACATGGTATATTTGTAACCCAATCAAAATATATCAAGGATATACTCAAAAAATTTGGTTTAGATGAATCAAAACCAGTAAGTACACCAATGGCAATAGGACAAAAGTTATCTAAGAATGATGATTCAGCTGAAGTAAATTAGAAAATGTACAGATCCATGATTGGAAAGCTACAATATGTTGTACACAGTAGACTAGATATTGCTTTATCTGTTGTAATAGTGGCAAGATTTTCTACAAACCCAAGAGAGAATCATCTTATGGCTATCAAGAGAATAATGAGGTATCTAAAAGGTACATAAGATTTTGGTTTGTACTACAAGAGGACTGAAAATTTTGATTTAAAGGCCTACACTAATGCAGATTGGGGAGGTAACATAAATGATAGAAAAAGCACCAGTGGAGGAGCAGTTTTTTTAAGAAAAAGATTAGTCACTTGGACTAGTAAAAAGCAAAGTTGTACATCACAGTCCACAGCAGAAGCTGAGTATGTTGCTGCTACTATAAATTGTACCAATATTGTGTGGATCAAGCATCTATTGAAAGGAATGAAGGAAGAAATAACTAAACCTGTGATACTTTATTATGATAACACAAGTGCTATCAACATATCAAAGAACCCTGTGATGCATGACAAAACAAAACATATTGCAATCAAGTATCACTATGTAAGAGAATTGGTGGAAGACAAGCAAGTGAATATGGAATATATCAATACAAAAGAAAAAATTTCTGAAATCTTTACAAAACCATTACCTAAAGATGCATTTGAATATCTTAGAGGTAAGTTAGGGGTGACACCCCTAACTAAGGCTGCTTAAGTAATAGCAAGACTACCTTGCATCAAATGAGCTAATTGTTTAGATGATATAAGTTGATGCAGAGGGTACTTACTTTAGGTTTAGCCTAAAGTAATCAAAGTACTAACATTCCAAACAAGTCACAAGCAAGATGGTAGAGGGAGATATTGGAAGTTCTAGTAAATGCTATAGTTGCATGATAAGATGCTGAAATAATGTGTCTTTAACATTGTTGTCAAAGAGGGAGAAATAGCAAAAACTAATCAAAGAAAAGAAAGAGGGAGAAAGTAGAAAAAGGAATAAATAGCTACAATTGGTCAAATCCCTGAAATAGAGGAAAAGCAGAAACTAATCAGATCATGAAGCGAAAAGGATAGGAGATATGAAAGGGAGGAGCAAAAGCAAGAAATCAAGATGAAAGATCTTCGAAGGAGCAGCTTAGGAGATTCAGTAAAAACATAGATTAGAAGGAATATGATCAGAGGGAGATACAAAAGTCACCAATTTTTCTTTTTTGTATTTGACTTATTGTTTTAGCACAGTTAGAATTTTTTTAAGTTGGTTGGTCAGTCAGTTTTGGTTTGGTTGATCAGTTTGGTTTGCCATCAATGCCAAAGAGGGAGATTGTTGTAATCTGATTGAAATAGATCATTGTATGAAATATATTGTTGCTACAAAATGTGTTCAATCATTATTTTGTCACTAATGTCAAACTTGCTATTATCTGGAACAGAAATTGCTTATAAGATCCAAGCACTATCACTTAGTTGATTGATGAAGAATCAATAAGATGTAACAAAAAGCACCTAAGGAAAAGGTTGAGTTATGGTTTTGTAATGAAGTGCAAAGATTAGTTAAGACAATGATAAAGTGGTGTATTGACAATATACTTGAATATGAAGAGGTTGGCTACACTTAGAAATTGTAGTAGAAGAAGTCATAATATAACTGTGTGCAAAGCTTGATTAAATTCATCAGAGGGAGCTGAGCAAGCTAGTTCAAGCAGATCAAATTTTCAATAGTGTTGAGTGAAGATCAAGTGCCAAGTAAAGATCAAGTGCCGAGTAAAGATCAAGTGCCGAGTGAAGATCTAGTGCCGAGTTATGCTCATGTGCCAAGCATCAGAAAGTCAATAAGTGCTAAGTTGTTGCATTATTTGAAAAGTCAAAGATTCGTTAGATCTGAGCCAACATGGTTGATATCTAGAATTTTGTGAACTAGATAGAAGATAAGAATGATGAGTTGGTGGCACAGATCTCTATGTAAAAATGTTTTGAGCGAATACAACTAGATTCTAGATGAAGTTTCTAGATAAAAACAAGATATGGGACAGATGCATTGTATCCTACCTAATCTATTGAAACCCTAACGTTGGAGAGGGAGAATCAAGTGAGAAAATTATTCTAGATTTCTATTTAAGGAGTCATAAGGTCATGAAGAAAAGTTGTTGGTCAAGTATGAAAGCATGAAGTGCTGAAGAAGGTGTTAAGGAGGAAGAGAGCATAGAAAATCTATTTTGATAGCTGACCATAGAGATGATTGCATTGGTATGACGAGAAAGAAGAATCAAGGAGAAAAAAATTGAGAGGAAGACAAGCTATCAGAGCAGCAGTGATTGAAGCCAAGCAAAGGATTGAACTAAAGTATGATCTAAAATCTGCAAGATCTGTTGTGAGTTGTATTAGATCAAAAGCCCTTATTGTTACTCTCTAGCAATTGTAACAATTAGTATAAATCCTATGGACTTAGGTTGGTTTAATAGCCATGTTGTAAATCCCTTAACAAGGTGACATTCCAAGTGAATGTTCCAAAGTCCTTTGACCTGGCCCATTACTAATAGTATGGTGAAATCCTCTAACAAGGTCACATTTAACAGTGTGTTGTAAGCCTTTAATAGGGCATCACTTTAGAAGAGTGAAAATTGAGTAGCATGTTACTAGTGGTTTTTCCCAAATTGGGTTTCCACGTAAATCACTGTGTCATATGTTGATCTTGCATGTTTTATTCCTACATGTTGACTTGTTGTAACTTGCTAAGATGGTTGTTTTAAGCTTTGATGCATGAATAGTTTAATGGGCTCACTATAATTGTTGAAAAAGCATTATTAGGGCATTTAGACCTTGAATAACTGATTCACCCCCCGCCCCCACCCCCGCCCCCCCTCTCAGCTATTCTAAAACATTTCCAACAATTATGATTCTAGAAATGTCATGCAAAATAAATAAAGTGGAGAAAAGGAAGAAAATAATATTTAAAATTAAAAGTGCTTTGAGTGTGCATGAAAAGATTTATTAAATTAAATTTTAATTAAAAGTAAGTGATTTTTTTATTAAATTAGTAATTAGGAAACCATATTAGGGTTAGGGCTTGTCATTATAGGTTATTTGGTCATTTTAGAGATATATGGGTTTTGGGAGAGAAATTGGTTAAATTATGTTATTTAATATTTAATTAAACGTAAGTAACCTTTTAATTAAAATAATAATTAGGAAATCCTATCTAGGGCTAGGGCTCTTTATTATAGAATTTTTGGTCATTTTAGAGATAAACATGTTTTGGGAGAGAAAATGGATGCAGAGTTAGAATTAGCATGTTTACACAAAGGTTTATGGTGATTTAACATTGAAGTTAAGGAGTAAATTCAAAGCTTAGGAGTATTTTAGATCGCATTTTTTGGGCTTGTGTTATCTTGGAAAATTTGCTAGAAGATTTGAGAACTTTGTGAATCTTTCCTTTAAAAATATTGTCTTCTTCATGTCTGTTAGGTTTATTTGTGGTGATTGTTAAAATTTATGAATAGTTTTTATTTGTGAAATTTACAAAAGAAATTACTTTTGGGTTACATTATTTTGACAAATTAGAAGAAAATTTACTATTCTTGTGTAGAAAATTCTCATAAAACTTAAATTTAGAAACCCTTGCTTCAAAATTAGGAAAACTATGTTCATGAAACCTATTAAAGTTGTAGGTTTTTCTTGAAAAAATGTACATACAAACTAGTTAGAAAATATGAATATTTATCCAATTTAAAGTTTGATTAGTGTCTTTGTAGATAATTTATAAAATTAAAATAAATTGAAAATCAAACATAAACTAAACATTACCATTCAAATTAGAAGTTAAATCTAATATCTAAAAAAATGAGAAAAATTATTTGTCAAAATATATTTACATACTTAATAAATAAAATAGAATATATTATTATGAAGATAATTATGTTTTGAAATATATGTATAAAGATATAAATACAAATAAATGTAGTTATGCATGTAAAGGAATAAATTCAAATGAATACATTTAAGCATGTTTGAAAATTGATATAATAATCATGCATGCTTAAAAGTAAACATGCATGTGAAAATAATGCATGCAACTTTATTTGAATTATATATATATATATTTGGAATTATTTAAAAAATAAATTAGTTATTAATTTTGGATTTAAAAAAAACAAAAAATATATTATTATTTATTTATTGTAGAAAATTAAATAAATTATTCAATTAATATTTTATTTTATTTTTTATAAGTAAGAGGCCAAGGGCATATATAGATCCAAAATATGTACAACACAACTCTTTAGGCACTGAAAAGACAGAGTTGGGTGACAGTACTTTAGTAATAGCATTTTGTACATGAGTATTAATATCACAAGTATTAAATTGCCATGTAAACCATGTGAAAAGTTTTGTGGTTCCTGAAAATTACTGAAGAACCTCATAGACAAGCCACTTCATTTGTTTGTTAGCGGTTAGAAATATGAATAACAGATCTCAATTGTTCATTAATTAAATCTAATATACTAACTTATCAAGATATCCACACCTCAATTGTTCATTAATTAAAGCTAATATACTTACTTATCAGGATATCCACACCAAGATGGAAAATGACAAACAAAACATAATGTAAAATAAAGGAAACAAAACTAAACCTTATGCAAAGGAAGTCAATATTTCTTCAAAATTATTTTCCTAAGAACTATCATACATTCATCCAAAGATATCTTTCCATGTGAGTTGTGACTAGAATCTAGCATTACAAAATAAGATCTTGAGATACTCCATAGGAAGTTGAAACAAAGGGGATGGGAGAGGAGACCATATAGTTAATCTTTTAGTATGTGAGGAGGAGAAGGGGGATTCTTGGTTTTAGATAAATCTTCTTATTCATGCAACAAGAGTTCCAAGCATTCCATACTGACTTCATTATCATTCTCCCAAGCTCCAATTTGATATTTAGCAAAATATTGTTCCATCTTATTGATAACTCTAGTTCTCTTAACATGTAGAAAATAGAGAAGAAAACATGCATTCCTTTTCAAAATAGGAAATCACTCAATCAACTTTGTTGGATCACAAAAGGTAATTATGGGGAAAAGAGGGACTAGTCATCTTCCATGTAAGGGCATATCATAATGTCATGGTCAACACATCAAAAGATCTTCTCTTAGGTTAGCTATAACTTTTCCTAGATTACCCAAGTATTTAGGCTTGAAGAGACACCTCACTAAAGTTTTCATGGTCCCCTTATCCAAATCCACTAGGCTAGCCATGGCTATGAACATGGTTAGGGTATCACTAGGAACTCAATACCAATTGGAATTAATATTGAATTCATTCCCCAACATTTTAAACAAAACCCTTACAACTAGAAAATGTGTATTAAGGAGGACTTCTTTGAGACAAGTACCGATAATTGGTATATCAAAGGCAATTTGATCTAGGGAGCCTTTAAGTTTGATGATGGTATCCATCTTAGAAGTTTACCTTACAATCCTACCTAGTACATTTTTTAAGGTTCCTTACTGACACTCTAGACTGTACAAGACTATACCTCTTACCCAAAGCCCTTGGTATCGCTAGCATGCTAAAGAAGGGGGAATCCCTATGGTTGGGGACCTCTCTCATGGAAAAAAACCTAGGTTAAAACTTTTGCACTACTTTAGGGTTTTATATTTAAGAATAAGCCTTATAATTTCAAGATATGAAATATTCCAAGTGGTGTTAAGGATAGAAGAGGCAAGCCACATATCCTTACCATCTTCTTATGCTTAAAATTTAAAGATTCATCAAACATAGTAATGAATAGATACTAAATAAAATATCAAATTATTCATAGAGATCTAAAGAGGAGAATACTAATTACATAAAGAAGAAAATTTGGCTGAAGGAGAAGAAAGAAACTATAAATGAAGCCCATAGCAATAATAGAATAACAATTAAAGGAAAAAAAAATATTGTATCTAATATAAGATTACTAAAAAAATGATAATGACAAAAAACTATTAGTCCTGATACAACCATGCAAGAAAACTTCATGATCATACTGAGCAAAAGTATTATCAAATTACTCAAATCATTAAACAAAGAAACTCATACCCAAAAGCTAAACATTTTGTGACTAATTTCAAATCTAATAAGAGTGAAATATATATATATATATATATATATATATATATATATATATATAATTCAAGAGTATTATTTCTTTATATTGTTCAAATGTGTTACTATCCCATAATCAAAATTTAACAGAACATAGCCTACCCCTGTCTAATATAAAATTTCCAAAAAAGCACCTAACCCCATTCCAAGCTATCGCTGGACCTTTTCCTTTATCTACCTTTCTTGCTCATTTGACCATTGATGTACCTTCTCTAGAATTTTAACTTTTAGCTTACTTGGAGATTGTAGACACCTAAATTTGATTACACTGCTTTGGTAATCTAATTTAGCCATCTCTAAATGCATCATTAATTAAATTCTTATTTAATTAATCCTTTGCCATCCCTAGTTGATTAATTTAATTAATCATCTATAGTCCTAATTGATAAATCAAATAATCTATTATTTATCAATTAAATCCTTTTCTCCTATCTAATTCCAAAAATCCCCATTTATTAAATAAATCTATTTGATAAATGAAATCCTCAAATTCAAAAACCCCTAACCTATCTCTAATCCTCCATTTAGCCTAATCCACCCCATCCACCCATACTAACCAAGCTTAGCCACTAACTCACCCACCCTCATTAATGCCATCCACTTGCACATCTCTAACATCCCTAAGCTAATCCTAAACCCAAGCCTAATCCACCCCCTAATGTTGTCACATTCCTTAAACAAGTTTAAGACTTTCCTAATCCAAACCAAAGTCTCCCCTCAAAAATCCCAACCACTAAGTCATGAGTGCTCTTACAAAACATAAAAGACTCTTACAAGCCCACTCATGACTCTTACACCCATCTTCCACACTCTTCCCTCTTCCACACTCATTCCTCTTACATCCCTCTTACATACTCAACCCCACTCATCAAGCCTTTAACCAATCCTTTACCCTACCCTCTCACACTCATCCTCCTTGTGACAAGTGTCACCTTCCCATTGGTGCTAAACAAGCACAATCCATGTGCTCCCCTTTGAGTGCATCTTAGCCCTCCTTAAGCCTTCATCCATCCTTGCATCTAAGCCCTCCATCCCTCTACCCCTTAGCCTATAAATTGAATCCCATCCCAAGCCATTTCATCAACAATCTTTGAGCTAAAGTTGCCATGCCGTTTTGAGAGCCAAAAGCCATACCCATACCCTTATAATGCCAAATTGAGAGCTCACAAAGCTACCAATTTGCCATTACCCATCTCCATTGAAGCAGCTTTTGAGCATCTTGAGCATACATCCACAGCAAAAGGACACATCTACAGAATCAAGAAAGCATGGAGTGTTTTCTCTTGTGAGGTTTGCACTTCTTGTTTGCTTTCTTTGTCTAAGCATATATGTGAATTTAGTTTTTGGTTTGTGAATGTTTGCCTTATTTGTTAATGTTCTTTGCATACTAATTCTTGTTCTACATTTTGGCACGCCCGGTGGGACCCCACTATGGGTCATTTAATCATCTATTTTCATCTATATGTCATTTTTTTTTTAACCATCTAATGTTTGTTGTTGTTTGAGTGTGTTGTGAGGGTGTTTTGCTTGTTTTTGCAGGTTAAAGAATGCACTTAGGAAGAAGAAATACCATCTAAAAAAAAAATCACGTTTTTCAACTTTTTTTGCACAGTTTTGGTGTCTGCAACCTGTTCTGTCTGCGAAAATTCGTGTTTGCGCAAATCGACATCTGCGAAAATTTGCGCTTGCGCAAATCGACATCTGTGAAAATCCGCGTCTGCGCAAATCGACGTCTGCAAAAATTTGCGTCTGCGCAAATCGGCGTCTCTGCTTGTCACCTATTTTCTGTGTCGCAAATCTGTTCTGTCGTCTCCGAATACTAGCATCTCTATATTTTTGCGTCTTCGTATTTTGGCGTCTCCGCTTGATAGACTGTCGTCTCTGTCTGCTTATGTTGCATTTTTGTTTTAAAATCTTTATTTTACGCGTAGAAAAAATAGCAAAAAAAGTTTTAAAAAAATTTCCCATAGTTAAGCTCTCATTTTTGAAGATTTTGGCTAACTAACTAAATTTCTTTTTTTTGTCTCATTGCAGGTTGGAGCACATATGGAACCACTAACCATGTTTCTTGCAGGTTTTCATGTTGCTAAAAAATGAATTTGAATGTTTAACCATTTGTCTTTGAATGCATGTTGCTAAAAAAAAATGAACTTGAATGGTTAAACACATTTTCCATTGAATGAATGTTGCTCAAAACACACTCTTGAATGTCATGGATTAAAATCAACTTTCCTTGGAATGCATGCTTAAAACAACAAATCCAATCTTGAATGCCAAGGATCAATTAACCATTGCAATATCAAACACTTCATTTGGAGCTTCTAAAATTGAACAAAACAAATCTCTTTTCCACATGCAATCTAGGTAAAGTTTGATTTTTGGACATTTAAGAAACTTTGTTAAGTTAAAATACAAATTTAAAAAAATCAATTTGAGTAGTTCCTTGGACTCACCTCTTTTCTAATCACCCATCAAATATTAACCATTGGTTGCAATCTCAGCGCCATTTATGGGGATGGGTCTACTTGAAAAAGGTGTTAAATGTTCCACAATCTAACTCACTCACTTGGTCTTTGAACGTTTGCTTTAACTTTATCAAAATTCTTAAATGGCCAAAACTCTAGATTAAATCGATCACACTTCAAGTTTGGGCACTAAAATTGAACAAAAACTGATGTGGAGAGCCTCTGGGGGCGCGCTCGAAATCGAATCTCACACACTTTTGTTTTGGGCTTAAAACAAACTCACACTCAATCTTGAATGCCTTAAAGAAAATTAATCGATACTTGATGTGGAGGGCCTCCAGGCGCGCGATTTTTCTTTTGTTGACCCTAACTCTTCTTATTGTTTGCATTCTTTGATCGATTTACTTTTGTTGGCGCTTCAAGTTGGAATTGAACATTGTCTCTTAAACATGAGTGCTTGCAAAGTCTAGATTAGCACACATAAGAGTTAGTTGGTAAAAGAACGAGCGTGTTTTTTAGCCCAAGGTCATCCAAGTCTTCTCTCCCCTTGTCGTCTTTCGAGGCCATCTTGGGTGCATAAGATTAGGATCCAAAACCTTGTTTCTTTTTAGGAGGCCTGCTTGGGGATTTCATCACCCCTTGGACGACCTCAACTCTAGCGTTCCGGCAGAGTATAAGAATCGGGAGGTGAATCGAAAGACACCTCTCTTGGGATCAAGATTTTGTCATTAGGGCTAAGCCTCAAGGAACTTTATACCCTTGAGAAGTGAAAGAGGAGAAGTGGGTTACCACTCCTCTTGACTGTGTGACATCCTTTTGGTCTCATCTACAGATTTGGGCCTCACGTACCTTGCGTATATCGAGGACTCCCTAGCTAAACCAATTGTCAGCCTTGCAGAAAACCATCTAGAATGTTAATGTGTTTGGAGTGACTGATCGAAACATTTGTAGAACATACACACTCCTTGGCGCAAGTATCACATTCTGAGAACCACAAACTTCTATCTGGGTGTTCCTATCTATTGCTTGTTTTTATTTTACTTGTTGAATGAATGTTTGCCAAACTTGGTCAATCCTAGCTTAGGGCACACTTAGCGTAGTCACTGCCTATTTTGGAAGTTGAACAAGTTGAAGCAAAACAACTGAGATTTTTTCCAAAGCCAAGCAAATTCAAGAATTTATGTCAGAACAACCCAAACCCAAACAGAAGTTTCACAAGGTCAAACTCAAGCCATCTCTAGCATACCAAGAACTTTCAGCCAAGAGAAAAGAAATAACACCAAGCCCACAAATTTCTAAACTCCACAAAGCAGAGGAAAAAGCTACCGACGAAGCACTTCAAGAGGCCTGGTTAGAGCGCACCATCAAATTTAGCCAACATCCAGGAGTTAATCCTCCTTATGCCTTACCAACTAGGCATGATTTCTATGATTAGACACCCTTGTTTCTCCCCATCTTCTTGGATAAGCTTCACTTTAGAGTCATCTTTGTAGAAAAGCCAGCCATCTTAGGTTATCCCCTTAAGCATTATTAGCTCATCCATCTCATTTAGAATTAAACCATCTAGCCAGCAATCGAAAATCTGCACATCTAAGCTTTCAAAATTGTTGTCACCTTGCTAAAAGTTTGCCATTCCTAAAATCTTCCAAATCCACCAATCTCACCAAGGTTATCCCTTTGACAGAGCTTTGTCTAGGGTAATCTAGCTTTGTCACTTGTTATCCCTCATCACCTTGAGCTAAAGTTTGGGATCCGCAAGTGGTCAATCTCGTGTTCTTCCTAAAGGATCATCAGTCTATCCTTAAGTTGACACAATCACCACCAAGCTTGCACATAGGAAAGCAGACCTTTTGTACTTTGACAACATATCTTTGAAGTTAGAATCCCCAACCCAATCCTCCTTAGGTTTTGTCATATAGCTTTGCCTCAACCTAGGAAACCATTTGCATAGAAAAGCCTTCCCCCTTTTGAATCCATCAGAATTATTGCATCTCATCCCTAGGAGCATTTTTCATGCCACCCGTCACTCGCTTAGCCAAGAAGAAAGAAACAATGGAGCCCTATCATTTGGAACGAACAGCCTCACCCCCCTTGAGCACTCAGCCATCCTTCAGCCCAGAGCCAACTATGCCATCACCTACTGACATTGAAGCTTTCATGAACCAACCAGGAAATGCAGTATTGGTAAACGCCATTATAGACAAAAAAAAAGAGACAATCATGGCTAATTTTCGAAGGGACAATGTAGGAACCTTTGACTTTGGAAGACCCCCTCCATTATCAGATCCATCTCACCCATTTTTTGGGTAGCTACCACCACCCATAGGCTCTTATGATCCAAATTATCCTCAATATATTCCAAAAGAAGAGCCTCCAGCCAATCCATATGACCCAACAGACCCAAACATACCATCATCCACCCAAGTTGAAATCTCCATGCCGCAAGCCAACCCAGCCACCACCACTCCATCCTTGGTTCATACCTCTCTGTTCCAAACCCCCTTTACCCAAAACAACTCACCATTCACCCCCTTCACTATTACTGCTGCTGCTCACCAACCCAGCCTTCCAAATCCACCCATCTCCCAAATCAGTGCTAGCATCTTTGGCCAACCTCAACAATATACAACAGGGATGTCACCCATGGGGCCAAGTAATCAACCTTTCATCACCCCCAGCTTGTTCACTGCAGCCCAAAACACAATCCCATCATTTCCATTAGGTCTTGGGAGCTCAATACCATTAGCCACAAATCTACAAGCTACTACCCTCACTCCACAAAGCTATCAAATCCCACAAGCTACTACCAATTTTCTGCCAAGCTCCCAAATGACCCCAGCTCCCACCACCACTCTACCAAGCTTCCAAATCCAGCCAACAAGCTATCAAACCTCATCAGTTCCATTCCCAAGCTTTCAATTCCCACCACCTCCACCACCAACTAATCCATTACCTCCAATTACCAACTACTTTTCAATGCCACTTCTAGGAGGTAATCCACCACCCCATCCAACCACCAATTATTTGCAGATACCATCCCAAATGGGGGCACAACCCACATATATTGTTCAAACCCCACAAGCCCTCCGATCCTTTCCCCAAGCCTCACAACCATCTTATACCTTACCTCCGCAAAGTAATCCATTTATCCCATAGCCAGCTTATGTTCCTCAATCCCAACCTCAAATCCCATATCAACAGCAAGCCTCGTAGCACATGCAGCAATATGCGCCACCTCCCCCTCAACAACCTGTCATCCACCATGCAGCGGCCCAAACAATGTACAATCGCTATCAGCAAATCCCTCACAGCCATCCATATTCAGTGGCCCCATCCAGCACATACCTACCTCAAGGCACTCCTACATTGGGGGCACCCCAACCATCACCTATCAATTCAGAGTGGAAGCAAATGAAGACAGCTCTGAAAGCCATCCAAGAAGGGAATGATCCAAAGACATTCAAGTTTGAGAATGTGTGTCCTTACCCATTTGACAGAGCCATTACCATGACACCATTTCCCAAACACTTTGAGGTACCTAAATTTGACAAATTCAGAGGAAAAGGAGACCCTGTCACACATATCAAAGAATTCTACATGCATTGCCAGGACGTGGCATACAATGATGTCTTCCTCTTGCGCCTTTTTCCCAAAAGCTTGGCTGGACCAGCTCTTGAATGGTTTTATAGAATCCCCTATGGCACAATTAAAAACTTTGCTGAATTATCTGAGGCATTTGTAGCCCAATATGCCCATCTTGTTGAAACAGAGCTATCAATAGTTGATCTTGTCCACACCAAGCAAAAAGGTGGAGAAAGCCTTGCCGAATACTTGCAAAGATGGCAAACTCTTACCACCCGCATATCCTGCACCTTGCCAGAACGCCATGTGGTGAAAATGTTTATTGATAATGCACATCCTAGCTTGGCTCACCACATGACCATGAACTGTTTGAAGACCTATAAGGATATCAAAGAGAAAGGAATGATTCTTGAGCAAGGACTCATCAAAGATGGTGTGGTAAAAATTTACAAAGAGGCCAACCAAAATCAATCACATTCCAATGAAAAGTCTAGGTATTGGAACAAAAACAAGCATGTTGCAACAGATGGGGTTACTGACACCAGACATGTGAATATCGTTGGTCCTTCTCAAAACTAGTCTAACCCACCATATCAAACAAACAACCAACAAGCTATCAATTACCAACAACGAAATAACCAAAGCTATCAAAACCACAATACAAGACCCAACTTTCAAGGGTCTAACAATCAAGCTAATGCCATAAATGTAGCTGCAGGGCAAAAGCCCAGATTCCAACCTGCACCTAGAAACTATACACCCCTTGGTGAGCCATTGGATGTTATTTTTGAGAAATTGGCTAAGGAAAACCTCATCAAATTTCCTCCTACCTAGCAAATTGATCCAAGCCAATCGAAAGCTGCATGGTACAAGGACAATGAGTATTGTAGGGTAAACGGTCACACCACCCTCAGATGCATGAAACTGAAAGACTATTTGTAGGACCTCATTGATTGGAAGGAAATAACTATTGGTGCCCAAACCTCTCCCAATGTAGGCTTACAGATTTATCAAAATGCTTTTCCTCCACACAACAACCAAAATCCTTGAAAAGCACCTATCCAAAACAACACCAACAACCATCAGCCAAACCAACAGCATGGGAAGAACAATGACCACACTTCATCCTATATATACTATGGTAGCCTTATAGGTTGTATATCTGAGAAAGAGCCTTCTATCAATGTTATCAATATTCGAGGACCAGACAATGAGTGTGCAGTCACCACTCGAAGAGCACGATTTAACATCGCAGGCCCACCAGTTTCATCAGCACCATCAGCTCCATCAAAAAGCCAGTACAATATCTTGGAACACCTTGGGAACATGCCAGCCCAAATATCCATTTTAGACCTTCTCCGCACTAGTCCTGTGTACAAAGACATCCTTGACAGTGCTCTCATAGAATCCCGTGTCCCTTCTGATATCAATGCTACTAATTTTCGTAATCTTGTTGGACACCTTTCATCCTCATGTGCCCTATCTTTCAAACCCACTGACATACCCACGGTTGAGCCAGATCACACCCTTCCACTTCGCATAGCCATCATGGTATCCAATTTTGTCGTAAAAAGAGTAATGATAGATAATGGATCAGCCTTGAACATTTGCACCCTAAAATTCATAAAACAAGCTGGGTATACTGAGGCAGATATGATCAGTGAGGTTATCACCATCAAAGCTTATGACAACTTGGAAAGGACCACAGAAGGGACTATTTTGCTACCAATCAAGGTTGGGCCGGTCATCCAAGAGACAGTTTTCCATGTTGTTGATCTAAACCTACCATTTAACATCCTCCTTAGTTGCCCATGGATTCATGCTATGAAGGCCGTTCCATCCACCTACCATTAGTGCATCAAATTTCTGCATCAGGGCACTGAGGTAACCATCCACGCCGATCCAGAACCCTTTGCTTACTGCAATGTAGTTGAAGCTTCATATACAAACCATTGCCCTAGAATAGACATCGGCACAACCATCGCCAGCTCATCCCACACTTGTAATGACATAGAAACCATCCTCGCCTCCACCCTATCTACTGTAGAGATCAACAACAAAGGCTGTGGAGAATATAGTCTATCAGATGCATTTGTTGTCGGAGCAATCCCACTTGATCCACATACCCACGAACGACCAACATATCACAAAGCTAAGGAGATTCCACCTCCTCGATACAAATGGTTTGGCCCAACCACCTTTGTGTCCTCAAAAATACCTCTTCATGAGGAGCTCACTCTAGATATCAACAATTGGTTACATAAGGATGCACCTCCAAGAAATCAAGCATGCCTTGATCACTTCAGCCAGAAGTATACCCAACAACATAAGCTCATCACTGAAAAATGGAACTATCAAGGAGGTGGACTAGGACCAAAAGAAAGGGGCATGCAATGTCCCATCGAAGCACATAATTGGGAAACGAAGTCAGGTCTTGGCTTTGGCATACCCACAACTGGGGGCACCAACGAGAACGATCACGCTTTTTCGAACATCCACAGCGACCTTGTTAAAATCGAAGACATCCCTGAGGAAGTTGAAAAGAGAGCCTATGATGATATCCTAGACCAAATCTTCCTAGGAGACTCTGTTCTCCGAGAACTATCCATCCATCTCATTGACCTACCACTTGCTCGTCCACAACTCATAGATTGGGACCAACCAAGTGTCATACATATTGATGAGTTCGCATCAGAGGAAGCGCTTCTAAGATTCATGGGAGCCGAAACTCCTCATAAGAAGACAAAGCCAGATTCTACCTACATCTACAAGCTAGATCCCAAGGGGTATTTTGGAGAAAATCCCCAACCTAGTTTCGATACACCCAAAACTAAAACTAAGGTAAATCTGGGACTAGGTAAGGCAGTGAAGAGAACCCCTCAGCAAGAAAATCCAGAGCCACAAGCAAAACATGAGGATTTAGTATTGCCTCCTCAAGATAATTGACTAGAGGTGTCTTCTATTCTAATAGAGGATACTAGAGAAGTCAACATTGGTTCTTCAGAGATCCCTAGAATTGTTCACATTGCTGCATCCCTATCACAAGACCAAGCAGACCTCCTCTTTGAGGTTTTATGAGAGAACATTGGCCGATTTGCATGGTCATATCAGGACATGCCAAGACTTGATCCAAAGCTTGTAGTTCATCATCTTGCAATCGATCCAAAGATCAAGCCCGTCAGACAAAAGCTTAGAAAAATGCACCCCAAGGTGGCATTACTAGTCAAAGCTGAACTAGAAAGAATGTTAGCTGCTAAGGTTATCCGACCTATCGACTACTCAAAATGGATCTCCAACATGGTCCCTGTCACTAAGCCTTCCGGTGACATCAGAATCTGCACTGATTTTAGAGATCTTAACAAAGCTTGTCCAAAGGATGATTTTCCCTTGCCCAACATAGATATGATTGTAGATCTTACAGCTGGACATGAAATTCTGTCCCTTATGGATGGATTTTTTGGGTATAATCAGATCAAGATTGTAGAAGAGGACCAGCATAAGACGACATTCACTACCCCTTGGGGAACCGTTTGCTACACCATGATGCCTTTTGGCCTAAAGAATGCTAGGGCTACCTATCAAAGAGCTATGACAACGATTTTCCATGATCTTATCCATAGCATTTTGGAAGATTATGTGGACGATATCCTAGTCAAATCTCACACCTTCATGGATCATCTTGCTGACCTGGAAAAAGTCTTTGATAGGTTGGCCCAATATCATCTCATGCTAAATCCCAAGAAGTGTGTCTTTGGGGTCACATCTGGCAAGCTTCTAGGCTTCATAGTTTCTAAACGGGGTATAGAGATCGACCCCAAAAAGGTCAAAGCTATCTTAGACATGCCTCCTCCCCAGACACTGCGATAGCTTCGCTCCCTTTAGGGAAAACTTCAATCTGTTCGACGCTTCATCTCCCAACTTGCAAATAAGTGTACACCATTTTCACACTTGCTAAAGAAAAATGAGAACTTCAAGTGGGATCTTTTATGTCAGCACAACTTCGATCAGCTCAAGCAGTATCTCACCAATCCCCCTATCTTGGTTCCACCAGTTCCTGGTCGTCCCTTGATCTTGTATATATCAGCAATACCTACTGCCCTAGGGGCACTTGTAGCACAACATGATGATTATAGTAGAGAGAGAGCCATCTACTATATTAGTAGAACCCTAGTTGGTTATGAACTCAATTACACTCTTATGGAAAAAGCTTGTTTGGCAGTTGTTTTCTCAACTCAAAAGCTTCGCCACTACATGCTAAGTCATACCATCCAACTAGTCTCCAAGATTGACCCTCTCAAGTATATGCTCTCCAGAACAGCACTTACAGGCCATTTGGCCAAATGTGTTATGCTACTAAGTGAGTTTGACATCCAGTACGTGGACAGAAACACAATCAAAGGGCAAGCTATAGCAGATCACCTAGCTGATGCACCTCTAGTAGATGCATATCCTTTGCTCACAGAATTTCCTTGATGAGCATATCTGCCTAATTGAAGAACAACCGCCATGGAAGCTTTATTTTGATGGCTCATACACCTCTCATGGATCAGGGGCAGGAATATTATTAGTTACACCTCAAGGAGATTACATTCCAAAAGCCTTCAAGCTACAATTCGCTAGCACCAACAATATAGCAGAATATGAAGCTCTTGTAGCAGGATTAAAGATAGCTGCAGAATGGAATATCACTGAGTTAGAAATCTTTGGCGATTCCCAGCTCATCATCAAACAAGTCTTAAATGAATATCAAACCAAATATGAAAAGCTATTACCCTACAAAGAGCTAGTTGATCAGCTGACCCAGCATTTTACAAAGCTTCAATTTACACAAGTGCCTCAAATGCAGAATAAGGCAGCAGATGCCATGGCCACTATCGGCTCGCTCTTGGAAATTCCCCAAGAAGCTACGTAGTATGAATTTTTAGTTGAGCAGCTCCTCACACCCGCTTATGCGAATGAGGATTCAAACCATGTTTGTATCTTGGTTGGTCCCCAATCCCCTTGTTACCATGAAATTCACGCTTACCTTAACGATGGTATCATATCCCCTCACCTCACACACACCCAACGCCAGAACCTTATTCGAAAATCATCCCGCTATGTTATCATAGCCAATACCCTATATCGTCAGGGTTATCATGATACCCTCTCTTGATGTTTAGATGAAAATGAGGCCGCGATGGCATTAAAAGAAGTACATTCTGGACTTTGCGGTGCCCACACGAGTGGTATTGTCCTAGCATGACAAATCCTTAGAGTAGGCTACTATTGGCCTACCATTGAAGAAGACTCTTGTGACTTTGTCAGAAAGTGTCTCCCATGTCAGGAGCATGCAAATCTTGTGCATGCTCTAGCACAGGATCTACAGCCTATTGCACCACCTTGCCCTTTTGCTTGTTGGGGCCTTGATCTAGTTGGAACTATCACACCTCTCTCATCTGATGGATATAAATGGATAATAATAGCTATAGACTATTTAACTAAGTGGGTGGAAGCAGTCCCCCTAGTCTCAGCTACAGGAGTTCAAGTCTCCAAGTTCATCTTGTACCACATTGTTTGCCGCTTCGGCATCCCATCCACCATCTTCACTGACCACGGAGGTAACTTTGAAAATCTCAACATGGAAGAATTATGCACTTCCCTCTGCATCCATCACTACTTTTCTAGCCCATATTTCCCACAAGGTAACGGCCAGGCAGAGGTAACTAATAAAAACCTCCTCAAAATCCTAAAGAAAGTTGTCTATGATTCCGGCCGTGATTGGCACCTTCAAATAAATTCGGCTCTATGGGCCTATCGAACTTCCTTCCTTACATCCACAGGCACAACTCCATACTCCCTAGTCTATGGTGCTGAAGTGGTATTACCTATAGAAGTTCAACTTCCCTCACTACGCATATCTTTGCGAGGGAAAATCTCAGATGAAGAATACAGAGTAGCTCGACTCACCCAGCTAGATCTCTTAGACGAGAAGAGACAACAAGCCTATGACCATCTCACAGTCTATCAAACTTGTCTGAAAAGGAATTTCAACAAGAAGGTGCTCCCACGACACTTTCAGCCAGGTGACATGGTCTTCAAAGAAAATATGAAAGTCCAAGCAGATCGAGAAAAGAAAGGCAAGTTTGAACCTACATGGCTTGGTCCCTATGTGGTTACTGCCTCCTTTGGCTCCGGAGCCTATCAATTATCTACACCAGAAGGATAACTCTTGAATGATCCCACTAACATCATTCATCTCAAGAAGTTCTATGCTTGAAGATCCTTGGTATACCCAGCTCTTGAAAAAATACAAAAAAAAAATAGTAAAGAGAAATAAGCGTCCAATGGTGAAAACTTGGCAATTCAAGCGCCTTGGATAGGTACCTTGGTGAAAACCTGGTAATTTAGGTTCCTTGTGTGCTAAATACTAATCCATTATCTATCACTATCCTATCCCTCATCCATCCACCCACCATCCCATAAAACACCTGCTTGTTCCCTTAGTGTTCCAATCAAATATCCAAAATCTGATGGAGCTTGTCAATACCTCCTGTGCAGCTTGTAAATCTTGTACCAAAGCTTGTATTATACCTTGTAAATCTTGTACCATACCTTGTATATATTTGAAATCTTGTCCAAAGCTTGTACCATATTCTAGCTTGTAAATAATCTTGTATCCTAGCCTGTATCCTATCACATGCACACACAAAATCCCATTTTCCTTAAGATTTTCACAAACCATCTACCTATCCACCTATCAAATATTATAGACATCCCATCCTTCACAAACATTTCCATCTCACAAAAAAACCAAAACATGAACAAACTTGTACATTTGTAACATATCTTGGTCTGTCGGCTTGTACATCCTCTTTAGCTTAGTATCATTGTATCTATTCGAATTTCGTGTTAGTTCATCCTTGGTCAACATCTTGCACACATCGCACACCTTGGTTAGATATTCCAATGCATCCTTTAGCTAGATCTCCTGTCACCAAAGTGTTATCCTTCTTAGTTCAGCTTGCCAGATGCATCACTCATCCAGATCCATCAGCTTAGGTGCTCTCTGATAGATTCTTGTAGGATATAGCTTTCCTCATGTCTGATCTTGGTCCGTTAGTACCTCGTCCTACCCATCTCGTTGGCAAACAGTTCTCTTTTGGATTTTCACTTTCTTTTGATTTGGGATCTCCCCTTTTGGGTCTTGAAATATCTTTTCCAAGCAATCTCCTTGTTCCCTCCTCAAGGTTTCCACGATCTTCCATATCATGGTATGCTGCGAATGGGGCAATTAGAGCATAAGGTCTTGATCAAGTCTTTTGCTTGTTTTCTTTTTCTGCTTGTGGGTTACCTAGTGTCGTTTCCACGCTACTTCCTCTGGGATTCATGTGTGATACTGGGGCAATCCTTGTGTGTTTGTTTTGAGTCAGTTCATCAGTCCTCTGGACGGTTGGTAAAAAGGCCTTGATGTTCTTGGTAACCCTGGCAATTAACCAACAGTCCTATAGCAAATCTAGTGCTCAACTACATGGTGGTACTTCTCTTTGAAGTATCCCCCCACTCAAAAAGCTTCAATGGATTCCCTTCATCTCCATTATCCCCCATCCATATCCTACAGTATCTCTTTGAATCACTCCTCACACTTAGCTTTAGGGATCCACAATCCTAGTCTTAGGGATCCACCAATCAAATCAATCCACCAAGCCTCATCTTTCAAGATCAACAATCCTAGTCCTAGGGATCTCTGAAACCCATCTTTCACCAATCTGACTCTTTGAAACCCTGTTGCATCAGCTTTATCATTCTATCATCCATCTCCCTACCATGGATTCCTTTTATAGCGCTTCGCTCCTCCATCTCCCCCCCCCCCAATCCTGGAAAGTTTTAATCTTGCTTTACTATTGTGCCTTTGATTTCCCTTTATCATTCTCCCGTAGTGAGAGTTTGAGCTAATTCAGCCCCTTCTCTTCGCCAACCTGTGTCTCAGCTCGTCTCAATTTCTTGTACTTTTCAAGAAGTCGTCAAGCCTCATTTCTCCCCCCGCTGCCTTCTTGAGGGGGCATCATCTAAGTCTAGTCTCTCCTCTTCTTATCCAAGACTAGGGTAACCTTGTTGCTAAAACATCTTCCTCGTGTCATCTTCATTCGAACTTCTTTGAAATAGTGTTGTTTCAACACTATGTCAAAGAGGGGCAAAATGTAGACACCTGCATTTGATTACACTGCTTTGGTAATCTAATTTAGCCATCTCTAAAGGCATCATTAATTAAATTCTTATTTAATTAATCCTTTGCCATCCCTAGTTGATTAATTTAATTAATCATCTATAGTCCTAATTGATAAATCAAATAATCTATTATTTATCAATTAAATCCTTTTCTCCTATCTAATTCCAAAAATCCCCATTTATTAAATAAATCTATTTAATAAATGAAATCTTCAAATTCAAAAACCCCTAACCTATCTCTAATCCTCCATTTAGCCTAATCCACCCCGTCCACCCATACTAACCAAGCTTAGCCACTAACTCACCCACCCTCATTAATGCCATCCACTTGCACATCTCTAACATCCCTAAGCTAATCCTAAACCCAAGCCTAATCCACCCCCTAATGTTGTCACATTCCTTAAACAAGTTTAAGACTTTCCTAATCCAAACCAAAGTCTCCCCTCAAAAAGCCCAACCACTAAGTCATGAGTGCTCTTACAAAACATAAAAGACTCTTACAAGCCCACTCATGACTCTTACGCCCATCTTCCACACTCTTCCCTCTTCCACACTCATTCCTCTTACATCCCTCTTACATACTCAACCCCACTCATCATGCCTTTAACCAACCCTTTACCCTACCCTCTCACACTCATCCTCCTTGTGACAAGTGTCACCTTCCCATTGGTGCTAAACAAGCATAATCCATGTGCTCCCCTTTGAGTGCATCTTAGCCCTCCTTAAGCCTTCATCCATCCTTGCATCTAAGCCCTCCATCCCTCTACCCCTTAGCCTATAAATTGAATCCCATTCCAAGCCATTTCATCAACAATCTTTGAGCTAAAGTTACCATGCCCTTTTGAGAGCCAAAAGCCATACCCATACCCTTATAATGCCAAATTGAGAGCTCACAAAGCTACCAATTTTCCATTACCCATCTCCATTGAAGCATCTTTTGAGCATCTTGAGCATACATCCACAGCAAAAGGACACATCTACAGAATCAAGAAAGCATGGAGTGTTTTCTCTTGTGAGGTTTGCACTTCTTGTTTGCTTTCTTTGTCTAAGCATATATGTGAATTTAGTTTTTGGTTTGTGAATGTTTACCTTATTTGTTAATGTTCTTTGCATACTATTTCTTGTTCTACAGAGATAAATCCTCCTCATAGTCATCCAACCCATCCTAGAGCCCAGAATCATCACATCAACATAATTCAAAATGTCCCTATATCCTTCTATACTTTTTTCCTTCAAATACTTGATGAACCAGTTCACTATATCCTGTCTTTTAACATGAAAGAGAGCCATCAAGAAATTGAGGTGTCTCATTTACATATCTATTTTTTATTGAAAGATTTACCAATTATCTAGGGTCAAAATAGAAAACTCTGGGACTAGTTTTCCATTCACTTCTTGCTTGTCATAATTTTTTTCCCTAGGAGCTATCAAATTTGAGTCAATGTTCCCTTAGGAATTTGTCCATATCAACCATATATTTCTTGTAGAGTAAATTACTACATAGATTCTTAATTATTTCCCTATCTCTCTTAAAGAACATGGTGATAGCTAGAAACATGGATGAGAGATTTAAGTTCACCCCAATTCTATTGGAATTTTCCAAATATTCATCCCCAAATATCTTCCTTAGAACATCCATTACCAAAGAATGAGGGAAGCACATAATACCTCTCAGACGTTCCTTTTTTACAACATCCTTGACCTCTACTTGGCACTTATTACCTTGCATCCTTAGGATGGTATCCATTATCTTCCAAGGTGCTTAGGTAGCTCCCGTAGATAAAAATCATAGACTTGAATACTAAAAAAGGGAGTGACGGTACTAAAATAAACCATTAATCTTTGCCTCTAATTCAAAATGATGGAAGGATAATATACTTAAAATAATTGCAGCCTTACTTTATTCTCAGTATCTTAATTTACTCAGATTTTGTGTGTGCTAACGGGATCATGAAATATGGAGGTGAGGTACTTACCTATCAATCCATCATTAACTTAGCTAGGTACGTGGGCATCACTTTAATAATGGTAGAAAAAAGGTTGAAATAAGACTAATACCTTATAAAGATAGAAAATTATTGATACCTAAATTTTATAGCTTGGCAACCTATTTATTACCTTCTTGGTATATGTGGTTAAAGGTGTTTGTTTTAAATTTTTTTTTGCAAATCTTTAGTTCCTTAGCCAATATTGCATCCAATCTCCAATTTGAAAGGAATCTTTTTCTAAGTGCGTTTATGATAATTGTTGAATCTCCCTCCACTTAAAAATTTTGAATGTTAAAGGACTTACATAATTATAAACCTTCTATTAATGGATTTCACTCTACCCCATTATTGGTAGCTTCTCCCAAGTATTTAAAGATGCTTGCTATTTTTTTCCCCTTGATCATTAGATATACTACACCCTATGTGGTGTAGGGGGACCTAGCCAAACACCTAAGCCCACCTTGGGACCAAATGAAGTCAAATGATCAAAGGCATCCTTTAATGTGAATTGGGAGATCTTGAAGCCAATAATGGCACTTTGCAATGAACTATTTGATACAAATAGGAAAAGTCCTAGAAGCTCTGCTAAAGGACTTAGGACCAAATTTGATGTAAGGGTGACCAATAGTGCCAACAAGGGATATAATTTGATTAGGAAGGTCAATTAGGTCCTATGGGTAATTATGTATTGAACCCATACAATTATGAAGGGTTAATTTGCTAAAATACGCAATAAAATAAGATGAGGAATTCAAATTTTTGAAATCCAATGGCTAAGTGCATTTTAGGAGGGAAACTAGTTATAAGAAATTAAAAAAATTTATAATAATTTCTTACCAAATTAAATTTGTTGAGGATGTTTTCATACACCCTATATGGCCTGGTCAAGGTATAGGGGAAATTAGGAAGTACAAATTGGATCAGCATTGTATGGACTGGTGAAGAAAAGAAATAAAACTTCATTTTGGAAGAACTATGTTCATGAATTCTTGATTAGTTTTGATATCTCTCAACATTGGTGCTCTTATAAATATATTTTTACATTTTTTGATCAATCTTTCATGTACTAAGACTAGTAGAACTCCTTGTTAAAATTGTTGATCACTATTCTAAGGGTTTCTCTATTTTCTTGAGTTTTGGGTGTTTATTTGAAATGTTGATCATTCCATGAATGTAGTAACCTAATTATCATGGAATGATTGTGTAATAATATGTGAAAAGACATCATAATCATAGATTTATTGGGAGTTTCAAGGATTTGTGTTCACTAATGAGATTTGTGAAGGAGAAAAGCACCAAATACATGGCTATAGAGCAACAACATGAATTCTAGCCATTAGAGGTTAGTGTTTTATGACTTGACATGTATTTTTATGGCATGTAAAAGGTGTATTAACTCTTAGATAATTGAGATTTGATTGGGAAGGTATGTATTGGGAAAAACCTTATCTTTAAGGGTTTGTATGAGACCAATTTGGGGGTTTCATACTTGCAGGGGTCTAAGGACCAAATTGACTTGATTTTCCTTGGTTTGGGATCATTTCATAATAATTTTGAAAGAATTAGATTTTGGAAGTCAATAGGGCTTGTACTTTCTTTGTAAAATGACCCTATTTTGTGCCTAAAATAGGTGCACAATCTAAAGATTAGTAGCTTGTGCCAAAAAAATTGATGTTGCGATTGGGATATGTTAAAGTATGATGAAATGGGTATCTAAATATCTTTTTTTGGGGGGAGTGTTTTAAAAAGTTTGGGAGTAAATTTCAAGTTTGTCTTGCTAGAGACTTAATAGGAAATAGTTAGGCCTATTAGGTAGTTTGAGGGTTTTGGGTGGTGTGTATTTCTTGAGATCCCAAATTTGGTTGAAACCTTTTGAATCCAACTTATCTTGGTTTAAGACTATCACCTTGGTCATTGGGAAGGTGTAGGAGTTGTGTGAGTGATATTTGTCATTTGGAGGGTTTGTGAAACCTTGTATTTACCTTATAAGTCTAAGTGGAAACAACTTCATTTGACCCCACCACACTTATTCTTTGCATCAAGTGGTATCAGAGTACTAGGAGCATCCTAGGTTGAGAGAAAGAAGAAAACTTGTGGGGTCTTTTGGTTATTTGATGCTTTTTTGAGGCCTTGGAGTGTCCCTTTCCTTTTGAGTGTTCTATAGTTGATCTGGGTACATTTGGAAATGTCAGAAGGAGAAGATGATGGCATTCCTCAGAGGGTCACTAATGCTGAACTTTTCAAGCTTGTGAATGAGAAAGTGGTAGAGAATAAAAGAATTAGAGCATCCCTTAAACAAGAGAGAAGGGAGAAGATTGAGAAGGACAAGGAGATGAGATCCTTGGTTGGTAGATTGACTATACTAGGAAAGAGAGGAAAGAGAAGGCTATAAGATGTTGATGATCTTGAAGATCAAGGAGAAGAATAAATTCCTTTAAGAGAGGAAGAATAGTTAGATCTAGAAGATGTGAGGATGGCTAGGTTTGTTAAATCCATAAGAAGTGGATATGCAAAAGGAAGATTAGACTTACCCTTGTATGCAAATAAGATGGATGATGAGGAACTCATTGATTGGTTTAGTGCCATGAAGAAATAATTTGAGTGCGAAGGCATTGAGGATGGGAAAAAGGTGAAGATTGAACATTCAAGGTTAAGATGATATGCCTTGTTATGGTGGGATTGTGTTCAAACATAGATATGGAAGAATAGTAAGCCAAAGATTACTTCTTGGTATACTATGATGGACAAAATGAAGGTAAAATTTTTACCTAGTGACTACAAGGTACAAATGTACAAGAAAATGCATGGTCTTAGGCAAAGAGACTTGGATGTACAAGTGTACACTAAGGAATTTCATAAGTTGGACATTAGAGTTGGCCATGAAGAAGATGTCAAAGAAAAGATGGAAAGAAACATCCAAGTTGAATTAAGTCTTGCAACCCCTAGATCAGATGAGGAGTGTTACAAGTTGGCTGTGAGGGCTGAAGAGAAGTTGAGGAGAAGACAAGGTGAGAATGGTGGTGGTAGAGGAAATCAAAATAGAGGTAGAGGAGGTAGACTTAATGATTAAAAAGGACAACCTAATGAGGACAAGAATACAAACACAAATGATGATGCAAGGTAGAGAGGAGGTGGCATACCTAGTTATGGTAGAGGTTGTAATGTACTCACTGATAAATGTTTTAATTATGGAGAAATTGGAAATCACTCCCATAAGTGTCCTGGGAAGGAGGATTACTACAAAAAAGAAGAGAATAGTGTCCACTTCACACAAGGAGGAGATGAATAAATCAAGGAATGTGAATACAAAGGTAAAGACATTGAGATAGGACAATACATTGAAAGGGACCATTTGATGGTAAGAAGAAGACTACAAATACAACAACAAACATCCATCTTTATAAAAAATTGTAAAAGTCATGGCTAGATTTGTAGGATGATCATTGATTTTGGTTCATTTGAAACTTTGGTTTCTTACGAGATGGTTAACAAACTAAATTTGCAAAGATTTCCCATTGCTAAACCATATAAGGCTTCTTGGGTGAGTAATGAAAAAAATATTATTATTAAGGAACAAGCATTTGTTGATAGGGTTTTATGTGATATAATCCCTATTAATTTTTGTTATATTATTCTTGGAAGGCTATGGCAAGTCTCTAGGAATACAATGTATTTTTGTTTGACAAATGAGTATATTGTGCATAAGGATGGTCAACAGTTTCATCTTACTCATTTACCATGCAATAATAGCGGCTATAAAAGGATTGTATGTTTTGGTGCAAAGGAATATATTAATTTGCAAGGATAGATGAAAAATGGTTTTGAGAATGAAGAAATGAAGCATAAGATTCCATTGGTAATGATGATGAGTGTTGTTGTTACTAATGAGATAGGAAACAATTCTAATATATAGTAGAAAGTAAATAAAGAGGGAATGCTGATAGGAAAACTTTGGTGTTCTATGGTGTCACCAAAGAAGGATGGAGTTGGTATGCCCATGAAAGGTGGTAGTAAGGGTCTTTGGGATCCTCATGAACAAGATAAAGGTTAGGTTGAGAGGAAAAAGCTTGGTTGTCCTAAACCAAATTTTAAAGATAATGCTTCTGATAAGTTTTCTTCTTTTGGTTCTAACACTTTGAATGCATGAGGTAGACATGTGACAAATGGGTAGTTGCAAGTATCCATGTAGAAGAATGGGTGGCAAGAAGACAACTCTCCTTCACTCTTGGGGCAAGACTATTTTTAGAGGTGGGGTTTATGGTATAGGAGCACCTAGCCAAACACCTAAGCCCACCTTGGGACCAAATGGAGTCAAACGATCAGAGGCATCCTTTAATGTGAATTAGAGATCTTAAATCCAATAATGGCACTTTGTAATGGACAATTTGATACAAACATAAAAAATCCTAAAGCCTTGATAAAGGATTTAGGACCAAATTTTTTGTAAGTGGCCAATAGTGCCAATAAGAGATATAAGCTTATTAGGAAGGTCAATTATGTACTAGGGGTAATTATGGATTGAATCTATATAGTTAGGAAGGGTTAATTTTCTAAAATGTGTAATAAAATAAGATGTGGAATTCAAATATTTGAAATCCAATGATTAAGTACATTTTTAGAGGGAAACTAGTTTTAGGACATTAAACATGTTTGTAATAGGTTCCAACTAAATTAGATTGGTTAAGGATGTTGTCATACACCCTATATGGCCTAGTCAAGGCATAGGGGCAATAAAACAATATAGATTGGATCAATATTGTACATATTAGTGAAGAAAAGCAATAAAACTTCACTTTGAAGAAATTTGTGCATGAATTCTTGATTGGTTTTAATCTCTCTAAACCTTGATGATCTTATAAAACTATTTGTACATTGTTTGATCAATCTCTCGTGTATTTATATTGGTAGAACTCTTTGTTAAAATTGTTGATCACTATTCTAAGAGTTGCTCTATTTTCCTAAGTTTTGAATGTTTATTTGAAATGTTGACCATTACATGAATATATGAACCTAATTGTCATGGAAGTATTATGTAATCATAAGTACAAATATATCCTAACCATAGATTAACTCAAGGTTGCAAGTACTTGTGATCACTAATGAGATTTGTGAAGGAGAAAGGCACCAAATACATTGATGCAGGAGCATCCAGAGGTATAAGGGCAATCACGTGTCACCCAAAAAAATGTAGTTAGACTTAGTTTCTATTTCATGTCTTTACATTTTTGGATACCCAGTTGGCTCAAATAAAGGTTCCAACTCTCATAGTTCAACTATAAGTGCATTTGAAAATCCCCAAAAAATAAGAGCATGTATTTGGGTCATCATTTCGGTAAACTAGAAGGTGTGAATTGGCTAGATGAATGTAATCATGATTTAGAGCATTCCAGAAAAAGAATCAGGTTAATAGACCCCCACGGTTTGAAAGTTATTGAAGTTTTTCGAGTTTTGGAGACCTCCTAAGAATGCTTCAAAGTCAGGTTTGGGGCATTAAATGACCTCAAAAAAGGTCAAAAAATGGGGGACAAGCAAATCTTGTCAATAGGGCTATAGAGCACTTTGAGAGCTTTCCAAAAATGTAAACAGTTCGTCAATCGGAGCTACGGTTCAAAAGTTATGCCTCCCGAAAGTTCGGCTACCGTTTCTGGATTCTTCTAGATTTGCACCGACTTCTAACACAGCTTTAGGAACCTTCTATTTTGTCGGTGGATGCCTACTAGCACTTTCTAGAATGTACTCCTAGTCCTTAACCCTCTGAGGTCTATTTAAGGAGATTTTTGGCATTGTAAAAGGCAGTTCGGAGTGGAGCTTGAGAGGAGGTGCTAAAAGGAGAAATATTCTCAAGATTTATGCTATTGTAAGCCCTTAGGGCATGTTCTGAAGTTTATTTTCTTATATTGGTTGTACTAGCTTATTTTCTCAGTTAATATAATTTCCCTTTTCTATTGTTTCCATTCTGTTCTTGGGTTGTGTCCCCATCAAGTGGTATCAGAGTGGGTTTTTTTGAGTGTGTAGATAGAGCGCTGACTGTGAGGCAGTTTCCACCAGGACTGTGTGGTTGTGGGTTTGAGTTAGAAGATGCCTCCACGAAGAGAGTGTGGTAGAAGGGCTAGAGCTATTGATCCTAAGGAGGTTAGAGCCCTCCAGAGGTAGGTACAAGCATTGCAAGAGGAGCTTCGTAGAGGACCAAATGTTGCCGCAGGTGACAATAGTGAGGATGACAATGAAGAGGAAGTAATGGGACCAGAAGAGCAAGTTGATGGGGAAGTTCTGAATCCTGTAGAGGAAAGGCTTTTTAGGGCCATTACTAAGTTTGGGAAAAGACCTACAATTGAAGTGGTTATATTTTCAGGAAATCTGAAACCAGATGAGTTGATCGATTGGATCAATGAACTGGAAGAATACTTTGAGTATGAGGATATAAGAAACCCATATAGGGTTAAGTTTGCAAAGGCCAAAATGAAAGGCCATGCCAAAATTTGGTGGCAAGAGGTTCAACTGGAAAGACATAGAAGAGGAAAGGAGAAGATCACAAGATGGGATCGCATGGTGGACAAATTGAAGAAGCAGTTCATTCCTGTAGACTATGAGCTTGATCTGTTTAAGAAGATGCATGGGTTAAAGCAAGCAGGAAAATCAATCCAAGAATATACAGAGGAGTTTTACCGACTCTTGATTAGAGCGGGGCATGCAGAAGCAAATAAGGAGAAGGTTTCTCGTTATATCAGTGGGTTGCAACCTAGCATCCAGGAGGAATTAAGTTTGGTAAGAATGACCAGTGTTGAAGAGGCATACCAGTTTGCCCTACGAGTTGAAGAGAAGCTGAATAAAAGGTTTGAAGGAAGACAAAGAGGGCACGATCAAGGAGGAAGGGGAAGCGGTAGATCATTTGGAGGTCGCAATGAAACCCAAAAGAAAAATGAAGATGTGGGTACTAGCAGAAACCAGAGGAATGAGGGTTTCAACCGCTCCCATGATCAAGACTTCGGAAATCAAAGAGAAAGAGGTAGAGGACATGGACAAGGAAGAGGAGGCTTCTGTGGTACCTATTTCCATTGCAATGAAGAAGGTCATCGTGCCTTTGAATGCCCTCAACGACAAGGAAGGACAGATAGGAGAGCAGAGGGCCAAGCTAGGGTTGCTCATATGGATGAGGATGCACAATCATCACATTTAGAGGATGTAGAAAGAGGAGAGACCTTGATAAATGAAAGAGTCCTACTAAGTGGTGAGAATGAACCAGGACAATGAAGGAGTTTGTTTCATACCAGATGCAAGTGTGAGGATAAATGTTGTGACGTGATCATTGATGGTGGTAGCACTGATAACCTGGCATCAGAAGAGATGGTCTCTAAGCTAAAGCTCAAGAGGGAGAAACATCCCCAACCCTATCAGATTTCTTGGGTAAAAGATGATCATAAGGTCCTGGTAAGTGAACAATGTTTAGTAAAATTCAAAATTGGGAGTTACCATGATGAAGTTCTCTGTGATGTTATTTCGATGGATGTTTGCCATCTATTGTTGGGTAGACCATGGCAGTTTGATAGACATGCAATACATGATGGACATGCAAACACATACTCTCTGACAAAGGATGGAGTTCACCACAAATTGAAGCCCATGAAAAAGGAAGGTGAAAAGGTATGTAGTAGTGCTAGGATTTGTCTTGTTGATGGAATGAAGTTTTTAGTTGGCATGAAACATCAGCATATGTGCTATGCTTTGATTCCTAGGAAAGATAAAGAAGGTAGTAGTGAAATACCATTTGAAGTTTCAGATTTACTAGGGGAATTGGGAGATATTATCTCTGATAATGTTCTAGATGGATTGCCACTAGTAAGGCAAATCAGTCATCAGATAGATCTGATTCCAGGAGCTAGTTTGCCTAACAAGGCTGCTCACCGGATGACTCCTACTGAAATAGAGGAGCTAAATAGACAGGTTTAGGAGTTGTTGAGGAAGGGCTTGATTCGAGAGAGCCTGAATCCATGTGCAGTACCTACAGTACTTACACCAAAGAAGGATGGAGAGTGGAGGATGTGTATAGATTCTCGAGCTATAAATAGGATAACCATCAAGTACCAGTTTCCTTTACCAAGGATGGATGATCTTATGGACTGCTTGAGTGGAGCTCAGTACTTCACAAAGATAGATCTGAAGAGTGGCTATCATCAGATACAGATTCGATAAGGAGATGAGTGGAAAATAGCCTTCAAGACTAAGGAGGGCCTTTATGAGTGGTTAGTCATGCCCTTTGGATTGATGAACGCCCCAAGCACCTTCATGCGGCTCATGAATGAGGTACTTAAGAAGTTCTTGGAAAAATTTTCTATTGTCTATTTGGATGATATTTTAATTTTCAGCAAGACTTTGGAAGAACATTTACTACATATTCGTAGTGTCCTTGAAAGGCAAAGGGAAGAGAAACTGTTAATTAATCTAAAGAAGTGTGTCTTTGCAAAAAGGGAGTTAGTCTATTTGGGATTTGTTATATCACCTGAAGGTCTCAAAATGGATCCAGAGAAGGTAAAAGCCATCTTGGAATGGCCTACTCCAAGGTCTACTATTGAGGTAAGATCATTTCATGGTCTGGTTAGTTTTTACAGGAAGTTTATTAAGAATTTCAGTGGCATATGTGCACCCCTAACTGATACAATAAGAGGGGATAGAAAAGAGTTCAAATGGACTGCAGCAACTATGAGAAGTTTTGAATTGCTGAAGAAGAAGGTGACCGAACAGCCTATGTTGGCACTTTCAGATTTTAGAAAAGTATTCCAGGTGGATTGTGATGCTAGTGGTAGAACTATTGGGGCTGTATTAAGCCAAGAAGGTAAGCCTACTGCATATTTTAGTGAAAAATTGAATGATGCAAAGAAGAAGTATTCTGTTTATGATCAAGAGTTCTATGCAATAGTTCAGGCCTTAAAGAAATGGAGGCATTATTTATTGCCAAAGGAATTTGTTTTGTATACTGATCATCAGGCATTACAGTACCTAAATAGCCAAGGTAAATTGAATCAGAGGCATATGAAGTGGGTAGAATTCTTGTAGAGTTATACATTTGTGTTGAAGCATAGAAGTGCAAAATCTAACAGGGTTGCAGATGCACAAAGTAGGAGACAGTTGTTTCTTACAACAATGCAGGTTGAAGTAGTTGGGTTTGATGAACTCAAGAATTTGTACCCCGAGGATCCTGATTTTGTTGAAGCATGGAAAGCTTGTAAAGAACCTGTTGCTATAGATAGAACCAAGTTGTTAGACTATTTGATTCAGGATGGCATGTTGTTCAAAGGTAGTCAATTATGCATTCCAAGGAGTTCCATGAGGGAAAATCTGATTAAGGAGAAACACAGTGGAGGGATGGCAGGACATATTGGTCGGGATAAGGCCATTGCCATTCTTAGAGAACATTATTTTTGACCTCAAATTACAAAGGATGTGAAAAAGTTTGTACAGAGTTGCCAAGGGGTTTAGTCAAAATACTGGCCTATATCAGCCATTGCCTGTTCTGTCAAGGCCATGGGAGGACATAAGTATGGATTTTGTTCTTGGATTGCCAAGGACACAAAGGGGTAATGACTCAGTATTCGTGGTGGTTGATTGGTTCTCCAAAATGGCACATTTCATTCCATGCCACAAAACTCATGATGATGTCCATATTACAAACTTGTTTTTCAAAGACGTGGTAAGACTACATGGTCTTCCAAGGAGTATAGTTTCTGACAGAGATACTAAATTTGTGGGGTATTTCTGGAGGACATTGTGGAAGAAGTTGAGAATAGACTTGAAATTCAGTTCCACGCATCACCCACAGACTGATGGCCAAATAGAAGTGGTAAATAGAAGTCTGGGCAATTTGCTGAGATGTTTAGTTGGAGATAAGCCCAAGGGATGGGATTTGATTCTACCACAGGCAGAGTTTGCTTATAATAACTTTATAAATAGGAGTACTGGAAAATCACCATTTCAAATTGTATATGGGAATAGCCCAAGGACTGCACCAGAATTGAGGAAGATAGAACAAGGGGAGAGAACAAGTGCTAAAGCTGAGGAATTTTCTGAACACATCAAGCGTCTACATGAGGAGGTTCAAGCACACATTATCAAGATGAATCAAGAGTATAAAGCTAGGGCTGATCAAAGGAGAAGACATAAGGAATTCCAAGTAGGGGATCTAGTCATGGTGCACTTACGAAAAGAAAGATTTCCAGTTGGTACTTACAACAAACTGAAAATGAAGAAATTTGGCCCCTGCAAAGTTTTGAAGAAACATAACTCAGGAAATGCATATGAGGTGGAGCTGCCAGATGGTATTTACATTTCTCCCATTTTCAACATTGTAGATTTAACATAGTATCATGATGATGGTGCAGATGAGGAGCTAGTTTTAGAGCCATGTCCAATTCTTGCTTCTAAGAAGGAGGAGATAGAAGACATTCTAGATCATCGTGTGGGTAGGAGTACCAAAAATAGGTAGTATGAAGAGTATTTGGTCAAATGGAAAGGACGACCGATCGAGGACTCAACTTGGATTTTAGCAGCTAAGGTTTCCCATTTGGGATTTCCTCTACCATCCATAAAGTGACAGGGTCATTTTTCAATCTACCCTGGGTGTTTGATGCAGGAACATCCAGAGGTATAAGGGCAATCCTGTGTCACCCAAAAAAATGTACTTAGACTTAGTTTCTATTTCATGTCTTTACAGTTTTGGATACCCATTTGGCTCAAATAAAGGTTCCAACTCTCATAGTTCAACTATCAGTGCATTTGAAAATCTCAAAAAAATAGGAGCATGTATTTGGGCCATCATTTTGGTAAACTAGAAGGTGTGAATTGGCCAAATGAATGTAATCATGATTTAGAGCATTCCAAAAAAAGAATCAGGTCAATAGGCCCCACAGTTTGAAAGTTATTGTAGTTTTTCGAGTTTTGGAGACCTCCTAAGAATGCTTCAAAGTTAGGTTTGGGGAATTAAATGACCTTGAAAATGGTTGAAAAATGGGGGATGAGAAAATTTGGTTCATAGGGCTATAGAGCGCTTCAAGAGCTTTCCAAAAATGTAAATGGTTTGTCAATCGGAGCTACGGTTCAAAAGTTACGCCTCCCGAAAGTTCGGCTACCATTTCTGGATTCTTCTAGATTTCCACCGACTTCTAACGCAGCTTTTGGAACCTTCTATTTTGTCGGTGGATGCCTACTAGCAATTTCTAGAATTTACTCCTAGTCCTTAACCCTCCGGGGTCTATTTAAGGAGATTTCTGGCATTGTAAAAGGCAGTTCGGAGTGGAGTTTGAGAGGAGGTACCATAAGGAGAAATTATCTCCAGATTTATGCTATTGTAAGCCCTTAGGGCATGTTTTGAAGTTTATTTTCCTATACTGGTTGTACTAGCTTATTTTCTTAGTTAATATAATTTCCCTTGTCTATTGTTTCCATTCTGTTCTTGGGTTGTGTCCCCATCAATTAGACTTAGTTTCTGTTTCATGTCTTTACATTTTTGGATACCCATTTGGCCCAAATAAAGGTTCCAACTCTCATAGTTCAACTATCAATGCGTTTGAAAATCTCAAAAAAATAGGAGCATGTATTTGGGCCATCATTTCAGTAAAGTAGAAGGTGTGAATTGGCCAGATGAATGTAATCATGATTTAGAGCATTCCAGAAAAAGAATCAGGTCAATAGGCCCCCACGGTTTGAAAGTTATTGCAGTTTTTCGAGTTTTGGAGACCTCCTAAGAATGCTTCAAAGTCAGGTTTGGGGCATTAAATGACCTCAAAAAGGGCCAAAAAATGGGGGATGAGCGAAGCTGATCCATCAGGCTATAGAGTGCTTCAAGAGCTTTCCAAAAATGTAAATGGTTCGTCAATCGGAGCTACGGTTCAAAAGTTATGCCTCCCAGAAGTTCGGCTACCATTTCTGGATTCTTCTAGATTTGTACCGACTTCTAATGTAGCTTCTGGAACCTTATATTTTTTTGGTGGATGCCTACTAGAACTTTCTAGAATGTACTCCTAGTCCTTAACCCTCTGGGGTCTATTTAAGGAGATTTTTGGCACTATAAAAGGCAGTTCGGAGTGGAGTTTGAGAGGAGGTACCATAAGGAGAAATTATCTCCAGATTTATGCTATTGTAAGCCCATAGGGCATGTTTTGAAGTTTATTTTCCTGTACTAGTTGTACTAGCTTATTTTCTCAGTTAATATAATTTCCTTTTTCTATTGTTTCCATTTTGTTCTTGGGTTGTGTCCCCATTAAGTGGTATCAGAGCGGGTTTTCCTGAGTGTGTAGACAGAGCGCCAATTGTGAGGCAGTTTGCACCAGGACTGTGTGGTTGTGGGTTCAAGTTAGAAGATGCCTCCATGAAGAGAGCATGGCAGAAGGGCCAGAGCTATTGATCCTGAGGAGGTTAGAGCCCTCTAGAGGTAGGTACAAGCATTGCAAGAGGAGCTTCGTAGAGGAGCAAATGTTGCCGCAGGTGACAATAGTGAGGATGACAATGAAGAGGAAGTAATGGGACTAGAAGAGGAAGTTGACGGGGAAGTTCTGAATCCTATAGAGGAAAGGCTTTTTAGGGCCATTAATAAGTTTGGGAAAATACCTACAATTGAAGTGGGTATATTTTCAGTAAATCTGAAACCAGATGAGTTGATCGATTGGATCAATGAACTGGAAGAATACTTTGAGTATGAGGATATAAGGGACCCAGATAGGGTGAAGTTTACAAAGGCCAAACTAAAAGGCCATGCCAAAATCTGGTGGCAAGAGGTTCAACTGGAAAGACTTAGAAGAGGAAAGGAGAAGATCACAAGATGGGATCGCATGGTGGACAAATTGAAGAAGTAGTTCATTCCTGTGGACTACGAGCTTGATCTGTTTAAGAAGATTCATGGGTTAAAGCAAGCAAGAAGATCAGTCCAAGAATATACAGAGGAGTTTTACCGACTCTTGATTAGAGCAGGGCATGTAGAAGAAAATAAGGAGAAGGTTGCTCGTTATATCAGTGGGTTGCGACCTAGCATCCAGGAGGAATTAAGTCTGGTAAGAATGACCAGCACTGAAGAGGCATACCAGTTTGCCCTATGAGTTGAAGAGAAGCTGAATAAAAGATTTGAAGGAAGACAAAGAGGGCGCGGTCAAGGAGGAAGGGGAAGCGGTAGATCATCTGGAGGCCGCAATGAAACCCAAAAGAAAAATGAAGATGTGGGTACTAGCAGAAACCAGAGGAATGAGGGTTTCAACCGCTCCCATGATCAAGAGTTTGGAAATCAAAGAGGAAGAGGTAGAGGATGTGGACAAGGAAGAGGAGGCTTCCATGGTACCTGTTTCCATTGCAATGAAGAAGGTCATCGTGCCTTTGAATTCCCTCAATGACAAGGAAGGACAGATAGGAGAGCTGAGGGCCAACCCAGGGTTGCTCATATGGATGAGGATGCACAATCATCACATTTAGAGGATGCAGAAAGAGGAGAGACCTTGGTAAATGAAAGAGTCCTTCTAAGTGGTGAGAATGAACCAAGACAATGGAGGAGTTTGTTCTGTACCAGATGCAAGTGTGAGGATAAATGTTGTGATGTGATCATTGATGGTGGTAGCACTGATAACTTGGTATCAGAAGAGATGGTCTCTAAGCTGAAGCTCAAGAGGGAGAAACATCCCCAACCCTATCGAATTTCTTGGGTAAAAGATGATCATAAGGTCCTGGTAAGTGAACAATGTTTAGTAAAATTCAAAATTGGGAGTTACCATGATGAAGTTCTCTGTGATGTTATTTCGATGGATGTTTTCCATCTATTGTTGGGTAGACCATGGCAGTTTGATAAACATACAATACATGATGGACATGCAAAAACATACTCTCTAACAAAGGATGGAGTTCACCACAAATTGAAGCCCATAAAAAAGAAAGGTGAAAAGGTATGTAGCAGTGCTAGGATTTGTCTTGTTGATGGAAGGAATTTTTTAGATGGCATGAAACATCAGCATATGTGCTAAGCTTTGATTCCTAGGAAAGATAAAGAAGGTAGTAGTGAAATACCATTTGAAGTTTCAGATTTACTAGGGGAATTGGAGATATTATCTCTGATAATGTTCCAGATGGATTGCCACTAGTAAGGAAAATCAGTCATCAGATAGATCTGATTCCAGGAGCTAGTTTGCCTAACAAGGCTGCTCATAGGATGACTCCTACTGAAACAGAGGAGGTAAATAGACATGTTCAAGAGTTGCTGAGGAAGGGCTTGATTGGAGAGACCCTAAGTCCATGTGCAGTACCTGCAATACTTGCACCAAAGAAGGATGGAGAGTGGAGGATGTGTACAGATTCTTGAGCTATAAATAGGATAACCATCAAGTACCGGTTTCCTTTACCAAGGATGGATGATCTTATGGACTGCTTGAGTGATGCTCACTACTTCAAAAAGATAGATCTGAAGAGTGGCTATCATCAGATATGGATTCGAGAAGGAGATGAGTGGAAAACAGCCTTCAAGACCAAGGAGGGTCTTTATGATTGGTTAGTCATGCCCTTTGGGTTGACGAACACCCCAAGCACCTTCATGCGGCTCATGAATGAGGTACTTAAGAAGTTCTTGGGAAAATTTGTTATTGTCTATTTGGATGATATTTTAATTTTCAGCAAGACTTTGGAAGAACATTTACTGCATATTCGTAGTTTCCTTGAAAGGCTAAGGGAAGAGAAACTATTAATTAATCTAAAGAAGTGTGTCTTTGCAAAAAGGGAGTTAGTCTATTTGGGATTTGTTATATCACCTGAATGTCTCAAAATGGATCCAAAGAAGGTAAAAGCCATCTTGGAATGGCCTACTCCAAGGTCTGCTACTGAGGTAAGATCATTTCATGGTCTGGTTAGTTTTTACAGGAAGTTTATTAAGAATTTCAATGGCATATGTGCACCCCTAACTGATACAATAAGAGGGGATAGAAAAGAGTTCAAATGGACTGCAGTAGCTGCGAGAAGTTTTGAATTGTTGAAGAAGAAGGTGACTGAACAGCCTGTGTGGGCACTTCCAGATTTTGGAAAAGTATTCCAGGTGGCTTGTGATGCTAGTGGTAGCGCTATTGGGGCTGTATTAAGCCAAGAAGGTAAGCCTATTGCATATTTTAGTGAAAAATTGAATGATGCAAAGAAGAATTATTCTATTTATGATCAAGAGTTCTATGCAATAGTTTAGGCCTTAAAGAAATGGAGGCATTATTTATTGCCAAAGGAATTTGTTTTGTATACTAATCATCAGGCATTACAGTACCTAAATAGCCAAGGTAAATTGAATCAGAGGCATATGAAGTGGTTAGAATTCTTGCAGAGTTATACATTTGTGTTGAAGCATAGAAGTGGAAAATCTAACTGGGTTGTAGATCCACTAAGTAGGAGACAATTGTTGCTTACAGCAATGCAGGTTGAAGTAGTTGGGTTTGATGAACTCAAGAATTTGTACCTTGAGGATCTTGATTTTGCTGAAGCATGGAAAGCTTGTAAAGAACCTATTGCTATAGATAGAACCAAGTGGTTAGACTATTTGATTCAGGATGGCATGTTGTTCAAAGGTTGTCAATTGTGCATTCCAAGGAGTTCCATGAGGGAAAATCTGATTAAGGAGAAACACAATGGAGGGATGGCAGGACATTTTGGTTAGGATAAGAGCATTGCCATTCTTAGAGAACATTATTTTTGGCCTCAAATTACACAGGATGTGAAGAAGTTTGTACAGAGTTGCCAGGTTTGTCAAGTTTCCAAGGGGTTTAGTCAAAATACAGGCCTATATCAGCCATTGCCTGTTCCATCAAGGCCATGGGAGGACATCAGTATGGATTTTGTTCTTGGATTGCCAAGGGCACAAAGGGGTAATGACTCAGTATTCGTGGTGGTTGATAGGTTCTCCAAAATGGCACATTTCATTCCATGCCACAAAACTCATGATGTTGTCCATATTGCAGACTTGTTTTTCAAAGAGGTGGTAAGACTACATGGTCTTCCAAGGAGTATAGTTTCTGATAGAGATACTAAATTTGTGGGGTATTTCTGGAGGACATTGTGGAAGAAGTTGAGAATAGACTTGAAATTCAGTTCCACGCATCACCCACAGACTGATGGCCAAATAGAAGTGGTAAATAGAAGTCTGGGCAATTTGCTGAGATGTTTAGTTGGAGATAAGCCCAAGGGATGGGATTTGATTCTACCATAGGCAGAGTTTGCTTATAATAACTCTGTAAATAGGAGTACTGGAAAATCACCATTTCAAATTGTATACGGAAATAGCCCAAGGACTGCACCAGAATTGAGGAAGATAGAACAAGGGGAGAGGACAAGTGCTGAAGCTGAGGAATTTGCTGAACACATCAAGCATCTACATGAGGAGGTTCAAGAACACATTATCAAGATGAATCAAGAGTATAAAGCTAGGGCTGATCAAAGGAGAAGACATAAGGAATTCCAAGTAGGGAATCTAGTCATGGTGCACTTACGAAAAGAAAGATTTCCAGTTGGTACTTACAACACGCTGAAAATGAAGAAATTTGGCCCCTGCAAAGTTTTGAAGAAACATGACTCAGGAAATGCATATGAGGTGGAGCTGCCAGATGGTATTCACATTTCTCCCATTTTCAACATTGCAGATTTAACAGAGTATCATGATGATGGTGCAGATGAGGAGCTGGTTTTAGAGCCATGTCCAATTCCTGCTTCTAAGAAGGAGGAGATAGAAGACATTCTAGATCATCATGTGGGTAGGAGTACCAGAAACAGGCAGTATGAAGAGTATTTGGTCAAATGGAAAGGACGGCCGATCGAGGACTCAACTTGGATTTCAGTAGCTGAGGTTTCCCATTTGGGATTTCCTCTACCATCCATAAAGTGACAGGGTCACTTTTCAATCTACCCTGGGTGTCTGATGTAGGAGCATCCAGAGGTATAAGGGCAATCCTGTGTCACCCAAAAAAATGTACTTAGACTTAGTTTCTATTTCATGTCTTTACATTTTTGGATACCCATTTGGCTCAAATAAAGGTTCCAACTGTCATAGTTCAACTATCAGTGCGTTTGAAAATCCTAAAAAAATAGGAGCATGTATTTGGGCCATCATTTCGATAAACTAGAAGGTGTGAATTGGCCAAATGAATGTAATCATGATTTAGAGCATTCCAGAAAAAGAATCAGGTCAATAGGCCCCCATGGTTTGAAAGTTATTGCAGTTTTTTGGGTTTTGGAGACCTCCTAAGAATGCTTCAAAGTCAGGTTTGGGGCATTAAATGACCTCAAAAAGGGTCAAAAATTGGGGGATGAGCGAAGCTGGTCTATAGGGCTATAGAGCGCTTCGAGAGCTTTCTGAAAATGTAAACGGTTCGTCAATTGGAGCTACGGTTCAAAAGTTATGCCTCCCGAAAGTACGGCTACCTTTTCTGGATTCTTCTAGATTTGCACTGACTTCTAACGTAGCTTCTGGAACCTTTTATTTTGTCGATGGATGCCTACTAGCACTTTCTAGAATGTACTCCTAGTCCTTAACCCTCCGAGGTCTATTTAAGGAGATTTCTGGCATTGTAAAAGGCAGTTCGGAGTGGAGTTTGAGAGGAGGTACCATAAGGAGAAATTATCTCCAGATTTATACTATTGTAAGCCCTTAGGGCATGTTTTGAAGTTTACTTTCCTAACTGGTTGTACTAGCTTATTTTCTTAGTTAATATAATTTCCCTTTTCTGTTGTTTCCATTCTGTTCTTGGGTTGTGTCCCCATCATACATTGTTATGGAGTAGTAGTAGGAGTTCTAGCCATTAGAAGTTGGTGTTTTATGACTAGACATGTCTTGTTATGGAATGGAGAAGGTGTATCAACTCTCAGATAATAGAGATTTGATTGGGAAGGCCTGCATTGGGAAACCCTACCTTTAAGGGTTTGTATGTGACCAATTTGGGGTTTTCATACTTGTAGGGGTTTGAAGACCAAATTGACTTGATTTTCCTTGGTTTGGGATCATTCCAAAATACCATTGAAATACTTGGAGTTTGGAACATAATATGGCTTGTACTTTCTTTTTAGAATGACCCTATTTTATGCCTAAAATAGGTGCACAGTCTAAAGATCAATAATTTTTGTTGAAAAAACCTATGTTGGTGTTGGTATATGTTGAAGTATATGAATAGTTATTTGAATCTCCTAATTTTTTTTGAAGTTTTATTAAAATTTGAGTAAATTTCAATTTAGTCTTGTTGGAGACCTAATAGGAAACAATTAGGCCTACTAGGCAGTTTGAGGGTTTTGGGTGTTGGGTATTGCTTGAGAGCCCAAATTTGATTGAAATCTTTTGAATCCAACTTGTCTTGGTCCAAGATGTTCACCTTGGTCATTCGGAAGGTGTAGGATTTGTGTGAGTGTTATTTGTCATTTGGAGGGTTTGGGAAACCTTGTATTTCCCTTATAAGTTTAAGTGGAAATAATTTGATTTAACCCCACCACACTTATCCTTGGCATCACTATGCCTACTAAACTAGGGTTCCCCCATGAAGCTCCATCAAAGTTAATTTTAAACCATCATGCCTTTAGAGGCATCCAGACACATTCTATTCTTTTTGTAATACTGAATGGATCTTCCATCCCTATATAGTCTGGAATTTTTAACCAATCCATCTTCCTCACATTTTTTCATCTCAACTTGTTATTCTAGCTTATTTTATTTGAGATTTAAGGAACCTATTATTGGTTAATTCAATGATTTATTACTCTATCTTGTTTAGTAATTCAGAAGGGGGCATTAATTTTTCCTAATAGAACTATGAAAGAGGAGGAAACCTAGAGGCAATGATAAATACTATCATATCAAAGAAAAGGCCATGTCAAAAGCATATTCTAGATAGAACTGAGAAAAGTTAAACTTACACGCAATTGTTGACAAAGCCAATGTCAACAAGTATTGGCATAATAAAAATGAAGGAAGAGATGGCATGCCGATTCATAGAGAGGACATCTAGTCAGACCTGGAAAACTAAATCTTTTAAGTCTTTCTCCTATAAGAGCTCATTGATGGAGAACAATCCATGTGAAAAAACCAACCTTAGGGAGATAAAATTTATCCCAACAAAAATTTAATGGGAGTATGGATTTAGGGATCCCCTGAAGAGATTCCTAGTATCTGTAGCCCAACTTGGTGTTGTATTCCCAATCCTTGCTACCATCCCAAATTAAAAGGTCCTTTCCTCCTTTAAAGGATATATTTATTGAGTGTGGAATAGATTTTAGAATGATCTTTTGTTCCTTGGGGAAAAACTTGGAATCAAAGTCCTTCTAATGATAGTTAAGTCCATTATGGTAAAAAATGACATAGTCATGGACATTTTAACCCCAAAGTTCTTTAAGATTAGATTTTATAGGACTTAGGGGCACATAATGCGATAAGGTTTTATAACCACTCCATGAGTGCTCCTAAAATAAGGCCTCCTTACCATCTCCAAGGCACTAAGATAGTTTATCTAGATGGTGAATCTACATTTAATAAGAAATTATAAAATATTGATCCTTTAGGAGGATTGTGTTCTCTGAAAATATAATTAGGGTCCAAGGAGGAGAGATATTTCCTTGCTAAGATCTTAACCCATTTAAGATGAGGAAACCAAAGCATCTTCCATAGAAATCTTTCCCCCAATACAACACTTTGGAGTTTAATGTTCTTAATGTCACTACTACTAATGTCTCAAGAGAACCGTACCTGACCCCATGAAAGTAGAGGGGTCTTTTTATTGTCTACAATGCCTTGCTAGAAAAAGGTTCTAGTGAGTTTAGTTATTTTATTTAGCTTATTATTAGGAAATTCCATACATGCTAGTTGATATATTGGTTGGGTTGACAACACTGAAGATACCATTGTTTTCCTACTTGTAGAAGACAACCATTTTCTATTCCATCCATAAAGTTTTAACTTTATTTTGTCCACTATTGGTTCCCAAAGCCTAGAAATATTCTTATTAGAATTCAAAGGAGGGCCTAAATATCTGCACGGGAAGGATCCTTTATTAAAACCTAGAATATTATAGATTGCAGACTCTAGCTTAGGGTTGTATTAAAAAACAAAATCTTAGATTTTTCTTTGCTAACCTCTTGACTAGATGCCAAAGTGTAAGTCTAAAGTTTCTCTCAAGATCTATGCTTCCTTTATCGATCTTTCCCCAAACAATAGTGTACCATCTACAAAATTTTGATGGGTCGATGGATCTATATTACTAGTAATGGAGATGCCTTTAATATCCTCTAACATCCTGTTCTACAAGATAGATTTTCCTAATGCCTCTACCATTAAGATGAAGAGAAAGGGGAAAATAGGATCCCCTTTCCTTATTCCTAAAGATATATTAAAAAATTCTATAAGAGTATTATAAACAAGGACTAACATCTTTGAGGTTGAGATACATTCAAAGATTAATTTGACCCATTTCTTTGAAAATCCCAATGCTTCTAGACATTTTCTTAAGAAACACCAATCAACCCTATCATATGCTTTTTTTTTATATCCATCTTGATGAGCATACTAAGGCATTTTTTGGATTGTACTAAATGAATTTCTTCTTGGGTTAAAATAAAAGCATCATAAATGGATCTACCAGGGACAAACCCCATTTTTTGTACATTGATTAGACTATTAAGGATCTTTTGGAGCCTATGAGCTAGAATTTTAGTAAAAATATTATAAAGGGTATTACATAGAGCAATAGGTCTATAATCATTGAAAGGTTCTACTCTATTTCTTTTGTGGATTAGAGAAATAAAGGTATTATTAACTTCATGTAGAAGTTTACCTAAGTTTCTCACACCCTCTAGTGCTAAAGTAATATCATCTCCCATAAAGTAACAATATTTCTAAAAGAACCAAATAGGAAAGCCATCTAACCTAGGGGACTTATCTAGATGCATTGGCTTAAGTATTGCTTCTACTTCATCTTAAGTAAATTTTCAAACTAAAACCTCATTTTTTTCCTTTGAAATAAGCTCAAGGATATTGGATAGAATGTTTCATTAAGAAGGCAAGTTGGAGCTAACTCTATGATTGTAAATATATTCAAAATAAGAAATTACTTCCAATTTTATTTCCTATAGTTAGTTTTAAATATAATCTCAGATCCTCTTATGGAGCAGATCTAATTCACAAATTTCCTTTGTTTACAGTTTTTTTGGAAAAATATTTTGTTAGTGTATCTTACTTCTAACTAATTCTCTCTTAATTTCTATCTCCAAAATAACTCTTCTTTTGCTATGACTTCCTCATATTTTAGCATCAGTTCTTTCTGTGCTAGAAATTGTTCCTCCCTCATACCATTTTTCATGACTTCCTCATTGATAGTTGCAAGTTTATCTTCTAGAGTTAACTTATTCTCAAATATATTTCCAAAAAAATTGAATTCCATTCCTTCAACTTCCTCTTAATTATTTTTAATTTACTCACCGCTTGAAATATCTTGAACCTAACACCTCTACTTCCCTCGACCAGTGTTCAATGAGCCTTAAACAATTCTCATATTTGATTCACATTTTCTCAAACCTAAAAGGACAATTACTAGGTATTTTATCTTCCATAATTTGTAGCTCTATGGGGTAGTGGTCTAAACCTAAGATTAGTTTGACTATAGTTTGAAGTAAAAAAGGGGTTGGAGTCATGTCCCAATGGATCAAGAATCTATCTAATTCCTCTGTAATGTTAATAAAGACCTTTTTTTTTATTCCATGTAAATATATTATCATGAGATGCTACTACCAATAAACCTACTCTATCAAACCATTTGAATAATTCCTTTGAAGTAGGATAGAGAGAAGTAGAGCCACCTCTTTTTCACGAGCATTTTAGGATAGTGTTAAAATCCCCCCCTAGATAGAGAGGTCATCTTGTCCTTCACCCAATCTGGTTTCCAAATCAATCTATAATTGGATTTTGTAAATGTTGTTGATAGGGATATATATATATATATTGAATATCCTATGACTAAAGCTAGACCAAAAACCCTTGACTAACCCACTCATCTAGTATTTTTTCACTTCTATTGAGGTAATGGATACATTCTTGGGGTCCCAAATCAGAGCCAAGTCCCCTAATACTCCTATAGCTAGGGAGGCACTAACCTAGGGATCCACTTAATTTTCCCAATTCCTAATAGTCAAGTTTCATTTCCTAAAGAAGAAAGATGACAACTTTAGTATTAAAAATGTAGCTCATAAGGATCCTCTCCTTGTTAGGGATAGTAAGGCCCCTAACATTAGATGTAATGAAATTCATGGCCCTTTGGGAAGGCTCTTCCCCTTCCAAGCTTTTATAATTTTGGTTAGCTTGGTTTTACCTCTTGCAATTCCATCTTTCTGGTGAAGCTCCTACATTGATTTCCTACCTCCTTTTTTTGCTACTTTGGCACAATCTGGGATCTTTCTGCTAGATATAATTTCTCCCAAATCCAGTGATGCATTCCTATCCTCTTCTAGGTTTGTTAAGAGCTCTGTATCATCAATAGAGTAGGGACTTCTTGTATCTCCTCTTATTCCCTAATTTCAAAAATTAGTAGGTACATTTGGAGTTTCAACTCATCTTTGTAACAAATTTATCTAATAAATAGATTCATTAGGTCCTCAATTTAGAGCATTGACTTCTTCTTGCTTTCTTTTAGGAGTCACAATATAAACCTTTTCAAGGTTATCATCATTTCTACAGTCTATTATGGGAGATAAGGGTAGAGGTGAGTCAACCACTATGTTTCCCTTTTCTCTATTGATAAAAAATTTGATATGGGGAGGGGAGAGTGAAAGTTTCCCTTCTTCCAACTCCTCCCTAGATGTGATTGTAAAAGCTCTACCCATCTCATTTAGGGAAATTTTAATTTCTTTGGCTATAATAATAGCCTCCCTTGGGGATCATCATTCTGATTCTTGAAACACCCCTCAACTAATTTTGGCTTAATCAAAATGATCTTATCACCAATCGAGATATCAAAGGTTTTAAAATCTATGGTATTGACATTGATTTTGACTATCATAATTGGACTAGAGGTAGCTATATCTACTTCTATCATTTCTACATATTTTCCTAGTTTAGATCCAATGGATCTAATCATTTCCTAAGCCAATAAATCGATGAACAAGTTTGGCAGTAAGAATGCCTTTTCTACTTCAAAAATTGTAGAATTATAAGGCTCAAAGAAAGGAACCCAATCTATAAATTTAATTGGATAGCCATTAAAGAATAGAGTATTACTATATGGAAGTAAATCTTTTAGATCCATATTGTCCTAGGCTAGATAAATGAACTCATTCTCCATGATCGTTAGATTTATGTGAATGCCATGATGGCTACTAAGACAATGTGCAATGTCACCTAACTCCATTCCAAGTAGTAAAATAAATAAATAAATAATAATGCTTTTATGTTGATATGTTTTTGGATTGGATTGTGTTAAGATTTTTACCATCAACATTTCAAATCACACAACATGATCCATCATCAGGATGAAGAGCAAGAGATGCAAGAGATTGTTTTGCATCTCTTGCTCTTCATCCTAATGATGGATCACATAGTATTATTTGAAACATTGATGGTAAAAATCTTAACACAATCGAATCTAGAAACATATCAGTACAATACAATGGATTGTGAAAATTTGATCTCTTTAATAATTCTTTTATTTATACAACTAAGTTTAGTTAACTCTTGATGGAATATAATCTTATTAGATGTTTATAAATGCATGTGTAGTTAAAAGTTAGTAAATATTTAATAATGATTTAGTTATATTTTAAGTGAAGTTAACTAGATAATCATTTATTTATGGCAAGTAGATATAATGGGTGGAATTATATTTAATTTTATTATAATTATAACATAATTATAATTATAATTTAAGTTGAGCTATTTATAATAGAATTATGAGTTTAATAGAAGTTAAAAATTGATATTGATATTGATATTAAATATTTAATCTAATACTTTATGTTATTAACTAAGACATTTATAATCTAAGATTATTTAAATTAATAACATAATAATATGTTACAGTTAGAATTAATAAAATATTAGTATTTAATTAAAAGTTAATTTTTATTTGAATATTAAATTATTCAATAAATTAAAGAAAATAATATCATTATAATATTGATTAATCATGGTGATTAAATATATATGAAGTGATTATTACACTTCTACCATAGGAATTCATTCATATTTTTAAACATAAACTTTTAAGCCAAACTAAACTTTACAATAGAAATTAATTTAGATGAAAATCTAAATTTGTATTATTATTGTGATTTCTTAATATGTGGCTTTGTTTGAAATTACTTTAATGATATTTTGGGGGTTATGTAGTTGGCTAATTAGTATTGCACACCAAAGGCTATGGGATTTTATTTTCTATGTGAAATGATATAACCATTTTTATATCTTGATTAGATTGTGTATGGTTTGGAGTGTAAGTGTGATTAATCCTTCTTGATTTGATGATTATGTCTTTTAACCAAAAACGGGTGAAGACCATTATTTTGTTAAACCTGATTTACTTGGTCAACTTATGTTATCTTTTATGTTGATGTTTGTTCTAGATGGTTGTGTTGTGTATCATGTTACTTTCTATAATTTGAATGGTCATCCTTATGTGTAATGTATTGTATGATTGAGATGGATGTTATTGATATTGGTTTATTTTTCTCATGATTATGAGACTTTATCAATTGTTACTATGATTGTGGGATGTCCATTATGACATGGATGAATCTTTGAGATGCTATATTGAGATGGACAATAAATCCTTGTGTAGATGTGATATTCTTTCCTATGCTCCATTATTTTACTTTTAGTGACTTTCATGATTATGATTTATGAGAATTTTTTTTGTATTGTTTGAATTAGTTTGAATGGAGCATTAGGGTAGGTTATCTAAGAGTATAAGGGAAAGCAGCTTAAAATGAGGGTTAGGACCGTAACTGGTTGCCAAGGTAACTCACTACAAGTAAGTTAATTATAACTTAATTATAATTATAATTTAAGTTAAGCTATTTATAATAGAGCTATGAGTTCAATTGAAGTTAAATATTAATATTGATATTGATATTAAATATTTAATCTAATACTTTATATTATTAACTAAGACATTTATAATCTAAGATTATTTAAATTAATAACTTAATAATATGTTATAGTTAGAATTAATAAAATATTGGTATTTAATTAAGAGTTAATTTTTTATTTGAATATTCAATTATTTAATAAATTATAGGAAATAATATCATTATAATATTGATTAATCATGGTGATTAAATATATATGAAGTGATTATTTACACTTCTACCATAGGAATTTATGCATATTTTAAAACATAAACTCTTAAGCCGAACTAAAATTTAGAATATAAATTAATTTAGATGCAAAAGTAAATTTGTATTATCATTGTATTTTTTAACATGTGGACTTTTTGGAATTAATTTAATGATGTTTTGGGGGTTATGTAGTTGGCTAATTAGTATTGCACACCAAAGACTATGGGATTTTATTTTCTATGTGAAATGATATAACAATTTTTATATCTCAATTAGTCTATGTATGACTTGGAGTGTAAGTGTTAGTAATCTTTCTTGATTTGATGATTATGTCTTTTAACCAAAAAGGGGTGAAGACCATTATTTTGTTAACCGTGATATACTTGGTCACCTTATGCTATCATTTATGCTGATGTATGTTCTAGATGGTTGTGTTGTGTATCATGTTACTTTCTATATTTTGAATGGTTATTCTTATGTATGATGTACAATCTATGATGGAGATGGATGTTATTGATATTGGTTTATTATTCTCATGATTATGAGACTTTATCAATTATTACTATGATTATGGGATGTCCATTATGAGATGAATGAATCTTTGATATATTATATTGAGATGGACAATGAATCCTTGTGTGGATGTCATATTCTTTCGTGCACTCCATTATTTTACTTTTAGTGACTTTTGTGATTATGATTTATGAGAATGTTTTTTTGGTATTATTTGAATTATTTTGAATGGAGCATTAGGGTAGGTTATCTAATTATATAAGGGAAGGTGGCTTACAATGAGGGGCAAGCCCCTAAGTGGTTGCTAGGGTAACTCACTACAAGTAAATTAATTAAGTGATAATAGTACACACTATGGGATGAAATTTCATTCTCAACTAAGGGCTGGTATTGTGGGCTATCTCTAGGTTTCAATGTATGGCTTTATTCCCCTTTCTTTTTAGGCCAATTCTTTCTAACCCCCCTTTGGTAAATTTGTATACAATGAGATATCAGGGTTTTCCTTTGCATAAGCCGTTATATTTTTCCTCTTATTAGCCATCTTTCACTTTCAAAATAAGCACTAGTAACAAAACCTAAGACTGAGTCACCACCCACTAGTGGAAAATATATTCTATAATAGCTAAAAGACAAGGAACTTTATGAGGGGACTTTTCTAAAAATAGATCTAAAAAAAAGGGACCCAACCCTAATAATCTTAATGTTGTTTACTTTATGAAAACAACTCTAAATGGCCAGTAAGACACTTTGCAAGTTTCCTCTATGTCACACAGCTTCTATGGTACTAGAAATTTCAAATTATCAAGGTTTCTCACTCAGTAGAAACCAATACCCTTGCATGGTCCTACAAGATAACAAAATATGATGCAAAATATAGAATTACAGTAGAGATTCTAGAACTTAAGAGCTCTTTTTCTATCATTGACTCCCTAATAGAGTCACCATTTTGTTGGTGTTTGAAAACTACTAGGCAAAAAAGACCTAATACTAGGATTCAAAAGATAAAAATAGTCTAACACTAGAAATATTTAGATATAGACCAACTTCAGCAAAATCATAGGGATTCTCTACACTTTTGGTTCTGCAAGACCAAGGCAAGGGTACCTTAGGAATTAAAATGATTAGATATTTGATATTTTCTTCACAATTTACTAACTGACACTCTACTCTTCATATCTATCCCCTATAGTAGATAATGGTCATTGTTCTTCTTATATTTGCAAGTAATTCTTAGTTATAATAGCGAGCTATAACTGATAGGAAATTATTTACAAATAAGTGTAGACCAATATTTTAAAACTTCATAGAATAAAGTAAAATTTATTTGATTTTATAATTGTGCTTTGTGCAACCATATGATCTTTAATAATTTGCATCTGAATTGTTGATCAATTCCTTATCCATTATTGTATAGAGTCTACCCAACAAACCTTTCACCTAATTAATTGTCTTACAATTAATTTTATCAATAGTGACCCTTGAATTTTATTCTTATGAATATCCCTCCTAAATTTCTAGAAACCCTATCAATTCAATGAAAGCAATTATTTAACTCCTTGAATTAAAAGAAATCAATGAAAAGATATACAACCTGTCCAAGTTGCATTAAAATGAAAGAACCTTGTTCATTCAATCTCAAAATTATAGACACATGGGAATTGAGACAAAATTCAAAGGCATAGTTATTACAGAACATTCCTTTTGTATTAATTCTCCTTGAAAATGATACAATATTGGTATAATACTCAAGCATAACTAAAGATATGAGATATTGTCATTCTATGTTCACTTGTATTCTCAGATTTTTAAAATGAATATATCACACACAAATTACACAAAGACTGAATGGACCAACCACAAAAAAATTATGACACTGAAAATTTACATAGATTTTGGACCTCAACTCCACATCTTGTAAATTCTTTTATAGGAAGGATTGCAACAAGCTTCAGATGGGAGGACATATGTCAAAATTCTATTGGAAGCAAGATACAAAGATATTTTACATTGGTACATCACAAATATTCTTTGTACTTGGATCAAAAATTAGATGGAGTTACAAAACTAATAGGTTACATTTTATGCAGGTGTCTTTGAGAAAATTCTACCAGTCTTCAACCTCATGTCACTTTTCTTTCCTTTTTCTTTCCTCCTTTGCCACTAATTGTATCCCTAATTTTCCTAGTTGATGTCAATAGATGGTAGAGCTTTGATATCTACAATTACTTCCCATATGGCAATATTTGTATCTATGTTAGGCTAGATGTCATCCCTAACTACATTCAGGTCTTCAAGGAATTTGTTCCATTTGGCATTAGTTATTGCCTTCATGTCTGCAACTACTTTTGACATTTCTAAGTCTAACTTGTAGAGCATGTCAATTAAGTCATAAACCATTGCCACACCCACCTCATCGTTATAGTATTTTAACAATCTAGGATGGTTCAAAATGTTGTCAAAAGATGCTAACCATTCCACCTAGTCCTTAATTCTTCCATCATTCTCCAAAATTGTAGGTATAAAATTGGGTGTCCCTATGATAATTGTCTTCATCTTATTCTGTATTAGTTGCAACTTGCCACCAAAGAAACCATTCAAATATTTCACCCTATTTATCATTTTTCTAGTGTTTATGATAGTTACCTTAGGCAAATCCTACTTCTGTGAAAGCATAGGCACCAAACTGTTAAAAATGGAGTATATGGGCCCCATGTAATGAAAAGTGGAGACAATAGGGAAACAACCTCAAAACATCTATATTCTACTCCTTGTAATACCATGTAGTTATTGTGCACATTCTGTGAGACTAGTTTCAAGGCATCTATTTTTTGAATAAAAAAGTTCTTAATAGTTCTAACTTCAATTTCCTTGCCTGATCCTAGGTCTTCCTCTTCATCAACCTCCATTTCTTGTCCTAATTCTTCCCTTGTTTTAGGTATTTGGCCCTCTATCTACACACCTCTATCATGAATTTTTTATTTTTTCTAATAGTGTTCTTTAATGCTACTACCTCATTTTCTATCTTTAGGGTCTTCTTATCCAAGACATATGTTGTATTCATTTCTTCCTCATAGCTTCTCTTGGTTTTAGTGTATCTTTCATAAGCTCCCTCTAGTTGTGTTTGAAGGGTATCCATCTTGTTCTTACCTAATAAAGCCATTGAAGTGTGCATTCCATAAATTTGGATACTAGAGATGGAGTGTACATTCCAAAAAATAACATTCCCCCTTGGGGATTCCTTGATTTCCATTAGAGTAGGCTTTTGGTCCTCTAGAGCTAAACTCTGTATTGGCATTTTCTGGGCATCAATGTTATATCTAGAGTCTCTTAGCTCTTTGAGCTGATTTTCATCTTCAAATGAGATAGAATTATCTTGTCTTCTCATTTGGTTTAACAGAAAGGATGAGTTGATATCCCATCCTGGGAAAACAATCATTCCACTTCTTCTGACCAATTCCCTTTCTTATTCCACAGTAAGGGTTTTAGTGGCAGGGTCATATTCTTGCAATTTCTGAACAAGTTTAGCAACTACCTCATCAGAGTTCCTTGGCTTCATCTATAGAGACAACTCATTTTTCTTCAATTTAAAGAGGAAGCTTTTAAACTCCTCTGTCTTGATGAAATTATTATCACTTATAAATTAATTAGCCCCAATGATCCTTTCATATAATATTTGGGCTTAGAACTGTATCTTCTTGGTCTTTGTTCATCCTCAAATGCCTAAGATACCAAATATATCCTTCTAATATCATCAAAGTATTGAATACCCCTTGGAAGGATTTGTAGGGCCTTTTGATGAGCCTTTTGTGGCACTTCCACCATCTTTTGTCTCTTTTTTCTTTGTGCTTCCCACTCTGAGCTCTTAGGCTGACCCTCTTCATCATCAATGACCTCAACAACTATATCTTCATTAGAATATTTAGGGTCAACTTTATTTCTTATTGCTTTAGGGACTTGTGCTGATATTTCAACAAAAAAATTATATACACTTGTCCAATTTTGACTAGTAGTCCTCTTTGAGATAGAATCCCTTGAAGGATGGATGTGCTTTCTTCATTTCTTTCTCAAAAATGATAATATCTCTATCCTTAATCATCCTCTCTCTATAGACATTTGCATTTAACCTGTCAATAATGACATCCTCTTCCCACATAGGTTTTGTAGGAGGTAAAGTGTATCCTCTCATACTTTTTAAGGCATGTCTAACTACATTACAGGGGTCATATGTTCTAGTTGGCCCGGTTTACAATTTGTAAGCTCTTAGATAGGCATCAATTTCCTCAATGGTATTATTTCTTATTTCAAAGTCTCCTACTTTGGAGCATCCTTTTCCATCTTTGTACTGGAAGTCTTTCTCCCCATTCTTGAGTGGATTCAAAGAAAATTTAATCAAATGTATCAACATTTTTGAATAGGATTAGATGCATGATCATTGAATAATGAGGGAATCTAAAATTCTTCAATTGTCTTTGCTAAGCAATAGTGATCTCCTCATGTGTCATGTTAATTGTGTATGCTACAAAATTGTACCCATAATTGGTATTAGGGTCTTGAATATTCAGATCCATGACATAATGCCTACCTAGGGCATTCATGGTTCCATCTGAACCTAGGACCTTGTTCAAACCAAATAAAATATTCCTGAAGTATCTCTGGAAGAACTCAAGAGGCATGATTTTTTCTACTTCCTTCTTCTTCAAAATTTTTCCCTTCTCTTTATGGGACACGAGGATATTCCTTTTCATTTCTTGACCCATATTAAAAATCTTCTGGTTCTTGAGTTCTTAGTTAATTCATCAATGAAAATAGGTAATGACATTAGGCCTCCCAAATAAAATTCCTTTATGAATGTCTCTTTGTCTAAGGCTAGTAAAATGCTTATGTCCTTCTAGTGGAAGGATTTATTGACTAGATTGTAGCATTTGATTTAAGGCATTCACTAAGTCCACATCCACAAAAACTTCTGGCATGATTAGCTTAGCCAAGTTCCCAACCCAAGGGATGTAGACTAGAACTTTCTCCATTTTTTTCTTATAAAAGAACTAGAACAACTAATATCCATTCATGTCTAGAACCTATGCATATGGATCTCTGAAGGCATGATCATTTGTAGCTTGTGCATTATACAGAAAACATATGGATCTTTGAAGGTGTGATCATTTGCAGCTTGTGCATTGCTAGAACAAGGAAGAATGTGTATCCATTCTTCAACAAATGAGCTAGGGATTTTTTTTTGATGAAGGCTACTCCCCTTAATACCATAAACTCATAACGGAAACAAAGAAATAACAAAAAATGCAAGAATAAAAAATGTACTTCTTATTTGCACTGCAAATGTAGTATCACACAATTCACAAGTACAATATGCTAATCCACATGGGTGCCTTGATTACAATAATCTTCAAGACAAGCTAGGAAATATCACCCAAAGTTGTCTTAGACAATGTTTAGGCATTTTTTAAATAGGAAATTTTATGTTGCTTGAGAACGTTCTAGACATTAAAACTTAAAACCTAGGGCCGACAGACCCTAAGAATACATATAGACTCGGCCAAATACATCTTTGACAATTATTTTAGATATTTCAAGTAGCTCAAATTTGAAAGGCCATAACTCACAAACCATTGCTCTGATTGGCTATTATAACCACTTTTCAAAAATGCCAGCTCATGATCTACATACCCAAAACAAGGCCAGTGCCCTTTTGTTGAGTTTTCAAACCTCATCTAGGCACTCTAAGGCCTCCAATGGTGACCTTGAAAATTTTTTTGCAAATTTTTCCATCGAAAATCCATAATAACTTCTCTGATACTTATGCTTGAGACATGATATTTTCATTGTAGGCTTAGAACTCTAAAATGAGCCTTCTAGGAGAAAATGAGAACATTTTGAGCTCATATGAAAGAATTACTAAAAATAGAAAGTTCCCATAAATAATAACCACCCTATCTACTAGTCCTCACTAAAATAGAAAAGACTGAAAATAAGATATTTTCAGGTGATACAAGATTGCTCTTACACCCAAGATAATTTCAAAAGTGACTCCATCACATCTCAGGTGTTTAGAGGAAAACCAAGACGGTTAACCTTCTCCCTTGCTACCCATGATGAATCCTCTACTAGCCTCCCTTTCCATTTGATCAATTATTCCTCATAATTTCTATTCCTAGTAATTTTACCAACACGACTATCTAGTATCTCCTCAATCTCCTTTGTAGCCGAACTAGTTGCTAGAATACTCTACTACACTTCAGCAACTTCATCTCCATTAGCTCCTTCATAATACTCTGTCAAATCTAAAATATTAAATACTTGTGAAATATTCAATTTAGTAGGCAACTCCACTTCATAAGCATTTTTAGAATCATGTCTTTTCACTATCTTACATGGTCCAAACTTCTTCATCTTTAGCTTATTATAGGTACCCACTAGAAAATGCTCCTTTCTCAAATGAACCATGACTTCATCTCCAATCTGAAATTCCTTATACCTCCTTTTCACATATTCCTTAGCCTTATACTATGTATTCATCTTTATAATGTGTTTCCTCACCTCCTTATGGATGTTCTTGAAATGTTTAACAAATTCTTCTGCTTCAACACTACTTATCTCTCTTTTATCCAACTACCTCAATTTAGAAGCATTTCTGGGACTACTCCCATATACAATTTGGAATGGTGATTTACCAATACTCCTATTCATAGAATTATTATTTACAAATTTTTCCTATGGTAAAATCAAATCCCATCTTTTTGGCTTGTCTCCAACCAAACATCTCAACAAGTTACCCAAATTGTATTTCACAATTTTTGTTTGTCCATCAGTCTGTGCATGATGTGATAAACTAAACTTCAAATTTATATTCCACTTCTTCCACAATGTATGCAAAAAATACCCAACAAATTTGGTATCTCAATCTAAAACTATACTCTTTGGCAGACCATGTAGTCTCACCACTTCTTTGAAAAATAATTCTACTACATTAACAACATCACTAGTCTTCTTGCAAGGAATAAAATGTGTATTCTTTGAAAACTTGTCAACCACCACAAAAATAGAATCATGCCCACACTGAGTCTTTGGTAATCCACAAAAAAAATCCATGCTAACATCCTTCCATGACTTCTTTGGTATGGGTAATGGTTGATACAACCTTGTATTCTGCTTCACTCTTTTTGCCATCTAACATACTCTGCAACTATGTACAAACTTCTTCACATCTTGCTATAACTGTGGCTAGTAATAATTCTCAACAACAAAAGCTATTATTTTAGCTTTGCCAAAATGTCTAGCCAATCCTCTATTATGCTTCTCCTTGATGAGATTCTCTCTCATTGAACTTCTAGGAATGCACAATTGGCTTCCTTTGAACAACATACTATCTTGGATCATGAAATCCAACCACTTTGTCCTGTCAAGTGTAACAGGTTCTGTAAAAGCCTCCCATGCTTCACCAAAATTAGGATCATCTAAATACAAATTACTTAGTTCTAAACCCAACCACCTCTATCTGCATTTATGTCAGCAAAGTTGTCTTCTACTAAGAGCATTTGCAACTTTGTTAGACTTCCCACTCCTATGTTTCAAAACAAATGTATAACTCTGTAAAAACTCAACCCACTTTAAATGCCTTTGGTTCAATGTTTCTTGACTATTTAAATATTGTAAAGCTTGATGATCAATATACAAAACAAAATCCTTAGGAAGAAGATAGTGTATCCACTTCTTCAATGCTTGAACTCTAGCATAAAATTCTTAATCATAAACAAAATATTTTACTTTTGCATCATTCAACTTCTCACTAAAATAAGTAACAAGTCTACCTTCTTGGCTCATAATAGCTCCTATTGTAGTACCACTAGCACCATAGTCTACATGAAACACCTTGTTAAAATTAGGAAGTACTAAAAAATGATACTAAGTAACTTTCTATTTTAACAGATTAAAAATTTTATTTGCTCCTACAATCCACTTAAACTCTTTCCTATCCTCTCTCGTTATTTTGGTCAAGGATCTACAAATATTGCTAAAATCTCTTATGAACTTTCTATAAAAACTAGCTAGTCCATGAAAAGATCTTACCTCTATTGACTCCTTGGAGTAGACCATTTAAGGATAGCCTTCACTTTCTTTGGGTCCATGCTCAAACTTTCTGTCAAGACTACAAATCCCAGGTACACTAACTCCTTCTTTACAAAATTGCTCTTCTTTAGGTTTATCAACAACTTTTCTTCCCTCAACTTATCAAAAACCTTGCAAATATGAATCAAATTCTTCTCCAATGTCTTACTAAAGATTAATATATCATCTAGGTAAATAATGAAAAACTTACCTAGAAACTCCTTTAGTACCTCATTCATGAGTCACATGAAACTGCTCAGTGCATTAGTTAGCCCAAAAGGCATGACTAACCACTCGTATAGTCCTTATTTGTTCTTGAAAGCACTCTTCCACTCATCACCTTCTCTGATATGAATATGATAGTACCTACTCTTCAAATCTATTTTTGTGAAATTCTTAGCTCCACTCAAATAGTCCATAACAGCATCCATCCTTGGCAATGAAAATCTATACCTGATTGTGATCTTGTTGATAGCATGAGAATCTATGCACATCCTCCATTCCCCATTATTCTTTGGTGCTAATACTACTAGTACAACACATGGACTCAGACTCTCTTGAATCAACCCTTTTGTAATAACTCATGAACTTGTCTATTCAACTCTTCACTTTCTGCTATTGTCATTCTATGCACTGCCTTGTTTGGAAAATTGGCTCTAGGAACCAAAAATATCTAGTGACTAATCTTCCTCATTAGAGGCAATCCATCAGGTACATTATTTGATACAATATCAGAAAACTCTCCTAACATATCTACAACTTCTATAGATACCTCCTCTACTTCTTTACTATCTTTTGGAATTATAGAAAAACACATATTCTCATGCTTCATACTTTTGAGAAACTCTCTTCCATCAACAAAACATATTCTAACAGCACTACATACCTTTTCTTCTTTATCCTTCAATAGTTTTAACTTATGTTTCACTTCATCCTTGGTTAGAGTGTAGGTATTTGCTCATCTATCATGTACATCATGCTTGTCAAACTGCCACAGCCTACCCAACAACATATGACTTATGTCCATAGGTATGATATTATAAAGTACCTCATCTTGGTAGCTTATAATCTTGAACTTCACTAAGCTCTACTCATTGACCATGACCTTGTGGTCATCTTGCACCCAAGTAGTATGGCATGGACATGGGTGTTTCTATCTCTTTAGCTTCAACTTGGTGACCATCATTTCTGACACTAGATTGTCAATACTTCCACCATCAATGATCACATCACAATACTTATCTTTACATTTGTACCTTGTGTGAAACAAGCTCCTTCGATTAGGTTCATTCTCACCACTCAACAAGACTCTTCTATTAACTATAACTTCTCCTCTTTTAGGATCTTTAGAATGTGAGGATTTTGTATCTTCATCAACATGTGCAACTCTAGCCTAGCCTTCTATTCTTTGATCTATCCTTCCTCGAGGCTGGGAGCATTCAAATGTTCTATGCCCTTCTTCTCTATAGTGAAAACATTTCCCACAGAAGCCTCCTCTTCTAGATCCTTGTCCTCTTCCTCTTCCTCTTTGATCTCTATTGTTCTGATCATGGAAACAATTGGAATTATTTCCCCTTTGGTTGTGATTTCTACTTCCAGTCTCATCGTTGTTCTTCTAATCCTCTTTACGACCTTCATAAGATCATCTTCCAGATCTTCCACTATGACCTCTTCCACTATTCTTGTTATCAAACTTCTTGCTCAATTTCTTCTCAACTTTTAGGGTAAACTAGTATACCTCCTTAATATTGTTATTTGAACTAGAATTATCTGATCTTGAATGCTTGACCTTAACCCATAAAGACAATGGGCCACTATCTCCTTATTAGATTTTGTGTGGCCAGTTCTAATGAGAACTTGGTAGAATTATTTGGTATACTCTTGAATAGATTTTTCCGCTTGCTTCAAACCTTGCATTTTCTTCAATAGATCAAGCTCATAATCCACAAGAATGAATTGTCACTTTAGTTTAGCTACCATCTATTCCCATCTGGTGATTTTATCCTTTCCCTTTCTATATTTCTCCAATTGAACCTCTTGCTACCAGATCTTTGTATGTCCCTTCATCTTTGCCTTCACAAACTTGACCCTATTAGGATCCTCAATATCTTCATACTCAAAGTACTCCTCTAGGTTAACATTTGCTAAAAATGTGGGAACCTCAAACTTAGGTCTTTTTCCAATCTTGGAGATGGCCTTATAATTCCTTTCTTCCTCTAGGTTTAGAATTGCCTCTACTTCAACATTTTCATCTACTTCATCCCCCTCCTCACTTTCATATCTTATAGGAAGATTTATTCCTCTACACATTTGTTCTTCCAACGCTTTCATTTGTCTTTGGAGGGCTCTAAAACTCTCAGGTGTAACACCTACAACTCTTTTTTCACACTCTCTTCGTGGAGGCATTTTCATGCTTCTATTGAAACCCTAGTACAAATTTCCTCACAATCTATGATCTATCTATATGCTTAGCCCAAACCATAGTCCTAGTGTGAACTGCTTCACACTTGAAAATCTATCCACATGCTCAAGAACCCTAGCTTTGATACCATTTGATGAAGGGTGCTCCCCTTAATACCATAAACTCATAACAAAAAAAAAGAAAAAATAAAAAATGTGAGAACAAAATATATGGACTTCTTGTTTGCACCACAAATGTGATATTATAGAATTCACAAGTACAATATGCTAACCCACATGGGCACCTTCATTACAATAATCTTCAAGAAAAGTTGTGAGCTATCACCCAGAGCTATGCTAGACAATGTTTGGGTCATTCTTAAATAGGCAATTTTATGTCATCCGAGAAGGTTCTAGACATTAAAATTTAATACCTAGGGCCAACAAACCTTAACAATACATATAGAGTCAGCCAAATACGTCTTTGACAATTATTTTAGATATTTTGGGTAGCCCAACTTTGAAAGGCCATAACTCACAAACCATTGCTCCGATTGGCTATTATAACAAATTTTTGAAAATGCCAGCTCTTGATCCACAGGCTTAAAATAGCATTAGCACCTTTTCATCAAGTATTCGGACCTCATTCGGGCAATTTAAGGCCTCCAATGGTGAGCCTAAAGATTTTTTCCAAGCTTTTCCACCGAAAATCTGCAATAACTTCTCCAATACTTATGCTTGAGTAATGAGATTTATATGGTAGGCTTACAACTCTAAAATGAACCTTCCTATAGAAAATGAGAACATTCCAAGCTTATATGAAAAACTTACTAAAAATAGCAAGTTCTCATAACTAGTAACCACCCTATCTCCTAGTCCTTATTAAAATAGAAAAGACTAAAAATAAAATATTTTCTGGTGATGGATGATTGCTCTTACACCTAGGATAATCTCACATCATTGTTTGTGAAGTTGTCTCTTCAATCTATGCCTATGTAATTAATTCTCCTTCTTTCTAAGCCATTTCTTCAAATAATTCAATCAACTATGAATGCTATATGCTAGAAGATTTCTCTAAAACACTCTACAAATTCAAATTTTCTTTGCAAACTCAAATAATTATTTTAAATGGTAATGAAAACTTCCATGTCTTTCAAAATTTATATATCTCTACAACAAGAACATGACATTGATGGAATTTAAAATTGGAACACTTCAAAACCTATCAATCCTTCAAAAGTTGGAAGAATCTATGCCTTTTTCACATTTTATGCATCCAACTAATCCCTTTTCTAGCCAATTTAGACATGCTTGTTGAAAAATGTTTTATGCTTTCACAACTAAGAGTTGTGCTGATGTGATCACCACCTTTTCACTACTTCACCACAATTTCTTTTCTTTCTTTGTTTCTAGCTATGATCATGTGAATAGGGATTTTTTTGCAACTTTGAAACCTTGCATTTATTTTCTTTGACTGCTAGGCCTAACCTATAATGGTGTGATTCCATTTGTTTACTTCTTTGCAACTTTATTTCACTTTATCTCTCTAACCGTAATGATTTGGTGATGAGCTTTTTATTCACCGCTTTGCATCTTCACTACAATTTAGGAATAGACATTTTTCTTGCCAGTGATGATGTGACACTTCACATATTTACCTTATTGCTCCCTCACAACTATCAATCATGATGTATGTTTTTAACTATGTAATGTTGCACCAAGCATTTTCTTTGACTGTTACTTCATCCTTCATAAAATTATAACTCAATATTCTAATTGTCTTTGAAATATTTCAAGAATGTGATCAAGATTTCTTTGCTACTTTGCAACTTAAGATATTAACAACAATTGAAACCATGTGAAGATGTGATTTCTATATTATCTAACTGTCACCTCTTTTTGCAACTTCACAACTTTGACTCTGAGTCAGGCCTAAACCTTAGCAATGTTGCAATAGTCTAAAACTTAACTTCTTAATCATTTGATCACTTCATAACAACTTAATCTATTACTTTTCTTCAAACCTTTACAAAAGAGTAATAAGCATTTTTTTTGACTATCAAATATCTTTTGCAATTTCACAACTTATACTCTTTCTTCCTAGTTTAGTTGTGTAATCATGCAATAAGCCTTTAACTTGACTGTTTGTTCCTTATCATTGCTTCACAACTTATATTCTTAACCCAATAGGTAACCCTGTGAAGGCACAATCATAGAATTTTGTAGCCTTGCTACTTTAACCAAAGGCTTTCTTTAACCACTTAAGAAGATGCACCAGTCATAGAAACTTAACCATTGCTATCTTTTGCATCCTCGCAACTTTGCCTTCATAGTTATCCAGATACCTATGATGTATTGATGATTCAACTTTGACTACTATTTATGTCCATCACAACCTCACAACTATAACCTCTGACACATCATCTGGCCCAATGATGTTGCAATAACATTCCTATTAACTATTTCCTTATATTTGCATGATCACAACTTAAGATATACTCAATGCTTTCTGGCATGTGACCTTGTGATGACTATTTGAAACTAACAGTTTCCCTTCACCATAGCATCACGATTTGAATTCCTTTAAGACAAGAATGACTTAAGATCATGCACTTTTCATTTTTTTTTCTCATTCGGACCTCTAACATGAATGCTAATAGTAACTATTGTGAAGTCACAGTGAGCTGAAAATAGACCATTTCACCTCCCTATAACCTTCAACATGGTTATCAAGAAAAATAGAGTGATTTTGTGATTAAAAAGTCATGAAATATAAAATTGATATCAACTCAAAAACTTGGGATATAAAGATATAAGAAAAAAAAATTGTATATCCCTATTTTACTATTACAAATCAATTTTGAAAGAACTCCATCAAGATATAAAACATAAAATTGTCTTAGGGTTTTTGTGAGGCTTAAAACAATTTAAAAAACCCTAAGCATGACAAATACGATTGTACCTAATTTTCACAAGTTTTGACAAAAAAAATTGCTAGGTGAAAAAGCATACCATCACTAAGCATGAGCATGATGGATAATGAATAAAAGGTAGAGACATATCTAAAGACTAAGTATACAAATCTGAAATCACAGTTTACCATGGTGACATTTAAACTTGAAAGTATTAATTAAATTAAAATTTGTTGAGCTTGAGAAGTGTAATAGTATAGTGAAAGGAGAACTTATAAAAATCAAGAAACATCTTGAGAAATTATATTCAAGTACAAAAATACTTGATGAGAAAATCATGACACAAAATTGTAAAGGAGACATGTCAAGGATTGGTTGCATTAAAGGACAATCGTCAAAAGAATCAGAGATCACAAAAGAACATGGAATTGAATAGGAACCCAATCAATCATTAGATTAGATCAATTGGACATAATATTAATTTGAGAAAGCTAGAGATCATAGAATACAATTGAATGACAAATGATTTGCATGCAAAAAGTTTTTCCACATGAAGAGGGATTGCAAAGATAACCTAAATTAAAAATCCCTTTACTGGTTATTGTTACAATTGCTTTCTTTATGAACATAAATCAAATGAATGCAAGAAGCCTAATTAAAGAAAACACATATGAGGATCAATGAAAGTACTAGCATGAAAGCTAGTAGATCTTTTGGAATGAAAAATATTATCATCAATAGAATCATGTGCTACAAATACACCAAATTTGGACATATTGCAAGGGGTTGAAAATTAAAGATCAATCAATTTGGACCAAGATTTGGAAATGGATCTATGTCATGTCATATTTGCAACAATTTATGTCATACAATAAGATTTTGTAGATTCCATAGATTCAATAACAATATTATTCTAGTACTTGATGTTAGAAGGAACATGAATAATAGAAGAAGAGATCATGACATGAAAAGAGCACATGTAGACAACATTAATAAGACATTTGTGAGAGAAGGATCTTCAAAAAATATTCAGGTATGGAAGGGTAAGTCAAAGGAATTCATAGAGAACAAAGAGGAAGTGGTACCAAACACTAAACTTTCTAAGGTTAGGTATAGCATAAGAAGTTATTGTGGAAGCTAAATCTAAGTTCTTAGAATCTAATATGGAGATATGAAAAGTCACTAAAGATTTTATGAACTATGTAACTAATATCATCTTTTTTGGTACTTTACTAAAAACATTTAATGAAGATTTATTTTGGAAAGGATTTAAGGATGAAAATAAGTTATTTTAATTACCATTTGAGAAAAGAGAGAGTGCAAGGAGCTAGTAGAGAGATATAGAGTTGAATTGGAGCATTTGGAAGCAAATTTATTGATACCCCAAAGCAAATCAATTAAAGATATTTATCATTTTTGCAAGATAGTATAAAACTTTTAATTTGAGTTGTTTCAAAGATTGAACACTATGGAAACCCAATAAGTATGCAATGTTAATGAGATACATAGGTATCAATTTAAGAAAAACCCTTTCATTTCAATAGGAGATGATCTTATGGGTGCTTTCTCACAAAGCCTAAAGGCATATTGCATATAGAGGACATTACAACCTACATTCCCTACAAATTTGAGTCAATTACTAATAGAGATATATATTCATACCTGTAGACACCTAAAATCCCTTAGAAAATAAAGTATTTTTATTTTCTAAAAAGTCCCTGATGACATCATCATTTATTAATTATTTATTTAATTAATTAATTAATTAATTTTTATGCCATTAAATCCCCTTGTCTTAATTAAAAATATTTAATTAAGGAATCCCTTCCAAAAATGTGTAAACCTTATTTAAACATTATTTTCCTTATTTATTAATTATTTAATTAATAAATTGACAAAAAATCCCAAAATAAATATTTAATTTTTTTTTTGCCCAAAACTTGGCCAATTTTCTTAAGACCACTAACCTCTTCCAAAATCTTCTAATCCTTCTTTAATTTTTATTAAAGGCTAATCCCATCATTTTCTACCCCTAATCCTAACTCAAAATATTTAATTAAGGTTAAATATTAATCCTCATGTTTATTAAAATTGTTTTAATGAATATCTCCTCAACCCAAACACATGAAAGAAATAAAACTTTATTTATTTCCTAAAAAACCTTTTATCCTCATCTTAGGAAATTCTAGACTCTTCTAAAAGGTCTTCATCCTCATCCTAAGCCTATCCCTAAACCCCCTTCTTAGCCTAATCCACCCCATCCACCCATACTAACCAAGTTTAGCTACTAACTCACCCACCCTCATTAAATGCCATCCACTTGCCCATCTCTAACAAGCTTAATCTAATCCTAAACCATCTCTAATCCCACCCCCTAACCTTGTCACATTCCCTAAGCAAGCTTAAGACTTTCCTAAGCCAAGCCAAAGTCTTCCCTCAAAATATCCCAACCATCAAGCCATAAATTCTCTTACAAAGCCATAAAGACTCTTACAAGCTCATTCATTGCTCTTACAAAGTCATAAAAGACTCTTACAAACCCATTCATTGCTCTTACAAGCCATTATGCGAGTCTTTAAGGCCTTGAGCCTCCTTTTTTGACTCATCCTTGCCCTTTGCTCCACCCACTCACCCTATGACATGTGTCACTCCCTAATTGGCTGTAAGGAAGCACAATCCATGTGCTCTCCTCTCATGCAATCTGAGCCCTCCATAAGCTTTTCCCCATCCTTACATCTTAGCCCTCAAACCCTCAAGCCCTTAGCCTATAAATTGGATCCCCTCCCAAGCCATTTCATCACAATCCTTAAGCTAAAGTTATAATGTTATTTTTAGAAGCCAAAATTCATACTTTTTACATACATCCATTACCAAATATCAACATTCATTGAAGCAAATTTGAAGCCCTTTGAGCATATGTACCAATCCTTTACTTAGACTCATCTACCAAGCAAAGAGCTAATTCCTATTGAGAGAGTCCATTCATTTGGCTCACATTCCTAATTAGGGGTTCCTCTTTAGTCTCTCATATATGTTATATTGATCTTGTTAGTTAATGCTTTGTTTCTTTAAATAGATTAGTGTTTCTTACTAACATATCAGTGTATACATTTTGGCACGCCTAGTGGGACCCCACTATGGGTCATTCAATCCATGTTTTGTTATTATAAACTAACAATCTAATTTTTTTGTTGTTTGAGTGGGTTGTGGGGTGTTTCTCTTATTTTTACAGGTTGAAGGACGCATTTGGGAAGAAACCATATCTCCAAAAATCTAAAAAAAACCCTAAAATAATAAAATTTTTGGAAAAACCTGCGTCCTTCAGTTTTGTTCACGCAGTGTCATCTTCGTAGTTTGGCATCTTTTCCTGGTGAATTGTCATCTCTACCAGATCATTTGTCATCTTTTCCCAACAAACTATCGTCTCCACAGTTTAGCTTCTTCACCTAGTCTCTTATTGTCTACACTACCACCAAACTATCATCTCAGCAACCTTAACTGTCATCTTCGCAGTTTAGCACCTCTACCTAGTTTTCTGTCGTCTCCACTACCATTTCTGGTTATCTGTCATCTCTATTGCTGCCTTTGGTTGTTTTTCATCTCCACCACTACCTCTGATTAACTGTCATCTCTGTAGTTCAATGTCTCCACCTGGTTTCATATTTTCTATGCCACCAGATTAACTATCGTCTCCACCTGGTTTTCTATCGTTTGTGCAAATTAGCGTCTTCGTAGTTCAACGTCTTCGTAGGTTGGTGTCTCTGCCTAGTGAACTATCATCTTCGCCAGTTATTGTTGCCTAGCTGCACCATCATCATTTGTATTTTAGCATCTCTGTGGCTTACTTTTGGTGGTTCCATAGAGTAGAGGTTTTTCTAAGCATTTTTATGCCTATGAAAAAGAACAAAAAAAGTTGATTTTATTTTTCTCATAGTTAAGCTTCAATTTTTGAGATTTTTGGGTGACTAATCAAATTAGCTTTTGTAGCTTTGCAGGTTGGAGCATCTATGAAACTACTAACCATGTTTCTTGCAAGTTTGCCTTACATGGTTTAATGATCTTGAAAAATGAACTTGAATGTTTAAACACTTGTCTTTGAATGCATGTTGCTAAAATGAACTTGAATGTTTAAACACTTGTCTTTGAATGTATGTCGCTTAAATCAATCTTGAATGCCATGGATTAAAATCAAATTTTTCTTGGAATGCATGCTTAAAACAAAAAACACAATCTTAATGCAAAAGGTTAATTAATCATTACAATATCTCACACTTCATCTTTTAGGGCATAAAAAGAATCCACATTTTAGAAACTTTCTAAGTTATAAAAATCAAATAAAGACGCTTTGCGTGAGTTTGTTGTTGGACTCACCTCCTTCAATCACTCATCATTCTAACCATTGGTTGTAATCTCAGTGCCATATATGGGGATGGGTCTACTTAAGAGGGTGTTAAGTGCTCCACAAAAATCAAACTCCACTTGTATTTTTGTTAATTTTTTCTAAGTTAAAAAATTCCTTTAATGCACATTAGTCTCGCTAACACTTTATTTGGGCATAAAAAAATTGAACAAATCTTGATGTGGAGGGCCTCCAGGTGCATGCTTGAAATCAAATTTCACACATCTTTGTTTTGGGCTTAAAAAAAACTAACACTCAATCTTGAATGCCTTAAAGAAAAATCAATTGATACTTGATGTGGAGGGCCTCCGAGCACACGAGTTTATATTTTTGTTGACCCTAACTCTTCTTCTTGCTTGTATTCTTTGATTGATTTTACTTTTGTTAACGCTTCAAGTTGGAATTGAACATTTGCATCCTAAACATGTGTGTTTGCAAGGTCTAGATCAGAAAACGTAAGTTTCAGTTGGAAAAGAACTCTACCTTTTAGCCCAAGATCATCCAAGTCTTCTCTCCCCTTGTTGTCTTTCGAGGCCATCTTGGGTGCATAAGATTAGGATCCAAAATCTTGTTTAAGTTTTAGGAGGCCTACTTGGGGATTTCATCACCCCTTGGGATGACCTCAACTCCAACATTTTGGTAGAGTATAAAGATTAGGAGGTGAATCCAAAGACACCTCACTTGGGATCAAGATTTTGTCATCTGGGCTAAGCCTCAAGGAACTTTATACCCTTCAGAAGTGAAAGAGGAGAAGTGGGTTACCGCTCCTCTTGGCTGTGTGACATTGTTTTGGTTTCATCTACAAATTTAGGCCTCATGTACCTTGGGTATATTGAGGACTCCATAGCTAAACCAACTGTCTGCCTTGTAGACAACCATCTAGGATGTTAATGTGTTTGAAGTGACTGATCGAAACATTTGTAGAACATACACACTCCATGGCGCAAGTATCACATTCTGAGAATCAAAAACTTCTATTTGGTTTTTCTTATCTATTGCTTGATCTTTTACTTGTTGAATAAATTTTTGCCAGACTTGGTAAATCCTAGCTTAGGGCACACTTAACATAGTCACTATTTGTTTCAAAAGTTGAACAAGTTGAAACAAAATAACCACGATCTCTCAAAGAAAAATAGATTCAAGAATTTATGTCAGAACAACCCAAACCCAAATAGAAGTTTCATAAAGCCAAACTCAAGACCTCTTAGGCATACCAAGAAATTTTAGCCAAGATAAAGGAAGTAACACCAAGCCCTCGAATTGCCAAACTCCACAAAGCAGAAGACAAAGCTATCGACGAAGCCCATCAAGACGCCTGGTTAGATTGCACTATCAAACTTAGCAAGCATCCAAGTGTTAACCTTGCTTATGCCTTACCAACTAGGTATGATTTCTATAATTAGACCCCCTTGTTTCTCCACATCTTCTTGCATAAGCTTCACTTTAGAGTCATCCTTGTAGGTAAGCCAACCATTCTAGGTCATCCCATTAAGCATTTTAGCTCATCCATCTCATTTAGATATTTGCATTAGACCCAAACCAATCCCCTCAAACCTAGCTAGCATCCCAAAAAGCCTAAATCTCACATTCGAGCCTTCAAAATTGTTGTCACCTTGCTAAGATTCTGCTATTCCTACCATCTTTCAAATCCACTAGCCTCACCAAGGTTATCCCTTTGATAGAGCCTTGTCTAGGGTAATCTAGCTTTGTCACTTGTTATCCCTCATCACCTTGAGCTAAAGGTTGGGATCCGCAAGTGGTCAATCTCATGTTTTTCCTAAAGGATCATCAATCTATCCTTAAAGTTGACATAATCACCAGCAAGCTTGCAAATAGGAAAGCAAACCTTTCATGATTTGGCAACATATCTTTGAAGTTAGAATCCCCAACCCAATCCTCCTTAGGTTTTTTCATATAGCTTTGCCTCAACCTAGGAAATTATTTGCATAGAAAAGCCTTCCCCTTTTGCATCCATCAACATTTTTGCATCTCATCCCTAGGAAACATTCTGCATTTTCATGCCACCCATCACTCACTTAGCCAAGAAGAAGAAGGAAACAATGGAGCCCTATCATTTGGATCAAACAGCTTCGCTCCCCTTGAGCAGTCAACCATCCTTTAGCCTAGAGAACACTATAATATCACCTACTGACATTGAAGCTTTCATGAACCAACTAGGAAATGCAGTATTGGTGAATGCCATTATAGACAAGAACAAAGAAACAATCATGGCTAACTTTCGAAGGGACAACATAGGAGTCTTCGACTTTGGAAGACCTCCTCCCTTATCAGAACCATCTCACCCATTGTTTGGGAAACTACCACTCCTGATAGGCTCTTATGATTCAAATTATCCTCAATCTTAGCCAAAAGAAGAGCCTCAAGCCAATCCATATGATCCAACAGACCCAAACATACCATCTTCCACCCAAGTTGAAATCTCCATTCCGCAAGCCAATCCAACCACTACCACTCCATCCTTGGTTCATACCTCGCCACTCCAAACTATCTTTGCCCAAAACACCTCACCATTAACTCCCTTCACTATTTCTGCCATTTCTCTCCAACCTAGCCTTCCAAATCTGCCCATCTCCCAAATTAGTGCTAGCATCTTTGGCCAAACTTAGCAATACACAACAGGGATGCCGCCCATGGGGCCAAGTAATCAACCTTTCATCACCCCTAGCTTGTTTACCTCAACTCAAAACAAAATTCCATCATTTCCACTAGGTCCTTAGAGCTCAGTGCCATCAACCACAAATCCACAAGCTGCTACCCTCACTCCACAAAGCTATCAAACCTCACAAGCTACTACCAATGTTTTGCCAAGCTCTCAAGTGACCCAAGCTCCTGTCACCACTCTACCAAGCTTTCAAATTTAGCTACCAAGCTATTAAACCCCATCACTTCAATTTCCAAGCTTTCAATTCCCACCACCTCCACCACCAACTAATCCATTACCTCCTATTACTAACTATTTTTCTATGCCACTTCTAGGAGGAAATCCACCACCACTAACCACCAAATGCTTGGCCTCTTTTTCCATGTAGATACCTTCCCAAATGGGGGCACAACCCACATATATTGGTCAAATTCCTCAAATCCAAAGTCATGTTCCACAAGCTCCCTGATCCTTTCCCCAAGCTTCACAACCATCTTACACCTTGCCTCCACAAAGAAATCCATTTATCCCATAGCCAGCTTATGTTCCTCAATCCCAACCTCAAATCCAATATCAACAGCAAGCCTCACAACACATGCAGCAATATGTGCCACCTCCACCTCAACAACCCATCATCTACCATTCAGTTGCCCAAGCCATGTACAATCCCTACCAACCCATACCTCAAAGCCATCCATATTACATTGCCCCATCTAGCACATACCTACCTCAGCACACTCCTACATTGGGGGCACCCCAGCCATCACCCATTAATTCAGAATGGGAAGCCATGAAGACATCTTTGAAGAACATCCAGGAGGGAAATGATCCAAAAACCTTCAAGTTTGAGAATGTGTGTCCTTACCCATTTGAAAGAGCCATTACCATGACACCATTTCCCAAACACTTTGAGATACCCAAGTTTGACAAATTCAGAGGAAAAGGGGACCTTGTCACACATATCAAAGAATTTTACATGCACTGCCAAGAAGTGGCATACGGTGACATCTTCCTCTTGTGTCTCTTTCCCAAAATCTTGGCCGGACCAGCTCTTCAATGGTTTTATAGAATCCTATATGGCACAATTAAAAACTTTGCTGTACTGTCTGAGGCATTTGCAGCCAATATGCCCATCTTGTTGAAATAGAACTATTAGTCGTTGATCTTGTCCACACTAAGAAAAAAGGTGGAGAAAGCCTTCTCGAATATCCACAAAGATGGAAAACCCTTACCACCTGCATATCTTGCACCTTGCCAGAGTGCCATTTTGTGAAAATGTTTATTGATAATGCCCATCCTAGCTTGGCTCACCACATGACCATGAATTGTTTGCAGACCTGCAAAGATATCAAAGAGAAAAGAATGATCCTTAAGCAAGGACTCATTAAAGATGGTGTGGTCAAGATTTACAGGGAAGCTAACCAAAATCAAACACATTCAAATGACAAGTGTAGGTATTGAAACAAAAATAAGCACATTGCAACAGATGGGGTTACTGATATGAGACATGTGAATATTGTTGGTCCTTCCCAAAATCAGTCCAACCCACCATATCAATCAAACAATAAACAAGCTATCAACTACCAACAATAGAATCACCAAAGCTATCAAAGCCACAATCCAAGACCCAACTTTCAAGGGTCTAGCAATCAAGCTAATGCCATCAATGTAGCTGCAGGGAAAAAGCCCAAATTCCAACCTGCACCTAGAAATTATACACCCCTTGGTGAGCCTTTGGATGTCATTTTTGAGAAATTGACTAAGGAAAAACTCATCAAATTTCCTCCTACGCATCAAATTGACCCAGGTCAATCCAAAGCTGTATGGTACAAAGATAATGAGTACTACAAATTTCATATGGTAAAAGGTCACACCACCCTCAAATGCATGAAACTGAAAGATTATGTGTAGGACCTCATTGATCGGAAAGAAATCATTGTTGGTGCCCAAATCTCTCCCAATGTAGGCTTACAGATCTATCAAAATGCTTTTCCTCCTCACAACAACCAAAATCCTGGAAAAGCACCTATCCAAACCAAAAACAACAACACCAACAACTGCCAGCCAAACCAATAGCATGGGAAGAACAATAACCACACTTCATCCGATATAGACTATGGTAGCCTCATAGGTTGTATATCCATGAAAGAGCCTTCTGTCAATGTTATTAATATCCAAGGACCAAACAATGAGTGTGTAGTCACCACTCAAAGAGTGTGATTTAACATCACAGGCCCACCCATTTCACCAGCACCATCAGCTCCATCAAAAAGCCAATTCAATATCTTCGAACACCTCAGGAACATGCTAGCCCAAATCTCCATTTTAGACCTTCTTCACACTGGTCCTATGTACAAAAACATCCTTGACAATGCTCTCATAGAATCTCGTGTCCCTTCAGATATCACCGCTACTAACTTTTGTAATCTTGTTGGACACCTATCCTCCTCATGTGCCCTGTCATTCAAACTCATCGACATTCCCATGGTCAAGCTAGATCACACCCTTCCACTTCGCATAGCCATCATGGTGTCCAATTTTTCCGTAAAAAGAGTAATGACAGATAATGGATTGGCCTTGAATATTTGCACCCTAAAATTCATAAAATGAGTTTGGTATACTGAGGTAGATATCATCAGCGAGGTTATCACCATCAAAGCTTATGACAACTTGGAAAGAACTACAGAAGGAACTATTTTGCTACCAATCAAGGTTGGTCCAGTCTTCCAAGAAACACCTGCCATGTTATTGATTTAAACCTTCCATTTAACATCCTCCTCAGTCGCCCATGGATTCATGCCATGAAAGCCATTCCATCCACTTACCATCAGTGCGTCAAATTTTTGCATTAGGGCATTGAGGTAACCATCCATGCCGATCCAGAACCCTTTGCTTACTACAATGTGGTTGAAGCTTCATATGTAAACCATTTCCCTAGAATTGATATCAGCATAGCAATCGCCAGCTCATCCCACACTTGTAATGACCCAGAAACCATCCTTGCCTCCACCCTGTCTACTGTGAAGATCAATAACAAAGGTTGTGGAGAGTATAGTCTATCAAATGCATTTTCTATCAGGGCACTCCCACTTGATCTGCACGCCCATGGATGATTGACATATCACAAAGCTAAGGAGATTCCACCTTCTTGATACAAACATTTTGGCCCAACAGACTTTGTATCCTCGAAAATCCCTCTTCATGAGGAGCTCACTCTAGATATCAACAATTGGTTACATAAGGATGCACGTCCGAGAAATCAAGCATGCCTTGATCACTTTAGCCAGAAGTATCCCTAAGAACATAATCTCATCACTGACAAATGGAACTATCAAAGTGGTGGTCTAGGACCAGAAGAAAGAGGCATGTAATGCCCCATCGAAGCACACAAGTGGGAAGCGAAGTCAAGTCTTGGCTTTGGCATACCCACAACTGGCAGCACTAATGAGAACGGTCACACTTTTTCAAACATTCACCGCGACCTTGTCAAAATTGAAGACATTGCTGAGGAAGTTGAAAAGAGAGCCTATGATGATATCCTAGACCAAATCTTCTTTGAAGACTCTATTCTCCAAGAACTATCCATCCATTTCATTGACCTACCACTCACCCATCCACAAATTATAGATTGGGACCAACCAAGCGTCATACACATTGATGAGTTCACATCAAAGGAAGTGGTTCTGAGATCCATGGGAGTTGAAACACCTCCGAAGAAAAAAAAGCCAGATTCTACCTATATCTATAAGCTAGATCCCAAGGGGTATTTTGGAGAAAATCCCCAACCTAGTTTCGATACACCCAAAACTGAAACTAAGGTGAATCTGAGACTAGCTAAGGTAGCCCCTCAGCAAGAAAATCCAGAGTCACAAGTAGAAGATGAGGATTTAGCATTACCTCCTCAAGATAATTGACCAGAGGTGTCTTCTATTCTAATTGAGGATACTAGAGAAGTCAACATCGATTCTTCAGAGATCCCCAAACTTGTTCACATTGTTGCATCCCTATCGCAAGACCAAGCTGATCTCCTCTTTAAGGTCTTACAAGAGAACATTGGCCAATTTGCATGGTCATATTAGGATATGCCAGGGCTTGATCCAAAGCTTGTAGTTCATCATCTTGCAGTCGATCCAAAGATCAAGCTCGTCAGACAAAAGCTTAGAAAAATGCACCCCAAGGTGGCATTACTAGTCAAAGCTGAATTAGAAAGAATGTTAGCTACTAAGTTTATCTGACCTATTGACTACTCCAAGTGGATCTCCAACATGGTCCCCATCACTAAACCTTTCGGTGACATTAGAATCTACACTGATTTCAAAGATCTTAACAAAGCTTGTCCAAAAGATGATTTTCCCTTGCCCAACATAGATATGATTATAGATCTTACAGCTGGACATGAAATTTTGTCCCTCATGGATGGATTTTTTAGGTACAATCAAATCAAGATCGTAGAAGAGGATCAGCATAAGACAACATTCACTACCCCTTGGGGAACCTTTGGTTACAACATGATGCCTTTTGGCCTAAAGAATGTTGGGGCTACCTATCAAAGAGCTATGACAGCCATTTTTCATGATCTCATCCATAGCATTTTGGAGGATTATGTGGATGATATCTTGGCCAAATCTCATACCTTCATGGATCATCTTGCTGACTTGGAGAAAGTCTTTGATAGGTTAGCCAAATATCATCTCATGCTAAATCCCAAGAAGTGTGTCTTTGGGGTCACATCTGGCAAGCTTCTAGGCTTTATAGATTCTAAATGAGGTATAGAGATTGACCCCAATAAGGTCAAGGCTATCTTAGACATGCCTCCTCCCCAGACACTACGACAGCTTTGCACTCTTCAAGGAAAGCTTCAATCCATTTGATGCTTCAACTCCCAGCTTGCAGATAAGTGTACGCCATTTACACACTTACCGAAGAAGGATGAAAACTTCAAGTGGGATCCTTTATGTCAACATAGCTTTGATCAGCTCAAGAAGTATCTCACCAATCCCCCTATCTTGGTTCCACCAGTTCCTGATCATCCCTTCATCTTGTACATATCAGCATGCCTACTGCTTTAGGAGCACTACTAACACAGCATGATGACTATAGCAGAGAAAGAGCCATCTACTATATTAGTAGAACCCTAGTTGGTTATGAACTCAATTACACTCCTAGGGATAAAGCTTGTTTGGTAGTTGTTTTCTCAACTTAAAAGCTTCGCTACTACATGCTAAGTCATATGATCCAACTAGTCTCAAAGATCAACCCTCTCAAGTATATGCTCTCTAGAAAAACACTTATAGGCCATTTGGCCAAATTGGTTATGCTCCTTAGTGAATTTGACATCCAGTATGTGGACAGAAAGGAAATCAAAGGGCAAGCTATAGTAGATCACCTAGATGATGCACCTCTAATAGATGCATATCTTTTGATCATAGAATTTCCAGATGAGCATATCTGTCTGATTGAAGAACAACCCCCATGGAAACTTTATTTTGATGGCTCATATACATCTCATGGATCAAGGGTAGGAATATTGTTGGTCACACCTCCAGGAGATTACATTCCAAAAGCTTTTAAGCTACAATTCTCTAGCACCAACAATATAGCTGAATATGAGGTTGTCATAGGAGGATTAAAGATAGCCACAGAATGGAACATTATTGAGTTACAAATCTTTGGCAATTCTCATTTCATCATCAAGAAAGTCCTCAATGAATATCAAACCAAAGACGAAAAGCTCTTACCCTACAAAGAGCTAGTTGATAAGCTAACCCAGCATTTTACAAAGCTTTAGTTTACACAAGTGCCTCGAATGCAAAACAAAGTAGTGAACGCTATGGCTACTATCAGCTCAATCTTGGAAATTCCCCAAGTAGCTACACAATATGAGTTTTTAGTTGAGTCTCTCCTCACACTCACCTATGTGAATGAGGATTCAAACCATGTTTGTATCTTGGTTGGTCCCCAATCCCCTTGGTACCATGAGATTAATGCTTACCTTAAAGATGGTATGATCTCCCCTCACCTCACACATACCCAATGCCAAAACCTCATCCAAAAATCATCCCGCTATGTTATCATATCCAATACCCTATATCGTAAGGGTTATCGCGATACTCTCTCTAGGTGTTTAGACCAAAATGAGGCCGTGATGGTGTTAAAAGAAGTACACTCTAGACTTTGTGGTGCCCACACAAGTGGTATTGTCCTAGCATGAAAAATCCTTAGAGCAAGCTACTATTGGCCTACCATTGAAGAAGACTCCTATGGCTTTGTCAAAAAGTGTCTCCCATGTCAACAGCACGCAAATCTTGTGCACACTCCAGCACAAGATCTATAGCATATTGCACCACCTTGGCCTTTCGCTTGTTGGGGCCTTGATCTAGTTGGAACTATCACACCTCTCTCATCTGATAGACATAAATGGATAATAACAGCTACAAACTATTTCACTAAGTGGGTGGAGGCAGTCCCCCTAGTCTCAACTATAGGAGTTCAGGTCTCTAAGTTCATCTTGTACCACATTGTTTTTCACTTTGGCATCCCATCCACCATCTTCATCGACCATTGAGGTAACTTTGAAAATCTCAACATGGAAGAATTATGCACTTCCCTTCACATCCATCACCAGTTTTCTAGCCCATATTTCCCACAAGGTAATGGCTAGGTAGAGGCAACTAACAAAACCCTCCTCAAAATCTTAAAGAAAGTTGTCAATGATTCCGGCTGTGATTGGTACCCACAAATAAATCTAGCCCTATGGGCCTATCAAACCTCCTTCTATACATCCATAGGAACAACTCCATACTCCCTAGTCTATGGTGCCAAAGCAGTACTACCCATTGAGGTTGAACTTCCCTCCTTGCACATATCTTTGCAAGGGCAAATATCAGATGAAGAATACAGAGTAGCTCAGCTCACCCAGCTAGATCTCTTAGATGAGAAGTGACAACAAGCCTATGATCATCTCACAGTCTATCAAACTCATCTCAAAAGGAATTTCAACAAGAAGGTGCTTCCACGACACTTTCAGCCGGGTGACATGGTCCTCAACAAAAATATGAAAGTCCAAGCCGATCAAGAAAAGAAAGGAAAATTTGAACCTGTCTGGCTTGGTTCTTATGTTGTCACTACATCCTTTGGCTCTAGAGCCTATCAGCTATCTACACTAGAAGGAGAACTCTTGAATGATCCTACTAACATCATTCATCTCAAGAAGTTCTATGCTTGAAGATCCTTGGTATACCCAACTTTTGAAAAATACAAAAAAATAGTAAAGAGAAATAAGTCCAATGGTGAAAACTTGGCATTTCAAGCGCCTTGGAAAGGTACCTTGGTGAAAACCTATTAATTCAGGCACCTTGTGTACTAAGACTAATCCATTATCTATCACTATCCTACCCCTCATCCATCTGCTCACCATCCCATAAAACACCTGCTTGTTCCCTTGGTGTTCCAACCAAATATCTCACATCTAATGAAGCTTGTAAATACCTCCTGTATAGCTTATAAATCTTGTACCTCAGCTTGTAAATCTTGTACCCCAGCTTGTAAATCTTGTATCATCCCTTGTATCATAGCTTGTATATCCAAATCTTGTCCAAAGCTTGTACCATATTCTAGCTTGTATTATATACCAATGCTTGTATCCTCGTTTGTATCTTATCACATGCACACAAAGAACCCCATTTTCACTTAAGCTTTTTACAAACCATCTACCTAGCTGCCTATCAACTATTACAAACATCCCACCCTTCACAAACTTTTCCATCTCACAAAACCAAAACATGAACAAACCTTGTACATTTGTAACATATCTTGGTCTATTAGCTTGTACATCCTCTTTAGCTTAGTACCATTGTATCTATCCAGCTTTCGTGTCAGTTCCTCCTTAATTAGCATCTTGTACACATCGCACAACCCTTGGTTAGCTATTCCAATGTATCCTTTAGCTAGATCTCCTGTCACCAAAGTGTTATCCTTCTTAGTTCAGCTTGCTAGATGCATCACTCATTTAGATCCATCAACTTAGGTGCTCTCCGATAGATCCTTGTAGGATATAGCTTTCCTCATGTCTGATCGTGGTCCATTAGTACCTCGTCCCACTCATCTCATTGGCAAATAGTTCTCTTTTGGATTTTTTCTTTCTTTTGATTTTGAATCTTCACTTTTGGGTCTTGAAGTATCTTTTCTAAGCAATCTTTTTGTTCCCTCCTCAAGGTTGCCATGATCTTCCATATCATGGTATACTGTGAATGGGGCAATCTGAGTGTAAGGTTTTGATCAGGTCTTTTGTTTATTTTTCTTTTCTGCTTGTGGGTTACCTAGTGTCTGTTCCATGCTACTTCCTCTGGGAATCATGTGTGATGTTGGGGCAATCCTTGCATGTTTATTCTGGGTTAGTCCATCAGTTCTGTGGACAGTTGGTGAAAAGGCCTTAATGTTCTTGGTAACCTTTGCAGTTAACCAACAGTCCTATAGCAAATCTAGTGCTCAACTACATGGTGGTACTTCTCTTTGAAGTATCTCCCTGCTCAAAAAGCTTCAATGGAATCCCTTCATCTCCATTATTCCCCATCCATATCCAGTATTTGTCTCTCCTACCCCAGCGTATGCATCAGTATCTCTTTGACTCAATCTTCACTTTTAGCTTTAGGGATTCACAATCCTAGTCTTAGCGATCCACCAATCCAATCAATCCACCAAGCCTCATCTTTCGAGATCCACAATCCTAGTCCTAGGGATCTCTGAAACCCATCTTCCACCAATCTGACTCTTTGAAATCTTGTTGCATCAGCTTTTATAATCCCCTCATCCTTCTCCCTATCCTAGATTCCTTTTTATAGCGCTCCGCTCCTTCATCCTCCACCTTCCCTAAAGTCTTAAGCTTGCTTCCTCTTATGCCTCTGATTCTCCCTTTATTATTCTCTCATTGTGAGAGTTTGAGCTAATTCAACCCCTTCTCTTTGCCAATCTGAGTCTCCTTACTCATCTCGAATTCTTGTATTTTTCAAGAAATCATCGAGCCTCACTTTCTCTCCCTACCACCTTCTTGAGGGGGCATCTCGCAGTCCATCCTCTCCTCTTTTGCTCTAGCCTTGGGCATCTTATTTCCTTATCTTTGATGCCATGCCACTTGTAGCATCACATCAAAGAGGGGCAAAATGTAGACACCTAAAATCCCTTAGAAAATAAAGTATTTTTATTTTCTAAAAATTCCCTAATGACATCATCATTTATTATTTATTTATTTATTTATATATTTATTTAATTAATTAATTTTTATGCCATTAAATCTCCTTGTCTTAATTAAAAATATTTAATTAACAAATCCCTCCCAAAAATGTTTAAATCTTATTTAAACATTATTTTTCTTATTTATTAATTATTTAATTAATAAATTGACAAAAAATCCCAAAATAAATATTTAATTTATTTTTTGCCCAAAACTTGGCCAATTTCCTTAAGACCACTAACCTCTTCCAAAATCTTCTAATCCTTCTTTAATTTTTATTAAAGGCTAATCCCATCATTTTCTACCACTAATCCCAACTCAAAATATTTAATTAAGGTTAAATATTAATCCTAATGCTTATTAAAAATGTTTTAATGAATATCTCCTCAACCCAAACCCATGAAAGAAATAAAACTTTATTTATTTCCTAAAAAACTTTTTATCCTCATCCTAGGAAATTCTAGACTCTTCTAGAAGGTCTTCATCCTCATCCTAAGCCTATCCCTAAACCCCCTTCTTAGCCTAATCCACCCCATCCACCCATACTAACCAAGTTTAGCTACTAACTCACCCACCCTCATTAAATGCCATCCACTTGCCCATCTCTAACAAGCTTAATCTAATCCTAAACCATCTCTAATCCCACCCCCTAACCTTGTCACATTCCCTAAGCAAGCTTAAGACTTTCCTAAGCCAAGCCAAAGTCTTCCTTCAAAATATCTCAACCACCAAGCTATAAATGCTCTTACAAAGCCATAAAGACTCTTACAAGCTCATTCATTGCTCTTACAAAGCCATAAAAGACTCTTACAAACCCATTCATTGCTCTTACAAGCCACTATGAGGGTCTTTAAGGCCTTGAGCCTCCTTTGTTGACTCATCCTTGCCCTTTGCTCCACCCACTCACCCTATGACATGTGTCACTCTTTGATTGGCTGTAAGGAAGCACAATCCATGTCCTCTCCTCTCATGCAATCGAAGCCCTCCATAAGCTTTTCTCCATCCTTACATCTTAGCCCCTCAAACCCTCAAGCCCTTAGCCTATAAATTGGATCCTCTCACAAGCCATTTCATCACAATCCTTAAGCTAAAGTTATAATGTTATTTTGAGAAGCCAAAATCTATACTTTTTACATACATGCACTACCAAATCCCAACATCCATTGAAGCAAATTTGAAGCCCTTTGAGCATACATACCAATCCTTTACTTAGACTCATCTACCAAGAAAAGAGCTAATTCCTATTGGGAGAGTTCATTCATTTGGCTCACATTCCTAATTAGGGGTTCCTCTTTAGTCTCTCATATATGTTATATTGATCTTGTTAGTTAATGTTTTGTTTCTTTAAATATATTAGTGTTTCTTATTAACATATTAGTGTATACAATACCTAGACAAAGTTTACTATGAAGATGAATCATTTAAACTACGGTTTGAACATCTAGGAGAGTTTAACTTTCTACAATTCATGGGTTATGAAGAATTTGATGAACAGTAGTGGATTGGGATGCTATTAAGAAGAATAAATGATGATGTATTTTGGATATGAGACCAACGAGTTATGATCAGTAAGGAGATAATTCATAGGGTAACTAGACTAAAATGCTCAACTATTCCTTTAGTAGTAAAAGTTGTGAATAAGGAAGTATAAAAGAACATGGGATATAATTGGAAAAAGAAAGGAATGAGTTTTTTCTGACATTAGGCAAGAAGATGTGAGACTTATTAGTAAGATGATTGGATAGAAAATGAACTACATTTCAAGACACAATTTTGTTTCAGTAGGATTCATTCATATATTATACAATATTGTCATTGAAAAGGGGTATATTAATGTCTCTAAGATCCTAAGACAATAATTTCTTGAGAAAATCAAGAGGATCAAGCATGATAAGTACTCGCTCTTTAGATTTGGATCAATGGTTAGGTTTTTATTCTTCCAAATTTTGCATAAATTTCCAACTATACCACATTCGAGATGGATTATTGATAAGTGTACCATGGAAGTAATAATTGATTACTATAACATGAAAACAAATCCTATGATCACTTTATATATCTTTAGCATGATCAATGGATTTCAAATTTAGATAAAATAAAGAGTTAGAATTCCTAGATCAGCTGTTGAGAAGTATAAGGAAACTATATGCATAATGGTATAAACTGATTACACTTGTATGGAGGTAATTGAACCAAGAAAGGAATTAATTCATACTATGGGATATGAAGTAGAAGACTTTACACTTGAAGTCTATTATAGTTAAAAAAAGATACTACTTGTCTAGGATAGGGTACTTTTGAAGAAAAGTCAAGTGGAGTTAGAGAATGATCATATAGTGGTACTAGGAAGGAATGTAGCCAAGATGGTTGAGAAAATTTCTAAATAATGGGGCATGATAAAGGATTAATGAGAAGAAGGCAAGAAGAAAAATAGTGAAGTTCATACATAGGAAATAGTTGAAACCTCTAGTAGTGAACAAGTGAAATAACCTATCATAGAGGAAACAAATGCACAAGTAGCAACAAAAATAGAAGAAATCAAAGATGAAGATGATGTTGAGATTACTAGGGTTTGGGTTATACTATAAATCTACACACCTATAAGAATACAAGATCTTCTACTATACTTAAAAAAGGATGATGAACCAAAGAGAGAAATCGTGCAATCATTAAGGATAGAGGGGGAAAAAAATAATAACCCAAGAAGACTACTAGGAAGAAAGATAAGGCACATGGGACAATTTTCAAGAATTCTAAGCATATAGTTAAGAGGAAAGGCACCAAGCACCAAATAAAAGATGATAATAAACAACTTCTTCTTGTAGCTTACTGTAATGAAAGTGCCCATGTGGGTTATCATATTGTAACTTTGAATTCTATAATTTTGAATTTGTAGTACTAAAAAGAAGCCCATATTTTGTTCTTGCTAATTGCTATTATTTCTTTGTTTCTATTATGTGATTTTGGTATTAAGGGGAGCATCATTCATTAATAATGTAAGACCATTATTAGAAACCATGATGAGGACAATCAAATGGATGGCAAGACTTTATGATGAAGTATAAGCAGAGACAAAAAAAATGCATTACCTAAAATATTGAAAGATCCTAATGCTTTGAATTCCAAGACACCTAAAAAGTCCATAGGTATCACTATTAATAAACCCAATATTTTTGGGAGCAATAAAAAAGAAGAAGAACAATGTGTGAGTATTGTCTAGCAACCACAATTTTATATAATTGGAGTGCCTATTACCTTAGAAATTACTCTAGAGGATAATAAAAATTTAGACCAAGGTAACATGGTTGATGTTGACAATCTTAAAGAGTTTGGAAACATTATGTCTAAGGTAGTTAGCATGGAAGAGTTTATAAATTATGATGAAAGTAGAAAGGATAAAGAAGCCAGAAAAAATGAAGTCAAAGGAATGAAGAAATTAATCAAACAATAGAGAAGGAGGATAAGGTTTAAAATGAACAAGCAGAAAAGAACAAGTCAGAGGCACAAGATAAGATCAGAGTATGGATGTTCAAATAGAGAAAAGCATCTAGTGAGATGAGAATATTGTCAAGGATGCAATGCTAGTTATGGCCAATGAAGAGGGATCTTTTTTTCTCATAGTAGTTGACTCTACTATGAGAATAGAGAAGAACACCTTGTTTGGATAGAGGAAAAAGGTAGAAATTCAAGAAATAATTTAGATTCCTAGAATATTAAAAACCCCTATAGTGGAATGAAGAACAGTTGATAAAAGGAAGGATATCACTACTACACCAACACCTAGAATACAATCAATGTTGGAAAGTTCTAGTAGGACAAAGGAACTCACCAAGGTGATGGAAGAAGAAATCAATATAGATATTTTTTATGCAACTATCATTATTTTTCTATGCCAACACAAAAGAGAAATCATTGATGAAGACTAAGAAGAACAAGTCATTAATTCAAAAGGATTTGGATAGGTTTCATATATCTTTACTTACACATATTCAACTACAAGATATGGATATGGAAGAGAACTTGGAGAAAATCATTGAATAATTTGATGATCAACTTTTTGTTTAAGTAATAGATCACCAATATAACTAAGAGGGTGGGAGGGGGCGGGGGAGGGAAGGTGAATCAATTATATATCAAAGTTAAACAATTCTTACTTTATCAACAAAACTAAATAGCAATCATATAGAAATGTGCATACACACATACACCAAATATGTTGACTAGGGAAACCCTTGATCAAAGGGAAAACCTTGGTGGGAATGATGGCCATAGAATAATGTACTAATCTGAATGTTCCTCGTTAGAGGATAGACCTTGTTAGGAATCTATTACAATTCTTAGAAAAAAGAGTCCCTATTAGGAGACCTTGAATCATTGTTAAGGATAAGATCAACTTAAGGGTAAGATCAACGAACCCATTGTCCAATTGATCTCAGTACTATTCCTTTTAGAACAATAGATAGATTTTAGTCCTTAATACATAGATTTAAGTTTGTTGCTCTATTAGTCTTACTATGTGGTCATCAATGACAAACATAGTCATAACATTATTTTACACTGCTCCCTCATAACATCAGCATTCATTCTAACAATCTCCCCCTTTAGCATTAATGGCAACATAGATGAAAAACATCTATTTCCAAGAATACCAATCAATCAAATCAAATCAATCAAATCCTTCAACACTACTCCCTCATAGTGCAAGTTCTCTTTCCCTTTCTAATGTAATGTTTTCTCATATCACTCTCTCATTCATTCTAATGTTTTTCATATCACTCTCTCTCCCCCACTAACATCAATGTCAAAGGTAGTACAAAAATTGAACATATAATAGCCTATTAGTACGACCACAATCCAGTCTATTGCTTTACAATATTTTCATATAATTGTATAAAAAATACAAGTATCTAAAGATACTATTGTATACCAATTACCTATTACCAAGAGTCCTTAACTAACCCTACTCATGAAAAATATTCCCTCATTAAGGAAGCATCAACATTCAGTTCAATCTAACAATGGTGCTATGTACCCTAGACTGATGCACTTTTGCATCTTCTATTCTAAGCTAGGTAGGGGCAAAACCCCAATCATACCTCTCAGGTACTCAAATGTATCCTTTGGTAAAGCCTTTATGAAAATTTCTGTAATCTGTTCCTTAGTGCTAATGTATTCCAATCTGATTTCTTTCTCTACAAATTTTTCTCTTAGCACATGATATTTTATAGCAATGTGCTTAGTTTTAGAATGCAAAACAAGATTCTTAGACATGTTGACTATACTTGTGTTATCATAGTAAATGATAATAGGTTTTGTGAATGTGATTCCAATATCCTTCATCATTTTCTTCATCCATATGGCTTGATTACAGTTGTTTTCTATTGCAACATACTCTGCCTCTATAGTACTTTGTGAGGTACAATCTTTCTTCTTACTAAGCTAAGAAACTAATCTTCCTCCAAGGAAAAATGCTCCTCCACTAGTGCTTTTACTATCATCCTTGTCTCCTACCCAATCAACATCTATATAAGTGCAAAGAGTGAAGTCACTATTTTTGTCATACCAAATACCATAACCCGGTGTTCCTTTCAGATATCTAAATATTCTTTTCACTATTGCATAATGATATTCCTTAGGATTAGCATGAAATCTTGCCACAACTCCAACTACATTGGCTATATCTGGTCTGCTATGAGTCAGATACTATAATCTTCCAATCATAGATCTATACTTCTTTTGTTCAATAGCAGGAGTCTCATCTTTTCTTGATAACTTATGATCAATTACCATAGGAGTTCCAACAGGTTTGCAATTTTCTAAACCAAATATTTTCAATAGATCCTTTAAATACTTGGTTTGATAAATAAAGATACCTTATTTGTTTTGAACAATTTGTAATCCCAAGAAAAATTTCATTTCACCTATCATGCTCATTTCAAATTCATTCTTCATGTTTTCTGAGAATTTATTAGTGGCTTCATCATTTCCACCAAAAATGATGTCATAAAAAAATACAATAATTATTAGCAAACAATCTTCTATTTTCTTTAAGTACAAGTTACCATCTATTGTTCCTTTAAAAATCCAAGCTTTATGAAGTATTTGTCCAATCTTGCATATTAGGTTCTTGGTGCTTGTTTTAATCCATACAATGCTTTCTTTAGTTTGCAAACCGTGTCCTTTTCTTGTATTAAAGGAAAACCCTCTGGTTGCTTAATGTAAACTTCTTCTTCAAGTTCTCCATTTAAGAATGCTGACTTAACATCCATCTAATATACCTTAAAATCCTTGTTTGTTGCATATTCTAAGAACATTTTGATTGCTTCCATTCTTGCTATAGGTGCATATGTCTCTTCATAATCAATTCCTTCTTGCTGAGAGTAACCTTTCTCCATAGAAACCTCTTGTTCTTGTAGGACCACTCAGATTTGTATGTACCAATTCCATCTTTTGTGTAGTACAAAACCGCTTGCTAGGAAATGAGACTCTTTTCTAGTTAGCCAAAATATATTCCTTACAAATAGTGTTAGTGGACTTAGATATCTTGGGAAAATCTCTCACTGTAAGTGTATTACTAGCCTTCACAATGTTATCAAATTTAATGTGACAAAATCTTCTATGCTATAACTAGTTGTTGTCAATCTTTGCTACTAAATATAATATTTCAGTGGAATTTAACTAAAATACATTACCTCTTGTTTTTGTGCTAGTACCAAGTAGTTTCCCTTCCTTGTTCTTGATAATGCATGTTTCATTACCAAATTGTAGCTGATAGCCTTTGTCCTTAAGTTGTCCAACACTCAAAAAGTTATGCTTTAGTTTATCAAAAAAATAAACATCATTAGTGTATGTTTTACCATCAAGTGTTATAGATCCAATTCCTATAATATGATAGGCTGCATTATTTCCTACTCTGACAATTCCTACATCATGGCTTCTGAATTTGACAAACTTGCTAATATCACTAGTCATGTGATGTGAACAACCACTATCAATGATCCAATCTTTCTTTTCAACTTGTGAAATCAGCACACTTTCTTCTCTAATTTCTCTATCAAGATCATCCTCTTTTATGGCTACAAATCTTAGTTCATCTTCACTTTTTCTTTGATTAGATTCTTCTTCATTAGCATATAAACAATTTCTAGGTCTTCTAGATTTGTATCTATCTTTAAACTTTCTTTCTCTCTTAGGACATTAGATTCATAATGACCATATTCATTACAAGTCCAAAATTCAAAGATATTCTTACTATATTTTTCTCTTTCCACAAGAAAAACCACTTCTTCTTGGATCTTTTCTTCAATGAGTTTGCTACTGCTAGCAATGTCTCCTTATGTTTTTGTGCTCCTTGCTAAACTAGGTTTGATGTTTAGTGCACTGAATGTAGTCTAAACTTTTGCCAATTCTCCATATTATTTCAAATCAAATTTTGTAGCTTCCAATGTACCAAGCAATGTCTCTTTGGTGAAGTTAGTAGTGCAAGGTATCATCAGTTGAATCATTTGTGCTATAGTCTTGAAAGGTGGTGTTGAACTTTTCAAGATCTTCTATATTACTTCATCATCAAATTTCTTTCCATCAAGAGATGTGATTCCTAAAACAATCTCAGATATTCTTCCAATATAGCTTCTCACAAATTCATCCTCCATCATTCTAGCATCTTAAAATGTGCAATACAAATTTTGCAATCTAACTCTTTTTGCATGTGTATCACCTTCATAATTAGCTTCTAAAGTTTTCCAAATTTCATGAGATGTTTTAAGTAGTTTTACTTGACTATAGTCACTTTTAGGTAATGTTGATAGTATTTCTTCTCTTCCTCTTTTGTTGCACATTAATACTTCTCTCTATTCTTTGGTGCAGGTTTCAAGATTGTCTTCTTCTACAATTTTTTTTGGATGTCTTGGTCACAAGCCAATATCTTGGTTTCATGCACAAGAGATGAGTCTTCATTTTATCCTTCTAGTTTTCGTAGTTTGTGCCATCAAATCTAGGACTTTCCTTTCTGAACATATTCACCATGAATCTCCCAAAGTTGTTAAACTTTCTTTCAAGGACCTGATGCTCTGATACCTATCGTTAGAAGTAATATATCACCAATATAATTGAGAGGGGGGGTGAATCATTTATATATTAAAGTTAAACAATTCTTACTTTATCAACCAAAGTAAACAACAATCATAAAGAAATGTGCATACACACATACACCAGATATGTTGACTAGGGAAACCCTTGATCAAATGGAAAACCCTGGTGGGAATGATGCCCATAAAATAATGTACTAATATGAATGTTCCTTGTTAGAGGATAGACCCTGTTAGGAGTTTGTTACAATGCTTAGTACAAAGAGTCCCTATTAGGAGATCTTGAATCCTTGTTAGGAGATTCCAACCCTGTTAGGAGTTGAAGAAGGCAGCTAAACCCACTGTCCAAATAGCTTTAGGATCAAATCAATGAACCCACCATCCAATTGATCTCGATACTATTCCTTTTAGAATAATAGATGTAAAAAATCTCTTTTCTCCTCCTCTATCCAGTACGTCGGACTCCTTCACCTTTAGACCATGCAAATAGATCTAGAACTCATTAGTAATCCTTAAGGTCACTTATACACATTAATAGATTACTCTAATCTTCTACTTCACAATCCGTAAGTCTTCTTTGCTTCTTGATCCTAATCATGATGTCTAGAAGTTGGAAAACATCTTTCCTTTATACCATACTCAATTATTAACCCTTTGAGTTGGCTCTACACAATTAACATTAATTTGAGTCAGCTCCATGAATAAAATACATATTTAATTAAAGTTGTCAGCTCCAATTATACACAAACTTTCACACATGCGACTTTCATACCTATGCACTTGCTAACATCATTAGTGGTTAGTGTACTCTGTCCAGTTAACTGTACAACCCTTTATTTTAGAAATGATGTGTTATATTGATCATACAATAGAGATTGTTTTCCCAATGCTCTATTTCCCTATGGATCTTAGTAAATCATTAATATCTTCTGTACGCTATCGGTTTAGGTTCTGCACACTTGATCACATGTCAAATACATGTTGTTAACTGAACATGGGCAAATACATAATGTGGTATCCTCAATACATAGATTTTAGTCTGTTGCTATGTTAGTCTTACTATGTTGTCAACAATGACAAATACAATCATAACATTATTCTGCACTGCACCTTCATAGCATCATCATTCATGCTAACACTTTCTACACTTGAAGAAGAATAAAAGTTAAAATCTCAAATGGATTTTGAAGCCAAGCTATTTCATCAAGTATGTGAAAATTTTAGGAATGACAAGTCATTGATACATGCATTAAGGATATAAGAGAATCTATAGAATAAAAAAATGGGATATGTGTACTCATTCATGTAGCTAAATTTTTGAAGAAGACCCAAGAGATGTGGATTTTGAGACTTTAAGGTAGAAATTTTCATATTGTACCAGATTTTTACCTTGAAGAGTAGTTTGGAAACAAAATTTTGACGTGTATATACAAATGACTCACCCTTTTCATTGATGTCAGAGGGGGGTTGGAGGCTTGTGAAAAATATTTTTGGGGAATGATGTTAGTAAAAGATACAAGGAAAATGTATAGTGTAGTAGTTATATATTTAGGAGGAGCACTAGTATAGTATGTGAGTAAATTCAAAGGGGAGTATGAAAATTAGAGGATAATATGTATGAGTATTATATAGATGATATAATGAACCACATATTATTATTTTACCAAAATTTTGAAGTTTTGGCATTTTGAAGAACATCTTTTATACTTAACCAAATTTTCACAATGTTTTCATCAATTCCAAAGGTGGACATTGTTGGCAAGTCAGTTGACATAAGTTAGTAGATGTTATCAATAATGAAAACATTATGCATAGGTAAGGCCATTAAAGATATGTGTTAAGTTTTGATGCAAGAGCATGCTAGGTGTAAGAGCAATCTTGCATCACCAAAAATATTTTGTTTTAGTTGTTTGAATAAGGGTTTCCTTAATGCAAAGTTGTTGTCTATGGAGGCTTGCTACTTAGTAAGTTAGTTATATAAGCTTAGAATGTCCCAATTTTAGAGGTGGATGTTCATCTTGGACTAGTACATCAGAGGTCAAATTTTGACCTAAAATTTTGACCAACTCTTTAAGAGACTTGTTCAAATACCTTTTTTTGGTTTTGATGCCCACATTGGTCAAAATTTCAACCAACTTAGGGTTTCCCAAGTTGGTTTGGTGAAGATTTTAACCAACTCAAGTTCAAATAACAAAATCAAAAACTTTGTTTGTTATGTTAGATTGTGGTGACTGATTAGGAAAGTATTGTACATACTCCATAATTTTGTGGGGTTCAGGGCATCGCCCCAAAAAATAAAAATTTTGTACTATTCATAGATTTTCCATTTGTAGATTTTCCATTAAAGTTATGGCTAAATTATGGCTAACATGTTATAACCCTAAAGCGGTTTAATATTTGTATAAAAGGGCTTAGGGTTAGGGATTGTTTCATAGTGTGATGCGAAATTGCTTCTTGCGGCAGTATTGAGCTCTAAGGGATTGCAGATTGTAATCGGGTTGTAATTATTGGATTGTAATAAGATCAGACTTGTTGTTTGGTTGACATAGCCCAGGGATTGGGTGAACCACGTTAAATCTTGGTTCCTTGTGTTCATTTCTGTGTGATCTATTATTTTTCTATTATTGGTTATATTTGCATGTAGTTTTTATTTCTGTCTATGGTTTTATCCTAACAAGTGGTATTAGAGAAAGGTTGTCTTTTAGTTATCCTCTGTAGGAAAGTCTCACGATTAAGTGGGAGTCTCACGATTGAGTGGGAGAAATGGCAGATGAGGCTAAGTTGAGGGTTGATAGGTTTAATGGGTAGAACTTCTAGTTATGGAAGATGCAAATGGAAGATTATCTTTATCAGAAGGATTTATGGAAGCCGTTGGAAGGCAAAGCCAAGAATCAGGGATCTATGTTAGATGTTGAATGGGATCTTTTGGACAGAAAGGCACTCGAAAGCATTTTGTTATTCTTGGCACCATCGGTGGCATTTAATATTACAAAAACAAATATGATAGAAGAGTTGATGAAAACCCTAGCGACACTATATGAAAAGCTCTCTGCCTCAAACAAGGTATTTCTCATGAAGCGTTTATTTAATATGAAAATGGCAGAAGGTGGATCTATTGTAGATTATTTAAATGAGTTTAATACTATTACTAATCAATTATCTTATGTGGGTATCAATTTTGATAAATAAATTAGGGCTCTCTTGATTTTGTGTTCTTTGCCTAAAAGCTAGAATGGCTTGCTAATGGCTGTGAGTAATTTTGTCCCTGGATCTAGTACCTTAAAATGTGAAGATGTGATCGGTGTTTTTTTGAGTGAGAAAACTCATAGGAAATCCTCAAGTGGATCTACATCAGGAAGTGCTCTAAATACACAAAGTAGGGACAAAATGACTGAGAGAGGAAGTAACTCTAGAAATCATAAAAAATCAAGAGGAAAGTCAAAGGGGAAAAGGTCTCAATCGAGAGGACCGCAAGATTGTTGGTACTATGGGAAATGAGGTCATAAAAAGAAAGATTGTTGAAATCGAAAGAAAAATGAGGGAGATAAATCAGATGGAGACAAGAAGGAAAATGTGGTAAGTAACAAATCCGAAGAGGATGCTTTTCTTTTGTCTTTAGAAAGTGTTCATGATTCATGGGTTTTAGATTCTTGTGCTTCATTTCATGCTACACCTCATAGAGGTTATTTTATTGATTATGTCCAAGGGGATTTTGGGCTTGTTTATTTGGGGGATAATGAACCCTATCAAATTGTTGGAAAGGGAAAAATTAAGATTAAGTTGTAGAATGGGAATCATTGGCTACTACATGAGGTAAGACATGTTCCAAGGCTGAGTAGGAATTTAATTTCAACAGGGCAACTCGGTGATGAGGGTTGTGTAGTTACTTTTAATGATAAAAATTGGAAGGTTTCAAAAGGTTCCCTCATAGTAACAAAAAGTGTGAAAGTAGGCACCTTATATCTTTGTACAAGTCATATTGTTCCTTCTATTTTGATTGTTTCAGAGAAAACTGAATGTTCAAAAACAATTGCTATAGTTGAGCAAGGAGAACAAATAGCTATTGTAGATTCTGATATAGCATTGTGGCACAACAGACTTGGGCACATGAGTGAGAAAGGTATGAAAGTACTTCATTCAAAGAAATTTTTACCAAGTCTGAAATGTGTTAATATGGATTTTTGTAAAATTTTTGTGTATGGAAAACAATTTAGAGAGTGAGTTTTGTAAAGATTGGGAAGGAAAATAAAAAGAAAAAATTAGAGCTTGTGCATACAGATGTATGGGGACCAGCTCAAGTATCTTCCCTTGGTGGCTCTCATTATTATATTACATTTATTGATGATGCAACTAGAAAAGTATGGGTTTATTTCCTTACACAAAAATTTGATGTATTTCAAACTTTTAAGAAATGGAAATGCTTGGTTGAAAATGAGACTGGTAAGAAATTAAAATGTCTCAGATCTGATAATGGTGGTGAGTATTGCAGTCATGAATTTGAATAAGATTATTGCTCCACTAATGGTATTTGTAGATAGAAAACTATTCCAAGGACTCCACAGGAAAATGGATTGGTTGAATGCATGAACAAGACTATAATGGAGTGCGCAAGGAGCATGAGGTTGCATGCTGGGTTGCCCTTACACATGTGGGCAGAGGATGTCAATACTACAGTATATTTGATTAATAGAAGTCCCTCTACTCCTTTGGGCTGTGGTATTCTAGAGGAGGCATAGACTGGTAAGAAGATGAGTTATTCTTTTCTCAAGACCTTCAGTTGTGAAGCTTTTGCTCGTATAGACTCTAAAAATACAACTAAGCTAGAAGCTAAATCAAAGAAATGTGTCTTTGTTGGATATGGCATTAATGAATTTGGTTATAGGCTTTCAGATTTTGAAAATTATAAAATTGTAACAAGTTGGGATGTCATATTCAATGAGAAAGTGTTGTACAAAGATCTATTGTAGCAACATGTGAAGAAAGAAGATGATTATGTAGTGCTAGATGATACTCCAAAAGCTGATGTTCTAGCCATTCCTCATGATGTGCAACAACCGCAACAACAAATACTACACACAACAGTGAATGTTAGACGGTCAATGAGGCAAATTAGACCTCCACAAAGATTTTCTCCCTCTTTGTATTCTATTTTACTTGCTTATGTTGGTGAACCTGAAAGTTATGATGAAGTTGTGCAGGTGGATACTAAGATTCAGTGGGAGAATGCAATGAAAGATGAAATGGACTCTTTACTAAAGAATAAGACATGGGATTTGTGCAAGCTGCCTACAGGTAAAAAGGCTTTACAGAATAAGTGGGTTTACAAGTTGAAAGAAGAGGAAGGAGGTAAGAAAAGATTAAAGGCTACGTTAGTTGTAAAAGGATTTTCATAGACAAAGGGAATTGGTTTTGATGAGATATTTTCTCCTGTTGTTAAAATGACTTCTATCCATACTATTTTAAGTCTTGTGGCTACTAAGAATTTGCATTTAGAGTAGCTAGATGTTAAAATAGCCTTCCTTCATGGTGATTTGGATGAAGAAATATATATGGCTCAGCCACAGGGATTTGAGGTCAAAGGTAAGGAGAACTTAGTGTGCAAATTGAAGAAAAGTTTATATGGCTTGAAGCAAGCACCTCGGCAATGGTATCTAAAATTTGATAGGTTTATGCATGAGCATGGCTATAACAGGTGTCATTAAGATTATTGTGTTTATTTTAAGAGGTTGGATGATGATAGCTACATTATTTTATGTTTATATGTTGATGATATGCTTGTAGCTGGGTCTAACATGGATCATATTATGGGGCTAAAATGCCAGTTAGCACATGCATTTTCTATGAAGGATTTGGGGGCAAAAAAAAAATCCTTGGTATGAAGATTTACAAAGATAGGAAGAAAAAAACTTTGATGCTATCTCAGGCTGATTATGTTGAGAAGGTGTTGTAATGTTTCTCTATGGAGAATGCTAAAGCTATCAGCACACCTTTACCTAGTCATTTGAAATTGACTAAGGAGATGTGTCCTAAGACACAGGAAGACAAGGATAAGATGTCCAACATACCCTATGCTTCAGCTATAGGAAGCTTGATGTATGCTATGGTATGCATTAGGCTAGATATTGCCCATGCAGTGGAAGTTGTTAGCAGGTATATGAGTCATCCAGGATTTGAGCATTGGAATGTTGTCAAGTGGATTCTCAGATATTTGAGAGGAACATCCAATAAGTGTTTACACTTTGGGGGCTCTACTACTGATTTATAGGACTATGTTGACTCAAATTTGGTAGGGGATATTGATACCAGGTGCAGTACTACAAGTTATGTCTTTACTATTGGTGGGGTAGCTGTGAGCTAGGTTTCTAGATTACAGAAGATTAATGCTCTATCCATTATAGAGGAAGAGTATGTTGCTGCTACAGAGGTAGCCAATGAGATGATATGGCTTCAGTTCTTCTTGGAAGAATTGGGACATCCTTAGAAGGATAATTATTTGTTCACAAATAGTCAGAGTGCCATTCATCTTGCCAAGAATTCAGCTCTACATTCTAAGACCAAACACATAGAGTTGTGGTACCATTTCATTCGGTCAGTTTTGGAGGATGGACAATTAAAGCTGGAGAAGATACATACAAATGACAATCCAAAAGATATGTTGACAAAGGTTGTAACAAGGGAGAAGCTGAACTCCTCTTCAGTTTCAGTTGGTCTTCTAGACTGACCATGAATAAAAGAACAGTCTCAGTCCAGGGAGGTTTGATCTAGTGGGAGCCCCATGTGGTAGTGGTATTGCTACAGAATCAGTCTCCAAGTGGGAGATTGTTGTTTAGTGTGGAGCCTGATCAATCCTCAAGTGGGAGATTGTAGATTCACCATTCATACTATTTGTAGATTTTCCATTCGTAGATTTTCCACTAAAGTTATGGCTAATTTATGGTCGACATGTTATAACCCTAAAATGTTTTAATACTTGTATAAAAGGGCCCAGGTTAGGTAATTTTTCATAGTGTGATGTGAAATTGCTTCTTGCGGCAGTATTGAGCTGTAAGGGATCACAGATTGTAATCAGGTTGTAATTACTAGATTGTAATAAGATCGAACTTGCTGTTTGGTGGACGTAGCCTAGGGATTGGGTGAACCATGTTAAATCTTGGTGCCTTGTGTTCATTTTTGTGTGATCTATTATATTTCTGTTATTGGTTATATTTGCATTTAGTTTTTATTTCTGTCCATGGTTTTATCCTAACAACTTTTTTTCATCTTTTCATTTCCACACATTATTGGAGCAATTGGCATCGAGTATTTGGTGTGTGGAAAGCATTCCATATCATTCATCTAAGCTTCTAGTACTAGTAGTGGCAAGCAATATTTATCATTCATTCATGGGTAGGCTAGGGGCTTATGACTATAGGAGTGAAATACTCATTTCTTATGCTAGAGCAAGGTTTAATGAGGATTGCACATTTTGATATGTTGGTTCATTGTAGAGACAATGATGCATTTTAAAACCATTCTACCTACAACTACTCATCCCACCATAGAAGACAACTGCTAGATACAAGGATAATGTGAGTTTTTTGATAGCATGAACTCTAGCACATTCTTCCTCCTCCAATATTTCTTGTCTTCTTTCCCTAGTTTGCAAATATTTGGGGCATTTAGAATTCTATTTGAAAAAAAAAGTCATTCTTCTCTTGGAAATGATTTTAGTTCCAAGATTGAGCACTTTAGACTTCCTCTGGGTGTCTTAGCTATAAGTTCATCATTCAAGATTTATGAAATGTTATTGTATTCTTACAATTTGTTTACCTTTAGCAATTAGAAAAACAATCATTAGTTTTCTAGAAAATAATTAAGGATTAAAAACATTACAATATCTATGGGATAGTAGACAACAAATAAGTGGATTTTCTAAACACCTCTTCCGTCAGAATGATCTTGGCATTCATATGATTGTGTAATTGCTAGTCAAATATGGTAATGCAAAAAAAAAAAAGAATTTTATGTGAACACTAGTAGAGATGGCCTTTTTGGCAACAAACAATATCATTTAAATATATTAAATATAAATGCATAGTCAACTATGTGATCACACATTGCAAAAATCATTAGTTAGAATACTCTATATATTTTCTTCTGTTTGTTCTATTTTTGGTAATGATTTATGGTCATATGTCTATCTATTTAGAGGATTAACGTTCTCACATTAAAGGGTATGCCAAAATCAACACTACTATGATGCATAGACTAGTGATCTCCTAAAGAATATTTTCATTTGAAAAGCTTTTGGCTTTTTATTGTCGACGTCTAAGCTCTACCAATCCTTTCTTTGTTTGTCCTCTTCCTACATCATCACTAAAGTGGAATAAAATAAAATAATTTTTTACAATATATTGAACCTAACTAGCCCCACCCATATAGAGTCAAAAATATTTTCCTAGTTTAGGTTTCTCTAAAATTGAAGTTCCAATTTTAAACTTTGGATTGTTTTCATTAGTGTGTTCCTAGAAAACCTCCTCCTTCACAATATAATTCTAGTGATAACAAGGAGACTGTAGAGGTGAAATGTACTCACTTTATAGAAAAGTTTCCAATTTTTGGCAAGGTTATAACATAAATATCATACTTTTACTATTCAACATACTGATTGCCAAAAAAGATAGCTCCATCCAATTTAGCAACTTTAACCTTACTATTTTCACTTCACCTTTTTGCACTTCAATTGTGTTTATTGTCCATGGATAACTCATTGCCTCTACATTAAGAGACTCCAATTATATACTATCTATAGTCTTTCATTTCCCATCACCATATTCTTGTCATCATGAACCTCTTCTACAACTTCATTCCTTTGATTGCTTGTCAAAATAGTACTTGTTGTCTACACTTATTTTCCCACCAAAATTTTCTTTATTGATTCAAATTTCGTACATTACAACCTCAAAAACCTTTCTAGGTTGAAGAAAATTCAATTTATAGGCCAAGCTTTTTGACCTTACATATTCCCCTCTACTTGTTCAACCAAAACAAAATTGTGATCGTTGATCTTCCAAATTTGCAAGAAAAGTTGCATGATAACATTTTGACAATTTTTGTAACTTTTCAATATTTCCAAACAAATGACTTCAAATGCCTACCAAAACTTGATAAATCATGCAAGAACTCTAAAAAACATAAAATTGAAAATTTTTGGTCAACTCATAGCTTTGACCAATGTTGATTAACCTACAACTTGCCCATAGGCCCTATTATAACATGCAAGAAATATGCCTAAAATGCATTCTAGGATGCTTGAGATTAACTTATTTCCATGCGTCAACTTGGACACTTATTAATTTCATAATCTATCCAAAATTTGATGTTTGACCATCTTGTTTAGGACTTGGGCCCCTACACCACTACTCCACATTGTCTTTTTGTACATCAAACATATAAGAATTCTAATTTTTTGTAAGATTTAACAATTTTGAGTTTATTGGAACCTTGTCCAACTCTTCTGCTTCCACATCTTGCATTTCTACAAATTATTTCTTTTTATTTCTATGATTGGATTTTGAGAGGTGATTCTTGTAATAAAATCTTTGGCTCCTTTTAGCTTTTGTCCTTGCTTCCTTCCCAATTTCCTTAATAATAAAAATTTAACCACAAATAATGAAATTTTATGTTAGCAGACAATTTTTCATTGATTATAATATGGGTGAATTTGAGTGAGGTGATCAAAATTTTCTTTCAAAACCATATGTGTAGATATAAACATTAAGTATAACATGTCCGATATTTTTGTAGATATACACATTAATTACACCAAAATTTTCTTTCAAAACCATATGTGTAGGTATAAACATTAAGTAAAACATGTCCAATAGTTTTGCAAATATAAACATTAATTACACCAAAATTTTCTTTCAAAACCATATGTGTAGATATAAACATTAAGTACCACATGTCCAATAATTTTACAAATATATTTTCTTGTGAAGAAAGACCACGCCTAGCAATTTGAACCCAGAACAAAATAATGAGACAATTGCTAGATTAGGATCTTAGTTTTCAATAAAAGTTGATAAATGTAATTGTTCTTGGAAAAAGTGTAAGGGCTTAAAGAATCAAATAATTCTAATCATAAAAACCCAAAGCCATTGTAGTAAAGAATCAAATAATTCTAATCACAAAAACCCAAAGCCATTGTAGTTAACATGGTCAGATTAAAGGGGGCCACGATTTTTGTTGATTGGTGAATGTGACTTTCCAACTAGAGGAACATAGAGGTGTGAATATCTAAGCCCCTATACTTGAGAAGGCACACAAGCCCCTATATGAAGGCTCTCAAACAACTCTTCTCTCTTCTATAGTGTTGTTGGTCAACTTGAAGGTTATGAATAGTTTATCCAATGTAGCAATGTCACGTATGCTAGGGTATGTCATTTTTGTCATCTTCAATGTTAGCATACCATTACTCTTCATTATATTAACAATTCATATTTTTTGTTGTATTTTTATAGGTGAGTTTTTGTTACCACCATCAAACATTCTGCTTTATTCATACTGAGAATTATCTATCATTATGAATCAAATTGGAATGGAGTATCAGACAATACATGCATGTCCCAATGATCACATTGTATATCATAAACAATATAAATTTGCAAAAAAGAGCCATAATTATCATATTAGTAGATAGTGGTCAGATCAAATAACAAAAAAGGTGACTCACAAGATTCTTTGATACATTCCCATTATCCCACGTCTTGAATGATTATTCAGGTCCACTAGCTTGGCACAATTTATGGATTACCATGAATGTAATAGAAGTCAAGATGACATTATGCAAATGCCTATAGATGGTTTTTCATTTAAAGAGATAGAAAAATATGGCCACACTTTAAAGGGGAACCTCGTAATCTCAAGCTTTCATTGGTAACAAAAAATCTCAATCCATTTGAAGATATGAGATATGTTTACTCAGTGTGGCCTATTTTTGTTATTAACAATAACATTCCTCCTTAGATGTCCATAAAAAGGGAGCATATAATGTTGTCAATGATTGTACCAATTTTTTTTTCATTTAATAGTTATCTAAATTAATTTATAAATAGTGCATCAAAATGGTCATAATAATTATGTAATATTTGTGTTCATTCAATTACTAGGTAAGTACCATGTTAAATATATAAGCATGTATATTGATCCCCTTTATTGACGAGTTGTTGAGGTTATAGAATGGGGTCACTATGTATGACATCTCTAGACAAATAGGATAAAGACAATTTCAAATCCATGTAATGCTTGTATGGACAATACATGACACCCCTGGAATAACTCATTTTTTTGGTATGTTATATTGTTAAGGTCACATATTTTTAGTTTTTTTATAGTTCTTACACATTATTGTTGTCTTCTTAAGTTGTGCATGATAATTTTACATGATCCAATTGTACATGATCTTTTAGGTTTTTAGACAAAGGGAAAATTTGCATGTCCAGTTTGTGGTCTAAAGATGAAATCTCATCATTCAAGAAGTTTATGAAAGCAAGTGTTTGATGAGTTTGGGAACTTTCTCCACAATAATCATAAGTATATAATTACTAAAAATATATTTTTAATTGGAAAGAAGATAGAACATCAAGGCCATGAAGAATGACATGTCATCTATGGAACTTGAAATACAATCAACTAAATCGCTAAGGTAATCTCTAGTTTGTGGTCTGAAGTTTGAAATTTATATTTTGATATTGTTTTTCATTTAGTAATGATGTAATTGATGCCTGTGAAGTTCATTAAGTCATTAATGACCAAATTTCTAGAGGAATAAAAAGTTATCCTACTCAATTTAGTAGGTTATTGTACTACAAGGATCTCTCAGTCATGCATTTGTTTGATGCTATGCATATTAGAAACAATGTAATAGAGACATTGTGAAAAATATTAGATGGAAGGTGTGATAGAGAAATAATTGCCAAACTTTGTAATGGCATTCTTGGTTATTAATAGACCAACAAAGTGATACATTAAAAGAAGTCATAAAAAAACAAAATTTTCCACAAGATTTATTGCAAATATAAGTAGTCTTGTATCAAAAAAAGGTGATTTTCGGCCAGGGTTGAAAACACATGATTGGCATACCTTTGTCAAGGTAAGTCATGTTCTTTATTTACAATATATTTATAAAATTGCATGTACTACCTATTGTATTATTTCATAATATATTGAAATGGTCACTTTTTAATCATTGTAGTACATCCTACCTATTGGAAATATAAGAGGAGTAATTGAGAGGGGAGGGGTGAATCAGTTACTACAAAAATAAATTTCAATTCCTTTAGATGTTAGTACAAAATAAATCTGCTAATGCTCGGCAAACAAAGAAATGTTATAACTCAGTAAACTCTACAATTACTTGGTAATTACTTAACATGCAAATATTAAGATGTTATCTATGATTATTGAATACTTTAATTTAGTTGCAAACACAAAAAAGAAATAGCATGAACACATTTGACACCAAGATCTAACATGGAAACTTAATTTGAGAAAAACCACCAATTGCAACTAGTTACTATTTTCACTCTTCTGAAGTGAGCCCTATTAGGAGCCAACCTTGTTAGAAGTTACAAAACATACTATTAGTTGTGATGCTTTTAGAGGATTTAATCACCCTATTAGGAGTGGCCTTGTTAGAGGTCTTTTGATAATTCAATAGAATTGCCACCTTGTTAGAGGATTTACAAATAGATGTTAAGCCAACTCTATTAAGAGATTTAGATCACTGCTATAATAGTTAGAGAGTAGTAATGACATGACTTGATTTGGATGCAATTGAATTGTTGATTACAAATCTCAATTCTAGCTTGTACTTGATCATTCCTAATCAAATGTATGCTTTTAGCTTCATAAATATATTTTGCTTATCCTTCTAATTCACTTCCTCACTACATCATTAGATCTTCAAAATATTCCATGTATTCACATTCATATACACTTCACATACACTAATTCTCAATTTGATCTCTTTATTTATATCTTTTATTTTGTCAAGTCAACTCAAATACCATTTAGAATAATTAATATTAATCTTATTAAGTGGATAGAACCATTAGATAAATCAAGTGAACTCAATATGCCAAAATAAGAAAATCTTTTGTTAGCTGACCCTACTCAGAGACACTAACTCAGTTTCAAATTTCTTGTGTTAACCAACTGAAACTTGATCAACATTGCATATTAGCAAAGTTCCTTTGGTAACCAAGAGAGCTTGGTTAACACTTATTCCAACCAACATTTCCTTCATTATCCAAGTGAGCATGGTTAACACTCATCTTCCATAGAATTTCCTTTGATGCCCGAGTGAACTCGATAGATACTGTCTTCTAAACTAAGCAAACTTTGGATTTCTCTATAGATACAAAAAACTATCTCTACTGCTTGAGTGAGCTTGACATACACTGACTAATAATTATACATGGTATAATTGCATATTCATAAAACTTTAATGTAGAATGTAGATAGACTGACAACAAACTAAACTAAACCCAATAAATCATTATCAAAAATATAAATTCTACAAGCATCTCATGTTTCCCTAACTACAACTACTAAGAAAGCTTTTAGACCAGCATCTCAGTGATAGTTCTAGAATGAGTGTCCTTAGAATGTAGATCTACAAGAATGCATGTAAGATCTATGACTATAATGTTGATTACATGAAGATAACAATTCTTAGAATGCTCTGAAAATGGCCATGTAATGAGCTAACATGTAATGAATGATGCTAAATAACATTAAAAAATGCTAAAATGCTATGATTTTGTTAGAATGATAATGCAAAAATGATAACTTAGAGTGTGCCTATAGTGTAGATGCCTAAAACTTGGGTCCTTTGGCTCTTGGATTTCCCTCCTATTTATAGGATTTTGGAAGGGATTGGGGTAAGAATCAAGATTTTCACCTTTGACTAGTGGATGAAAATAAAACTAAAAATATCTCATAAGAGACTAGGAGGATGAGTCCAACAAACTTGGTTTTGAGGATAAATGAGGATATTTCTAATTCTTTTAAATGAAAAAGGGAGATTTTCATTTTTGTGAGGATAAATGACTTTATTGATTTAATACACGTCTTATTTATTTTCACCACTTTGTCTTTTTTTTTTCTCCCTTTTTGAATTTTATTTCATGAATTTGAATTGTTTTTCTCCTCTTTTAAAGTTGATTTAGGTCTTGCCAATTTGATAGATAATTAATGACCTCGTTTTATTTTTGATTTGAAAGTCTATTGTATTTTTTTGATTTCCTCCTTAATTTACATTGATTGATTGGAATTACATAATTCAAGTCTTTACCAACTTTTGGGTGCCTACAAATACCCTTCTTTGAGCTAATATGTGAAGCATATTAGTTCAAAGATTATCTTGACTTTCTAATTTTAGGTCACATTCTAATGATTGCATGATGTCTTGACATTTTGTAATTGTCATGGTGTCTAGTTGTTGGTGGCTTGATGTTTGATCTTTGATGATTTTATGTCTTAATTGTCATTGATTTTCCTGATTGATGTTGCAATATTTTTACTTGGATATCCTAGTTTTGGTTAATTTGATGTTCAAAATTTTCGTTGGGGTAGAATGTTTTTGAATTTTTTTTTAAAAATTGATGCCCTAGTTTGGATGCCTTGGTTTGATATGGATATACTGCCCCCTCAGAAATTAAATTGGAGAAAAAATGAAAGTCTAAAAATTAAGGAGGTTCCAATTTTATTTCTAAAATGTTGGATAATTGACGAATAAAAATGGTCAATTTAATATAGTGCAATACCCAATTCACGAAAGTGAGCAAAAAGGTTCTAATGTTGGGTAAATAGAGTGAAAAGGTGAAATAAATACCCCTAACGAGGGTTAAATAGGCTAAAAGGTCACTTACCCTTGTCATTTTCACACTTTGTTTTCACATTTGGTAATTTGGAGCTCTGAGCTAGTGAGGATGGTGGTCCCTTTACGAGGGCATAGATTCGAGAGGGGTCATAGGTACGAGCATCTTGTAGACTACGGTGCCGAATAAGTCATTGAGATCCTCTATTTTAAAGATTTATTCCAGTTTACCTAATTGTTTTGAATTTTACACAAATTTTTGTGGTAAATGTGGTATTTTATCTTTTTTAGCACATTTATAGTTTCTTTCAGCATATTTTAATTCTTTTAGCGCATTCACACAATATTTAAGTGCATTTGAGGGGCAAATTACCATATGAAAAAACCTAGTTTTAGTGTCTAATTAGCACATACAATGAAAAAGTAATGCATATAGTTTGTTTAATAGCACATTTGCATAATTTAGCACTTTTGATTGGTCTTATAGCGCATATGGATGATGTTTTAACACTTTTTGGTTAAATAGCACTTATGCACTAGAAAATAGCACATATGATCATTTTGATAGTGCTTATACATGTTATAGCACATCCAATATAGGAAATAGCACTTTTTTTAATAACACATAGGTCTATTTTAGTGCATTCGATTAATAGGGTAGTGCATATGTCTTAGGAAATAGTGCAAATGATTGTTGAAGAATGAAAACAAATAGGAAATTTGTAATTTATTGTAAGATAATACTAAAGGCTATATTCAAGGTCTTGTAGCTAGGGATTCGTCATAATCAGTAAACAATAGAAATTAGGTAGGCATGAAGTGATATCGTAGGATCAGTTTGATGATAGGTAGGGAATGGTGTCCCTACTCAAGATACAAAGTAGGGAAAATAAATAGGTCCTACTCAAATTAGAGAAGGACAAGTAATAGGTCCAAGATAGAACCAATAGTTGATTAGCTAGATATTGATAGTAGACTGATGTATGGTGATTACTTGGGATGAAAACTAACATTGTTGTTTATTTGTTTGATGCAAATAGGTACCTGAATGCAAGCTCATGCCCCTAGAGGTAGTAGGTAGATTGTTGGATAAGGAGTGACAAGTGATTGACAAATGCAGGTTTACTTATTTGCTATAGATGACATAGTTCTAGGTGAATAGAGGGCTATTGACAGTTGTGGCTGATCAGTGGCACTTGGACCACAACACCTTTCATTTGCTAATGGGGGAGATGATAGTGACTCCCTAGGATGTATATCAGACATTTTAGATCCTGATAGTAGGGGATTTGGTGTACTATGATTAGACCACCGATGGCACTACTTTATAAGATTTTTTTAGGGATGACAACATTAGGGATGATAGTGTATCATGGTTTTAGATGCTGTAGTATGAGGCATTGCTGGCAGTTTTGGCTAGATTGATAGGAGGATTTTTGTTGCTAGACCACCAAGGGTGAGGGTGTCCAGTTGGATGGGGTCAATTGATATAGGATATGATTGACCAACCATAGAGATTTGTATGGGGCAGTTGCATTTTGGCCCACTTATATCATGACTTACATCAGGTTGTGTATTTTGGAGCCTCGTCGCTATCAGCAGGGGTCATTTTGTTATAGCTATGGACATGGGAGCATTTTCCCATTACTCATCTAGTGTGTATGCAATAGTGGCCACAAGGTATGGCCTGCATGTATACTTATTCTGGAGTGATCATGTAGCCCCATTTGGGAAAGATAGAGTATTGGCAGCACATATTGGTGACATTGATGAGGTTGTGTGGAGATCTTACAATTTTATAGAGCCATGGGCCAAGGATGATGATAAAATGGTATATTTCTTTGGTCTAAGGTATTTTCTTGGTCAGGTACCTAGAGTGATAGAGAGGTTTTTTTTTAGGTGGGTGGTGAGATAGTTTGGAGAGCGGCAGGGCATGCCATAGGGGTTAGCACATTATACTCAAGTGTAGTCAAAGAGAGTAGTGTGGGGGTTGACTTTGGAGTATGAGGCTTGCCTAGAGGCCTTTCTATAGATGATAGACACACCATAGCCATGGGCATTATGGGATGGAGTGAGAGATGTAGGGATGGAGTGGGACTATGCACAATGGTTTTAGGAGCATCCCTTTCCAAGATATATAGATCCGATAGAGCCTATTCCTAAGATCAATGAGCCATTGAGTGGGGGAGAGGATGATGATGATGATGGTGGTCCAAGGAGAGGTAGAGGGAGACAGTGGGCTAGATTTAGGATGAGAGGTGTGGTTAGAGCATGGGGAAGGTGAGGCTAAGTAGCCATGGTACTACCATAAAGGGGTGTGGCATGAGGTCCAGTGCAAGGACCAATAGGTGCAGTGAGGGTTGGAGGGATATGAAGCCATAGTGGTATAGAGTTATTGAGTAGTAGGATAGAGGTATTGAGCAAGGTAGGGTAGAGCAAGTGAGGGCCAGGTTGCTTAAGGATGTTTAGTTTTTCAATGATAGAGGCTAGAAGTATAGGGTCCTATCAGAGATCCACATGATGTATAGCCACAGGGGTCACAACAGGTGCTACCAAATGTAGATCCATAGGTATAGTCATAGGTACCACCAGATGCATAACCACCATCAGAGAGGCCAGGGGGATCTACTAATTTAGAGGTCAAATGAGTGTTGTGGAGCCCCAGGTGGATGAGTTGATGAGTACCCTATAGGCATTTATAGTTGTGATGACACAGGGGCCACCGTTGCCACCACTACCACTAAGGATAGATGGGGTGTGGACAAGTCAGATGGCCATAGCCAGATAGGGTGCACTGATGATAGATATGATAGAGTAGGCATTGCAAGAGGATATGAGTGCCCCTGGTGAGCAGGGACCTTTGAGTCAGCCACCTATTCAAGAATGAATGTATATTATGTGTTATTGCATTACTCATCATCATGTATGATTATTTTTGTAATGTTTAGTTGATAATGATGTTTATGTACTTGGTGATCTTCGAATGTTCATGTGGATAGACGTTGTGATCAATTGATGTTCACATTATTTGATCATTTGGATATTTTTGTCGATGCACTCTATCTTATATCTATGTTGGTTTTATCATCTTGATGTATTGTGTATTTTTTATATCATGGACACATGGATGCATGTAATGATTTGATTTGATGGATATGATAGGATTAGGTATTGAGATGTGTGTGTGTGTGTGTGTGTGTGTGTGTGTGTGTGTGTGTGTGTGTGTGTGTGTGTGATGTGTGTAGCATGACATATGGATAAATAATGAAAATAAATGAAATGACAATAACAATATAATGGATGAAAATGTGATGTGTAATGAAATGAAATGTGAAAAAAATGGAATTTGATGTAGTGCAATGTGATAAATGAAATATAATTAAATGAATTCTATAAGAATGTAATATAATGAAAATAGATAAAATGACATGGAAAGAATGAATGAAATGCAAGGTATGACGAAAATGTAATGAAATTAAATTTGTAATGTGATAAGATGCAATGAAATGAAATGAAATTTGTAATAGAATAAAAAATTTGATAAAATGGAATGAAATTTAATAAAATGCAATGTAATGTAATGTGATGAAGTGTGATATGAAATTTGTTGTGATGTGATGTAATGTGAAATGAAATGAAATGAATGTGTGAATGAAAATTAAAAAAATGTAGATGAATGAAAGTGTAAAAAAGTGTCATGGAAGGGAACATGGTAAAATGAGAATAAAAATGTGAAGATGGGATGTAATGACATGAAATGATAAATGAAAATTGAGAAAATGTAATAGGAATGTAATGGGAATGTAATGAAATAAAATGTGATAAAATGTAATGTAACAAATGGAATGTGAAAGAAAGTGAAAATGGAAGGAAATGAAATGGTTTGAGAGTTGAAGGCTATGTTATGGGATGTTAACTTTTGAGATTCAAAAGCCATGAAATTAAATAAATGAAATGCATGAATTAAAGGTAATGTGCTAAAGAACACAAAAAGGAAGACACAAATGTAGGAAAATAGGGAATGTGTAATATAATAAAATGAAATGAACTATGATATAGAAGGAAATGAAATGGGAGGGAATGATATGTGATGTAGTGAATAATGATAAATGAAAAGGAAATGAAATGGGATGTGACAAAATGAAATTGTTTGAGATTCAAAAGCCATGTAATGTAGTAGATGATGGGTTGTGATGAGGAATGAAATTTGATACAAGGAAACAATGACTAGAATTGTTTGAAATTCAAAAGCAACATAATGTAATAAGTGGAATGAAAATATAACATGATGAAGGGCAATGCATGGTGGTGATGTTGGAAGGAGACAAAGTCCATGATAGTTGAGTGCTTAAAGCTCACCTTGATGTTGATGTTGTTGTCTATTTTGGATAACTAGTCATGAATTTTTTAAATGATGTTTGTGAAGATTGTCTAGTGTAATCTTGATTTATGTGCCAACTGTGTGTTTTCGAAGGACCCAAGATGAAAATGCAAACTAAATGAATGAAATTAACTGTCACTTTTTTGTATAGAGATGCAAATTAACTATCATCATAGAGCATGTGATAAAAAGTGACTAAGTACAACCACCACTAGCTTGGCTATAGTGATATGAATACTATGTCACACCAAGAAGTACTAGAAAACATGAACAATGTACATGAAAATATGACAACTACTATAAAATAGAAGCTATAGCCGCAAAATAATTTTAAAAAGGCACGCGAACAATCACATGTTAGATAGAAGACCTCACCTAAGATAGCATACAAAATTAGTTGAGGTACACATAGCTTTCCAAACAAGAGGAGGCACTTACAAGTGGACACAAATAATGCATGAAATCAAAGGATCACTGGAGTTAAATAATGAAAAACTAATAAAATATCATGACTTCATCCTGGTACCTGTAGTCAAGCACATCATTTAGGCACTAGAAGTACATAATAGTGAAGAAAAACATTATTTGTGGACCAAGTGTGCTTCTAGTTGTGTCTAATAGTGTCAACTTTGTTCAATTCTATCTAGGAGCAACTATTGTACCAATTAGATAAGAAAGTGTGTGATGTATCAATAGTGATTTAGCATTAGATTCTATTGGGCGATGTGCACTGATAAGAATTAGGGTGTCTAAGTGTCAGAGCCAAGGGTCAAGTGTACCTAGTACCAGTGTGGTGGGATATAGAGAGTGGATATGTAGTAAGACCAATAAAGAACAAGTATTAGGTGAGTGACAACTATAAGTAAGTAGATATCATGGGAATGGAACAAGGCAAGGTGAAGAGTAGAATGTGGCTATTGGATATATTGAGAATTTGTAGGAAGCATGGAAATGAAAGTATCTCAGGCTCATCGGATTAGTCATAGTAAGAGGGTGATTCTAGCCAAGGAAGGTGGATGAGGTAAGGGAAAAGAGCAAAGTGCATTTGATGAACCTCCAAGAAACTATTATATCAGTTAGAACTATAAGTGTTAATTATGGAGCTAGGTGAAGTAAGTCATGTGGGACAAGGGTCAGCACAACCCAAAAAGGTGGGGATCAAGGTAGAAGAAACACCCTTGTCAGTGTTAATGATATTGTTGGGGACTATGGTGCAATAGGCATTGTAGGTGGTATTGGATGATGAGCCAATGATGTAGGTGGAGAGTAGTCTACCTCGGATGAATAAGAGTATGTCAGGAGTGGAGGAGCAGGCGAGAGAGATAAAATCTCCCAAAAAGTCCATGGGAGAAGCTTTCAAGGATGTGGAAGGTGTTAGTGTGGGTGAGATAATAAGTGGAACACATCCAATGATTAGCCTCAAGATACCAGGACAAGGGTCAATAGAGGGGGAAGCAAGTGGTGTAAATGTGGAGGAGCCATGATGAGAAGTGGGAGGTGGAGATCAATCATCAAGGGACATTGAGGAATTATGGAGAATGTTAGCCAGAGAGAGAGTCCAAGTAAAGAATGTAGAACAAGAAGTGGCATTTTTGTTGGGATTGATGGAGAAGGTGCAAAAGATGGAGCACAAATGGAGGTGAGACAACTTCAAGCAATTGTGGATGTAGAGCAAGTGTAGGTGCAATCACTGGAAGTGGAACTGCATATGGAGCAATCATAGGTGGAGGGAAATGACACAAGAATGTTGGAAAAATGGTCATGGGCTTAGAGGTTGTAAGAATCTCTGAAGATGGCTCAAGTGGGTTTAGAGAGTGCTTAGAATGAGCTGGTGTTATTGTAGTCAAAATCTGAGTCATTTAAGGAAGCAATTTCCAAAGAAAACTACGTGAGATTGAAGTTGCAGGAGTGGTTAGCATTAAGTGAGGGTAAGGTGAGACAATTTCAGCAGTGGTTGGGTGAGGTGAAAGCAGGCATGGAGCACTAGAAAATGGCGATTGATCAAATGCAGTAGGAGTGGGATGTGGCCCAAAGAGAAATCACTGCACTAGAAGTAAACAAGTTAGTGGAGAATGTGTTTGTGGAAATGCATTGGGTGGTGAAGGTACACCAGGAAGTCGCTTAATATATGGGACATTATTATCAAGTGTTCCCAAATGAGGATCGACAAGAGATGTAGTTCATGGACAGGAAATTTACACGGCTATTGAATTCACAATTACATGGTGGAGGGTTTCTAATTCCCATGTATATGGTGTGGGTATGTAGAGGACTAACACCAGGGGTTTCCTCTTTTGGAGCTAGGTCAAAAGAAACACCATTGGTTGGACACCCTGTCTTACCACCTCCCCTAGGGAGGTTAGGATAAATAATTTGCTAGACACTATTTAAATGTAATGTTGTCATTGTTGTCATGGTAGAATAAAAGTTTGTCCTGGTTGTTGTGCCAATCAAGGGACAACAAATGTTGATTGTAATGCATTTTCATATTTTTTTTTGGTATTTTTGGAATACATTTGGATATTTTAGCATTTTGAAGAACATGTGAATATTTTTTGAATTTTTGATAGATATTTGAATGTTTTTGTGGTTTTTGACAAATGTTGGAAAGGTTTCAATCTCTCTAAAACTGGGAACAATATGATCCATAGAGTAAGGGCAACCTTTGTTGTGATGCGGGAATGTTTGTGTGGGATCTCAATGAAGGATGAGTACAGATTTGTGTAATATTTGTAGAGCCATGATATGTGTTTCCATTCAAAATTGTAGCCCTGATTTTGAGCACCATTAAGAAAATTGAGCCCTATAAATACCCATAAATGAGTATGTACCTGACTGTACTTTTGAACCTCCTGAGGTGTTTAATGTTTCTAACACCTTCCATTTAGCATTTCCACTTGTTCCATTTTGTTAAATTGACATTCTGAGTCATTTGGCGAAGTCCTATTTTGAGCTAGTTTCAAATCTACATTTTCACTCGTGTCAAACAATGACAGGAGGCCATGTTTGCATCTGAATATCTCGCACCCAAAAAGGTTTCATGATTTGCCACTTTGGGAATATCTAGTGTCCATACCCAAGAACCTAGTTTTTAGATTTTGAGTCATTTCAAATCCATTTGACTAGGTCTCGAACCCCTCAAAGTTGGTCATTTATTGTTTCATGCATTTATGTAGTTATTCATAATTCTAGGAAGCCCTGTTTGATGTGTTATAACTTTTGACCAGTTCAGTAAGATGTGAAATTTCATTTTGCATTGTATTGTAGAGGTCAAAAACTTGTTATGATTCAAGTTTCAACTTATGAAGAATCTGTTTGATCAGTTTTCAAATGCGATTGTTCTAAAGTTATACTGGTGTCAACATTTGCAGATTGTTTGGTACCCCTGTTCGGGACTTCATAACTTGAGATCCGTGATTGGTAAGATCAAATGGATTATACCCCTATGTTGTCCTCTGAAAATGCTCCAAGTGTATTAGTTTGTAAGTCATGATGAATCTATATGCACACTTTTCCAAGGCAAATTCATTTACAAAAATTACTTTTCTGCTAGTGTTTCCAATTTGCAAAATCCAAGTAGCTCACTTTGACCGATCGCCATTTGCACCCTCTTATTTGTCATGAGCCCAAATCACATATTCATATTTTCCTCATGACAGTGAACAAATGCCCCAATTTTCGTCTTCTCAAGTGCTAGTTTACCCAATTTTCCAAGCCAATTCCGAACCGAATTTGGTGTTTTCTAACATGTTTTCTTGCAGGTAATTCTGAGAGGTCAACTTTGATAGCAAATATCTTTTGACCTAGAATGCTTGATTTTGATTCCATTCAGTTCCAAATGTTGAATAGATCAGTTTGGCATAATCAATTGTTCGAAAACAAAAATTTTTAGCTGGACCCACTTTGGAGTCCAACTAATTCCATAAGGCAGAATGAGTCAAAGAATGAAAATAATGAAGCAAAACTCTTTAGGAGTTTGATGCAAAGCAACAACTCAGGAACTTTGGTGATCCTCCTACATTATTTCTAAAAGGGATTGGAGCTTTATCTCGATGAAAGCAACTTCCTTCATAACTTATATCATGATGGATGGATGCCCTAGCATTGTTGGAGAGGGGACCACAGATGCATCACACTTTTTAAATCAAAGTGGTATGAATAAATTTTCATATTAGATGGATTGAGAAAGCTTTAAAATATTGGAGTTACTTGATATAGTGTGTCCAACTACATCTGGGTCAAACAAGACTAATGGTGTTGTCCCCGACTAAGATCATCTTGAAAAGAAGATAGTTTCATCGATCGGGGAAAATGATCTCAAAAGAATCTAATAAGGAAGGGGCTCTAAACAATATTTTCACAGAAAATACTCATTGTCAATCCCAAAAGGAAGGAAGATCTAACCCTCATTAAATTTCTATCTAAAAAGAGTGATTTGAAGAAGTAATGCAACCTATGTTAAGCATAAAATTGGTGGTGACTTGTGAGATGCCAAGTCAAGAGGAGGATGAAAATTTAATGGCAATGAAAACAAAAGCTAGCTCAGAAATGGGGCACCCACATTTTTGAGTAGAAGACATAAAAAAATGTCTCATAGAGTGCTGAAGAATGAAAGGAGAAAACTACCCAATATGAAGAGGAAGTTGCAACATTAAACAAGGGGCCTCATGCACAAAAGGAAATAGAGATTACCATTAAAAAGGGGGCTCCCACGTATAGAAGAAACTTGGGCCTCTTAAAGACCATAGCCCACGCACTAAGAAGTAATAGTTGGCTAGTCAAATGCCACTGGTTAAAAGGAAGTAGCCAGTGATTGAGGATTGAAGACAAATCAAATAATGAAGACCCTGCGAGTTTGAAGTAGGAGACTCAGCTATATGAAGGAACATGGTAGAGTCAAGTTAGAAGCCACATGAAATTGAAGGTGCCAATTTAGAATAGGAAGCACAACATGAAAAGGAAGGTAGAGGTGACCCATGTCAAAAGCCACCGAAAGGATTCACGCCAACAAAAAGAGCCCATGCATCAAACCAATAGAAGCCGCCAAACAGGTAGTCTACAAAGAAGAGCCGCAGTGCAGTAAATAGTGGATCACACCAAAGAAAGGGACACCATAAAAGATAGAGCAGGGGTAGCTCACATCATAAAAGGATCACGCCAATAAATAGGGCAATACTCACTCTAAAACAGAGGTCTCCACACCTAACCAAGAGGAAGAACGCCCATGCAAGAAAGAAGTAGCTAAAAAAACCTTCCACGCTAAGAACAATTCTCCCACATGCCTCATGGTAGTGAAAATCTTAGTGTTTAAATACACTCCCAAGCATTTGTTAGTGTGTCTTCAAGAAAGAGGCCTTTTAAAGGTAGTGCTCATGTGCATGGGGCCTATGGCCAACCAACCGAAAAGTAATTTTGAACGCCCAAACATGCAACATGAGATGACATCAACATAATCAAGCCTACTGGAAAAGTTGCAAAATCCAGCAAGATGCTATGTCCCCATCAAAAAATGATAAGGTTTAGCAAGATAGCGACCTATCAAAAAACCTCAAAAATCTGGCAAAGATGGTCGTGGATCCCATGTCTGTGTGATGTGGCAGTTTGACAGTGAACTAGTGGAGGGCAAGTGGCACTATGGCAGTTTGGATCTCTTGATGCACCAGATCATGCCACGTGCTAGATCTTACAGATGTCACTATGTTGCTGAGGTGAAGTTGCTTGCCAGTTAACATAACAACATAGCAACCATGACTTGGTGTACTAATGTGGCAACGAGCATGAAAAATAATGTGGTGACATGTGGTGCCAGTTGTGCAGGTTTGAGCCAATCACATCTTGACACGTGTCATGGGGTTGGTCAACAGGTTTGACCTGGATGGAGACATGGGAGAGAAAATAAAATGTTTTTTTTTTTTTAAATTGTCATTTAAAAAAAAATGTTTTCCCAAAGTCCAGACGTGCAGATCTACTTTAAATTAAAAAAAAGGATTTTTCTAAAGTTTTAATTTTAGAATATTTTAAATTTTTGAAAAATTTAAAATCCTATGTTGCAGACAGACCTAAGTCTTCTAGCGATGTTATATATCCCCAGAACTAGAATGAGATGAACTTTCTGAATCTGAAGTCAGTTTTTGCATAGGTCCTCACCGGTTTGCACTATAGGCCAATTTGTAAAATTTGGGGCATTGGCAGCAGAACAAGAAAATTTGATCACTGAGCATCAGAGTTTGTTAAAGAGCATATTTGAAGACCTTTTGAAGCCTGATTGTGGTAAAAATAAGCTAGAAAAGAATATATTGCATTTGGGAGGTTATATTCAAGTAATTTTCACTTTTTACGATGAATTCATTTTATCATCAGAATCAGTTACATTCTTTCATGATCAAATTTCTAAGATATTTCTCCCTTGTAGAGGCCAAATGATGGGATTTGATATGCAGTTGAAGAAAGAGGGTAGAAAGAGACTTTTTCATCTTCTTGGGAAGGAATTCTGAGTGGACACTTGTCAATTGCAAAATAGATCCAAGAATTCACTTCTTCCTATATCATTTCCTTTCTTTCTCATTGTACAGGTTCCAATTTTTGGAGAAAAAACCATTCACTTCTGTGATACCATGTTTTGGATCCACTTTTGATGTATTCCCATACTATGATACCACATATCTTTAAGCATAATTCTCTTGTATGAACAGTAGTAGGAAGGATAGTACAACAAGTTCATATGTTAGGTGTTTTCATGTATTGATTGCATGCATTTGATTGTATTGTTTCAAGGAAATGAATACAAAGGAGTAAGAATTTCATTAGTTTCATTTTGATTCTCATCTCTAGTCTTAATGAAGTTTCAATGTTTTATGATCTTTGAACAAAGAGCTTAGGTCATAATTGTAGTCCCTTAAGGTTGTATGTTGTTTTATTGTTGCTTATGACTCAAGGAGTTATGTAAATGCTTCAGAAAATCAATAGGGTTGCAAGTTTATTGAGAAGGATATCACGTAAGAATGAGATTCAGATTGAACATAGATATCTATTTACAAGGTGAATGGATAGATCATATATCTGAAGATACAAATATGTCTCAGATATCTATATGTATGTGATTAATTCATGGAATTGGCCAATAGATAAGGCACTAATCATTTACAAGATCACTTGTTAATGCTGCTACATATTAGGGGTTTTTTTGAATTCAAAATCTCTTAATCAAATCATTTCAGTATTTCGTGTTTTGTAGTGGGCTGAAAAGGATTAACCCTCACTCAACTTGTGAATTTCATAGATTTACATTCAGCTACTGTAGATCTGTGTCATTTCATGAGTTTTTAAGAGAAATAAGGGTTTTCATCTGCAATAAATAGGTTCATATTTATGTTTAAATGCACTGGTACCATATCTGAAAACCTGAAGTTTAACCCACCTAGGTCTTGCAGAGCCTAAAGTGAAGAAGGAGTTATGCCTTATAATTGGCCCAAGACTGCAATCAATTGTATCCGTCATAGGAATTTGCTAGCCTTAGATGCTTTTGTCTAGTTTCTTGGTCATTTTCAAAACTATTAAATTAGGAGCCAACAATATGTAAGGTGTAATTTTGCATGTATTAATAGCTTTTACAGACAACTACAATGCCAACATTGGGATGTTTCTTCTAGGTGTGTGCCAAGATGGACACTCTCAAGGTCTATGAAAAGGCATTTAGGGGCCCAAAAGGGACACTTGGGCCTTGAAAAAGGTGCTTTGGGCCTAAAAAGGCACTTGAGGGGCATGAGAAAGACACTTGGGCCTAAAATGGTGCTTGAGGGGCCTGAAAAAGGCACTTGGGCCTAAAAAGGCACTTAAGGGGCCTAAAAAAGGCATTTGGGCTAGAAAAGGTGCTATAGGGGGGGCAAGCTCTCACACTTATACTTACTTATTCTGTGCCCCTGGTTAAGTGAGGATGAAAGAGTCTAATAGATATCTGGGCTTTAAGGATAGCATTGATATATTTGTTGAAGGCAGCTAGACCAATCGTGGCCACTACAACATAAATAAGACTAATGATCTGTTGAGAATTGTTGTTCTTAACAAAAGGGAGGAAGAGGGGACTCTATTGATGCCTCTTATTCTATTCGCATTGTGCTAGATTTTCCAAAGCCTAGTGGGATGTTTTAGGACAAAACTACATTGCTTCTTAATACCATTGAGGCACTTAGTATTTACATATTTTATGACATGTCATAAGGCTTATTTGAGTTGAAGTGAGCCATGTTTGATAGGAATTTTGAGGTGTTATTACTTTTTCTAAGCTTTCATGGCTAGGTTTGGCAATTAGTACCCCCTTTTGAATATTTTTGGCAATTTTTAACAATTTTGGATTTTTTTTTTTAATTTTTGACAAATTTTCAATTTTTTTGGTTAATTTTTGACAATTTTTGGATTTTTTTGGTAATTTTTGGCAATTTAAAAATTTTTGTGGAAATTTTTGACAATTTTTTAATTTTTTGGTAATTTTTGACATTTTTTGGATTTTTTTGATAATTTTTGATAATTTGCATTTGGTGAGCATGGAATAAGGATGTGAGTGAGATTTGTTGGACTACGAGGGTAACCAAGACCATGTGAGGCACCTAAAGAGGCAAAGAGATCAAGAGCGGGCAAAATGGCAAAAAGTGGGCTTGAATAGCTAGATTTGGGATGTGTGAGGCAATAAAAGGAGTTTAGGACATTAAATGGGTCGACTCAGGGCTAAAATAAACATTGGGGATTATTGATCATGGTGTATAGCTGAGATGCACATTGATTTTCCTGCAATTAATGTCTATGGTATCTCAATACATAATCTGACTCCATGTTTCTCCTAATCTATTGTGCTTCCCTTTGGTGTTGTTATACTGGCTATCTCTACTGCTATGAGGTATGTTGGATGCTAAGGGACCACTGAACTGTAACCTATAAGTGTTTCTCAATTAGGTATGTGTGAAATTAACTTGACTGTACTAGATAAACTTTAAACTTGATTATCTTGATTTTTATTTTATTTTGGTGTTTTTTATTTTTTTGGTATTTTTTATGTGTTTCTCAAGGCTCTAGACATAAAATCTCTTGAGATGGATGCTATTGATGGGCTCTACTAGATCTATGCTATCACAATCTGGAAGTATGTAAGTACTAGTCCTAAAGGACTCTATGACAATGTAAGGACCAATCTAATTGGCTTCCCATTTTCCTTTCTTTTCTCTAACCACTCAATTCTTAGGATTTTCTTGGAGTAATAGATCACCAATCTGAAAAACATGGGGTTTGACCTTTTTGTTGTAATGTCCTGATAACCTATTCTAATACACTTTGCGGTGTTCATGTGCTATACATTGATCTTCTTCCAACAACTCTAGATAGGCCACTATGTAATCCTCATCTGATAGGACATCTCGAAGGGTAACTCTCAAGGAGGGGATCTCAACTGCTAAAGGAAGAATAGCTTCACATTTACAAACCAAGGAGAAGGGTGTTGCACCTATAGGTGTCCTAACACTCATCTTGTACGCCCAAAGGGTGGGGTTCAACTATAAATACCAATCTCTGCCAATATCATTGACGATTCTTTTGAGGATATTGATAATGGTTTTGTTGGTAGCCTTTTCTTGTCCATTATCTTGGGGATAATAAATTGATGAGGAGTGGTGTATAATGTGAAAATTTTCACATAATTCATCAATTATTTGATTTTTAAAGCGGAAGGGATTGTCTATGAGAATGCCATGAGGTATGCCAAACTGAAAAATGATATGGTTTAGAATGAAGGAAGAGATTCATTTTCCCATAGAGTCAGCAAGTGGGGTTGCTTTGACCCACTTGGTGAAGTATTCTATGGCAGTGATAATCCATTTATGTTCATCAATGAAAGGTAGATGGATGGCTTCAATTAAATAAAAACCCCACTAATAAAAAGGCCATGGTGTGGCCAAAGGGTTGAGCTCTTAGGCTGGTGCATGAACAAGGTTACCATGGATTTTGCACTTTTTGCAAGTTTTAACATAGTCAATAGAATCCTTTTCCATGGTTGGCCAAAAATAACCCATCCTAAGAATCTTCTTTGCTAGTGTAAACCCACTAGAGTGTGACCCACAAATCCCTGCATGGACTTCCTATAGAGTGACTCCAGGCTCCTCCTTTTCAAGACATCTAAATAAAGTACCATTAATACCCTTCCTATATTGCATATTAGCCATCAAAGTATAACATGAGGTTTATCGAATGAAAATACATTTTTGGTTATATGAGAGGTCAGACAGAATGGTATTATCATGGAGGTAAGGGATGATGGGGTTATAGCAAAGAGAATTGGGAGTGTCTAAGTGGAAAATGATAAGGGAATTACATTGAATAAATGTCGCTGAACCACCTCTTCTACTGAGAATTCATACCACTTGTACTGCTCTAGAAGCTAGAGTAAGGAGGCCAAGGTGGCCATAACATTTGCTGCTCTATTTTTTGGGAATTCATTCAAAAGTAATATGAAAAAAACATTCCTTGAGGGTGTCAACCATATGTTTGTAAGGCAATAAATTTTCATCTTTGGTTTGATAAGTGTCAGTGACTTGATTGATGATCAACTGAGAGTCTCCATAAACCTCTAGTGCTATTAATTTCCACTCTAAAGCTAGTTTGAGGCCCAAGACCAAAGCTTCATATTCTTCCATGTTGTTGGTGCAAAGGAAAAGTATTTTGTAAGACATGGGGATGGTAACACCTAGTAGCATGATGAACAAAATATCGATGCCTAATCCATGGTGTGTGTAGGAACCATCAAACTAGAATTTCCATGTTACTAGCTCTATCTAAAGAATTTGCATGTCTAGGAAATCAGTTAGGATAGGATTTGAACTCTCTATAAGTGCATCTTCCAATTGATTAGCAATGGCCTATCCTTTTATTGATTTCCTATCAATGTACTCAATGTCAAACTTACTTAGGGTCATCACCCATTTGACCAATCTACCTATTAATGTTGTTTTGCTAAGAAGATATTTGAGGGAATCAATTTTGGAGATGAGCTTGACTTTGTGTTAGAATATAGTGACGTAGCTTTTTGGAATAAAAAACTATGGATAGACAAGCCTTTTCAATAAAAGAGTAATTGAGCTCATAGTTGACCAAGGTATGACTAATGTAATAAATGGCCCGTTCTTTTCCTTGGTCATTTTCTTGTACTAGGAGGGCTCTGATTGATTTATCTATTAGAAAAATGTACAATAGCAAAGTTTTCTGTGATACTAGAGGTACGAACATGAGAAAATTCATCAAGTAGGTTTTGAGTAATTCAAAAGCCTTTTGACATTGATCATCCCACTAAAAAATTATATATGTGTAGTAAGTGGGTGAAAGGTACACACTTTTCTGCTAGCTAAGAAATGAACTAACGAAGTGATTGAAGTCTTCCTTAAAGAGAGCATAACTAACTAAGGTTCTTTAGAGGTTGCATATTGATTATGGCTTATACCTTTTTAGGGTCAACTTCTATCCCTTTGGCTAAGATTGAGCCTAACTTCTTGGGATTGAGCCTAACTTTGAATGCTTCTAAGTGGGTAAATATCTTGGCCAGTATGGGGAGATGTTCTTCTCAACTATCAAATTTGGTGAGGATGTCATACACATAATCTATCATAAAGGTGTGCATCATATCGTGAAAGATAGTGGTCATGGCCCTCTGATAAGTGGCCTTAGCATTCTTCAGCCCAAAGGACATCATATTCCAACAAAATGTGCCCCATGCACAAGTAAAGCCTATTTTCTCTTGATCTTTTGGTGCTATCCTGATTTGATTATACCCTGAAAACCTATAAATGAGTGAAAACATGGAATGGCCTATTGTCAAGTCTACAATGGTGTCAATTTTGGGAAGAGGGAAATCATCTTTGGGACATACTTTATTTAAATCCTAGAAATCAATGCAGATGTGTATGCTACTATTCTTCTTTGATATGGGAACAATGTTGGATATCCATGATGCATATGCTAAGGGCCAAATGAAATTGATGCTGATTAATTTCTCTAACTCTGGTTTGATTAGTAGAGCTATATGGGGATGCATCTTTCTAAGCTTTTGTTTTATTGGCTTGACCTCTAGAGAAATGTTGAGATGGTAGAGGATAAAAGTTGGGTCTAATCTAGGCATGTCTATGTACAACCATACAAAGTTTATCTATCTTTCTTTAAAGAAGAAAATAAATGCATTTCTTTCTTCTATGCTTAAGGATTGTGCTAAATAAATGACCCTCGGTTCTTTCTCTATGCCAATGTTGACTTGTTCTATTGGTTCAATCAAGATAGAAGATCTTTCCTTAGAGTGTTTGGGTAAGGTATCAATCACCCCATCCATGGGTTCCATAGTTGGGTTTTCACCTTGGGATGCCTCACTTCTATTTGTTTCTATTTTTTTCTTGAGATCATCTATAACTTGGTAGTGATCATTATAGCTATGAAATGCCTGACTTGTTCTAGTGTGACTAAGGTGATTGATATCAAACCCAACTATATGCATCTCTTATGTTCTTTGTTGATGAGATGGTTCAACTATGTTAAGGTAGATGAAAACATGATGGTTAGTGTCAAAATGAGGAATTTGGTGAGGCTCAGTTGTATCCTAGCTAATAAGTTCAGGATGGACTAGGGAAAGTGGTTCATAATATGGAAAGGACTTAGTGGGGTTTAAAGATATGATTTCATTGGATGGCTCATATGCTTTATCCATTAGATCTATGACATGAGATTCTTCTAGAGTATCAAGAAAAGTAGAGCTTGTGAGAGGCTCATAGTAGTCATCTTCAACTTCTATTGGAAAGAAGTCAGGAAATAGGGTTTGAAACTAAAAACCTTCAACATGTTCATCATCTTCTAAGCTTCTCTATTGTACACTAACTCTCAATGAAGTGGGTCTCAAACAAGAGGTTGTTCCTTGTGTAGCTAAACTATCAAATGTAGATATGTAAACAATATCACATTTTTTTTGTGGAGAGACTCAGATAATGATTCAAATTCTAATTTAGTGGAATCATCATCATCTTTGTTATGGGTGGGATGTGAACCTAAGAGGGATAGATTTACATTTATGATGTCATTTTTTTTTACTATTACCATCCTTTTGTCTAGGTATCCACACCAAGGTGGAAGAGGAGGAATCACTATGCTTAGGACGAGCCTCAAAAGAGGTTTATGTTTTGTTTTATTCACCATGCCCTACCCCTATTTTGCACCTGTTGGACCTGAATTGTGTTATTAGAGGTTTGATGGTGCCTATTCCTTTCCCTCATGGACCATCTCCTATATATACCTTCTTTTTCATAAGGTCAAAACCTTTTCTGTGTTGGTTGGGGGAGATGTCAATATTTATTTAATTGATTTCTTCTACTAAACTAAGAGGTGCTCCACTTGCTTTGATAAAATGTGCATGACAAGGCTTAGTGGTGGATGATGGTTTCCCATGAGATTTTGGAGAAAGTGCGGGATCAAATAAGGAGACTGAGTACTTGCCCACTCCTTTGCATTGCAATTTACACTTTATGTCAACCTCTTTCATCAATCTATCCATTTCTTCATAGTGTGACTATTTAGGTTCTTTGGATGGTGATGGTGATAGAAGGGAAGGGCTTGAACAACCAACTTTCTCTTTACTCTTAGTTGATGTTGATGAGTGGTTGTTATTTCAATTGGTAGAGCATGAAGCATCTATAGATGTGGATTGGCTGATGTCATCTGTTGGTGTGCCTATTTCTTCCCTATTATGAGGGACAAGGGAATTACAATATTGGGCAAAATGTTGATCTCTGGGTATGATCACCTCTTGACCCATGTAAAGAAATTTAAGACATTAACGGTAAGTGGGGGAAAAGGTCTACATGTCATGAATCCATGGTCTTCCTAACATGATGTTATAAGTTAATTACAAGTATAAGACCTAACAAATAGTTTAATTTACAATTGTTCCTACTCTGATTGGCAAAATAACCATGCCTTTGGAGGATCTCTCCTCATTGTCGTAGGATTTGATGGTTATTTTCTTTCTTTGATTAACACCATCCTCTGTATACCCTAGGGCTTTTACTAAATTGAGTGTGCAAATATTGAGGCCTACCCCACCATTAACCAATGCTCTCTTAACTATGTTTCTATGTATAAAGACTTCAATATGCAAAGGGGAGTTATTTGGCTGGATGATGGACATGTCATCTTGGGCTGAAAAAGATACATAGTGAGGGGCAACTAAATTGCTGATCATATTCTAAAATCTAATCACATCTAGGTCATTTGGCACTAAGGCTTTGGTGAGTATTTCTTTATGCTCCAGGGAGATATGGGCTAGAGTCTTAAGTAATTGGTTGACCAAGTTGTACTTGGGTAATGGGGAACTTACAGTTGCATGATCAAGATTTGTCACAAATCTTGGTAGAACAAATTTAGAGGCCTAGCCTCAAGTGACAACATTCAATGGCTATTTCTTATTTTTGTCCTTAACTATGATAACATTCACAGCATCATCAAAGCTAGAGATCATGTTGATGGTATTATCATAATGATGCCTATAATTAACCTTAGTCTAATTAGCTTTGGAGGATTCCCCCTTTTCATGGGTCATGAAAGGGTTCTTGAAGCCATATTTTCTTCATTATTAGTAAGATTATTTACTTCGATGGTTCCATCATTTATTTAATTTTTGTATTGCCCCCTTAAGGGAAAAGCAATTGTTTTTTAGGTGCCCCCTGTTTAGATGGTAGGAAAAAATATGCTTCTTATTCTACCACTTTGGCTTAACTTGGGGTTCATAGGGTTTGGCCTTAGGAAGTACAATGATCTCATCAACCAAGAGGGTTTAGAAGGAACTTTTGTAAGATACCCCAATAGGAGTATACTCCTTGGGTATATCAGAGAATTGATATATGCAAGGGGAGGAGCTTGATTGTAAGTGACTTGTTGATTGGACATTGAGGGAGTTTTCACATTATTTTGATAGAATGGACGAGCTTTATCTTGCTGAGGTGTGTTTGAGTTGGTGTTATTGACAACGGGATATGACTAACTTAGATTGGTTTTAGGTTTCACATGGTTAGCCTCGATCATCCCATCATTAATGGTGTTCTTGCTATTGTTTCTCCAACATGACTTTTTTTTATTGGTTTCCTAATCAAAAAAATTATGTTTCTCTATGGAGTTGTTTGAAAATCCCATACCATCTTTTGATAGTTTAATAATGTCATTATTTAGTAGGGTCTCTTCTACCTTAGTGGCATTCTCTAAAGTAGTTTTGAAATCTTTACACCCTTGGAGTTGGAGCCACTTATTCATTAGTTTGCAGAGACTATTAATGAAGATGCCAATCTTCTCTTTGTCTAGTATGTCTCTATGATACTTTGCGAATGTGTCTCCATCATTGTAGGAAGGTCTTGAATGACTCACTTGGAAGTTGTTTCATATTGCATAAGTCGATCATTGTAACTTCCCTTTCAATATTGTAGGAATAAAAACACAATTGGTCAAAGGTTTTGATATTGGAGGGTAGCTTAGAGAACTACTCCATGGCTTGCCCTCCAAGACTCCTAGGAAAGAGATGCATTAGGTATATCATGTCATGGACAAATTCCATACTCAAGATATAGAATTGTTTGAGGCAATCTTGTGGATCTGATGTGCTAAACTATTTATCATATTTTGGTATTTGTACATTTTGTGGGGAAAATGTGAAGGTAATGTTCTTATCAAAAGGGAGAGGACACACCTTTTTTACGCTAAATTCTATAGGTTGTTTCTTTCCTCACTTCATCTTTTCCATTTCCATTCATAGGTCTTGTAATTTTTGTGTGACGACATCTAGGGGTGACTCTTCTTTGTCTCATGTCAAATTGGTCACATAAAAATTGGATGGCAATTTTGCACTTTGTTGTACTAATGTTAACATATAATAATCCTTGTATTTCTCAAGTATCTTGTCCATGATGTTGACAAGTTCAAGATTTTGTTGAAAATCTTCAATTTTAGTCTCAATACTCTTGTCATCCCATATGGCAGATGAACCCATTGTGGCTAAGGAGTCCAAATTTTGGTTTAATAAGGGTAATTCATGAGTAACATAGATCTATTCTAAAAATGAAAGATTAGACTGAAAGATTTGAAAATAGAGAGGCTTTGAGCTCAAGCCCCACAGTGGGCACCAATTTGTACATGGTATAATCACATATTCATGAAACTTTAATTTAGAATGCAGATAGACTAACAATGAGCTAAACTAAACCCAAGAAATCATTATCAAAAATGTAAATTCTATGAGCTTCTCATGTTTCCCTAACTATAACTACTAAGAAAGCGCTCAGACCAGCATCTTAGTGATAGTTCTAGAATGGGAGTGTGCTTGGAATGTATGCAAGATTTATGACTATAATACAGATTATATGAAGATAAAAACTCTTAGAATGCTATAAAAATGGCCATGCAATGAGCTAACATGTAATGAATGATGCTAAATAACATAAAAACAATGCTAAAATGCTATGATTTTGCTAGAATGATAATGCTAAAATGATAACTTAGAGTGTGCCTATAGTGTAAAACTTGGGTCCTTTGGCTCTTGGATTTCCCTCCTATTTATAGGATTTCAGAAGGGGTTGGGGTAAGAATCAAGATTTTCACCTTTGACTTGCAGATGAAAATGAAACTAAAAATATCTCATAAGAGACCAGGAGGAAGAGTTAAATAAAATTGGTTTTAAGGATAAATGAGGATATTTCTAATTCTTTTAAATGAAAAAGGGAGATTTTCATTTTTGTGAGGATAAATGACTTTATTGATTTAATAAATGTCTTATTTATTTTCAACACTTTGTCTTTTTCTTTCTTTCTTTTTTAATTTCATTTTATGAATTTGAATTATTTTTCTCCTCTTTTAAAGTTGATTTAGGTCTTGTCAATTTGATAGATACTTAATGATCTGATGTGATATTTTATTTGAAAGTTTGTTATGTTTTTCTAATTTCCTCCTTAATTTGCATTGATTGATCAAAATTGCATAATTTAGGTCTTTGCCAATTTTTGGGTGTCTACAATAATGATATGACATTTTGTGTAACATCAAAGACAATACAATTAATCAATTGTATTCAATAATCTCCCTCTTCAGAATTGATGGAAACACAACATGTTATATTACAATGAAATTGTTTGAGCAAGAATTAAGTAATAAACATATCCTGAGTTTCATTCTAATTCTCATCCATGAGAATTCCCTCTATCAGTGTGAACTCTTTTTGCCTTCAGTTTCTCCCTCTTTCATAAAAAAAAATTCTACTTAGAATGTCTGCCAAGTTCATTCTCCCTTTTTGACATCTCTTCACTATGAAAGCACACTTTTTCTTCTTTTCAATAAAATTTCTATGAGATGTGACAGTATACTTCTCCGTCTTTGAAAATAAATGCCAAAGAGAATGATCAGTGAAAGTCGATTTACCTTAATTATTGATTCATTTGCAATATGCCCTTGCCAATTCTACATCAATTGATTGATGTTTAACATGCTCTGGTTGATGCATCACTAACTTCATTTAGTGAGATTTAGATAGGGGAATGACCCCTAGCTTACCTCTTAGATATAGAAATGCATCCTTAGGTAATGGTTTGTTGAATATGTCTACAATTTATTCTTTTGTGTTCACATATTCCAATCTGACTTCTTTATCTTGCACCAATTCTCTTAAGAAATGATATTTTATAGCAATGTGCTTTGTTTTGGTATGCATCACTAGATTTTTTCATATATTAATTGCACTGGCATTATCACAGTATGTGACTACTAGATCTTTGATCTCTACCTTCATACCTATCATTAGTTTTTTGAACCAAACAATGTTAGAACAATTAATTGTTGCTGCCACATATTCTACCTCTATTGTGAACTAAGAGATACAATTTTTTTTTTTGCTTGTCCAAAACACTGATCTTTTACCAAGAAAGAATGCTCCACCACTAGTGATTTTTCTATCATCAAGATTTCTTTTCCAATCAACATCAATGAATACCTTTAAGTCTACATTACCTCCTATTTTGTACCATAAACCATAGTTTTCAGTACCTTTTAGATATCTTATGATTCTTTTAACTACCATCAAATAATTTTCTTTGAAATTTGTTGAGAATCTTGCCACCATACCAATTGCTAATGCAATATTAGAACTTGTATGCACTACAGACTGCAATTTTCCAATCATTGATCTATATGTGGTTTAATCTACCTCTTTGGAATCATCATTTTTGGAAATCTTGTATCTAATAGACATAGGGGTTCCAACTGGTCTTGAGTCTTCCATTTCAAAAAAATTTAGTATATCCTTGATATATTTAGATTGAATAATGTAGATACCATCTTTCTTCTATTGAATCTATAATCCAACAAAGAATTTTATCTCTCCAAACATAGACATCTCAAATTCCTTACTCATTTCTTCTAAAAATGTCTTGTACAAGTCATCATTTCTTGTGAATAATGTGTCACCAACAAATATTTCTACAAACACAATATTCTTATGTAGTCCTTCTTTGATATATAGACTACTATTGTCGTTTGTTCTTTGAAAATCAATATGTACCAAGTAATTATGAATTCTTTCATACCAAGCTCTGGGAGCTTTCTTGAGACCATATAATACCATGTGTAATTTGAAAACCACATCCCTTTTGCTAGAATCTAGAAAATCTTCTAATTGTTCAATGTAGACTTCCTCATCAAGAATTCTATTCAAGAATGTAGATTTAATGTCCATTTGATAAACTTTAAATCTTTTGTGAGCTGCATATGCTAGTAGAGTTCTAACACCTTCTAGTATTGAAATAAGAGAAAAAGTTTCACCATAATCAATACCTTCTTCTTGACAATAGCTTTTACATAGAAACCTTGCTTTATTTCTAGATATGTTTTCATCTTCATTCAACTTGTTTCTAAACACCCACTTTGTGTCAATTACATTTTTATCCTTGGGTCTAGGAACAAGAGTCCAAGTTTTGTTCTTCTCTATTTTTTCTAATTATTTTTTCATTTCTTTAATTCAACTTTCATTTTCAAAAGCATCTTTAACACTTCTAAGTTCAAATTCAACAAGTAAACATGTACCTTTTAATTTTCCTCTTATCATTGTTCCATTTGATTTGTCTCTAATGATCTGATTAGGTGCATGATGTCTTCTAATATATCTTGCTAACATAGGTTCTTTGGATTTACTAATTTCATTATGAACTTTAGTGTCAAACTTGGGTTCCATTTTCTATGACTTGGGTCCATTAGACTCAGTTTTCTCTTGAAGTAGCTTAGTGGCTTCTAACTATGACTTGGGTCCTTCAGACTGTGACTCAGGTTGCACAATCTACAACTTGATAGTTGTTGGAGATTTTTTAGACTTGGGAGGTGAAGCTTCCTTTCTTTTAGAAAGATTTGGTAGGATTTTAGGTTCATAGTAAACAAATCTTTTATAATCCTCAGTCTCTTTACTACTTTCTTCTTCACTCTTTTCTACAAACTCATAAATTCTCACATATGCACTTTCTATGATTTTACGAGTAGACAAATTTAAATATTTATATGTTTTACTTCTATAGGAGTATCCTAGAAATATGCATTCATCACCTTTGACATCAAATTTACCTTTTCTAGATTTTTTCAAGATGTAACATTTGCTACCAAATACTTTTAAGTAACTTACATTGGGTTTGTAGCCATACCATATAGTTCATAAGGAGTTTGATTTGAGTTTTTCTTTAGTTGTACTCTTTTCAAGGTATGAACTATAGTGCTAATAGTTTCCTTCCAATATTTGATTGAAAAATTCTTTTCTATCATTAATGTCCTTGCACAATTCATGATGGATCTATTTCTTCTTTTAGTTATACCATTCTCCTCTAGTGTAGCAAGGATTGATACTTTTCTTTTAATTCTTTTTTCAATGTAGAATTTATGGAATTGATTGGAGATGAATTCACCACCTCTGTCTAATCTTTAAATTTTTAACTTCTTTGTAGTTTCTTTCCCACTTGAATTTTTGAAAAGCTTCAAATTTTTCTTTTAGATACATTGTAGTCATCATTCTAGAATAATCATTAACAAAAAGAATGAAATTTTTTTCTCCACTATAGTTATGTATTACAATAGGTCCACATAAGTTTGTATGCACAAGCTCTAAGACTTATTCGAAATGATAGTTTTTACTTTAGAAACTAGTCTTTCACATCTTACCAATTTGACAATTTTTGCATAGACCCATATCAGGTTTCTTCAAACTAGGAATACCTCTTACTCTTTTGTGTTTGTTTATTTTAACTAGATTATCAAATTTTACATGACATAATCTTTTGATCCATGACCATCTTTCTTCTACTTGAGCAATAAAATTTTAAATTGTACTGAGATCAAAATCAAATAGGTTACTTTTTATTTTCTTTCTAGATCCAACTAGATTTCCTTTACCATCCAGTAGTTTGGCCTTTCTATTCATGAATTCTACCTTGAATCCAATTTTATTCAACTGTGCCACATTCATTAAATTATGTTTTAGTCCTTCAACCCAATAAGCATTATCACATAAAAGTTCATTGGTCCAAAAGATACAACCCCTTCCTTTTATGTTACAAGGTTCATTATTTCCAAATCTTACACTACCTCCATCATAATGTTCCATGTGCTCAAACTTTTTTTTATCTCCAGTCATATGATGTGAGCAGCCACTATCAATAATCCATGTATCATTTTTGCTAACATGAGAGATAAGTGTCATCTTAACTCCTTCATCATCAGATTCATCTTATATAGCAATATATACCATTTCATCTTCACTGTTATCAGAATCTTTAGCCATAAAATAAGATTTTTTAGCTTTGTCCTTGTAGTTCTTGTAGTTTTTGAATTCCTTCTTTCCTTTGTACTTATTACTTTTCATCTCATCCTTTTTTTCCCTATTTGGACACTTAGTAGCAATATGCCTTTGTACTTTCTTCTTCCTTTAAAATATTTCCTTGCAAGTAGGGCTTCAACAACTTCAAGATCACTATCAAAATTTTCTTCTATTTCTTCTTCACTTCCTAATTGATTTTTCTTTGATTTCTTGATTTTCTTTGAGTGAGAGTTTGGCTTCAAATGTAGACTCGATATTTTTAGAACTAGGAACATAGTTATCATAGTTATCCAACTCAAACACTATCAATCTTCCAACTAGAGCATCAAAAGTTATTTGGTTATTTTCATCACATATCATTTCTTAAATAGTTGATACTCTAATTGCATAAATAGGATGAAGAATTATGAGTACCTTTCTTACAACTATTTTGTCATCAGTGTCTCCTCAAGATGCTTTGATTGCATTCACACTTGCATTGATTCTTTTCACATATTTTGCAATGTTTTCATCTTCTCTCATTTTCATCTGATCAAATTGACCTCTAAGACTTTCTACTTTGGCTCTTCTTACATTGTAATCTCCTCCATCAATGTCTCTCATTTTGGTCCACATTTCATGTGTTATTTTGTAGGCTTTTACTTCATCAAATTCAACATAACTAAGAGCAAATGAGATATCAATCATCATGATGTTATGATTCTTCCTTTTAGAAATATCTTTAACTGATAATGTTCCAATGGGAGTCTTATATTTAGCATCAAGATATCTACAATCCAAATCACTAATAGTCACTAGATGTAATCTCATAATTCCTTGCCATACCACAAAGTTGTCTATGTTCAACTTGGGAATCTCTCATCAGTAAAACATCCTAATCTTTAGCTTAGGTCCTTGAATCCTTCTTTACAAGAACCAAATGATTTGATGCCGATTTTTGAAAATATAAGAGGAGTATTTGAGAGGGGAGGAGTGAATAAGTTACTACAAAAATAAATCCTAGTTTCCTTAGATATTAGTACAAAATAATTCTGGTGATGCGCGACAAACAAAGAAATGTTGTAACTTGGTAAACTCTATAATTGTTTGGTAATTACTAACATGCAAATATTAAGATGTTATCTATGAATACTAATTACTTTCACTTAGTTTCAAATACAGAAAATAAATAGCATGAACACATTTGAAACTAAGATTTAACATGGAAACCCAATTTGGGAGAAACCACCAATTAAAATTAGTTACTATTTTCACTCTTCTAAAGTGAGTCCTATTAGGAGCCAACCCTATTAAAGGTTACAAAACACACTATTAGGTGTGACCCTATTAGAGAATTTAATCACTCTATTAGGAGTGGCCTTGTTAAAGGTCTTTAGACAATTCAACAAAACTGCCACATTATTAGAGGATTTACAAATAGCTATTAAGTTAACTCTGTTAAGAGATTTAGATCACTATTACAATGGTTAGAGAGTAACAATAACATGACCTAATTTGGATGCAACTAAATTGCTAATTACAAATCTCAATTCTAGCTTGTACTTGATCCTTCCTGACTGAATGTATACTTTTAGCTCCATAAGGATATTCTAATTATCTTTCTAATTTGTTGTTGATATCTGATTGAAAAGATCATTTGATTAGAAAGATTGCTAAATAAGATTGTGTGTTTCAATCATTATTTTTTCACTGATGTCAAACATACTATTTGTTGGTAAGACAATTTCTTATATATTTCAAGTACTATCACTTAGTTGATTGATGAGAAGGATTTGATCAAAAATATGTAATAAACCTAGAGGAAATTTAAAATTATGATTATGTAATGAAGTACAAGAATCAAATAAGATAGTCATAACATAATGCATTGATGATCTACTTGAGGTTATAAAATGATTGGCTACACTTAGAAAGTTTAGAAGAATAAAGTTAAACAAAGTTCACTTGCAAAGCTTGACCAAGTGGACAGTAGGTGCAAGGAAAAATTAGTTCAAGCCGAGAAAAAGGTTAGTTGGAGCTAAGTGAAAAAAAATTCTAGTGGATGTCGAGTAATGTAGTATGTGCCAAGCATCAGAAGATTGATAATGTTGAGTTGTTGCATTATGAAAAAGATCAAAGATTCACCAAATAAAAGTTAACAAGTTTATTTTCTTGGAACTTTTGAATTAGGAAGAAGAAAAGATTGATGAGCTGATGACATAGAATCTTATGTAAACTATTTGGAGGAAAATTAAAATGGATTCCAAGAGAAGTTTCTAGAGAAGAAAAAATATGGGGTAGATATATTGTATCCTACCTAATCCATTAAAAACTCTAATTTTGATGATGGATAATGAGTAGAAAAATGTTCTAATTTCTTGTATATAGGAATGTTCAGTCACACAACAAAGAGTTAGAGATTTATTGATGCAAAAATTTGATAAGGAGAAGGAAAGGGGTTTTGCTTCATCAAGTGACCCAAGTGAAGAAGTCTGTAATGGCGTACTGAGTAAGAAGGCTTAAAAGGATGAATGCTTGAAGAGTGAACAAGCTATCAAAGCTGTAAATATTGGAAGCCAAGTAGAGTTGAGGTGAATGGAGATTTATAATCTACAAGTAAGGTTGTAAGTTGTATAAGATCAAAGCTCTACTATTACTTTCTAATAATTGTTTCAGCCTAGGTTAAATCCTTTAGAGTAAGGTTAACTTAAAAGTCATTGAAAAATCCTTTAATAGGTTGGCATTCCAAGTGATTGGCTTAAAATCCTCTAATAAGGCTCACTTTTAATAGGTTGACTGAAATCCCTTAACTAGGTCACATATAATAGTGTGCATTGTAACCTTTAATAGGCTTGGCCTTAAACAAGGCATCACTTTAGAAGAGTGAAAAAGGAATACCATGGTACTAGTGGTTTTTCTCAAATTGGATTTCCACATTAAATCATTATGTCAAATGTGTTGATGGATGTGTTGTGTTTCATGCTTTACATTTCTGCAAGTTGGTTTGACAATAACATATAAGTTTTAGTTGATACACAATGAATGCATGCATAGGTATGAATGTTTTATGGGTTCACTGAATTGTGAAAGGTTTTATTTGCCTATGTATGTCATTAGAGTATCTGCAATCTAAGAGTTAAAATGTATACTAGGAAATGATCTAATCCTTGAAGGTATAGTAGGAAGACTCGTTGCTTTTGAGCTATCTAATTTTGACAACTATAGACTAGAGTATTGAATCATCTTTTAAAGAAAAATTGTTTTTGAAGGATTCTGACGAGGTAAAGTAGAAGAAGAAGAAGAAAAGAAAGATAAAGTATGCATCCAATGATAGTAGCATAGATGAGAAAGACATTGAACAATTGGAAGCATTGCTAGCTAAGAGATTTCACAGAGGAAAAGGCAAGTTGAAAGGTAAGTTACCTATCATTTGTTTCAATTGCAATGAAGTTGGTCATATTGCTGCAAGATGTACATAGAAGAACTATAGAGTAGGAAACAAGCACAAAAATAGAAGAGAAGATGATGGAACAGCCTATTGAGACAAAGGCAAGAAGTCATGCTACATTGCTAATGAACATGCCTTTGATGAAAATGATGATGTAGTGGTATATGTTGCAATGAAGGACAAATCTAACAAGGATGAGGAAATTGCACTTATGACTTGTGTGAACAAAAATGAAAAATGGATCATTGATAGTGGATGCTCACATCACATGACTAGAGACAAAATTAAGTTCATTACCCTAACCTGTTATGATGGAAATAGTGTAAGATTTGGTAATAATGCACCATGTTTGATAAAAGGAAAAGGTTCTATCAAACTCACAGGAAAGATTTCATGTGACAATGCTTATTATGTTGAAAGATTGAATTATAACTTGTTAAATGTGTCACAATTGAACAATTTGGGATGCAAAGTTGAGTTTGAAAATAAATCTGCCAAGATATATGACACAAATGGAAACTTAATTAGAAAAGGTGTTCAAACTATAAGTAATATTTTCTATCTAAATATAGAAGATGCTACCTGTCTTATTGTAAAATTTGATGATGTATGGCTTTGGCACAAGAGATTATGTCATGTTAATTTTGATAATCTGATCAGTATCAATAACATGAAAAGAGTTAGAGGTTTGCCTAAATTGAAGAAACTAGATAATATAATATGCAAACAATGTTATCTAGACAAGATGACAAAGTCAAGCTTTAAAAATAAAGCTTATACCTCTAAGGAAATACTTGAAATTGTTCATACTGACTTGTGTGGACCTATTGAAGTGAAAAGCTATAAAGGATATAAGAACATAATGCTATTTGTTGACGATTACTCTAGGATGATGACGGTCATGCTTCTAAAATAAAAATTAGATGCTTTTCAAATGTTTAAGTGGTACTTGGAAAGAGTTGAAAAAGAAATAGGTAAGAATCTAAAATGCTTGAGATCAGACAATGTAGGAGAATTTATTTCAAATGAGTTTGAAATGTTCTATAATAATAGAGGAATCAAAAGACAAACATCTACACCTAGGACCCCTCCAAAAAATGGTATTGCTGAAAGAAGAACTAGGTCTATAATGGACTGTGCCAGAAAACTCATGATCGAGAAGGATGTTGCTCTAAAATACTAGAGAGAAGTTGTAAGTACTATTGTATATCCCTTAAACTATGTGAAAGTCAAGAAAGGTACTTATTCAACACCTTTTGAACTATGGTATGGATATCCACCTAATGTGAAATATTGTAAGGTATTCGGAAGCAAATGCTATATTCTTAAAGATGTTAGGATTGAAAAGTTTGATGTGAAAAGTGAAGAAGGTATATTCCTTGGTTACTATACAAGAAGTAAAGCTTACAAATGTTTAAATACTAACACTAACAAAATTGTGGAAAGTGCAAATGTGAATTTTGATGAGTTTACAAAAGTATATGAGGTTGAACCTACATAGGAACCAAAAGAATGCAAATCATTTGTATACCATTATGAAGGAATATCTGCTGAAGAAGATGCTAGAAATCATGTTGCAAACCAATAGCAAGTCTCAATAACTGCTGAGTCACAAACTATGAATGTTGAGTTGTATTTAGATGTCAAGTTGTAGAATGACAAAAATGCACATTTTGATTCTGAGATTAGCATACATGAAAGAGATATTGAAACACCTGACAGAGATGTACACAATGACACTGAAGTTGAGAGACAAAATGTAGTTATAAGAACTGAGTCTAGACTATCCAAATATGTCAAAAGACATCATCTTACAAATCAAATCATCAGAGACAAGATGCAAGGCCAATGAAAAGAAATGGATTGAAAATTGAATCATGTTTTTTAAGCATGAAGGAACCTAAGATAGTGAAAGATGCATTAGAAGATGATGACTAGTACAAGGCTATGGAAGAAGAAATTCAGTTGATAGAGAAGAACAAGACTTGGAATCTAGTTCCAAGACCAAAAGACAAGAATGTGATTAGCACAAAATGGGTATTCAAAAATAAGTTAGATGAGAATGTTGAAGTGACAAGAAATAAAGCAAGACTAGTTTGAAAAGGATATGCACAAGAAGAAGAAATTGACTATGGTGAAAAATTTTCTCTTATTGCAAGAATGGAAGGAATGAGAATTCTGCTTGCTTATGCTACATACAAAGGTTTCAAAGTTTATTAGATGGATGTAAAGTCTACATTTATGAATGGCATATTAAATGAAGAAGTCTACATAGAAAAGCGAGAAGGTTTTGTTGATAAAAATAATAAGAACATGGTATGTAGACTGCACAAAGCCATATATGGATTGAAACAAGCACCAAGAGCATGGTATGAGAGACTTCATACTTATCTTGTGAAGATTGGATTTGAAAGGATAGATGACAACAACAATTTGTTCATAAAGAAAAATAAAGAAAAAGGTATATTGTTATCTAAAATATTTGTTGATGATATCATATTTGGAGGACAAGATGCTTTGTGTAAGGATTTTGCAAATTAGATGAAGCAAAAATTTGAAATGTCATGAGATCAAATTCTTTGTGAGATTACAAGTATATCAAATGAAATATGGTGTATATATCACTCAGTGAAAATATGTCATAGAGAAATTGAAGACATTTGGACAAGAGGATTCCAAACCAATAAGTACACCTATGGTGATAGCACTCAAGCTATCAAAGAATGATGATTCAGTTGAGGCAAATCAAACATTATAAAGATCTATAATTGAAAAATTGCAGTATGTAGTACACAACAGACCTAATATTGCATTAGCTATGGATATAGTTGCAAGATTCTCTGCTAATCCTAGAGAGAATCACTTGATGGCTATGAAAAGGATAATGAGATACATGAAAGGAATAGAAGAGTTTGGTTTATACTATAATAAGAGTGAAAATTTTGAATTGAGAGCCTACACTAATGTTGATTGGGCTTGAAATATTGATGATAGAAAGAGCACTAGTGGAGGAGCATTCTTCTTAGGCAAAAGACTTATTACATGGACTAGCAAGAAGTAGAGTTGTACTTCCCAATCTATAGATGAATTGGAGTATGTCGTTGCTTCTATTAACTACACATTGTATGGATCAAATAGTTACTTAAGGGAATGAAGAAAGAAATCATAGAAATAGTGACACTTTATTATGATAATACAAGTGCTATCAATATATCAGAGAATCATGTGATGCATACAAAAACAAAGAACATTGCAATCAATTATCATTATGTAAGGTAATTGGTTCAAGATAAAAAGGTGAAGATGGAATATATTAACAGAAAGGAGAAAATTGTTGATATCTTCATAAAAGCATTACCTAAGGTTGCTTATGAGTATCTAATAGGTAAACTAGGGGTGATACCCCTATCAAAGGCTATGCAAAAGACAAAGGGAGTGCCCTGCATCACACAAACTAACACTCATTTAATACAAATTGATGTAGTGGATCTTACTTTAGGAATTGCCTAAAGTAATCATAGAACTTGAACTACAAATTAGTCACAAGCAAGGTGAAAAAGGGAGAAAATTGAAGAACCTACAAAAGCCTATATTTGCATATATTATAGATGCCAAGTGTTGAGTATATGTCTTTGGCATTGTTGTCAAAGAGGGAGAAAGTACATTAAATTGATCAAGTGTAAGAGAAACAATGGAGAGTGTACATCATCAGAAGATCAAAAGACCAAAAGAAAGAAAGAGGGAGAAAGCATAAAACAATCTAAATAGGAAGGATCAAAACAAAAAGAGGGAGATATTCTACTGATCAATTCAGTATGAAAGAGAAAAGATATAGAAGGAACTCAAAGGGAGTTATATTTTGTAACCTAATCAAAATATGGAAGCTCTTGATAGAGGGACAAATATCAAATACAAGTTTTCTTTTTTTGGTATCATCTTACTATTTTAACCTAGTTAGTTTGATGGTACAAGATGTTCATCATTTGTTTGACTTGGTTGATCAGTTTGGTTTGCCATCAATTCCAAAGAGGGAGATTGTTGATATCTAATTGAAAAGATCATTTTATTGGAAAGATTGTTGAAGAAGATTGTGTGTTTTAATCATTGTTTTGTCACTGATGTCAAACCTACTATTTTCTGGTAAGACAATTGCTTATATGTTTCAAGTACTATCACTTAGTTGATTGATGAGGAGGCTTTGATCAAAAAGATGTAACAAAATTACTTAGAGGAAAGGTTGAGTTATGATTATGTAATGAAGTACAAGAATCAGTTAAGATAGTGATAACATAATGTATTGCTGATCTACTTGAGGTTACAAAATGACTGGCTACACTTAGAACTTTAGAAGAATAAAGTTAAATAAAGTTCACTTGCCAAGCTTGACCAAGTGGATAGTAGGTGTCGAGCAAAAATTTAGTTGGAGCCAAGTGAAAGAAAATTCTAGTAGATGCCAAGCAAGTTAGTAGATGTTGAGTAACTTTTTAGTTGATTCTAAGCACCAGTAAAATCTAGTTGATGCTGATTGATTTTATAGTTGATGCCAAGTAATGTAGTATGTGTTGAGCATCAGAAGATTAATAATATCAAGGTTATACATTATGAAAAAGATCAAAAATTCACCAAATAAAAGTTGAAAAGTTTTTTTTCTTAGAACTTGTGAATTGGGAGGTAGATAAGATTAATGAGCTGGTGGCACATAATCTTATGTAAACTATTTTGGAGACGAATTCAAATGGATTCTAATAGAAGTTTCTAGAGAAGACAAGATATGGGGTAGATACATTGTATCCTACCTAATCCATCAAAAACCTTAATTTTGATGATAGATAATGAGCAAGAAAATGTTCTAATTTCTTGTATATAGGAGTTTTTGGTCATGAAGCAAAGAGTTAGAGAGTTTTTGATGCAAAAATTTGATAAGAAGAAGTAAAGGGGTTTTGCTTCATCAAGTGACCCAAGTGAAGAAGTCTGTAATGGAATATTGAGAAAGAAGGCTTAAAAGGATGAATGCTTGAAGGGTGAACAAGCTATCAGAGCTATAAAGGTTGGAAGCCAAGTAGAATTGAGACCAAACAGAGATCTATAATATGCAAGAAGGTTGTAAGTTTTATCAGATCAAAACTCTACTGTTACTTTCTAACAATTGTATCAGCTTAGGGTAAATCCTTTGGAGTAAGGTTGACTTAATAGTCATTAGAAAATCCTTTAATAAGGTGGCATTGAAAGTGAATGGCCTAAAGTCCTCTAAAAAGACTTACTTTTAGTAGGGTAATTGAAATCCCTTAACCAGGTCACATTTAACAATGTGCATTATAACCTTTAACAGGGTTGACCTTTAACAGGCCATCACTTCAAAAAATTAAAAAAGGAGTAGCATGTTATTGGTGGTTCTTGAAAAATTGGGTTTCATGTTAAATCATTGTGTCAAATGTGTTGATGGTTGTGTCGTGTTTCATTCTTTACATTTCTACAAGTTGATTTGATAGTAACATATAAGTTTTAGTTGATACACAATGAATGCATGCATAGGTATAAAAAATTTATGGGTTCATTGAATTGTGAAAATTTTTATTTGCACATCTAGACCTTGAATAACTGATTCACACCCCCTTTTAGTTATTATAAAATAATTCCAACATTTTCTTCCTCACTACATGATTAGATCTTCCAAATCTTCCATGCATTCACATTCTTACACACTTCACACATAGTAATTCTCAATTTGATTTCTTTATTTATATCTTTTATTTTTTCAATTTGGCTCAAATACAACTTAGAATAATTAATATTCATCTTCATAGTCAATTAGAACCATCAGATAAATCAATTAAATTGAATATGCCCAAATAAGAAAATCCTTCATTAGCTAGCCCTGCTCAGTAGACACTAACTCAGAAATGATTTTCCTATGTTAACCAACTAAAACTCAGTCAACACTTTATATTAGAAAAGTTCCTTTGGTAACTAAGAGAGCTCGGTTAACACTTGTTCCATCAAATATTTTCTTCATTAATAGAGTGAGCTTGGTTAACACTCAACTTCTGCAGACTTTTCGTTGATGCCCAAGTGAACTCATTAGATACTACATTCTAAACTAGGCAAAATTTGGATTACTCAGTAGATAGAAAACTATCTCTACTGCCAAAGTGAGATCAACATACACTGACTGATAATAATATGACATTCTGTGTAACATCAAAGATAATACACAATTAATCAATTGTATTCAACACTACCTCTATCCTTCCCACACTAGTCTAACAATAGAATTAGATAATTTACAAATGATCTTGGAAAATATATGAGGTTAGAAGTATTATTTCTTAGATTTGGTGTACATATATTATATTTATGACTTGCTTTACTTTTAATGTAATATATTGTATAGTTTTATTTGAAATCTCATTTATATGATCTTGTGTATTGAATCTCTTTTCGGCAGTTATCATCTAAAGAAATTAATAAAAATGATATAAAATATTGGAAGAGAAAAATTTTACTATTTATGTATGAAATGAAAAAGTTTCTACCTTCAACTTTTTTCAATGCTCAAGAATACTATTTCATATATCAAGTTGAGGAGATTTAATTGTGTGGACCTATACAAACTAGGTCAATGTTGATGGTTGAGAGGCACTCTAAATTTATGAAGTGCTTGGTTTGACAAATAGAAAATCCTAAGGGTTCTATGGTAGAGGGATATATGGTATACTAGACCATGGTGTACATTAGTGAAAATCTTCTAAAGTTTGCAACAAATATCCCTATAGATTGCATTTAGGATCCTAACTCTATTAAGAAATTTGAACAAGAGTAAATGATGGGGAAAGGTAGATTGAAGAGAGTGAGAGGTAATTATAAAATGTTATTAGGGTTAATTATTTCTTATCCATCATCAATATAAGTTTTTTCTAACTGGTCTAGTTATTTTCTATATAGTTGGTCATGAGTGGGATACACTACATTTGTATATTGGAAACAATCTTTATTGGATGACTATATGGATTCAACAGTCTCAAGAAAATGACATGGTGTTGCATCATTTGTTAAATAAGCTCATCATAATAGAGATTCCAATGTTATTCCAATGGTACTTGATCTAGCATATGGTTTAAGAGATAGAAAGGTATGTAGAAGATTACTAATCATGACTCATAAGTTTAATATCAACTCATAGATCAATGCAAATAATCTTGAAATGTTTGAATAATTTCAAATCAAACACCAAAAAGCTATGCACTACTATGGCCATAAATTTTGCATAAAAAAGTTAGATGAAATGAAAAAAACTTGTGATTCTAGGATAAGTACAATTTTTGAGATCACCAATATTTTGTCTAGAAATGACATACATCCTCAACAATCTAAAAATTGATACTATGGAATTTTGGATGATATATTTAAGTGCAACTTTAATTCATTCAAATGAATTCTATTTGTCTTCAAATGGTAGATGTTATGGCTTAATTGAAATGATCCTGATAGGATTGTTATTGAACATGATAGTGGATTTACAATGATTAATACAAGGTCATTGGAGCTACTTAGAGATGAGCCCTATGTTTTTCCAAGCCAATGTGAGAAAGTGTTTTACTTTGGTGTACCATATAAGCTAGGTTAGTCATTTATTATTGGGCATGATCCAAGAGGAAGGTCGGTAAAGTATAATATGATGGAAGAAGAAGATACTGAAGAATCAGAAGATGAAGTAAATGATGATCATGAATGATTGTTACACAATGATGAAGAAGAAGATGATGATTATGATTCTGTTGATGCTAAAAATGATGATGATGATGATGGTGATGATGATTACTTTTGTGATTTTCTACATACATGAATGTATACTTCTAGATCATAGTGAATCTAGGAATCCATAGTATACATATGATACTCATTTTATAATTTTTCGTATATCTTATCATATGACTTGGTTGAAAAAATAGTAAAATCTCCAAATGATAAGGTCACAAGAAGGAAAGACTACTTTCTCTACTTACCTCCAAAATGCTTCTTGTTGGACTCTAACATCTGCCTAACAATCTCAAAATAAGCAATCTGATCAAGCACTAATGTAGGTAATATGTATGGTCTCCCTTTAAATCCAAATAATCTTACAAAAGTGAAATAGTCATAAGCATATCAATCTCCCCAATTATTCTTAATATTCTCGCCTAGCTCATTGTTTTTAGGTCTTAAGAATATTTTGATTTCAAGGCTAATTAAAGGGAAAGAGTGGTGTCCAAATAGTGAATACAAAGGTTGCACAAAGTGATCTTCAAATGTTAGATAACAAGAAGTATTGAACCTATAATTCTATACTGATGTCCACATTTGAACTGGTTTCATTACCCCATTAGACTCTCTTAAATTCAACTTTAAACCCTCACTCCATAATCCTTTTAGTTGTCCAAAATACAAAACCATATACATAAATAATGAATAGTTCTTAAAGGTAGGGTATTCTACATCATCAAAATTGACAAAGGTAGTATGAATTTTGTCAACAACATACTCTGCATAATCACAAGGTCTTGGTTCTAGCATTTTCCCAGCTGATGCCAACCTCCATCAAATTAGGTGCTTCCATAATCCCTACTTTACCGCATGATTGATAAGTCATATCTAAGTATGTCTTAAACAATTTAACATTGAAAGGAGGCCCATCTGTTGATGTCAAAGGCTCCTTTTCTATCTTATGCAACATCAACTTCCACTATATATATGAGATATCTGACTGTTCATATTCATTTTTCAATTTAGTGAAAGACAATTTCTTTGTTAGGCCATCAATGAGTCTAAATGCTTTATTCAAGGATTCAATAGATACCTCCATGAATTTTTACCCATCTTTGTTGTATATACATCTAGCCTTAGCATTATATTTTCTCATAATGACCTTGAGTAGCTCTAGATTCAAGAATATAGTTTCCACTATCAATTTTTTCAAATTCATCTCCCAAGGATGACATATGGGTGCCTTATGGTTTCTTCTCACATAATGACAGAGAAATAGCTCATAGCTTCTAGTCCAAGTCTATGCATCTTGAATATCAATGTAATTGTCTTCCACCTTGTCTAGAGAAGCAAATTTGCCTCTTCTAAATTTTGGGCCTACAAATTCCATTTATTCAATGAGATCCTCATTCAATTTTTGTGGCAGCACCTCATCATCAACTCTTTGCTTTTTATCATCCTTCACCATCTTAACTTTCTCTTCTTTCCTTTTCTAAATAGAACCTAGACCTCTCCATGACTGTTCCTAATACTTTTCTGAATATAAATCTTCTATGAAGACTGAACACAAATGTTAACTTTACTCACCCGCTTATGAGAATTTGAGACCATAACATTGTAATGATTACCCTTATATTACAAAATAGGTTGCATTTGTGCATTTATTTTCCACACGAATCAAAACATAAAGCCATTTTTTATCATTTGAGTAGATGAACTAGTTGTCAGAGGTCATCTCGTACACTCATTTCCATGCCTGATATAATATATTCAAACATTCATCATTATAGCCATTAGCGATATGAACATATGAGTCTCTTGATCACCATAATCAAATTCCTCAAATAGAAAACTATTTTCAACTCCGTGCCCATCACTATAATAACAATGATAACACCATCGCTCAACACTACAATGCAAACCCCTCAATTGTGATCCCAATACAATTTTTCACTATTAGGTATGGTGATTGTAAATCTCTCTTTTTTTATTCTAGTAGAAAGAATTATTGTAACATATGTTGTTATTCCATAGGTCATTGTTGATCATTATATCTCCATTACACCAAGTGTGATCAATGATCATACTTACTTTATCAGTATAGAATATATTGATAACTACTTAATAATATAGCCTTTCATTTTCATATCCTTCAGCAATAAAAAAACCCTTATCTTTTATTGCCGAAGCCTTTTTTCAATACCTCAATTAGCGATGATCACTATAAAATATAGCAATAATCTTGCTTTATCACTAGTCACTATGTCTAAAATCTTTTTTTCTCAAGTAGTGATGATTGCCACAAGCTATAATTTTGACTTCATCTCATTTTTGATCACCCAGGCTACTCCTCTATTTCTTTAATTAGTGATGATAATCATAGGATTTAGTGATATCCAAACCTTTATCATTGATTTCCAATAGGTTTTGCACTCTCACCACTTAGCAATAGATTATAATTACTATAACATATAGTGACATTCGAAGACTTATCACTCATCTATTGGTCTTAAAATAATTTTGACATTTGAGTGTCAACACACTTAACCACTTTCTACATTGAAGCTGAGTACACTATGTATGTTGAGCCACAATGTGTGCCAAGTCAGATTTCTAATAGGTGTTGAGTGACTTCAAGTGCCGAGTAGTATATAACTGTCAAGTGATATATAGGTGCCAAGTCATAGTTCATGCCAAGCAAGTTAGAATGATTCATATGCCAAGTGAGCTAGAATCACATATGTGTCGAGCAAGATAGAGTGCAATAGGTGCCAAGCAAGACAAGATAGTATATGTGTTGAGCACTAGTAGTCCAATATGTGTTGAGTAACATAGAATTAGCATATGATTTTGTACCCTCACAAACTTAGATGTAAACAATTTTTGGAGTCGATATAAAAGGATTTCAAAAGAGAAAAAGGATAAGGATGAATATTTCACATTTCCTATGCAATCAGCATGTAGCCAATCAAAAAAATGGAGAAGGCATGCAACTAATGAGAAAATTGCAAGGAATAAGCGGGAACTCAAGATTCAATATGGATCATAGATCCATACCTAACCCTAAGTCTTCACAATCTTTAAAAGGAGATTTAAAACTTCATTGTGTGTGTGGATGAGAATAGTGTATGGGGAGCCTATAGAAAAATTTAGTATGAAATGTGAAGGACTTAGAGGAACTGAGTAGCAATTATATATCCAATTAATCAGAACAACATAAGGGACATGATCAAACATCAGATCTCAAAGGATCAAGATTAGGAGCAGATCAAGTGCCTAAAATTAGCACTTGAAGATTGTAAGCAATTAGGTCAAAGACTCCTAATACTTTCTAGCCATTGTATTAGATAAATGAAAATCGTATGTTGATAGGTTAGCTTAATAGCTACATTGTAGATCCTTTGAAGAGGTGACTAAATCCTTTAACAGGGTAACACTTTATGTAAAGTTTTTGTAAATCCTCTAACTAGGTCACTATTGACACAGTGTAAAGTCTTTAACAAGGTAGGCCTTTCATAGGGTAGACCATTAGAAGTGGTCAAACATTTATTGCTGCATTAATTTTTGTGGGTATCATCCCCACCCCAGTTTTACTGTCTTATTCCTAGAAGATTTTTGGGTTACCAAATTTGGTGTTATGTTTTATTTCATATGTTTACTTTATGTTCATTTATATGTTTACATGCATGCAGTTTACTTTTCAGTTATTTGATTGAAAGAATTAGAAAAGGTTAAAAGTGCCATACTTCTGATTCACCCCCCCCTTAGAAGTACTCTTCCCATTTTGAACATTCCAATAATTGGTATCAAAGCTAAGGTTCTCACAAGGAGTAGCCTAACAACTTAGAGAAAAGATATGAAGATGGAAGTCTTCAAACTTGGGAAGATCATAAACAATCAAGTGATTGATATGCACCTTGTTCTACATAAATTGGAAGAAGCCAGAGAAGAATTGATAAAATCCTTTAAAAGAAGGAAGGATATAGCCATAACTAAAAATGACATACACTAAAAGGAGATTGATACCACACAAGTGTTCTCCAATGGAGATTCCAAGGAATTCCATGCAGCAATAGCAGAACTAATGGAGAAAAATAGAGCACAAGCTGAAGAAATCAGAATACTCAAGCTTGAACAAGAATCACAAGCCATAATACTTTGTGAAATGACTGAACAAAAGAAGAGAGCCATTGAAGAAAAGGTCATGGTAGAAGATGACAAGAGAAATCTTACCAATAGATTGGAGAAGAAGATAATTGAGTTTGAAAGGATTGCAAACATGCAGCTAGACACCTTAAGTCAGATGATGAATGCTCATCATGAGCTAAACAAGAGGGACATTGAGATTTCCACTTTGATAATGTAAAATAAATTGAAGAGAGAAAATGAGATAGCAAAAAGCTTCAACAAACCTAATGAGGCAATCAAGTACTTTGAGCAACTGTTGAAATCACCAAGGGCTAGTAATGATACTTCAAGACTTGGCTGCACCAGCATTGAACAAGGAGAATCATCCAAGACTATAGAGGAAAGGAGTAACAAAGGTAAGAAAACTAAACCTACTTGTCATTTCTATGGTAAAAAGGGACATACCTCTAATTTGTGTAGGAGAAAGAACAATCATTAGCATGATAAGCCTACAAATGCAAGTTTTTTTCACAAGTTCAAAAGGCAAGGACATCAAGCACATGAATGTAGAACCAAGACCATGAGGAAACTAAGATTTGAAGATCACTGCTACAACTACAAAAAAATATGGACATAGATCATTCGAGTGCATATCAAAGCCTGTGTGGACACCTAATTAGCCTGCAAGAGGAATAAACCATGGTCATCACTACAACTAGGATTACAACACCATGTATAGTTATCACTATTGTCAAGAGTATGGACACATTCCTAAAAATTGCATAAGGACACATTTTAAAGGGAGTTACAATAGATGGTTAAGTAAAACTACATGTTTCAATTGCTTGAGAACTAGTCATATTAGTAGGCATTGCCCAACAAAGTCAAAAGCACCCAAGATAGAAGTCAATAAAGGAAAAGGGGATGTTGATGTTGAACAAATAAGGGGGTAAATGAATAAAACTTGGAAAAAGAAAGATGAGTGTAGCACATCAAATGGGGAAATCACTTCACCCAAGAGGTGAAGTAATCTCACTTCATCTAACTAAGCAAAAGAAAGGTGTATGAGACTGATATACAAAGTTATATCATACATCAGTCCCAAAGAACAAAGGAGTACTACACGAAAGAAATCAACATGACCAAAGATGCCAAGTTAAAATTTTGAAGAATCTGTCGAGTTACCCTTAGATGCCAAGTAAAGCTCCAATGGATGTTGAGTTTCTAATAGTGACTGAGTTGATAGTTGAAGCCAAGTGAAGTAGAGAACTAGTGGAAGCCAAGTAAATTAAATATAATGGGAGCTGAGTCATGATGAAGTCTTCAAGTGCCGAGTTGACAGCTATACACACTAAGCATTTAATGCTAGGTTTTGACAGGTATAAGGTCAAATTTTGTTCATTTTCATGCCATTTGAACATAGAGAAAAGTTAAGAAGAGAAAAGAAGTGATCAAGCAACAACCTAATATCCAATTGCATGGATTTCAATAGTAATTCAGCACAAACTCATTGATTTGAAGGTATTTATTAGGTGTCAAGCTACGTAAAGTTAAAGTTTTTAATCCATTTAAACCCTAGTTTGGTATAATGGCTTCTAGCTCAAGAAACCCCAAAGGAAAAGAGAGTCATGAGATTCAATTAGTTGGCAATGAGGTCGAGCAACTAGAATTTAGGCCAATCCCTGAAGTTGCCTACAGAAATGACCTAGCTGGCACATTATCCATTATTTCACCTTAACTTGTCATGGTGCAATATGTGAGAAAATGTTACAACTATAAAATTGGTGCTATAGGTGATTTTCAAATATTCCAAGCTTATGAAAAACTATGTGAGAAAAAGATTCTGAAAAAAGGAATTTGTGATAGTTGAGAAAAAGGGTTTGACCAATGACCTAGTCTACCATATAAGATTCAAAACTAAATGGATATAGATTGTTTTGAGTAGAATTCGTGATGGCTTTCTATGGCTAGAGATAAGACCCATTAAGATTACAAAGAGGATTTTTCATAAGGTTACGAGATTCCCAACCCTAGATCAGCCAAAGACCTTGAGAAGCAATAGAAAGGAGTTCATTGAGAAAAATATAGGAGCCAAATGGAACAATAGGAGAATGGCCATTGATACTATAACTGATCCTCTTCTAGATTTTGATATGAGAATAATATCTCACAAATCCTATCAATCTAGTAGATTAAATAGTGTGCCATGTTTAGCAGTTGATGTAGCCTACAAATTGGTGAAGAAAGATCACACATATGATCTATCAGAACTCATGTTGCAACAAATTAATATCTAGCGGCAATAAGGAGATCAAAAGGTGCTCAATAAAAATTTGGTTAAGTTCTTATGTGTATATTCTTTTATGTTATGGAAGAATTTCTTTCTATAGGAAAGGTGAATTGGAACCCCAACAAAACTATAATTACACAAATCAATGAGTTTATTGATCAAATGGGTGACAATTTTGAGGCACAAATGACAAGTTATTTTGAAGACTTTAAGAAATCCATGAAGCAAAGAATGAGAATACTAGTTTCATTGGTAGACAAACATGTCAATGATATATGCTTCTTGTTTGACATTGACTACAACTACATCTAGGAAGCAATACCAAGACTAAGATGGTTAAGACCATTAGGATATGTTGGGTGATGCGACGCGCTCCCCTGCCCACAGGTGGTTAATTATGTGGTGTTCCATGCTCACTAATAGTCATGGCTTTTGGTGCAACGGTAAATGGGCCCTACAATTGGTATTAGAGCCTGGTTTTGGCCTGGTCATGGGTTCAAATCTCCCCGGTGCCTTCCCGACCTGCATAAGCACCTGGTATGTGCATCGAGGGGGAGATTGTTGGGTGATGCGACACGCTTCCCTGCCCACAAGTGGTTAATTATGTGGTGTTCCATGTTCACTAACAGTCATGGCTTTTGGTGCAACGGTAAATGGGCCCAACAGGATATGAGCTTGATGTAGATGAAGCCTCAACAACAATCACAGCATTGTTTGTAGAAGAAATTGATAAGGAAACTCCTCACTTTCGAACATATGATGTTGTCAAGTCCAAAGTTGAAACTAAATTGAAGACATCTTCTATTATCAAGAAGAAAGACAAAATAGTGAAGAAGATAAAGAAGCAATTTGGAGCAAGCATTGAAGGTGAAGTAGGTGAAGAAGAAGAAAAGAAAGGGCAAGGCCTAATAGAGCTAACACAAGGCTTAGGAGAAAACAAGGAGGAAGGTGCTGAGGGAAAAGAAGCTGAAGAAGCACCTAGACTTGAAGATCAAAAGAAGAGAAAGAAAAAAACACAACCTACAGCTCAACCCAAGCCTAAGAAGGTCACTAAGCCAACACAAACTAAGCCAGCTCTAGCAACAAGGGCTACTACAAGAGCATCCACTCAAAAGGCTAAAAAGGCATCAAAAGAGAAGAAGAAAGCCACTAAATAGCCTACTGAAGAGCCAAAGAAGAGAAGAAGGTATGTGGTACATCCAAATATAGATGATGAAGAAAGAATAGAATCATAGGACATTAACCAATTTAAAGTGGTAAGCTATCCTCCTAAGACTAAAATTGATAAACTTTGTGTTAAGATTAAAAATGTAGATTTGAATGATTTAAAGTCTCTTAATTTCAATAAGCTCAATAGGGAAGAGCAAAATAAAGTAGAGAAATCTGTGTATGCCATGATGGCAGAATTTAAAAACACACCTCTAGAACTTGACAATACCATGCCTAAGGAATTGTACGCGATAATTGAGAATAAATGGCATTATTTTCTAAAATTGAAAAAGAGATTAAAGAATCTACCCTAGCTCAAGTAAATCCTAACATGACAAAGGGTCAAATAAAAAAGGTAAATAAGAAACATGGTGGCAAATTTATACCAAAGTATAGAGCCTTCAGCATCCTTCAAAACAAGATTGAGGATGTTGTGAATAAATCCGCACAATTGTAGAAAATAATTTATAAGATAACTGATGACAAGCAAGAAGAAACAAATAAGGTAGAAACTAGTGTCAGGGAAAAGGAAGAGGTAAAGGAAATAGAGAAGCAGGAAGAAGAAAAGATAGAGGAAAAGAAAACAGAGAAGAAGAAAGGAGAGGAAGAAAAGCAAGAGGAGGAGAAGGAAGAAACAACAAGAGCTGAAGAAGAAAAGAAGAAAGAAGAAGAAGATAAGAAAGTTGAGGAGGATAAAGAAAAAGGTGAGGAGGAAGAAACTATGGCAATAGCTAATCAGCAGCAAGAAGAAGAACAGAGTGTGCAAGACATACAAATGCCACCTCCTAGTCCACCTCATGTAACCATTACACCTACGGAGAGAATAATCATTAAGGATGTTCCTAAAAATTCATCTTAAAAAAATAATCCCCTAACTACAAAGGATCTCTATAGGCATAGTTATGCACAAGCCCTATATTGGTGAGTGTTGATGAGTTACAAAAGGTAGTAGTAGCACCAAAAAGTAAAAAGGTGAAACCAAAGGAACCACCTTTCACATATATAGCTACTTGCACTAAGATTTTAATGCTTCCACCACCACCTCCACCAAGTGCAACAAGTGATACTATTCAGATGTCCAGTGCAATAAAGGGAAAAGTAGATGAAAAGGAGGATACCTCAAAATAAAAGGAGCAGGCCACCATACAGACTTTGGGCAGAACTACCAAAGATTGACACTCCTATAAAGACCATTTAGAAGCTGAGCACTGAAGCCATTCCTTTGCAATTCTCAACTCCAGGCTTGAGCTCAACCAAAGTGGCCAGGGTTCTTCACTATGGAGATCTTGAATTAGATGAAGATATTGTAATACTCTTCTATGATTCCAAGACCATCACAATGGCACAAATCAGCGAAATGGAAATTGCATTAGATAGAAGTATGAGGTAGGAAATACTTAGGAAGGAGGTCAAACATAAGAAAGCATTTCATGACATTAAGGACATCTTTATGGATTCCTTCAACTTGTAGTCACCAGATGAAGAAAAGCCCATAATAGAGCAAGTATCTGATATAGTTGACCAGGTGACCAATGAAGACCAGGATACTAATGTTAAACTCATGGAATGGTCATGGAGAAAGTTTCAAGGAAAAGTAAATGAGAAGATATCAAGTGGAATAGCACTTGAACAAGTAGAGTTGGCCAAGAAAATAAACAAGGTCAAAGTTGTACTTGAGAACATTTTCTCATTATATAGGAAGCTATGTGATTTTTCCAATTTCACACAAGAAACAAATTAGAGAATAATGATCTTGGAAAGAAATTTGAAAATTTCTAGCATGCAACTGCCAAAAGATCTAACTCAAAGTGAAAATCATTTTGCATAATCACTTCACACTCGAAGGGAGTTAGTTGTACTTATAGCAAAGGAAGCCAATATTAAGGCTAAATTGATGCAAATCTAATCCTCCATAACCCCACATTTAGAAGTCCTCTATAAGGAGCAAGTGTATTCTAAAATATTTTTAAAGAAAGATCCAAATCTTTCTACACTTGATGGACTTGTACACCTTGTTGCAAAGACTACCATCTAGCACAAGTCACTTGACATTGCTTTGGAGAATTGGGATGCAACTCTGAAAACAATAATGGATGTAAATAGTAACTTTTTGGCTAAGTATGGTATTACTCCTTAGAACCCTTTGACATTAGCATAAAAAAGGGGGAGATATAATAGTTTGATATAACTAAGGGAGAGAATACTATAAATTTTGATTACATTCTTTCATGAGGAGAAATAATGTTTTGGGGAAAACATGAATAAATCAGCACACAGGTACAAAATATAGGTACAAGGAAGAAGACAAGGAGTATCAAGCACATTCAGCACAGAATTTTCATTGCAAGAATGTCAAGGCACAAATCATCTCAGGGGGAGTTAAGATATTTTGAAAAAAAATTGAAATTTTGTGGATAGGGTACTCATAAGGACAGATTAGTAATGATTTGTTAAGTGGTTTTGACACTCATGTCAAAGGGGGAGATTGTTGGTCTTAAAATAGTTTTGACATTTGAGTGTCAACACACTTAACCACTTTCTACATTGAAGCTGAGTACACTATGTATGTCGAGCCACAATGTGTGCCAAGTTTAATTTCTAATAGGTGTTGAGTGACTTTAGGTGCCAAGCAGTATATAAGTGTCGAGTGATATATAGGTGTCGAGTCACAATTGATGTTGAGCAAGTCAGAATGCTTCATATGCCAAGTGAGCTAGAATCACATATGTGCCAAGCAAGATAGAGTGCAATAGGTGTCAAGAAAGCTACGATAGTATATGTGTTGAGCACCAATAGTCCAATATGTGCCAAGTAACACAAAATCAGCATATGAGTTTGTGCCCTCACAAATTCAGATGTAAACCATTTTTGGAGCCAACATAGAAGGATTTTGAAAGAGAAAAAGGATAACGACAAATCTTTCATATTTCCTATGCAATCGGCATGTAGCCAATCAAAAAAATGGAGAAGGCATGCAACCAATGAGAAAATTGTAAGGAATGAGTGGGAACTCAAAATTCAATATGGATCATAGATTAATACCTAACCCTAAGTCTTCATAATCTTTAAAATGAGATTGAAAACTTCATTGTGTGTGTGGATGAGAACAGTGTATGGGGAGACTATAACAAAATTTAGTATGAAGTGTGAAGGACTTAGAGGAACTGAGTAGCAATTATATATCCAATTCATCAAAATAGCATAAGGGACATGATCAGATATTAGATCTCAGAGGATCAAGATTAGAAGGAGCAGATCAAGCACCTAAAATCAGCAATTGAAGATTGTAAGCAATCAGGTCAAAGACTCCTAATACTTTCTAGCCATTGTATTACATAAGTGAAAATCCTGTGTTTATAGGTTAGCTTAATAGCTATATTGTAGATCCTTTGAAGAGATGACTAAATCCTTTAACAGGGTAACACTTCATGAAAAGTGTTTGTAAATCCTCTAACCAAGTCATTATTGACACAGTGTAAAGCCTTTAATAGGGCAAGCCTTTCACAAGGCAGACCATCAGAAGTGGTCAAACATTTATTACTGTAGTAATTTTTGTGGGTATCACCCCCACCCTAATTTTACCTTCTTATTCTTGGAGGGTTTCTGGATTACCAAATCTGGTGTTATGTGGTATTACATGTGTTTACTTTATGTTCATTTATATGTTTACATGCATATAGTTTACTTTTCAATTATTTGATTGAAAGAATTAGAAAAGGTTAAAAGTGCAGTACTTCTGATTCACCCACCCCCCCCCCCCTCTCTTAGAAGTACTCTTCCCATTTTGAGAATTCCAACATCATCAACATATCAAAATGGCACCTTCTCTATCTAGTGATCAAATGCATCACTATAAAGTATAGCAATAACTCTATCACTCATCAATATGTCTTCTTTGAACCTTCTCCACTCAAGGATGAACCCAATCACTATTGCCTAGGGTGACACCATACTGGACTTCAAATTGTTGAAACTCAATTGTTGCAATGTATCCCAAAATCTAATTTGTTATTGTTGTAGCTATAGTGATAACCTTGAAAATAATGCTATCTGCATGAATTCAAATAGAATCACAACCTTTATTGATCAATGGATAATGCCACATGATGAGAGAACCCCAAAAGCAACAAGTTCCTTTATTTTGAGCAATAAATAGCCAGTTTCTATCCAAAAAAAAAAAAAAGATGTAGTAAGTATATTCACCATTTTTGCTAACATGAACTATGTAGAAGATCATGTGAAATTCCTTTATCCGTGGTTTCTTAATAATTGCTTTGATCATATGAAATTCATAAACCAAAGAATTGACTAGACTACCATAGATCATCTTCACAAATTAGTTTCAACTCCATTTGAACATATTAGCTACACAAAGGTTGTTCAACTAGTAGAGAAGGTTATACTTATTTTGCAACTAGTTATAGGCCTATATTATCATTTACATTTCTTGACTTATCAAACTTTAACGAAAATAAGGACTTCAAAATTTTGTATCTGTTTGCAAATAAGCAAAGTCACATATAAGAAATCTATGGACAAGTTAGAATGGGGCATTGATTTAGCATTAGAGTATGAAAGGTATACAAAGCATAAGATTCCCATATGTTTTGCTAGAATATGCTAGAATCATTGACAAATAATATGACTTTATAGGCACTGTGCACTTTCATGAGAGTATTGGATCTAGCTTTTGGGAAAATATATGATACTTTTAGTACCCAATCGATGCAAATATTTAACTGAGGTGATATTTAAAAATTCAATTATTGTGTAAAACTATCCAAAAATGATCAAGGCATTTTACATGCAACTCAATGAGAATGACAAGATTGTTGATGCCATTGATGTACTTTTACCAAAGGTAGGTTCCTCATCGCCTGATATGTTTAGGTAGTGAACATAGATGTAAGAAATAAAATGCACATTAACCATGATGTAATTCTCTAGGTTTGAGCTAAACTTGACGATACATGCACTACTTCATAGGTTGGGGAGGTAACATGTGGGAGCTAAAGGAAGGAGCAAATGGAAGTTATTGACAAAAGGTATGTGGTACAATGAGTTGTCTTTTTTTGTTCTTTGTAAAAAAAAATCATTTGAAAAATACTTTTTTTCTACATAACTTGTTTAATACTCATGGATCTTTAATTATTGGTGAGAATATAATAAGTTTTTCAAATTATATATATTCAGAATTCATAGATATATGTATTTAGTATGTCTATGCTGGTAGTATTCTTTTTCATTAATTTTATTTATAGATGCATGGATGGGGGAACATGTCAATGGTTTATTATACTCATTTTTGTATGTTATTTGATGTGATTTATAGTAAATTGGATTCTCACAGTTGATGTCCTAAGAAAAAAATACCATGAACAAATTGAGATATTTTAATTTGATTTAAATAACTAGTGTAGATCTTAAATGATATTGGGATGATGAAGATCGATAAAATCTTACAAATACTATATGTTTGGCTTGTTTGTAGAATGTTTTGTAATCTCATTTGCAGGATGACATGAACTATGTAGAAGATTATGTGAAATTCCTTTGTCAATGGTTGCTTGATAATTGCTTTGATGATATGAAATTCATAAATGAAAGAATTGACCAAACTGCCATAGATCATCTTCGCAAATTAGTTTCAACTCCGATTAAATGTATTACCTACATAGAGCTTGTTCAAATATTAGCAAATGTTATACTTATTTTGCGAGTAGTTAGAGGTATATATTATCATTTACATTTCTTAACTTATCAAACTTTAAATAGAATAAGGACTTGAGAATTTTGTATTTGTTTCCAAATAAGCAGGTCACGTATAAGAAATTTGAGAACAAAGTAGAATGAGGCATTGATTTAGCATTAAAGCATGAAAGTTATGCAAAGCATAAGATTCCCATATGTTTTGTTGGAAAATTCTAGAGTCATTAACAAAAAATATGATTATACATGCACCATCCATGTTCATGAGAGTGTTGGATCCAACTTTTGGGAAAATGTATGATATTTTTAGTACCTAATTGATGTAGATATTTAACTAAGCTGATATTTAAAAGGATAGTTATTGTGTACAAATATCCAAAAATGATCAAGGTAGTTTACATGCAACTCAATGAGGATGACAGGACTAGATGTCATGGATGTACTTGTACCAAAGGTAGGTTCCTCATCTTCTAATATATTTAGGTAATGACCATAGATGTAAGAAATAAAATGCACATTAACCATGATGTAATTATCTAGGATTGAGCTAAACCTAATGATATTTGCACTACTTCATAGGTTGGGGAGCTAATAGGTGGGAGCCAAAGGGAGGAGATATTGGAAGTTCTTGAGAAAAGGTATGTGGTACAATTTTGATGTATGGTTGTAGCACTACTGAAGAGCCACCTTAAGTTAGTAATCATTGACATTATCTTAATTTGGGATAGCTACATTTACTTGTTATTAGAAAATATTTTCATATTCAATAAACCAATGGAATATGAGAGTTGGGCTTCTTTATCAGTCTATATGATACTTTTGTAAAGATAATTACATAGACTTGAATGTGGACTAGGTCATTGCAAGAAGAAATGTTTTTGAAATTATCTCTAACTATGGCTTGGTCTAAAACTTTTCACTTGTTATAAGCATTAATATCGTGTTATAGTATATTATGTAAATTAAGTTGTACGATGTGAGAATATTAATTGTTGGAGATATAGAGGATGATAGATAAATTAAATTCAAAATATGAAATTTTTCAATTATCTTCCAATACTAAAGATGCTTAGATGTCTCAAATTGCCCAAGGCATAATTTTATTGGTGTGATTAATAAGTGTCGTAACCCAATGTACTTTCAATAGCATTCACAAATCAAATTAGAGGTTTGAGATGGAGCTAACAATGACATGGCCTCTTATTGTGGTAGGAATTGCTACAATTTATGTTGATCTTTTTCTATTGAAAAGCCTTGCAAGTTCTAATAACAAGAACCATCTTCCTCTAGGCCCAAGTAGTCTTCCCCTAAATGGGCACTTTCATATTCTTCTTAATAGGAAATGGCCAATTTACCAGATCTTGGCTTCTCTTGCTAAAATTTATGGGCCAGTTATGAATGTCAAATTTGGCAGCCACCCTATTTTGATAATAAGCTTTGCAAAGCTAGCAAGAGAGTGTTTTATAGTGAATGACAAGGCTTTGGAATCGAGGCCTTAGTTTTCACAAGGGAAGCATTTGGGATACAATTATCCAATTGTTGCTTGGGCTCCATATGGCTCCTTCTGGAGAATTTCTCGAAGGATTTGTGTTCTTGAGCTTCTCTCTCCCAAGAGAATCTAGTATTTTTCTCCCAAGAGATCCGAACAACTTTGCAAAGGAGTCACTTCTCTATTTGAGCAAGCCTAGCTACAAAATAGTGTTAACATGAAGAGGTTCTTCTTCTTCTTGAACTTTAATATGCTCATGTATATGATCATTAATGAGAAGTATTTTGGAGTGGAGTCGGGGGTCTTAGAGGAGATTATTTCCAAGATTATTAAGGAGTCTTTTATGTAACATGGGTGTGTTAATATTGGAGATTATATTCCCTAGTTGAAGTGGCTTGATTTGCAAGGGTATAAGAGGGAAATGATCAAGGTACAATCACATTTGGACTTGTATATGAAGACAATATTGGAGAGCCTCATCCATTTGTAGCCACTTGTAGTGCCATTAATATAGGTCTATAAAATCTCATCTCAAGGTGGTGGTATACCCACCAAAGACCTGAAGATAAATGTCCAAACTAATCATTGACCAAGCTGTCATTAGTGGTTACTTTAGATATTTATCTTCCAATAATTTATTTTTTTTAAATCATGTTGGTTGAAATTTCCACCAAAGATTTGTAAAAATTTTGACCAATACATTGGTCATCGATTTGGCATGCTGGTTGATCAAGGGCCAACATTGGTCAAACTTTTGACCAATATTTGATGGAAATTTTGACCAATGCCTTGGTCATGGGTTTGGCATGTTGGTTGATCAAGGGACAACATTGGTCAAACTTTTCGCCAATCACTTGGTCAAATTTTTGACCAATTGTCTTCACAACAAAAGAAGTCATTTTTGACCAATTTCTTGGTTGAAATTCTAAAAAATACAAGAATTGGTTGAAATTTTGATGACAAAATAGCGACAAAGAAATTGGTCAAAAATGCAACCAACATGGGTCAAAAATTTAACCAATTTTCATCGAACAATGAGTCAAAATGTGCTAGTGTTGGATATATTAGTCTACCAATTGAAGCTCAATGCCATATTATGAGTATTCATGGATTTTTTGTGGATTTTTTGTGTGTAATTTTGGTATAAAAACTTTAGACTCACTGTTGAAGACCTAAATGTCCCCAAATGAGGCCCAAAAACTCTACAGATGGGTGGTTGCATAGTTACAAGCCTATAGATCATAAGCTAAGGATTTTGAAAAGTGGTTATAATAGCCAATAAGAGAAACAATTTGAAATTTATGGCCTTCTAAAGTTGAACCAACCAAAATTTATAAAATAAATGTCAAAAGTGTATTTGGCTGACTCTAGATATATTGTTAAGGTCTATCAACCCTAAGTATTAAGTTTGAGTATCTAGAACCTTCCTAAGTGGCATAACATTGTCTATTTAAGAAACACCCATACATGGTCTAAATAGCTATGGGTGATTGTTCATAGCTTTATCTTGCATATTACTATAATGAAGGCACCCATATGGGTTAGCAGATTGTAATTCTATAATTTCACATTTGCAATGATAATAAGAAGCCCATATTTTTTCTCGCAAATTGTTGTCATTTCTTTGTTTCTATCATGTTTCTATGGTATTAAAGGGACTACCCTTCATTAAGTGGTATTAAATTAGGATTTCCAAAGTGTGTAAACAGATCAACAATTATGAGGTAGTTGCACCAAGACCATATTTTGGGCTAAGCATGTAGAAAGATCATTTATTGTGAGGTAGTTTTCACTAGGGTTTTAGTAGAAGTGCAAAAATTCATCCATGAAGAGAGAATGGTAGAAGAGTTGTAGGTGTTAAACATGAGGGTTTTAGAGTCATCCGAAGATAGATGCAAGCATTGGAAGAAAAAATGCATAGAGGAATAATTTTTTTGTAAGAGATGAAAGCAAGGATGAGGATGAAGAAGAAGAAAATGTCAAAGTAGAGGAAGTTCTAAACCTTGAGGAAGAGAGGCATTTTAAGGCCATCTCCAAGATTGAAAAAAGAACTAAGTTTGAGGTTCTCGCATTTTTAGGAAATCTCAACATATAGGAACTAGTTGATTGGATCAATGAATTGGAGGAATACTTTTAGTATGAAGATATAGAGAATCTTGGTAGGATCAAGTTTGTGAAGGCAAAACTGAAGCGACATGTGAAGATATAGTAATGGGAGATTTAGTTGGAGTAAAATAGAAGAGGAAAGGACAATATCACTAAATGAGACTAGATGATAGCTAAATTGAAGAGATGATTCACTCCCATAGACTATGAGTCAGATTTGCTAAAGAAAATGTAGGGGTTGAAACAAGCAAAAAGATATGTTTAAGAGTATCTTGAAGAGTTATATCAAGTTATCATTAGAACTAGACATGTAGAAGTTGATAAAGAGAAAGTTTCCTATTATCTTAATAGGTTAAGGCCAACCATTTAAGAGGTGAGTCTAGTTTGAATGACTAGTATTGAGGAGGTGTACCAATTTTCCTTAAGAGTTGAGGGGAAGTTAATAAAAAAGTTTGATAACAAGAATAGTGGAAGAGGTCACAATGGAAGATCAAGTGGAAGGTCTTATGGAGGCCAAAATGATGATAAAAAGAACAAGGATGAGGAAAGAAGTAGTAGTCAAAACCATAGGGGAAACAATTCCAATCATTTTCATGATCAAAACAATAGAGATCAAAGATGAAGAGGTAGAGGGGAAGGATCTGGATGAGGATGCTTCCATGGGAAATGCTTTCACTATAGAGAAGAAGGGCATAGAGATTTGAGTGTACCTAGTGCCAAGGAAGGAAAGATCAGAGAATCGAAGACTAGGCCAGAGTTGTGCATGTTGATAAAGATGCCAAATCATCCCATTCTGAAGATGTTGAAAGATAAGTCCTAGTTAATAGGAGAGTCTTCCTAAATGGTGAGAATGAACCTAATCAGAGGAGGAATTTTTTTTGCACTAGGTACAAATGTGAAGATAAGTGTTTTGATGTGATCACTGATGATGGAAGCACTAATAAAATAGTGTCAAAAAAGATGGTCATAAATTTTAATTTGAAGAGGTAGAAACACCCATGTCTATATTGCATTATCTAGGTGCAAGATGACCACAAGTTCATGGTTAGTGAGAAATGCTCAGTGAAGTTGAAGATTGGAAGCTACTAGGATGAGGTGTTGTGTGATACCATACATATGGACATATGTCATATGTTGTTTGCTAGGCCATTGTATTGTTAGAAATAATAGTCCACCAAGATAACTAGGGGGGGGAGGGGGGATGAGTCAGTTATCCAACTAAAACATTTATCAACCTTAATTAATCTTAACCATGTAACCAAAATAAATAGAAACCATAACAAGACACACATACACAATCACACCAAATTTGTTAACTAGGGAAATCCTTGATCAGAAGGAAAACCCTAGTGGGAATGATGCCCACATATATATATATATATATATATATATATATATTCCTTGTTAGAGGATGGACCTTGTTAGGAGTTTTAGAACTCAGAAGGACCCATTGTCCAAATAGCTTCTAAGGCAAGACCACTAAACTTCACTGTCCAACTAATCTCTCAACCATTCCTTGCAGAATAATTATTTATATTGTTATTTATCCTCTTTCCTCTATCTTTTCAACTAGACCAATAACTGTCAAACCTTGTAGACCAAGTCAAAAACTTTGGATCCAAATATCAAACCTCAAATCTCAAGATAAAACCTTAGCAATGAAGTTTTCTTCAAATTCACTCTACTTTGTTTATCTTCACAATTACTCAGTGTTAATATCCTTTCTTCTCTTTTTCACTCTTCTTTATTACTTCATACTTTCTTTCATTACAAAGGAAAATGTCCTTCCTTTATACCGAGTCCATTAAAAAATTCCCTTGATTCGGCTATTACACCTTATCAATTAATTATTATAGGACCTCATTAAGAACACATTTTACTTAGCAATAACATCAATCTATCACCTTGTAACTTGAATAAATTTTAGTATGTGTAATATTATGATGAGCAATATTAGTCACGTCATCTCTATAATGTCTTCTATGCATCTTTAACCTTGCTTCTCAAAATAACAACATTGCTAAGAGATATAAAAAGTTTACCAGAACATGCTTCTATAAAATCTATCTCTAAATAGTCTTCACCAAAACTTGCATAACTATTTCTAGACTTAATTGTATTGCACCCAAGGTTAGCTACATATACTAGACACTTAGTGGTATCTCCCATTAACCTTACTGGTGAAAATTCTAAACAATCTATTTGTACCAACTTAATCTTTACTATTGTTCTTCTATCAAATACCATAGAAAATTGCTATGTTGACATCAATGAAAAACACAATCATGAATGTAACATATCATCATGATAATGATCTTATTATGTTTCTAGAATACTCCCCCATAAGAATATCATCAGCATTCATGCTTCCAACAATATCCCCCTTTAGCATTGATGACAACATAGATAAGAAAATATCTAGTTCCAAAAATACCAACTGTTAAAGACGGTTATCCTTTCTTTTCAAATCCTCTTCATCAATCATACTAGCTTCTATGTTTCCTTAACTTTATTACTGACATCAATTGTTCACACATTTCTCCCATGTAAAAAATATTTTTCATGTTTTAATCACTCCCCCATTGAGATTAATGATAAAGGTTTCAATAGCCATCTATCATTGCATCCTATCAATCTCTACAACAATTTTCTTTGATTTACTCAAGTGTCCAAAGACACTATTCAAAATAACATCTATTAGGAGTCCTAGATGACTTTGTCCATCACAAATACTCCCCCATTTAGGAAACATCAGCATTCAATCTAGACAAATAATAGTGCTATGTACCACTGGAGTGATGCACTCTTGCATCATCTACTCTAATGTAGGTAGGGGCCTAGCCCCAAGCATACCTCACAAATACTCAAATATCTCTTTGGGAAGAGGCTTGGTGAAAATATCTATAATCTACTCTTTGGTGCTTACATACACCAATCTAATTTCCTTTTTTTCAACTTTCTCTCTCAACATGTGATATTTTATAGAAATGTGTTTAGTCTTAGAATGCAACACTGGCTTCTTAGATATATTCACTATGCTTGTGTTATCATAATGTATAACAATAGGTTCACTAAATTCTATCCTTATATCCTTTAGCATCTAGTTCATCCAAACAACTTGATTACAATTTTTTGTTGCTGCAACATATTCTACCTCTGCTTTACTCTGTGAGATACAATCTTGCTTCTTGCTTAACCAAGAAACCAATCTTCCTCTAAGAAAGAATGCTCCACCACTGGTGCTCTTTCTATTATCCATATTGCCTATCCAATTAGCATCAGTATAAGCATATAAAGTACAATCATTAGATCTGTCATACCACAATTTGAGCTCTGATGTTCCCTTCAGATATATAAATATCCTCTTGACTACTACATAATGTTCTTTGTTGGGGTAAAATTGAAATCTTGCAACAATTCCAACTACATTTTCTATATTTGGTCTTGTGTGAGTCAGATATTACAATTCTCCAATCATGATCTATACTTCTTATACTCAACAGTAGGCATCCCATCCTTTGTAGATAACGTGTGTCCAATTATCATAAGTGTTCCAATTAGTTTACATTTTTCCAAACCAAACCTTTTCAATAGATCTTTCAAACACTTAGTTTAAGAAATAAAGATTCCTTCTTATCCTACACAATTTGCAATCACTTAGTTTAAGAAATAAAGATTCCTTCTTATCCTACACAATCTGCAATCCTAGAAAGTATTTCATTTCCCCTATCATGCCCATTTCAAATTCCTTCTTCATTTCTTCTAAAAACTTGTCACTTTCACTATCATCTCCTCCAAATATGATATCATTAACAAATATTACCAAAATCAACAATCCATCACCTATTTCTTTCAAGTATAGATTACTGCTTGTCATACCTTTGCTAAATCCAAGTTTTGTCAAATACTTTTTGAACCTTGCATACAAAGTTTTGGGTCATTGTTTTAAGCCATACAATGCTCTATTTAATTTGCATACCATGTCCTTGTCATATATTAAAGGAAAACCTTTTTTCTATTCTATGTATACCTCTTCTTCAAGTTATCCATTTAGAAATGCTGACTTGACATCCATTTTATATACTTTAGATTCCTCATGTGCTTTATAGGTTGAGAATAATCTTACTACTTCAATTCTTACCGCAGGAGCATAGGTTTCTTCATAGTCTATTCCTTCTTGCTTTGACTAACCTTTCCATCCCAATATTTCATTTTTCCTTACAACTCCACCTTGTTCATTCATCTTTCTCCTAAATACCCATTTTGTTCCCATTACATTCTTGTCTGTTGGTCTAGGGACCAGTTCTCATGTCTCATTCTTCACTATCTTATCTAATTCTTCTATCATAGCTTTCTTGCAATAGTCATCTTTACATGCCTCATCTGCATTCTTTGGTTCTACTTGAGATATCAAACATAGTTCTTCATTGATTCTACTTCTTTTCATCATAACTTTATCTTTTCTACCGATGATCTGCTCTGGTTGATGATTCTTTGTCATATTCTTACCAAAAGTAGGAGTTGTTATCTCAACTCTTAGCTTTATTCTAGGTTCTAAACTTTGTTCCTAGCTTAGCTCACCTTCATTCTACAAGTCATTGTTAGTCTCAAAGAATACTTCATCAATCTATCTATCAATTCTAGAATTATCCTCTTCTTCATCATCATCAATAATAGTTACCAAAGCTATCTCTTCTACTCTTTATTTTCCTTAACCAATTCAACATCATTGTCATTCAAGGATCTTTCCATACTTGTTTTAAATTCTTTATCTTCATCAGAAAGTGAACTCTTTCTATTTTTTCTTACTTTCTAAGGGAATGTAGATGAAAAATGACCAAACTCATTATATGTCCAACATGCAAAAATTTCCATGCCTTCTGGCTCTCTTTTCATGAGGAGATCAATACCTTCCTTGATCTTCATGTATTCTTCATATCTCAATCTATCTTTACTTGTGCCTCCATCCAGAAACTCAGTGCTCAAATCTATACACAATTTTTATTTCTTACCAAGAAGCTTCATCTTCTGGGTGTCAATATTTCCTCCATCAGACTTGACACTATCTTTTTTGAAATTACTCACCACTGATCTCCCAAATTTGTAGAATAAGGTAGAATGTCATATAGTTCAGAGACTAAGGGAATTTACAATGAAATTGCAGAGCAATATCAGAGAAGTCAAAGAAGAGTCAACAACACAAAATCTACAAAAAATTGCCTTTATAGCTTAGGCATAACTGAAGTTACTCCAGAACCACTGCCATTAAGTCTTATAGAGAATAATCATGCAAATCTAGGGAAAATCCAACCTTGGCGCAGACCTAAGTATAATGAAATCTGATATTTTGTCGAAGAAGGACCTCGAGAAGATAGGAAACGGCACCATTAAACCATTCTGACCAAAAGATGGATAAACTGGGGTGGTGGAGTGTTTTTGTGTTGTTTACTGGGTCTAGCATTCATTCAGGAGTAGTTGGCATTGATCACAGGGATTAGAACACATAGAAAAATTTGATCTCCCTCATTTCTGGCTCATGAATCAGCAAAAAATAGCAATCAATAGAATACTGTAACCAGAATGGACCATGTGGACCAATTATTTTATTTCATTTTGCCACCTGCAAGGTCTTCCTGAGTTTGACCACATCTAAGTGACTAAATGCACCACCTCCAAAACCTTGACTATGGTATCACATAACCACCATCCCTAACCACCAGTGCTAACTATAGTGTTATCTCCTCAGGCCCACAAGGACACATGTCGTTGAATCACTATCTTGCTATACATAAAAAGTGAGCACCTTGCCATAGCGAGATAGCGACGATCATAGATCTAAGACCAAATCAAAGGTAGAGAAACTACACAAAGTACCTTAAAGAAGTGGTGGGTCTCATATTCGCTATGTCGCATAGACTAAACAACTTGTAACTTTCCATAGTGAGATAGCGAGGACTGTTGATTCTACATTGATCGTGTGGAAGACATTTGAAGCATTACTAAAGATAAATATGGTGGGGCCCTTGTCACTATGTCACTATTCATAACCTTTGTGCAACTCACCATAGCAAGATAACAATGATCATAGATTTGAGATCGATCTGATGATTAGAATCATTGACAGGTTCTATGCATGGGGAAATGGGTCCAATTATTGATGATGTGAGAAAACCCTGCAATGCTGGCATATAAATTCATATTTAAAAAAAACTTGGCCATATTACCATGTTGCTTGGGTCCCACTGCATGTTTATTTCCCAGCTAGGCACTATGTTTCCCCATAGCGATATAGCGACCTCCGGTGCCATCACTTTTCTTGGTGTATATGTGTATCCCACTAGATGCCATCGTATGCCAAAACTTTATAACTAATATCTGATGGAGCATTGTCTAGGACCCATCTTTTGGAAAAAAAATTGTAGGATTACTTTCCGTCAAGGTGCTATGTCGCTAACAACGAGAAACACAAATTTCTCGATAGTGACATAGCGACCTCTACTGATTATGCTTAATTCGAGGCCAGAACTCATTAATGCTTCTAACATAACAATAAAACTACATGTCCATTTGACAGCACCACCTTTCAACTTAGCGGCAGTCACTATGTCACTAAGGGTAAAACACTTGCATCTTTTCAAAGTGAGATAGCGATATTCATAGATCTATGCAAGATCTGATGGCACAGAAAGTTGTAGGCTAGTAGAAACAAATTGAAAAAGAATAGAAATATCATAGGGTTTAATCATTTTATTTTGCATTTCTAGGGCATTTAAATAATTCTAAAGATGGGGAGTGACCATTGGGTGGGCTCAAGTATTTAAATTCAAATTTTGGTGGGGGGAAAAAATAGGTAACAATGCTTATTCAAAAGGTGTTTCATAAGTTAAGGGAAGAAAAGTTGTCAATAAACCTGAAGAAGTATAGTTTTGTGAAGAAGAAATTAGTGTACCTAGGATTTGTAGTTTCAATAGAAGGTCCAAAAATGGACTCAGAGAAAGTGAAGGCTATCCTTGAAGGGCCTACTCCAAAGAGTGCTACAAAGGTAAGATCTTTCATTGACTGGCTATATTTTATAGAAATTTCATAAAAGGTTTAAGCAGTATTTGTGGACCCTTGACTGAAACAATGAGAGAGGATAGGAAAGAATTTTAGTGAACTATAGGAGTAGATAAGGGTTTTAATATGTTAAACATTTGAAGAACATCCATGAGGAGGTGAGGAAGCACATTATAAAGACGAATACATAGTATAAGGCTAAGGTATATGTGAAAATTATATATAAGGAGTTTTAGAGTGGAGATGAATTCGTGGTTCATTTAAAAAAGGAGCATTATCTAGTTGGCACATATAATAAGCTAAAATAGAAGTTTGGATAATGCAACATACTAAAAAGGCATGATTTTGGAAATACTTATGAAGTGGAGTTGCCTACTGAGCTGAATATTTCACCAGTATACAAAATTTTAGATTTGATAGAGTATTATGAAGGAGGTAATGGAGATGAAGTTGTAGAAGTGTAGTGGAGTATTCTAGAAACTAGTTCAACTATAAAGGAGATTGAGGAAATATTGGGTAGTCATGTTGGAAAAAGTACAAGGAACATAACTTAAGAAGATTACCTAGTCAAGAGGAAAGGTAGGCTAGTAGAAAATTCATCATGGCTAGCAAGGGTGAAGGTTAACTAACTTGGTTTTCCTCTAAACACCTAAGACATGACAGTGTCACTTCTCACATTACCCTAGGTGTTTGATGTAGGAGCATCTTGGGTGTAAGAGAAATCTTCCATCACCCAAAAAAAAAATTCACTTATTTGAATAAGGGTTGCCTTAATGTAGAGTTTTTGTCTATGGAGACTTGTTACTCAATAAGTTAGTTATATGAGCTTATAATGTCCTATTTTCTAAGGTGGATTCTCATCCTGGATATATTAGTCTATAGTTGAGACTCAGTACCATATCATGAGTATTCATGGATTTATTGTGGATTTTTGGTGTGCAATTTTGGTATAAAAAATTTAGTCTCACCATTAAAGGCCTAAACATGCTCAAATGAGGCCCAAAAACTCAATGGCTGGGCACTTGCATGGATTTGAGCCTATATATAGATTAGAAGCTAAGAATTTTGAAAAGTGGTTATAATAGCCAATCAGATCAATAGTTTGAAAAATACAGCCTTCTGAAGTTAGGCCGGCCAACCAAAATTTCACAAATAAATGTCAAAGGTGTATTTGGTTAACTTTGTAATGCCCTACATGGAGATCCTTGGAACAAGGATAAATATAAGCTAGGATGAGTTTTTTTCAACAAGTATGAATGCACATGACAACATCATATGCAAATCTCAAAGATCACAATCAAAGACTTAACCACCATTCCAACAACCAAAAAATCTCCAAACACCACTACTAACCAAAATGACTAACTATGGAAGGACACAAACAAATATGAATCCAAAAAAAAAAAAACAAATTTGAAATGTAATTTCAAGGTATTTGAGAACACCATAACGGGTATCTAGAACATCTCTGAAAATCTTCTAGACGAACTGAAAAGTGCCCATTGTTCGCCAAAGCAAGTTTTTCCAAAACCTAGGTGATACTTTAAAATAGCATAGTACAATACTTTCCAATATCGTACGACCTTTCTAATGAAGGTGTGCTATACAATCAGGGTTTAGGTGATACTTCATAGGAAGGCATCTGATACTTTACAAGTATCATATAATCTTTCTTTAATGAGCATGTGATACTTTCCAATATAGCATGACAATACTCTAAGAGATGTGCAATACAATCAGGGGACACATATTAAATCTCCTTTAGGTGTACGATACTTAAAAGTATCACCAAATATTAATGCATGGTCACCCAAGAACAACAAGAATTACTCTAAGGATGAACCAAGGGATAAAACAAGAAATTAAAACCTCCACACTAGGGAGTACTAGATCTACAATTAAGGTATAGGCACTCAAACACAATAGCTTTAAGATGGAAACTACATCTAACCATTTAACATAGAATTGAAGGAAAAATACAGAAGGAAACATCGTAGAGTACTAAAACATTGCAATAAACTAAAACAACATCACATTGAACATAACAACCAAACTAAGTATGTGGTTCCTCCCAACCATAATAGCATCATAAGACAATTGTGGGTCCTAGCCATCCCCCACATGTGACATCTCAAACTTCTGACCAAATTGTCAATGTTATCTTATGAGGATGTTACTACTAAAATGTGCTACAACATAAGAAGAAGGAAATCTAACATGCTAGAAGTAAAGCATAAGATAATCCTTTAAAAAAACTCATCATCTACATTATGTTAAGCATCATAATAATGAAATGTGACAATACTATCATCATCTAAACATGATATACAGGCATTCTAATGAAAGCATAAATCACAAGAAAGCATACTCCAGAACCTGAAGTACTAAGTGAAAACATCCAACAATGGTTACATTGGGATAGTAGATCATCTCTCTATGTCAGTCCCTAGTAGTAGTATAGGTAGCTATGTCTCCCAACCACATGGAACTGTTAGGTCCATTCCTGACATGTTGATGGAAATAATGATCCAACCACAAACACACATAAAGCAACATCCATGACTAACACTCATGCTATACAATATGAGGATTAAAACCAAGAACATAGACAATGCATAAGCTATAGGTCCTGATTAGACACTAAATGGGATACTAAGTAGGGGTTGACATCATGGAGAGTCACTTGGAATTAAAAAGCCCAAGCTAGTATTGGAAGCTACTCTTCTCAATAGAATGTGTACATCCCAAGTAGCAACTCTTCTTGATGAAAGACACACAATCCAACCATTTTAATTATATTATATTTATTACCACCCAGTATTTTAATTTAGTTAACACTTATATAAAACTTCCTCTACCAACCAATGGGAAATAGTCACCAGGTTGCAAGATAGAAGCCCTATATGTGCTACCTTACCCTACCCATGCTCATCCAATGATGAGTTCCTATACATATGCATATCCCCAACCCAACCCCAATGATCATAGCTCCCAGAAGTACCATAGAAGATTGGGCCTCATAAGTCATCCAACAAGTTTATGTGCATGTACTCATGTGTGGCACACCACAATCACGAAGATCATAACACAAGGACTAGATGAGAACACAATGCACAAATACACTCAACCAAAAGTGGACTCAGGAGGAAACATGTGACATGCATCCCAATACAACATAAAAGTGCAATAATGGTTTGACTAAAATCTAAACTAATGATCCAGGTCCATGAGTAAACTCATGCCAAGAAAACATGGTAGCACACAAAATGAGATAAAAACCCCCAAAACTAGAAAACTTCAAAATTAAAACCCATTTGGTCTTTGGGCATAGAAATCCTAAAAATCCAATAAAATTTGGGTTCAAACACCGTATGCAAAAATGGTCAACCTAACGATGTGAACCCCACCCCCCCCCCCCCCCCCCCCTCTTCCCCAAAATAGGTAAAATATTCATACATGACCAACTGGGCAGAACCAGCAAATAGAAACAGAGGGGAATACTAGTTATTAGCCTCCTAACAAACTACTACTAGAACCAAAAGCTGAAATGAAGTAGAAACAAGAAAGTAGGACAGCCCTACCTAACAGAAAAATGGGTGAAACTAAAAACAACACAAAAAAAAAATCTCTCGTTGAAACTATCAGAAATCATGGCAAAGCATGGTCTACTTGAGCTAGATCGAACGAGACTAACCTTGCAAAGATCCCATGCTCATAGCTCTCACAATGAACAGAAACACGATCCTCCAGAAGTGGATTCTCAAAAAGGCTCTCAAATTTGTAATTTGCAAAAGTGACAAGTGAGAAAACAAATCCCTTTTTCAATACTTATTCAATTTTCGAGTGAATAATCGATTAGGGAAAATAGCCAGTTTGACTAGCTAAACTATGAATCAGCCAAAAAAAAAAAAGGTTATCCCTCATAATAGGAATTCACCGAAGGAAAAGTCACCAAAAATTAAATTCAATAAAATTTAAAGCCTGAAAACCCAAAATCATAGAAATCTCCTTAAAACTTTTGCGAACCTCTAACATGTACAGATAGGCTTACTGGTCTAATCACACAATGCAGATGAGTTTAGATTTAATAATCACTGAAAGGTTTAATTAAAATAATTAAAATAAGGATATGTTGACCACAAAGGGATGATATTGGTGAAATATGAATAGTTGACTCACTAACTCCATGTGTCACTATCGAGGATATAAATCCCACACACTAAAACACAGGATCAAGTGCAATTGCATATAATAACATAGTCAAAGCAATAAATACATTAAATAACTAATTTAACCATTTATTCAATTATACCGAAATAATCCATGTACATCACTCATGTTCACATAAAGCATAAAGAGACAAGAATGAAGTAAATAACCCTAACACAAAATCCATCACATAACATAACCAAAAAATATGTCCAAATACTAGATAATTAGATATCATCATAGACTTAGATATCATCATAGACCTATGGTCATCTCAAAATGGCATCAACATGCAAATATGATAAATTGAACACCATGGAAGTAAAGAATCTATGGTACTAAAATCAAAGTATAACATCCAACTCTTAGATCATCTCAAAGTACAAATAATGAGAGTATCAAGTATCTGTCAAATCAACATAACAACAAGGTGCAGACTACAAATAGGAGAGGCACTATAGACTCTATATGTATTATTAGGGTCTTTCTATTGACCTTATAGTCAAATCATTTGTCTATTAGTAACTCAACACTTAGTCAATTGGTTACACTACTATCGAGCTCTATAGTTACTACCAAGCTTATCATACTATTAGTAGTGCAAGCCAAGTGTTTCGATTTCTCCCAAGTCAATTAGACAAATTTTAGTATTTGTTGAGCATTATAATGTCTACAGAACTATAGTGACAAAATGCAATGTTACCCAAGCATAAAAATGTCTATCAAGCCTTTCAACATAAGTGATCTAGAATGTAGTTTTGACCAAGCATCATAGTGTCAACTGAGTCTACTAAGTTCTTTAATGTTCTCTAAGTCATATAGTGTTGACCAAGTTCTTGTTATCGCAAGTGATAAGTATAGACTGACCATTACATCAACTAAGTGCTAAATCTTGTTGAGTATTGACAAGTGTTGTCGAGTGTTAGAACATCTCCGAGTGGTTTTTACAACTCAAGTTATAGCAAGTGAGCTGACTTTGTGAAGATTTTTTGAATTTAGTATTGTAGCTAGCTTTAGAAGGTAATTAAGTGGATTGGTATATTTGTAATATATTGTATCATAAAAAAATATAATAGATGTGAACAAGAAGAAGAATATGATGATGAGTGTGAATTAAAGAAGGCTATAAGTAGTATAAGGAAAATAAGAGACTTATCCTTCACAACTAGGTCATCATTCAACAAACCAAGTTGCAAATCAAAGATCAACCACTGATTCATCCTAATAGGTGTATTAGTAAAATCCTTCAATAAGGTGGACTTGACAGTCTCATTCCAAATCTCCTAATAGAGTGCATACTTCATTGTATGTTATAAATCCTTTCATAAGGTGGACCTAAGAGTCCTTATTGCTCCTAACAGGGAAGATCACCAAAAGTGATCAATTGTAAGATTTAACAAGATGACTTTGTACTACAATAATAAAGCTTGTGGATATCATCCCCACCTCAGTTTTACTTTCTACTTGGAAGGTTTTTGGGTTACCAAATATTGTGTCAAGTGCTATGAATGTTTTATTGCTTTCAATCTTTCATGTATGCAATCAGATCAGATTACATGGTGAATGTTTAATTGGTGAATTAAAGTATAAGTTTTATTAGTTCTTGATTCACCCCCCCCCACCCTCCTTCTTAGTCACCTAATCTATACTACATTTCTAACAATTGGTATCAAAGCCTTCATTATCACATCAGAAGTTTAGGTAGGTTGAGAAAAGATCAGAGGAAATGGAATTCTATAGATAGAAGAAAGATATTAAGAATGAAAATTTAGATCTACAATTAGCCATGGATTAATTCAAGAAAGTGAAGGAGTAGCTCTCTCAATCACTAAAAAGAATAAAATATCTTGCAACACAAATAAATGATAATCTCTACATTGAAGAAAGAATTGAAGACATTTTTCAATACAGAAGTTAAGATGAAGCTGATGAAATAATAAAAGATCTACTTGAGAAGAATCTCACTCTTCATAAAGAAGTCAGAAAGTTGAATAGAGAATGAGAAATTCAATCAGTTAGATTATGTGAAGTCATGGAACAAAAGGACAAATCTAAAGAAGAAATAGAAGAAAAGGACAATCAAATTAATCAACTAGCCTTTAGCAAATAGATTTGATTGATCAATGCAATGATGAAAATCAAGAGCATATCGACTTGAGGATAGAGAATGAAAGATTGTAGAATGATCTTAGCATAGAGAAGTATACCAATGAGATGATAATGAAGTCTCAATAATGCATGAATCAACTAGATGAGAAAAATCAATTTAGACACAAAGGTAAAGTTGGATTAGGATACACAGAAAAAGGTCAATCGTCTCAGCAAGGAGCTCAAAAGAATAAAAGGCCTACATGTAGTCATTGTGGAAAAATAGGTCATACATCAAACAAATTTTGGAGTAATAGTAAACCAAAGTTTAATGAAAAGTGTTACAACTACAATAAGAATGGACATAGAGAAAGTGAATGCACAAAGAAACCTAAGTTTGAAGGAAAGTGTCACAATTGCAACAAACAAGGACACAAATATTCAAAGTGCAAAACCAAGTAGTGGAACCCACTAGAACAAATTATCAAAGATATATTTGGTTGGGAGTACAATGCATGGTGTAGATGTCACTACTATGGAGAGTTTGGGCACATTGGAGAAAACTACATTAAAAATTACACAAGGAAGAGAGACACTACAAAGAGATGTTTTGTATGTATAAAACTTGGACATCTTGTAAAGAACTATATAAACTGAGGTAGAGTTGAAGATGAAAAGAAGAAAAAGGCTAACAATATCAAAAGTCAAATGAGGGGGCAATGGGTAAGGAAATATCCTAAGGATGAAAATTAGAGTAATGAAAGTGTTGACACCTAAGTCAATAAATTAAGTGACTCAACCATCTCAAACTAGTTATCTATGAAGATTACTAGAACTATGATTCAAAAGTAGATATTTCACATCAATTCCACTTAGCAAGCAAAATATCCATATCACTATTCTAGATGCACAAGGATCACTGAGTAGATATGATAGTTGAAGACCTTACCAAGTATGGTCAAGTTGCAAGACCTAACCAAGCTTGAATGCAAATAGCAAGATCAGAGTTCATGTCGAGTCAAAGACTCTATCGAGTTGATGACTCTATTCTATTTGAAGTTCTTACTAAGTCAAGGGTGTATCTTGAGTGATCAAAGACTTAGCCAAGTTGAGGATAGCCTGTCACTGAGTGAACATTGGTACGATACATTAATCATGACTTGATGACTAAATTTTGTTAAAAGAGAGAAATTGAAGGTTATTTATCACCAAAAATTTTCCAGAGTTGAGCTAAGAGCATTCTAGAGCCCTGAGTGATTCAAACCTATTTTTGTTGAAGTTTTTCATGTTTGAAGCATCACCGAGAAAGAATGTCATCTTCTAGCAGCAAAACAAAGAAGTCTTCAAAAACTTTGATTCAAGGAATTGATTGCAATGCTTCCACATTCAAGTTGAGTCCAGCCATTATAGAGGAACTTGATCTCATTAGAGCATAGTCAAAGATTTATCCAAAGGTACTGTTAATCCACATCATTCAATCATTTCATCACTAGTCTATTCAAGAACTAGTAACCCTAGAAATGAACTAGGAATTCATTGAATTATGTGTGGATGGAAGCTTGAAACCCAAGCACAAGCATTTAGAAACCAAAGGGTTAATGCATATCCTATATATGCCAAGGGATTTTAAAGGGAAATGGATTAGGTTCATCCTAAGCTGAGTCCATGACATGCATTTATGATTAGATCACCCTATTCAAATTACAAAGAAGATGATCCACAGGATCACAAGATTGCCAATGTTAAACAAAGAAAAGATTACAAAAACCCTAGGTCAGGTTGAATTGACTAAGAGAACTCTTGGCAAGTAGGATGGTAGAGGTATGAAACTTAATGGAGTTACAGACCTAGAGATAAAGTTTGGTATCCATGTGATTGCATATAAGATATACAGCTCGAGTAGGTTGAACAATGTCTCTTGTGAAGTTGTTGACCTAACATACAAGGTAGTGAAGAACAACTTATCCTTTGACCTTGCTGAGCTACAATTGAGCCAATTCAACAAGAACATGGAGAGCATCCAAGTCTCAAAGAATGATCCATGTAAGTTTGGTTCCTTGTTGACTTGTCTATTCCTTTATGTTTAAAAGTTATTTCCTTCTAAAGGAATTGTAGTGTGGAAGAAAGATACACTAGTTTTATATCATATCAATGATTTTATAGTAGAAATGGGTGACAACTTTGAAAGTATAATGGATGCCTATTTTGAAACATTTAAAGAGAAAATGTAGAGTAGATTCAAAATCCTAAGAAATTAGTGGAAGACTATGAGCAAGATATTTGTTTTCTAGTTGACTGTGATAAATTCCATATCCAAGAAGTCAGGCCAAGAGTGTCATGGGTTAAGCTACTGGGATATGAAGTAAACATAGATGATATAAGAGACATTATTGAATCTCTCTTGAATGAGCCTGTTGAATCCAAGGCATCTTGTTTTGGCACTTATGAGGAAGCCAATGCCAAAATCACTCTTGAAATTAAGCTTCCCCAAGTAATGAAAAGAGGAAGAAAAAAGGTGGAAAAGTTATTTAAGGAGACCAAATCCTTTAGTTCCCCTATATTGTTAACTGAAGGAAAAGGAGCTGACCTTGATGAAGATGAAGGAGAGAAATTGCATATAGAGGAAGAAGAATCTAAAGAAGAGGAACCTCCCAAGAAAGCGAAGGTTGTAATAACCAAACCAACAAAATCATTTCCTATTTTATTCACTAGAAGAACAAAATCAAGAAAGAAACTCAGAGATGATGAAGATGAAGATGAACAGATTATATTTAAGAGGTCTACCCCTACCTTCAAAGAAAGGTTATCTAGACTCCAAAGTTGAGTAGGTATGGGAGATCTTAAATTTCTTAAGTATGAGACAAGGAATAAAGAAGAGCATAAATAGATTAAGGAAGCCCTAGTGGCTAAAATGGAAAAATATAAATACTCCCTAGAGGAACTATCAAAGTAAGTTCCTAATACTCTATTTAAGTCAATATCACATCATTGGGAGAATGCATTAAGTGTTGCCAAGGACATCAAAGAGAAAACCCTTAGATAGCTTATCTCGAGTCTCACTAATAAGGAAGTGAAGAAATCATTGAAGGAGAATGAAACAAAGCTAACCCCCAAATTCATTGCATTTTTTATCCTATCTAAAGGAATTGATTCAGTTGTGAAGTCTAACACCATAGCATGGAAGAACATTTATGGGCTACACAAGCCTAGTGATCAGATTGTTCAAATTGATGATGAAGTAGAAAATGTAGAAAAAGATAATGAAGATATACATGATGAGGAAGTAGAAAATATGGAAGGAGATGATGTTGAAGATGAAGAGGATCAAGAAGCTATAGGAGGTGATCTTCCTAAGATATAGAGTATTGAAGACTCAGACCTTGAGAAGATAGTAGTAGAGATAATGGCCTCTCTTCCTAACTCTCCGAGAAAAGCCTTAGTGTCATCTAGCTCAGAGAAGGTTGTTACCAAGTTAGTTGAGCTAAATGTTGCTTCACTTAGAACTCAACTAACCATTGGAGCAATACTATTGAGTGCATTATTAAGTGAAGTTTCCATCACTTCATCTATCAAGTAGTAGGCTCAAATCTCTCTAGCATAAAGCCTGACAAAGTCACAGTAGGGTATTGCAAACATTCCTATTGTTAGTGATATTTCTTCCACATTCATTACTATTCCTACCATTTCTACTAATATTGCTACTATTTCTATTATTTTTATTGTTGTTACTACCATGGAAAGTGCAATGATAGTTGAGTTTAACCCGCAACTGAGCATTGATGTATTGAGTTAAGGAAAGGAAATTGTTCCTTCCATTCACAAAAGAAAATGGTAAAGAGGTAGAAGCCTCTAAGGATGAGATTAATCTAAAGGAGGACATTGTGATACCAAATTGGGATCTTTCCAATCTAACTTGGGATCAAATGGATACTCTTGGTGAGCTTTAGAAAAAGAGGGCCAAACATTAGAAGATTAGAGAAGAGAAGAAGAAGAAAATCCAAGCACTTGAAGACATCAAGAGCATATTTGTCGATGCTCTAAATATTGAAGTTGATGAGAAAAAACCTATTTTTGGCTCAATTGGTTGAAATTATTCACAAGTACAATGAGGAAATCAATGGGAAAGATAAACTTCTATAGAGGGCAGAAAGAAAATTTGAGAACAAAGTTTTGGAGAAGGTAGCACAAAGGATAGTCATTGACTAAGTAGAATTGTCTACTATTCTTTCTACATTTGAAGTATCTATAAATAATGTTTTTTCTTTATTTGTAAAGCTAAGTGATAAATCTAACTTTACAAAGGAAATAAAAGATAAGATAGCAAAGATAGATGTTGATTTGAAGGCAAGTGCACATCAATTGTCACTTGACAATAGTTGCAGTTCTACACATTTTAGAAAGATCAGATATATGTGAAACCTTCAAGCTAAGTTGTTAAGGGAATAAGCTAGGATAAGGGCTACACTAGTAGAGATACAAGGCATGATTCTTTCCAACATGGATGCAATTTAGAAATACATAGCACATGCAAAAACATTGATCCATGACAACAATGTTTCTATAGTAGATCATATGATGGAGCTATCAATAGAGGTACAAATTACATTACGTAGTTCAAAGGTACTACAAGAATATTGGGACAAGACAATGACCATCATTTTGAAGGTGGATAGTGATTTTCTTTCAAATTTTGGTGTAACCTTGCAAATATTTTTGCATTTTTGGCATTTGTGTCAAAAAGGGGAAGTTGTATTATCATACTCCACATATATATATATATATATATATATATATATATATATATATATATATATAAAGACATATATATACATATATAAGGGTAGTCTAGAAAGAAATATATGTACAATGTAAGTGATGTAGATATGAAGCAGAATATATGTTTACAAAAGCAATTTTCAAAAATCAAAAAAATAGAGTAAGAGATTACCGAGCTACAACAAAAGGCACTAGTCAAAACCAATTTGAAGTCACAAATTGTTGATAGGGGGAGTTTTTACTTGTATTTTGAGCATTTATATTTTTGGTATGATAAGTATTTTTATTATTAGTGCCAAAGGGGGAGATTGTTGACCTTATGGTCAAATCATTTGTCTATTAGTGACTCAACACTTAGTCAACTACTTACACTACTACCAAGCTCTATACTTGCTATAGAGATTATCATAATGTTAGTAGTGCAAGCCAAGTGTTTTATCTACTCCTGATTTAATTAGATAGATTTCAGTGTTTATCGAGCATTACAATGTCTACCAAACTATAGTAACAAAATGTAGTATTACACAAGTGCCTTTTAGAATAGGTGATGAAGAATGTAGTGTTGATTGAGCATCACAGTGTCAACTGAGTCTACCAAGTTCATCAATTTTTTCCAAGTCATCCAATGTTGACCAAGTTCTTGTTACCCCAAGTGATTAGTATGGATTTAGGATCTACATCAATTGAGTGCCAAAGCTTGCCAAGCATTGACAAGTGTTGCCAAGTGTCAGAACTTCATAGAGTAGTCCTTAGAACCTAATTTATAGCAAGTGAGCTAAGTTTGTGAAGATTGTTTGAATTTAGTATTTTAGATTACGTTAGAAGATAATTAAGTGAATTGGTATATATGTAATATATTGTATCATATCCAAATGTAATCTATGTAAACAAGTAGAAGAAGTAGATGAGTGTGAATTAAAAAAGGCTACAAGTAGTATAAGGAAAAGAGAGAGACTTATCTATCACAACCAAGTGATAATTTTTATTCAAAGGAATCTCATTCAACAAACCAAGTTGTAGATAAGAGATCAGCCATTGATTCATCCTAACAAGTGTATCAGCCAAATCTTCTAACAAGGTGGACTTAATATTCTCATTCCAAATCTCTGAACAGAGTGCATACTTCATTGTATGTTGTAAATCCTTTCACAAGTTGGACCTAAAAGTCCTTATTGATTCTAATAGGACAGATCACCAAAAGTGATCAAAAGTAAGCTTTAACATGCCAACTTTATACTATAGTAATAAAGCTTGTGGGTATCATCCCCACCCCAGTTTTACTTTCTATTTGGAAGGTTTCTAGGTTACTAAATATTGTGTCAAGTGTTATGAATGTTTTATTGCTTTCAATATTTTATGTGTGCAATTAGATCAAATTACATGGTGAATGTTTAATTGGTGAATTAAAGTATAAGTTTTATTGGTTTCTAATTCACCTCCCCCCCCCCCTAGTCACCTAGTCTATACTACATTTCCAATACTTTCGGCCCTAGGTATTAAATTTGAGTGTCTAGAACCTTCTCAGTGGCATAAATTTGCCTATTTAAAAAATGCATGTATATTGTCTACGATAGTTCTAGGTGATAGTTCATAGCTTTTTCTTACTGATTACTATAATGAAGGTGCCCATGTGGGTTAGCATATTTTAATTCTAAATTATGTAACTCTACATTTGTGGTGATAAGAAGAAGCCCATATTTTGTTCTCACAAATTGTTGTTATTTATTTGTTTCTATTATGTGATTGTGGAATTAAGTGGAGTAACCTTCATTAAGTTTGATATTTATTGATGAAGAAAATTGTCTAAGTATCAAGAAGGAAAATAGTGTATAGGAAGACAATTTGTTTTAGTGAGCTTCACTGGAAGCAGGTACAGGACTATAATTTTGAGGGATGATATTATGGAAAATCTAGATGATGGGGTTAAGGCTTCTTAATTTAGTTTGATGATTGGCATCAATTTTGGAAAGAAATTCTATGAGCAGTTTGACATCACAAAAATAAAGTACATGACATAGTATAATCAATTTGGTCAAGGAATTGATTTTACTTGTCGAATAATGAACTTGACAAGGTAGGGAAAACATCCTATATGTTAATCCTCAACTAGCATAATGTAATATTTATTTTTGCTAACATGTTGATGGAGTGCAAGATTGGCTAGACAAAGAAAATATTATAAAGGAAGATCATTTTGTTTAGCAAAGTGGCCAACTATAATATTATGCTATGATTATTGTATGTGCACTTTATTTATGTTTGTTAGATGTTATTTTGATGGTCAGAGAAGAGTAGTGGTTTATATACATGTTTGGATGAATGCAACAACACATGACTAATTAGATATTTGGTATATCAACAACAGTCAATTTTGATATTTCTCTATACTACTTTTAAAGTTGTATATTATTGTAAGAGCAGTGAGATCACTTTTTGTAATACAATTCCTAATAAGATTGAGACCTCTAACAAGGTCTAGTTCTCTAACAAGGAAAAATACACTATATGTATGTAATAGACTCCTAATAGGGTATAAAATTTTCACAAGGTACTTTTGATTAGTGGATCATTTTGTTGGTACCAGCCCCATTGAGCTTCTCTTGGCCAAGGTTTCTCTAGTTAACAAAATATGGTGCTATTAGTTTCTTTATGGTTTTCATATTATTGCCTTCCATTTTAATCAAATATGAAAGTTTAAGTTTAGTAACTGATATCTATATATGGGAAAAAATTTGTGGAATATTGATTCAACCCCCCTCTCAATATTCCTTATTTCTATAAACCTTTTATTTTTCTCCTAGCAGCAATCAAATCTCCTGATCTTCCTAAAATTATACATATACCTCCTTTAATCTCCAATTGGTAGCCTTTCTCATTTAGTTGACCAATACTAAATATATTAGGATTGAGACCTCTACAAAAGTAAACATCATCAACATTCATATTCCCATTTAGAGAAATGCATCCTTTAACTTTGACCAAAGAAAAAATATTGTTGTTGAATCTCACAACACCACCATCAAACTCTTAAATCTTGATGAACTTTACTCTATCCACAATAATGTGATGAGAATAACTACTATCTAATAGCCACTCTTAAATGGGTTCAACATGAGAGAAAAAATATTTGATCACCATCTGTATTGTCTTACTTCACTTTAAAAAGACAACTTCTTCACCATCATTATCATTATATTCTCTTGGAAATATAAGATAGACAAGGTTACTAAGAGGGGAGGGGTGAATCAGGAACCAATAAAGCTTATTCTTATTTCACCAATTAATCCTTCATGTGTATTATGATCTAATTGCATGCATGAAAAATTGAAAGCATTAAAAACATTCATAACACTTTGACACACAATATGGTGATCCTGAAACCTTCGAAATAGAAAGTAAAACTAGGGTGGGTATAATACACACAAGCTTTAGTACTATAGTATAAAGTTGGCCTATTAAGGCTTACAATGATCACTACTATTGATATGGCATATTAGGAGGAATAAGGACTACTAGGTCCACCTTGTAAAAGGATTTACAAAATGTACAATGAATTATGCACTCGATAAAGAGATTTACAAAAGACTGTTAAGTCTACCCTGTGAAAGGATTTAACTATACCACCTATTATGATGAACCAATGGCTGATCTCTAATTTGCAACTCTAATTTTCTGAATGAGATTCCTTTGTAGTGTAATGATCACCTTGCTATGATAGATAAATCTTTGTTGCTCCTTACACTATTGTAGCCTTTTTACTTCACACTTCTGCTCTTTGTACTGTATACCATTCTTACTTACTTTTGGATGTGATATAATACATTAGATATATACCAATTCAAATTACAATTCATCAAAGTTAGCTACAATATAAGTTTTACCAAAATACACAAAGTCGGCCCAACTATTGGTACTCAAGTTTTGAAGATATACTTAGTGAAGTTCTTATACTCAACAATAATTGTCAATTCTTGGCATTGTCATGTAGTTGGTAGATGTAGAACATCAATTCATACTAATCACTTGCAAGTATTCTAAATTTGGTCTGCACTAGTGACTCAATGAACACTACAAAACTCAACATATAAATTGAATCACTTGGTTGACATTGCATAGCTCAATCAACACTAGATTCACATCACTAAAGCTACAAAGTTGGTAAACACTGGAGAACTTAGTTTGCACTAAGAAACTTGATAAACATTATGAAGCTCTGTTTATATTGATAATCATCAACTTGGTAGATATTGCTTGATGCGAATTGAATATTGTTCCTAGAACTCGGTAGCAATAGTAGAACTTGGTAGAGCCTAATTTACTTGGTTAACACTGTAAAACTACAAGATAATCTTGGTAGTTACTAACCATTTGATTAAGTGTGTGTCACTAATAGACAATCTTGATTGTAATGTCAACAATCTCCCCCTTTGGCATTAGTGAAAAAAACACTTATCAATCAAAACTAAATTTTTAAAATTTCAAGTTCATACATGAATATGTGTAATATTGTGATGCTCCCCCATACATATGTATACATTTTACTTTACCTACTATTTACATATATATCATGTCTCTTATATTACATCTTCTCTTCTCATCTTTTCCTCCTTTATTTCATCATCACATATTCTCCCCCTTTTTCACATAAATGCCAAAGGTGTATGCTACATGGTAATGCCAAAATGTGACTAGAAGTCAAAGTGTACCTTTAAAATTAGTGACATTGTCTTATCCCAACTTTCTTGTAACATCTTGCTTGTGTGTAATGCAATTTGCACTTTTGCTGATAACTCCATCATGTAATCAACTATGAAGAAGTTGTTGTCATGGATGAGAGTTTTGGTATGTACAATGTATTTCTAAAATGCATCCATGTTTGAAAGAATCATTTCTTGAATGTCTACAAGTATGGCCCTATCCTAGCTTCTTCCCTTAATAATTATGCTTACATATTAGTCAGAAATCTTATCTTTGTGTAATGAGTAAAACTGTAGCTCGAGTAAAGTGACAACTAGTGTGCACTTGCCTTCAAGTCTTCATCTATCTTGGAGAGTTTATATTTGATTTCCTGAGTAAAGATAGATGTATCACATAATCTACTAAATAGAGAAGTAACATTTTTGGTAGAGGTTTCCAATGAGCTGAGGATGGTAGAAAATTCTACTTGATATATTGTAATTTTCTGTGCAACTAGCTCCAATACTTTATTTTCAAATTTATTCTCTGCTCTTTGCAACAACTTTTCATACCCACTTATATCTTCATTAAATTTTTGAACAACTTCTGCTAACTGAATCAAAATAGGTTGTGTACTATAAAACTTGGTACTAAGTGCATCTACAAGTATGTTCTTTGCATCTTCTAGCACTTGGTGTTCTTTTTTTTTCTCCTCTCTAAGCCTATGTTGCTTAGCTTTCTTCTACAATAGCTCACCTACTATGTGCATTTGATCAACATTCAGAGTAGAGATATCCCAATTCAAGATACCTATATCCTCATCAAGATCAATGTCCTCTTATTTATCTTTTTCTTTGCTAGAAACCTTAGTACTCAGTTGAGGCTTGCTCTCAATTGTCTTTGTACTAATTACTTTTACACTAGGGATTGTAACAATAGTGGAAATAGGACTAGCAACAAAATTAGTTATTGCACTAATTGTAGAAATACCTAGTTGCTAAATAGCCAAATCTAATGAAGGAGGAAGTACTAATTGCTTGATAGATGAAGTGTTGATTACTTTAGTCAATGTAGTACTTAGCTGAATAGGTGCAAAGATTGGTTGGGTGTTTGGAATTGCAATTGTTGCCACAACCAACTCAGCAGAAGCTCCAACTTGGATAAAGCCTTCTCTAAGCTTGATGACTTTAAATCTTTGCTTGGAGAGTGAGGAAATAAAGCCATAACTACTATTGCAATCTTCTCAAGGTCAATTTCCTCAATGCTCTAAATCTCAAGGAGATTCTCCTTGGTAGCTTCCTATTCTTGTTCCTCATCATCTTGATTAAGTCATATGATGGACAACTATCTCTCACAATTTAGAGAGGACTCAATAGTTGGTTAGTACCCCTTAGTCTTGGGGCAATTAGGACATTTATTTACAAGGTGGACCCTTCCACCCAATTTCATTATATACACCTAGCAAAACTAATGTATCCCAATACACCTAGAACATGGGTGATATATAAATCAATGGATTATGACAACTCGTTACTACTAGCAATTACTTTCTCCTCCATTACTTCATTGTCTTTTTCTTCTTCTTCATCATTTCCCTTTTCTTCCTTGTCATTTTCATCATCATCTTTATCATTGACATGAACAACAAAATCACTCTTTTGATGAAGATTATATATATTCTTCCATGTAGTAGTGGTAGTCTTCACCAAATGTTCAATGTTATTAATCAATATCAAGAAAGTGTTAAATTTCAGAGTAATTTTCTCTTCATTCCTTTTCATGGACTCTTTTACTTCTTTTTCATTAAGACTCAGCATTAGTTACCTCAGAGTCTGTTCATATATATTCTTTGCAATTTTTTTAGCATATTCCCATCTTGGCTTGATTCTTTCCATCAATTTATTGAGAATTTATTGTGCAAGTTGATCGGGTGAATATTTCCATTTACCTAACTTGGACATAATCATGTCTTCAACTTATCTCTTCTCTTCTACATTCCTAGTCTCATATCTCAGTGGTTTAAAGTTTTCCATGCTAGCTCTAGAATCAATCTATTTTAGTTTTTCCTGAAATGTATATGGAGGCCATTTGAAAATAGCATCCTCTGCTTCTTCACCTAATTTCAATTTCTTTCTAGATGTTCTTCTAGTGAATACTATAGTAGATGACTTAGTAGGTCTAGTTATGATAACCTTATATTTCTTCCTGATTGGCTCTTCTTCTTCTAATTTAGTTTCATCTATGCCATCTTTTGAATCATCTTCTTTCACATCATCACCTTTACCTTCTTTTAATAGGAGAGTAGAACTATCTTGTCTTAGTTTTCTTATCCTCTTCTTTCCTTTGCCGACTACTTGAGGAAGCTTTATTTCAAGTTCTATTCTAGCTTTGGTTTCATCATACATACCAAAATATGTAGCCTTGGGATCTATAGGTTCATTCAATAGTTCCTTAATGATATCCTTGGCATCATCAATGTTAACCCCAAAGCTTAGAGGTTTAACTGCACCACTCTAGGTTTGATTGCTTGAATGTATACCTTGTCACAGTCTACCACAAAACAAACATCAACCTTATAATCTTCTACAAGTTTCTTGGGAATTCTAAATCTATTATTCATCTTTTCCTTGAATGAATCAAAATAATTATCCATGATATTGACATAGTTCTCACTCATCTCTATTATATGCTCACTGATCTGGTACAGTACTAGTATGTCTTTTCTCCATACAGTTGTACCTTTTGAATGGAAAAACTTTTGCACAAAGAAGAATAAATATGTTAGGAGTGAACCAAACTTACACGGGTTATTCTTTGAATTCATAATTCTCTCCATGTTCTTGTTGAATTGGTTCAATATTAGCTCAGCAAGGTCGAAGGACATGTTGTTCTTCACCACCTTGAGAGCTAGATCAACTACCTTACATGATACATTGCTAAGATGATTGGAGCTATAGATTTTATGTGCAATCACATGAATCCAAAAATTCAGCTCCATGTCAGCTACATAGTTGATCTTTATACCTCTTCCATCCCATTCAGTAAGAGTTTTGATTTCCAGTTCTACCCAACTTAGGGTTTTGGTAGTCTTTTCCTTGGTCAACATTGGGAGCCCTTTGATTTGATGAATCATTTTATTCATTATGATAATAGGCTACTCCAACCATAGCTACCTATTGTGTACATGGCTAAGGATAAACCTTTTCCATTTTAGCTAGAAGTCTCAGGGCATATGTAAAATGTGGGTTAAACCCTTGGTCTCCAAGTGTTGATGCTCAAGTTTCAATGCACCATTCACACACACCTTTTCCAAATTTTCATCCATCTCTAGGGTTCCAATGTCTTGAATCAAACAACGAAAATGCAAGTGAATATCACTTTTGGTGGAATTTTTGACTAAGCTCCAATTGCATCAAGTGTTTCTACAATTGTCTAACTTAATTTGAAGTCTAGTGCCTTCCAATCAACTCCTCAAACCAACATCTCAGATCCTTTCTTAGTTTTTCTACTTGAGGATTCCATGCTTAGTAGGGTTTATGAAAGCATAGAAAACTTCAACAAAAAATCACAGAGATCACTTGGATGCACAGAAATCTCTCTTCACATATAGCTCTTTGAAAATTCTCAATGACAAATGAATTTGATTTCTTCCTTTTTAACAAATTTAACTTACCAATTTCCATACATGATTGGTACATTCGCTTGGTCAATGATAGACTGTCTTCCACTTGGTTCAATTGTATTGCTTAATAGATTCATCCATGACTCAATGTCCGCATAATGACTCAATTACTCCTGACTTTTCTTGGTAGGGTCTTGCAACCTAACCTAGCTTGGTAAGGTCTTGAATTTCCTTAGAAACTCAATGATCCCTTTGCATCTTGAATATTGATATGGATCCTTCCTTTTGGCTGACTAGAACTAATGCAAGATGTCTACTTTAAAATCTTAGTTTTAGTTATCCCTATGGGAGATCAAGTAGAAATGCTTGAGTCATCCAATTCTTGAGTGACATGTGCTTCATGGCTCGGACTTGCATTCTCAAAAGATTTCAGAATTCATTGCTACTCATCTACTTTCTAATGTTGTCAGCCTTGGCTTTCTTTTCATCTTTGATTCTTCTAGTTTTCATACAATTCTTAGCATTGTGTCTAAGTTTTGTACAAATAAAACATTTATGTGATGTTTCACATTGTTTACTCCAATGTGTTCAAATTCTCTATAGTAGTGACATTTGCACCATGTTTTTTAGCCCCAACCAAATATAGCTTTCACAATTTGTTCTATTGGGTTTAATATCTTGGCTTTTCATTTAGAAGATTTGTGCTCACGCTTCTTGCATTTTTGACATTTTTCTTCAAATTTAGGTTTCTCTTTGCATTCATTAGCTCTATGACCATGCTTATTGTAATTGTAACATTTTTCATTGAATTTAGCTTTACCATTACTCCAACATTTGTTTGATGTGTGACCTAACTTACCACAATGATTTCAAGTAGGTATTTGATTCTTTTGAGCTCTTTGCTTGGATGATTCACCTATTAGAAATAGGAATTACTGAGAATGGAGGTGAATCAGTAATCTACAAAATGTAGTCACCAACTGGATATTATTACTTACTTTAAACCATGCATAACAAAGCAATAAAGTAATGTTGAATAGTAACAATAACAATGCACAAAGATAACTCATAACACCATGTTTTGTTAACTAGGGAAACCCTGGCCAAGGGAAAACCCCAGTGCGGATGATACCCACTAGATAATATATTGATATATATATTTCTTGTTAGAGGATGGACCCTATTAGGAGTCAATGAGTAAATTCAGTATAAGTAGTCTCTATTAGGAGACTTTGAATCCTATTAGGAGATTCCAACCCTATTAGGAGTTGTGCCAACCCTATTAGGAGTTGTAGTATAATGTATGCAAGGAGATCCCACTGCCCACACATGCAATTTCAACTACAAGAAAAGCTTACTACTCAAACAAGTAATTTACTATTATTTTCCTTCCTTCTCTAAGCTTTAATCTTCAATTCGATCTCAAATCACCAGATAGCTAATATAAAACTTCACATATATTGCTTTCACAAAAGTTCACTCACTTCACAATCTTACAAGATAGCACTTCACAACTTCACAATCACATACAAGAATGCTTCTTATCACAAGAAGCCTTTTGCATAAATACCATGTCTTTACATAAATTACTATTGGGTCAGCTAAGACCACAATTCACTTTTCCAAGTTAGAGTAAACATCTAGGATGTCAGCCCTAGTTGGACAAGTAATTGTTTTGTAAATAAAACAATTATTTCCTTCAATTCTTTTGTCCTACTTCATCAAAACATGATTAACTTTGTTCTATATAGTCTCTACAAACTTTGAAGGTTATACATGTCATCATCAACATGTATACTATCTCCATGTAACTTTGTTTGTCATAATATGACGTCTACAACATGTTACAAACAAAACAATACATTGTTGTAAACCAAATTCTATACGTAGACAATTTTTTGATTACCAAACACTAAGTATATTTATTTCTGAGGTTTCCTATGAACATGTACATCATGTGTTGCCATAAATGACAAAAATTACGTATCACTATTAGCCATTTGTCAACAATCTTCCCCTTTGTCATGGAAAAATTGGCTAAGTGAAAAAAACAAACATAAATAACATATGAACATTACATTTATTACAACTTGTTGAACTTTACATAAATTCTCCCCCTTACAATATACTTTACACTTTTACATTTTCCACATGTATCTCTCCCAAAAATCTCATGTATAATTTTCACATGAATCTCTCCCCCTTTTACATCAATGAAAAAGGTCAAAATGTCAAGATTCTATCCAAAAATGTCAAAAACTATTGTCCTTCCTTATGCTGAAATAATCTTCATACAATCATAAAAAATAGTCTTCAAACTATTCATACCTTTTGTCCATGTCTCTTTAGTAGACTCAACTAATGTGAGAGTTGAATATTATGCATATGATGCAATCTCAATTGCAAATATTTGAATACAAAAAGTTTGTATATGTGTCCTTGGCCTTGACACATTCCTCTAACTATTTCTTAACAAAAGATAACTTTAGAGGAATAGATTCTCTGCAATAAGATGTTCTCTTCAAGATGTGCTCCTTCTGAAATTACAATTTCTTGATGTCACTGTGAACACTAGCAACTTGACTTTCAAAATCATCAACCTTGCTAAATGGATGTTGGATCTAGCTAGATAAAGCCTCTATATCATTAATCTTTATCTCTATCTAACTATCAATGTCTTTAGTTAGTTTATATGATAAGGTACACTTAACATACAAAGCTTTCCCTTCTTGTTGGCATTTTTGAAGTTCTTTTATGCATGTATCAAGATTAACTAAGTCACTCTTGATATTCTGACAAATGGTGCTAAACAAGTTAGCATCATGGGAAATTTGAGCCTCTGCCTCTACAAAATTCAACAAGTTTGTAAACTCTTCATCAGAAGACTTTAGCACTTCTTCTGCTCTCTATTTGAGATCTAACTCGGTGTGATGTACTATCAAAGTATTGTGTAGTCTATTAGTTACTTGCATTAATGATCTCTATAAACTCTTTACTATTTTATTATTCTATATAAGTTTAGATAAGGATGAAATTAGATCAATTTGATCATCATCATCAATAGCTAAACTAGTAAGAGAGACTGGAGTAGATGAATTAGATGGTTTAGTCCATTCCTCCCTTTGTTTCTTTGCTACATCTTTTGTTCTTCTCTTTTCCTCTTCTTTCTTTTCCTTTTCTTCTCTTTCTCTCTTCTCTTCTGATATTTTTTTCTCTTCTTCCTTAGTTTTCCTTTTCCTTTCTTCTTCTACAATTCTTCTATTTTCTTCATCTTCCTCAAGTAATTGTTGCTTGGTCTTTTCTATCTTCTTATTTTCTTCTTCTAGTAGCCCCTTTTCTTCCTCAATTTGCCTAAACTTACCTTCAATATTTTTTGTGTTAGGTAAATTTGGTCTAGAACCACCAAATGGATTGGTATCATCAATGTTAAGATTAACATTGGTTTGATCAATATGTATAGTGTCACCACTTACTAACACTTCTGAGGGTCTAGGAGCTGGAGGATATGTTGTTTCTAACAATATTTGATTGATTGTTCTTGCAGTCTCACTTCTTAACTTATCCTTCTCACCAATCATAAATAAGAGTGGCCTCAATTTTTTCCTCAAATATGGTGCAAAGTTATTCAACAATATCTTAATTTCATCTTCATCATCAGTCTTACAAATTGTGCTTAGCATAGACTTCTAAAGTTCAAGGTCTTCTTCCCTTGTAGGAGCCTTTTTCTCAATGAGTCTCTCATAGAGCTTTTGGTTTATAATGCTCTCAAGGTCCTACAATTTTAGATTATTTGATACAATATATCTAGTAGTTGATATATCTATCTGGTCCTTTTCAAAATTGTTGTATAAATCATAAAATTTGTTTATCTAAACAAAGTTACCTTCATTTGCAATCACTATGTTTATCTTCTCAATCTTTGGCTTCTAAGGTTGCCAAGCTTTGCTTGCTACTTTCTTAGGTGGAGTCACCTTTTTTGCTTGCTCAATTTCCTATTCCTCAACCTCTTCATCACTTGATTCAATTATCAACATTGTTTTCTACCTCTTACTAGGTCATGTGGCCATCTCTTTGATACTCTATCTTTGTAGACACTTCTTCAACTAATCTCTCAGACTTTCTCTTATGTTCATTGGGTTGAACATTGAACACTATCGCATATGGAATGCTTTGTTCTGAAGATGTCTCAGTAATAGATACTAATAAGGGTTGTATGTTTATTACACCTTGTTTCATTGTCTGTCTCATGGCCTTAGATTCACTCTCTTTCATTTTTCCTTTAGATAGTGCCTTCTTCATGATTGACTCAACATTCTTGTGAGATGCCTTCTCCAAGGTTGCTTGATGAGCATGTTGAATGATCTCATAAAATGTGCCAAATCTATAGTTTTCTTTGTCTCTTTTTGAATTTAACAACAAATTAATGTAACCAACTACAACATCATCACTCAATTCATAGCTCAAAGGATCTAAAAATGTCTCCCGAGGTTCCATTGCTTGAATATAAGTTTGATCTATATCAACCAATATATAAATGTCTTCTTTGAATATGTCAACAATTGCAAGAGCAATTATAAATCTTTGTTTCATCTCATTCTAAAATGTTCTCATTATTAAGTTACCATTGTCTAATATCTTGTCTACAGGTTGCCTTCTGCATACCTCTGAAATCTTCTCCATAGTGCATATGTCACTACTCATTATATTTGTTACTAATAAGTAGGGAAATCTCTTAAGTACATGAAATGATATGTGATTTATCAATGACTGGAATCTAAAACACCATTCTTTGTTCTCTTAATATTTTCAAGGTTTTCTAGGAGTTGCATCTTTAGAATTTCACTCAGATTCACTTGCTCTTTCTCAACACACATCTTTTACATAACAAATTTGTTGAAAAATGATAAAATACCTCTTTCCAAAAATAGGACTTTCTTCAAAATCACTCGAACAAGTCAATTCTAAATGGTCTTCACTTTGAATGTGTTTGCAATGAAGTAAAATTCAATTTTGTACTCCATTTATTCATCAAATTGAACTTGCATTAATTGCATACTTTGTAAATATGAAAAAGCTATCAATTACATTCTGTAATCAGATAACTACTCAAAATCATCTATCCAAACTTTAGATGCCATCCAAGGTTTACTATAGCCTCCTTCCATCATGACAAACATGTTAGGAATAAGGTGTCTCAACCTTGTATAATTCCTATTCTTATTATTATTTGTTTTGTAAAATTTATTTTTGAAAATAATATGTAAATGTGAGTGTACGTGTCTAGTTGGCATGTTGATCACTTACATGTGTCAGCATCTTGAAGTGTGTGAAGGAGATCATGGCTGAAATGGTTATGATGGAATCCTATGATGCATAAGAGATATTTAAGGAATGAGCTATGACAGGTGTAAGAGCATCTTATGACATGAGGCCTATTTGGGTGCCCAAGAATGAGTGGTTGGTGTGTGTAAGAGAATATGCCAAAAATAGGTTGGTATGACGGATTCCCTTACACTTCTCTTGTGATTGCTATTTTTGGCAGATTCTATGACAAGTTGTCATTGCCTATTCAAGCGATGGATGCCCTTTTCTTGGTATTGGATGTACATGTGGCATTGTGCATGTTTCTTGGTGGTTGAGCCATGAAAAATGCCCAATTCTTTTGTGGGCATTTTGTTGGGTCTTAAGATGTTCATAAAATGGGTATTGCATGTTGTAATGCAATAGTACAAGAGAGTGAAAGAGTGAGATGAGAAGATATTTGCATAGGGTTATGCTACCGGATTTTCTCTAGAATGGAGCAAGATGTAAATCTTCATGTGAAGGCTGAAAATGTATTGTAACTTGTCACTGAATAATACATTAGCTTGATGATTTGGAGGGCGGGGTTTTTACCTGGAAAGGTTTTCCCCACATATATATGTGTTCTCTGTTCTGTCTAATTCTTCTAGTTCTATGATTGTAGAGTAATAATTTGTATGTCGTAATGCTGCTGAATTTTGTTTAGATCAGTAAATTTCAATCACTTTCCTTTAAGGTTTTAATTGTGGGAAATCAACTATGTCTATTTCCACTTTTATGGCATAGTAGTATGCACTTGTATTTGCTGATTAGGAGTTGTATCAGAAACTACTATATATAGGATGTGCATACTGATCTCAGATGAATTTTTGGGATGCTCTCATTTCCCAACATTTGGTATCAAAGCCCATTTTTGTGAATTGCATGTTGTTTGCATGGGAGGATTCACAGAGTTTTTAGTTCTGGGTATTTCTTCTATTAAGATTTCTTAGCTTGCAGAGCTTGAAGAAGTTTGTTTTGAAGAAATTGACTAATAATTAATCCTTTGATGAGTGGAAGTCTTGCAATTGATTTAGTTTTTTAGGAGATAGTAGACATTTCTTGAAGGATGGTGAAGACAGAGAAAATAGAGTTGGTCATGTTGAAATGACATTGATCTGGAGCTCTTGGTTGATAGCAGAATAACTCTTGATGCATGGGTATTTGAAGGTGTCTCTTTTGTTACCTAGAATGCATTGAGACTATGGAGTTGATCATTGGATGATTTGGAAGCTTCTGGATAGTCTCTCTCTCTCAGATGCATGTACTAGTAGTGGTTGTGGGATTGGTCTACAAGTGAGCCTGAAGTTCCAGTACTATGTTTTCCTTTTGGATGTTTATATATGCATGGCTTGGATTCTTGTTCATTGGATTCGAGGGGTTTATAAATTTTCCTAAAAAAATCTATGGTGATGTTCATCTATGATAATCCATTATTCTGGGTTCAGTTGGACTTTGAGTCTTCCAGATGAGAAGTGGGTGTGGATGTGCATGGGTGTTCATAAACACAATATTTTTGCAAGTTTTGCATGTTGAAATAAAAAGCTTGTGGTTTTTTGTGGATCTACTAAAGAGCTATTTTCTGGACTCTTGTTCCTTTAGAGTGGTACCAGATGAGATGGTTGTAGTTCTACATGCATGCATTCTTTGTACATGGTGAGAGGAGGTGTTTTTCTTTCTCTGCATAGAGATGTTGGTACGTGATCAATCACTCTACATTTCTGTGGTGATGCTTTGTTGGATTCCTGGACTATGGTGCTTGATGTGGACATAATTGGCAAATCAGATTTGTGCTTGATCTGGTGTTTGAGTCATGTTTTCTACATGATTATTCTCTTTGATCTCATTTGTATATGTCACTAATGCGATAGTGGGTTTTGCATGTTGCAATGATTGGATCTACAAGCTATGTAGTCAGATGGGTAGGCTACCCATTTAATTGCAGTGAGATAACTTGGATGTGGACTATCTATATCCACTAGATTTGATTCAGTGTTGGTACAGACTTGTTAGCTGACCTTGTTTTTGGTCACTTGTGCATTTGTGTGGTTGCTTTGAGATGAGAGGATGGATAATATTTGAGTACTTGGATAGTCAGTTATGGAGTCCTAAAGCATGGTGATCTTCTTTACTGTTGCAGATGTTGGAGGATGCCTTAGATCCTGTTGCTGCAGAAGGGTCTTTCATATTTTTTGATTCACTAGTTGGAGATGGTATCTTCATGTGATTGGAGATGTTGACATCTTTAGGATTCAAGGGGTCCTCAGTATAGATGTTGTTTATGCTTCTATTTGATATGTTATCATGGTGGCTTTTATGTCATGGTTCTCTCTTTATTACTAGTTTAGAGTTGTGACATGATACAGTTATTTGATATGATCACATGGAGCATGTTATCTCTTTGGAGGAGATGGTTTAGATCATGATTTCATGATTATGTTCCTGATTCCATGGTTGGAGCTTTGACATATATCTTGTTTTAGTTTCTTGGTATTGAGTACTTTGATCATTTGCTTGATACTTCATGACAGTGCTATGTTGTAGTGAAGTTTTGCATGGAGTGATTGATTACAGGTGCTTGTGGATACTTGGAGACTTAGGTGAGGCTAGAGTTCTCTTGAGATGAGAGACATGTTGTTGAGATGCATACTCTTGATGAGATTTTAGAAGAAAGTCCGAGGAGCCTACACCTTTGTTGGATGTGAGTTCAATAGAGACCTATGAGGATTTTGTTCTTAGATAAGTCACAGGGTGACTTGGATATCTTGGAGGAGCATTCTCATTCCCCACTATTGGTCTACTTGGCAGTTTATCACTTGAGAGGTATTGCCCAATGTTACTTTTAGGTGATTTATCTTTTCTTCCATATTTGTGGATCTTGAGCTGCAGTTAGATGGTTCTGGAGGATTCATTGTGAGAGATGGATAACATGATTATCTCCTTGAAGTGTACTTTCATTTATGATGACAATAGGAGATGGTAGTGGGCTGATTTCCTAAAATGGGAAATGGAGTTTGTTTGATCTTCTTTGAGAGGCTTACATCCATGTAGATTTATGATATTAGGTTATGTTTGATCTCTTGAGGTTGAACAGTTTTGGATGTAGTTGTGGATTTTCTGTTGGGGCTATGAAGGAGATCATACTTGGCACAGTTGACATTTAGAAGTGTTTGTAGAAGGACATGCTACATGGTTATGGTTTGTAGTTTCTCTCTTTGGCTTTGGTTATCTTCTTGGATGTTTAGGTTCACATAACATTGTTTTTGAGATTTGTTGGAGCTATGTGGTCACTCTTTTGTGGTCAAATTGTTATCACCTATACTTCATTGTTTTTGGGTGATGATAAGTTGGTTCCTTTATCTCTTGTCTTTGTTGGATGTAGAGAACATAGGAAATTTGTGGAGACTGGATGAGAGAGATGTTTCTTGCAGTGTTTTTGCTACAGGATTTGCATATCTTTGTCGATGGTCCTTGGTACTACATGGTTTCATTTTCTTTGTGTTGTTATCAATAGACTCAGTATGCCATTGATTTTTTAGATTCGACATTATCCATGTAGTGGGAGTTCATGTATGTGTTTGGTCTTCATCGACTGATTTACACATAGAGCTTGAGGTTGCAGTTTATGGGTTGGTTATGTTGCTGGCATGAGTTTTCTAGTGTTTGATACCTTTGAGGTATGGGTGATTGGATGAGTTAGCATTTACTGTGGATGCTATTTTCAATCTCATGGGTTTATCAGTTGGATTGGACAAATCAGTTTGGTTGTTGTTCTGGCTGATGTTTTATCTTGTTTTCTGGAGAATGACTTCACAGTTTTGTTGGGCTAAGAAGTTGATATTTTTGATGCTTCTGTGTAGCTCATGAGCACAGTGGAGTGGTGGTAGTGTGTGTAGCCTTTGTTATCACATGGATCTTATGCTTGTGTTATTTGGACAGGTGTCTAGTTGGAGCACGAGAGCATATGTTATGATTTATGTTGTTTCATGGATGGCTGTGATGATATAGTTTCATCGATTCTCATGCTTGTAAGGAAGCCATTTGTCTTAAGAAATTGTGTTCTGATCTTGGTGTTGATGCAAAATAGATTACTATTTGCTGTGACAGTCAGAGTTCTATTTGTCTTGTAAAGAATCCAACTTTCCATTCCAGAACGAAGCACATTGATGTGCAGTTTCACTTTGTGAGAGATATGGTGGAAGATGGAAAGGTAAATTTGGAGAAGGTAGATACTGTGAAGAATGTTACAGATGCATTAACAAAACTAGTGGGCTTTGAGAAGTTTAGATGGTGTTCGAAGTCTATGAGCTTTTTGGCCTATAGTGGTTAGTTCCTATTATGTTCCTATTGCTCTTACAAGGTGTTCGACAAGTGGGAGAATGTTAGGAATAAGGTGTCTCAACCTTGTATAATTCCTATTCTTATTATTATTTGTTTTGTAAAATTTATTTTTGCAAATAATATGTAAATGTGAGTGTACGTGTCTAGTTGGCATGTTGATCACTTACATGTGTCAGCATCTTGAAGTGTGTGAAGGAGATCATGGCTGAAATGATTATGACAGATTCCTATGACACGTAAGAGCTATTTAAGGAATGAGCTATGATAGGTGTAAGAACATCTTATGACATGAGGCCTATTTGGGCACCCAAGAATGAGCAGTTGGTGTGTGTAAGAGAATATGCCACAAATAGGTTGGTATGATGGATTCCCTTACACTTCTCTTGTGATCGCTGTTTTTGGCAGATTCTATGACAAGTTGTCATTTCCTATTCAAGGGATGGACGCCCTTTTCTTGTTATTGGATGTACATGTGGCATTGTGCATGTTTCTTGGTGGTTGAGCCATGAAAAATTCCCAACTCTTTTGTGGGCATTTTGTTGGGTCTTAAGATGTTCATAAAATGGGTATTGCATGTTGTAATGCAATAGTGAAAGAGTGAGATGAGAAGATATTTGCACAGGATTATGCTATCGAATTTTCTCTAGAATGGAGCAAGATGTAAATCTTCATGTGAAGGCTGAAAATGTATTGTAACTTGTTACTAAATAATACATTAGCTTGATGGTTTGGAGGGTGGGGTTTTTAACCTAGAAAGGTGTCATGCCCAAACTAAGAGGGCAAAACACACACAACCCTTTTTTTTATATATATAAATGATATTAAACATGCTATACGTTTGATATGACTAAGATAGAAGTTTTAGTACAGGTTCCCTACATTGCATCCTAAGATTTTAAATAAGAGGACGATAACATCATTAAAATTTTGCAACTTTCATTATTAGATTAATAGTGATAAATTTATGATGTTGCATTAATTTATAATGATATGCAATCAAAATTACTTAAATAACAATGTACCTAAATTCGGAATTAAAATTACTTGCAATATCGAATCAATCAAACCTACGTTAAAACTTATTTTAATAGCCAATTAATCGATAAATTTAATCTACTTAATGGTTAAAAAAATTAGAGTACATTTGAATCAAAACTAACTAAATTGGTATTTACAAAATCAAGCATAACTAAATAACTAAAATTATTAACAATTACGACAAATGTCCTGAATCAAAACATGACATAACCTTAAACTTTATTAAATCAACTAACTATACTTTAATCAATTTAAAGTTTCTTCTTAAACATAAAATACTAACTTAATTTAAAATTTTAACTATATTACATTTAATATTAAACTAACTTTAAACCAAATACTTTAAAATGATACAACTATTCTAACATGATCTTTTACTAATTTTATTAACAATTTAAACAAACAAAAATAAATAACATATACCTAAACTAACATACTAATTCAATACTAAATCTAAAACTCAATAAATTAATAAAATCTAACTATAAAGAATATACATTAACCACTAACTTATTTAAATATTTAACTAAAAGCCAAAGTAATTAATAAACTAACTAACATATTTTAACATTAAACTTAACACTTAAAACTATTTAAATCTATTTAAACACTAAAACTAACCTCAAATTAATCTACCCTATCTTGAACTCCCTATACCTCCTACTACCTAGGCCTAGTCTTCCCCCCCCCTCCCTGCGCGCGCTTTGCCCGAGGTCTGCATCCGGCAGGTCGGGCCTATGTAGGTCGGGCCTATGCAGGTCAGGCCTCCCTATGTCCTGCATGGGCGGCGGCTGCACAGTCTGGAAAGGACGCGTGAGGTGGCATCCATCGCAGAGACAACGACAGGTCCCAAGCCCACGCGTGAATGAGCCTCCCCAAGTGGGTTTGAGCGCTCAGCACATGAAGGAGGGAGGATGGGACGTGCACTAGCAAGAGGTCAATTTTTAAAGAAAATACATAAGCCTTACAACATTTAAACCACATGATGTGCAAAATAGGGAGGTGGATTTTGGGGATGGGGCATGGAGACAGGTGACGTCACCCTCCCATCTAGTCTTTTTGAAAAGCCATTTGTTTATTACAAACTATCTTTTTTAATAGGCCTTCCAAATCTGATGCCCAAGGAAGGTGGTTAGAGAATTTAAGAGGTAAAGTTTTATAGGTGAAAATAAGATATTTATTATATTAGTTTAAAACTATATATGCACCATTTTTAAATATCATTATTATTCTAATTTAATTATTCAAGCTTTAACATATGTTTTTAAAAGAGGATCTTTACAAGAATATTCTCTATTCCAAAACTTTTAAATTTTAAGCCCATACAAAAGGCAGAGAGTTTTCTTACTCTCTTGGGCCCTTTTTTTTTGAAAAATTTCTAAGTATAGGATTACAACAATGCATGAATTTTTTTTTTTTTATCTATAAAATTGGAATAGAATTAAAACATTGATTTAACCATTTACTCAATAATGTAAGTTAGATTTATATCCAATAATCATAAAACCATTTTTACATGAATGAACATAAATTTCCATTTCCAACATATATGGACAACTTGATATAATGCCAAACTGAACATCATCAATTCCATCCAAATTCTAAAATTCATTCATCTAAACTTAAATTTCACAATTACATCACATGACAACCAATTATACCCAACACAAATTTTATTGGCCAACCTGATTCAAAGGCTCAATCGGAAAGAATCAAGAAGAAAACCCGGCTTCGTTTCCATTTACAATAAGGTTTAAAAAAATACAATTTCATAGGATATCAATCCCAATTACAACAATTTTATCCAATTTTCTTCATGATCATAATCAAGGATTTTGTAATGTTTTCTGAATCTCATTTCAAGAGCCCTGGAGGAAACCAATATTTGATCGGGTGACAACCAAGCAGAACCAAAAGAACATCAAGCATGCATAATCATACATGGTTTACACAATAGGATTCACCATGAATCAAGACTAGGGAGAGGTGGATTCTTCCAACTAGAGAAGTCAAGCACAACACCAATTCAGATGCCCAATCGGGGCCAATAACCAAGAACTTTCATTCTTCCATTTAAACTTGCCATACTCATACCAGGTTTGTGCTGACGAGTAGGGGCCCATAACACCCTACCCTTTATCCCTCTTCTCATCCTGAGAAGAGACTCTACACAGGTTGGAGTCCAACTAAACAGACCTCTCCCAAAATTGGTCACTTCTGCCCTCTCCTAGCATGAGTAATACCATAACACCCATGCAAGGCAAACTCAAAATTTCAAACATAAACAAGAAAGGAAAACAACCAAAATAACATGGTTTACAAATCTTCCCAACATACCCACAACCATACAACAGTAAAACAACAACAAAGTAACAAGAACATGAAACAAAACATAAAAAATGAATAAGGGAGATGGGAGTTTCCTACCTTCACAAAGAGGTAATGGCAATGAAACAGTTTGAGTAGAGTATCCCTCCTTCCTTCAAGCTTCAAGCAAATCCTCTCTAAATGTAGAGATTGGGTAACAAAACAACTAGTCCAAAGAAGGCCTCTAAATAAGCCTCCAACTCAACCACCCAAAAGGAGCAATAACTATCTCCACCCACTAGCCACTCTAGAAACTCCTAACACAACCTACACCATGGTTAAACCCTAAAAGGAGGTGGGTTAAGACAACTCATGACAACCACTTGCAATTTTCGCACAAAGGCAAAAAGAGGACTTTTGAGTGACCTCAAAAGTCAAAAAAAAGGGCTTAGGGGTTGGAAAAGACTCCTAACCCATACCCATACCCTTTGGTTGGAATAAAAACATGATAAAAGCCTAAGGGAAGAGCTTTAGAGACAAATAAAATCTAGGAATGAGATAGGTCCATCTAACAACTCTAACTTGCAAAAAAAAAAAAAAAACACTATTCCGAATTAGGGATGACTAACCCTAATTAAGAACCTAATAGAAAATTGACACTAACTTGAATCCAAAGGTTAAACAATTAACCCTAAATAGCACACCGAGGCACATAACATTTTATGAGTGTCAAGCAACACTAAAAGGACATAATTATGAACATTAACATTTACTGAGCAACGAAGATGCATACATACATCACACAATACAATTACGTGATTTACGAACAAAAGGGTTTCCAAAATTAGCACATGGAGATCAGTTATGTTCCTCCGTAGGGTTTCTCGACTAAATATATGCACACTCATTGCACACATCAGTAGTCCCGTAAAATCACATGTACATAAATGTATACGTATTCAGAATTCACATAAATTAAAACATACATCAATAAGGTTTCTTCATCCTACATAATTCTTAACCATTTGAAATATCTTAAATCAAATCTCAATCCTACATTTACTGATTTCGTCAACATATATATACATGAACATTAAATGATAATCATCAAATATATCTACAAATGACATCACACAACAGGAAATAATAAAATATGTTCTAAGCATCAGATACTGTCTTGACATCTCGAGTCGTGAATAACAAAATAAGAGTAATGTATCACTATGCTACGATGGGTCGGGGCGAGGCCTCACAAAAGGTTTTCCCCACGTATATTTGTGTTCTCTATTCTGTCTAATTCTTCTAGTTCTATGATTGTAGAGTAATAATCTGTATGTTGTAATGCTGCTGAATTTTGTTTAGATCAGTAAATTGCAATCACTTTCCTTTAAGGTTTTAATTGTGGGAAATCAACTATGTCTGTTTGCGCTTTTATGGCATAGGTAGTATGCACTTGTATTTGCTGATTAGAAGTTGTACTAGAAACTACTGTATATAGGATGTGCATACTGATCTCAGATGAATTTCTGGGATGCTCTCATTTCCCTTCAAAACATCCTCAAGACTTTGCATCATAAAATTCTCTACAAAAACATACTTTTCATCTTTTGCTATAGAATCAACCTTTATTGTAATACTAGTAACTCTGAATTTCATCATAACTTGTTTAGATGAGTTCCAAATTACAAGTGATCTTAGGTACCATCTAAACATAACTAGATACACCTTTTCCCAACTTTGCTACCTCTAATGCTGTCTCTGATTGAAGTTCTCAAATTTTGATAAGTGTTTCTTTTTTTTTCATTATCTCTACTAGTTCCAAAGTTCCTTTCCTAGTTCCTTCTATCATTCCTTCTATTCCTAAAGTTTCTTCCATTGTTTCTTCTATCTCTAAAGTTTTTTTCCATTCTATAGTACTACATTGTGTGTCTAAAGTTATTGCATAACTAACATACAGGTGCTTTGCTTCTAGGATTTTGTTAATCATTAGGTGCATGACAATTCTGAGCAATGTGTCCTAAGTTGTTACACTTATAACATGTGATATATCTTCTATCTTCATAAGATCTTTCTCACAATGTCCTTTCATTATATCTTCTTCTATCTACAAGGTTAGTATTTTTAGACATTCTACTATTTCTTCTATCATTATCATACTTAGGTTTCCTACAATCAATTGCATTATGACCCATACCATGACAATTATGACAATAAAAGTCCTTAACATGATTAAATGACTTATTAGCACAATCTCTTTTCATATGACATATTTCATTACAAAAAAAGTGCTTACCTCTATATTCATACCTGGTTGCCTTAGAAGTTTCCACTTTCTTTGGTTCATCCAAGATTTCAACTTCCTTGTTTCGCTCAACTTCTTTAGGTTTCTTAGAAGATTGACTAGATTCAATCTTATCATCAATTTTGTCTTTTTCTTCTAGATTTGATCTAATCTTAGGTTTCTTCATGGACATGTTAATTAGATAACAAAGACCAGTTTTATTATAAGTAGGTCTCTGTATAGACATTGAATCATCAAGTTTTTCTCTACTAGAATAAAGCTTCTCAAGTTGTTGTTTGCAGTATGTCAATTCACCTTTCACAATAGTATTCTACTTATGGATTTCTTCATGCACTTCTTTTAGTGTTTCAAACTTAGATGTTTTCTTTTCTAGACTTGCTCTCAGATCTATATTTTTAGTCTTCAAATCAAATTCAACTTTGCTAGGATCATTTCTCAAAGTCAACTTCAGATTTATAATCTTCAACTCATGCTTCAAGACCTTGTACTCAATCTTTGATTTTGAATAGTCATCATCACTAGTTCTAGATTTAGTAGATTTAGGCTTGGATCAGATGATCAATCTTTTCCTTCAATTGACCAATGTATACTTTGGAGTCTTCATATTCATCCTTCATCTTATCTCTTTCTTCAATAAGGAGATCAATTTGTTCAAGAGCTTCTTCAAGGTTCTTCATCAACTATTCCATATTCATAGGGATCTTACTTAAGTTGTTAAGCCTCTTCAAAGTAATTGTGCTCTGATACCAATTGTTAAAAATAGGGATTACTGAGAGGGGGGGTGAATTAGTAATCTAAAATTTTAGTTACCAACTACATATTATTACTTACTTTAAGCCATGCATAACAAAGAAATAAATTAATGTTGAATAGTAATAGTAACAATGCAAAAAATAACTGATAACAACATTTTTTGTTAGCTAGGGAAATGAAAAACCTCGATGGGGATAATACCCACTAGATAATATACTAACATATATGTTCTTGTTAGAGGACAAACCCTGTTAGGATTCAATGGGAAAATTTAGTATAAGTAGTCCCTATTAGGAGACTTTGAATACCTATTAGGAGATTCCAACCTTGTTAGGAGTTCTAGTATAATGTATGTAATAAGAGCCCACTACCCAAACATGCAATTTCAACTACAAGAAGAGCTCACTACTCAAACAAGTAATTTACTATTAGTTTTCTTCCTTGTTTGATCTCTGATCTTTAGCTCAATCTTGAATCACCAGATAGCTCATATAAAACTTTGCATTTATTACTTTCACAAAAGTTCACTCACTTCGTAACCTTACAAGATAGCACTTCACGATGACATACAAGCATGCTTCTTATCACAAGAAGTCATTTTTGTAAATACCATGCCTTTACATAAATTACTATTGAGTCGACTAAGACCATAATTCACTTTTCCAAGTTAGAGTAAAAATCTAGGATGTCGGCCCTAATTGGACAAGTAATTGTTTTGTTAACAAAACAATTCTTTCCTTCAATTCTTTTGTCCTACTTCATCAAAACATGATTAACTCTATTTAGTACAGTTTGTACAAACTTTTGAGGTTATACACATCATCACCAACATGTATACTATCTCCATGTAACTTCACTTGTCATTTAATGACATCTGCAACATATTATAAACAAAACAATAGACTATTGTAAACCAAATTCTATACTCAGACAATTTTTTGATTACCAAACACTAAGTATCTTTATTTCTAAGGTTTCTTGTGAACATGTACATCATGTGTTGTCATAAATGAAAACACTTACATATCACTATTAGCCAATTGTCAACATCACCTTCTTCTATATATCCAATTCTTGCTTTGTCTTTCTGTCTGTATTGATTTTTCTCATTCAATTGATTCATGTTAGCTTGAGATTTCATCATCCTTTCATTGGTTTGTTTTTCAGTGTCTAGATCATTTTGACATCTTCCATTCTCTAATCTTAGATTCGTGATTTCTTCATTTTCATTAGTAAGTTGATTAATGAAGTCTACCTTTTGAAGGGATAGATGATGAATTTCATTGTTATTTCTTTCTATCTCTTCTTTTACCTTGTCTTTTTCTTCCATGACTTCACACAATCTTACTGACTGAATTTCTTGTTCTCTTTTCATCTTTCTAACTTCTTCTTGAGGGTTACCATTCTTTTCTAATATTTCTTTGATTACCTCATTAGCTTCATCTGAATTACTTTCTAAATGGATATCTTTAATTCTTTCTTAAGTGTAGACTTTGTCATTCATTTGTACTACAAGATCTTTTCTTCTTTTCAAGTCTTTAGTGTAGAATTTGTCATTCATTTGCACTACAAGATATTTTCTTCTTTTCAAGAATTGAGAGAGTTTCTCTTTTTCTTTCTTAAGTTGCCAATAGCCAATTCCAAATCTAGTTTTTCATTGTCAATAGCCTTATCAAGTCTAAATACCTTCATTGTCTTTGATCCTTGCTCAAGTTGTTAAACTTTTTCTTTAAGAACCACAAAGCTCTCATACCAATTGTTGAAAATATAAGATAGACAAGATTACTGAGAGGGGAGGGGTGAATCAAGAACCAATAAAACTTATTATTATTTCACCAATTAATCTTTCTTGTGTATTATGATCTAATTGCATGTATGAAAAATTGAAAGCATTAAAAACATTCATAACACTTCGACACACAATATGGTGACCTAGAAACCTTCCAAATAGAAATTAAAACTAGGGTAGGGATGATACCCACAAGATTTAGTACTATAGTATAAAATTCACATGTTAAGGCTTATAATGATCACTACTGATGATCTACCTTAGGAGCAATAAGGACTGCTAGGTCCACCTTGTAAAAGGATTTACAAAATATAAATGAAGTATGCACTCAGTAAAGACATTTTAAAAAGATTGTTAAGTCTACTTTGTGAAAGGATTTATTTGTTCCACCTATTAGGGTGAACCAATGGTTGATCTCTGATCTGCAACTCTAATTTATTGAATGAGATTCCTTTGTAGTGTAATGATCACCTTACTATGATAGATAAATCTTTGTTGTTCCTTATACTTCTTGTAGCCTTTTTACTTCGCACTTATTCTCTTTATACTTTATACCATTCTTACTTACTTTTGGATGTGATGCAATACATTACATATACACCAATCCAAATTACAATTCATCAAAGTTGGCTACAATACAAGTTTCACCAAAATACACAAAGTTGGCCCAACTACTGGTAATCGAGTTTTGAAGACATACTTGATGAAGTTTTGATGCTCAACAACCATTGTCAACACTCAGCATTGTTATGCACTCAGTAGACATAGAAGCTTGGTTCATGCTAATCACTACCAAGTAGTCTAAACTCAATCTACACTGGTGACTTAGTGAACACTATGAAACTTGGCATATAAATTTAATCACTTGGTTGACACTACATAGCTTTTTCAACACTAGATTCACATCACTGAATTTACAAACTCAGTAAACACTGGAGAACTCAGTTTGCACTGAGAAACTCGGTAAACATTATGAAGCTCAGTTTACATTGATAATCACCAACTTGATAGATATTGCTCGATGTGAACTGAATATTGTTCCTAAAACTTGATAGCAATTGTAGAACTTTGTAGAGCCTAATTTACTTGGTTAACACTGTAAAATTGCAAGATAAGCTCAATAGCTACTAACCATTTGATTAAGTATGTGTGTCACTAATAGAAAAACTTGACTTTAATGTCAATAGATTCACCATCTTCAACTTCTTTCCAATGAACTGCAACATGGTACTTCCTCTTTCCTTTGTCCTTGAATCTCCTTTTTCTTTTTTTCTAATTTTTATTAGAGTTAGGACATCTTGCAAAAATATGACCAATATTTAACATAAGAATCAAACTAGTGGTAATTTTCCTTTATAATTATTGGTACCTCTAGAAAATATCTTATCAAGTAAGGCTTCAAACTCATCTTGTTTCCTTTCTTCATCAAAGAAAGACTCCAAATCAATAAGAGTAGATTGTGTAGAAATTTCCTTACCTTTACTTCTTAGATTCAATCATAATGATAAAAGAATCTCCAACCTTTAGAATGCTATTTTCATAGTTATTCATTTCAAAAGTAGTAAGCTCTTACCAATTAAACCATCAATAAATTTACTTTCTCAAAAATTCTCACATCATTAATTTCAAAAAATTTGATTGCATAAAGAGGTAAGAAGGTTCTCAACATTTTACTTACCATGATTTAATTTTTAATTAGTGCACCAATATTTCTTATTGTAGAAACAACCTCTTTCAATTTGTGACCATACTAGCCAATATTTTCACCTTCTACCATCTTTATGTCATCATACTTTCCCTTCAAAAATTTGAACTCTGGCTTATTGAACATGAACATCTCCACCATAAACTAAGTTGATTCCAAACATTATGAGAATTATTAAGCCCACTAATATCAACAAGAATTGCATCAAATAAATTATTTACAATGACATTTAAGGTTTGCATTATTTCTATCTTGGCTTTCAACTCATATTTACTTATAGGACCATGTGGTGGGGTATAACTATATTCCACATGTATCCAAAATTGTTGCCCTATTTCTCTAATGTAGAGCTCCATCCTATCGTACCAAACTAAGAATTTCTTGGAGAATTTAGGATCTTCCTTGTTCATCACCTAGTCTTTTCCTCAAGTTGTTAAACTTTCACAAAGAGGACAAATGCTCTAATACCAATTGTTAATATATCCAAGGTCCTAGATCAATTGGGGTAGGTGAGAGGGGGGAGGATGAATCAATAATCACCAACTTTAACCAATCTTAAAACTTAAACCAAAATTTTATTAAATTGATTAATCAATACTAATCTTATCATAAAATCATTCATTCATCTATGCATGTTAACTTTTGAAACTTAATATGCTTCGACTGATATTATCCAAAGTACTACAAAAGTAGGTAAAGAGGTGGTGAACATCATCAAAGAGTTGTTGTAGGTGTTGGTTGTGGAGATGGTGTGTTGGTTGCTAGTCTGGGTGATTTTTCTAGGTTTTACTTTTATTTTCCAACCTATTTTAAAACTCTAGGTTCTAGGTCCTCGTAAAACGTGGCTACTTTTTATGGTTTAAACATTTGGTTTTAGGTCCCTATAAAACCTACTTTCTTTGTTTTAAAATTTACGTTTCAGGTCCTTGTAAAACCTAGTAGTGCTTTAATGCTTATCTTTAGTTTTTTGTAAAGGGTTTCAAGTCCCTTCAAAACTTGTTTTCACCTTAATCTAAAACTTATGAAACTTAATCATAAATAAATACATACACTTAATCCACACAAGTAACATAATAATAAAAAGACTTTTATTGTGGAAACCCTTGGTTAGAGGAAAACCCCATGATGAGAATCGATACCCATAAGTATTTTGCACTCTTATGAGATGTGCTTGATTAAGAGATTTTCCTTATGAGGAAGTTATAATAATGTCTAATTAAGAACAAACCATGTTAGAAATCACCTGGTTAAGAGATTTTCCTCTGGCCCTATTATAAGAAGATTTATCTTGTTAGGAGTAACCTCATTGTAGGATTCCTAGCTCAAATTAATGAGTCACCCTAATAGGGAGATCTTTCAACTAAGTCCTAGTCCCTTCTAGAACTCCTTAAGGCCCTTCTATTAACCTTACTAGGGTTCCTTCTATGACCCTACACTAGAGGAATTCCTTCTTCAACTCCTCTCTCTCTAAAGACCTCTCTACTAATTAGATACATCACACTACTCTCACCTTGCTCCTTGGACTCAATGCACTAAGTCCTTCACCATTTCATCATGGCCATGGCTAACTCAAATGTGGATGAAGTGATTTTTTCTCTACCTATTTCAATTAGTTTTGGTAAAACTTTGTTTCTATTGTCCATAGTTTTGCAATCAATTTCTTCATACCCTTGGAAATAGGGATAGTAGCCTTTTTAGGCCCAATTAGACCTCACTTTTAGGTTTTTAAACTATAACCCTGAAAATCCCTTAAGAAGGATCCAAATGAACTAGCATTCTTGATGCCCATTTCAAAGTTCTCAAAGATTTTTAGGGTTTCAACTCTTCAACATGTCTGTACAATGTCTTCTTAGAAACAAGCCTAAATATGAGGGTTTTCACTTGTTTATACTATAGTGTACTCAATGGTTTCAATCACCAACTTAATGGATTCAAATTTCCTTCTACTCTTGTACTTTGATCTACTAGACACCATACTACATCTCCATGATCTTGGATCACACTGGTCAATTCATTAACCCCTCCATTTGTTCTCTACAATCATCAAGTCTCTTAGCCAAGTATACTCTATCTTTCCTAGGGCTTGATAGGAAAAATAGAAAACCTACAAAATTTAACCTCAAACTTCATATGTACAATGTATATATAGTGTCCTAGCATATTCCAAGAGGCCATACAATTCCACTATTGGATTTCGTGCCAGGGCCATTTGAAGTCTGTCAACACTGTATTGACTAGTGAAGTAGTCATAGAGGAAAGATTTTATTAGACTCATCAAAACAAAAGATATAAACCTAAAAATAGACACCAAGAAAGTATAAATCTAATCATGTTAGAAAGATATTTAGGTCAATCCATTTTGATATAGATAAATGAGTTGTAAAGTGATTTTAAAAAGAGTTAGAGGAAATCAATAAATGTTTATTAAGAAATTTCATACAAACAAAACTCTATCCTTAGTATAAGACCTTGGATGGTCTTATATAACTCCTATGCTTTTGATTCAAAAATGCAAACCAACTCACAATCATTTCTCACCTTCTTTGCACAATCTTGTCAATGTTGTCATGATAACATTCCAAAATTGCAATGTTGTCATTGACAACTTTTGTAATTTTTATATTTTGTATCTTATATCACTCATGAACACCTCTAATAAGTGTATATGACTATATTAACATATAAAAACACATTTATACTTAACTCCATGCATTTTGAGGTTATTTTTACCCTTTCATCAAACTTACACTATCATGACAACTCATGATCACTCATGACAATCTTGACACTTCTTTGGAAAACATTTTCCCATACACTCTAATTACTCTCTATAACATTAAATTACATTTTGGATGTTTTCTTATTCCTTATTCATTAATGATTTTTCCAAAACAACTTAAAAGCCAAAATTTGATTAAGGGTTTTACCTAAGACCCTAGGTGCTCCTATTCCATTCTCCCCCTATAGCAAAGAAATCAAGTTACTCTTGGAGATAGGAGTTCCATATTGATTCCAAGTTTCTTGAAGTTACTCTTTTTTACCCAAGTAGCCTATGATTCTAGTTGATGCCTCCATTTGATGAGATGGTCCATATTGATGCTATGTCTTGTCTATTTCTTGAACCTTGAATCCAAGATCCTTTAAGCTTGTGGCTTATCTTGGACATGCACTTTGAGCTCCTTTATATCATCACCAACCTCTATACTTTGTTTGTCCTAAGCTACATCAAGACCATTATATTTGATTAAATCTTGCACATTAAATATAGGAGAGATAGATAGTTCCTGGGGAGACATTTGTTATAGGCATTTTTCCCATACTTGGATAGGACTTTGCAAGGTCCTACTCTCCTCATTTGCAACTTTCTTGGCATGCCTTTCTAAATCCTAGATTTTTGAGATGTGTCATAACCCAATCTCCTACTTCCCTTAGACTTAAGTTTATAATTTTCTTCCACAAAATTTATTCTTACCTATTCATGCAATTATTTCACTAACTAGGAAAATAAATCAACACCTCCACTAATTTCTCCATGATTCTTTACTTCTCTGAGTTCATATACTCCTCTTGGATGAATGTCATAAACCACATCAATTGGGATTTTCCAATAGATATTTTTACACTATCATTATAGGAAAACTCATCTTGAGGGAGCACTTGATCCCAACATTACCATACTCTTTTGTCAAGAACATCAAAAGGTTTCCAAGCACTCTATTGATCACCTATGCCAGATCATCCATTTGAGGAATGTATACTGAACCAAATGTCAAGTTTGTGCCTAGTCTTTTCCACAAAGTTTTCCCAAAATTCCCCATGAATTCCACATCTCTATCAGAGACTATGCTTATAGGTAAGTCATGATTCCTTATTATCTCCTTAAAAGTGAAATGAGAAACATAGCTAGCATCATGAGTTATCTTACAAGTTATAAAATGACTCATTTTCTAAATCTGTCTACAACCGCAAAGACATTTTTGAAACCAATATTTTTTCTTGGTAATCCCATTATTAATTACATACTAAGACACTCCCATGGTCTATTAAGAGTTGGTAAAGGATGGTACAATCCTACATTAGAAGATGTTCACTTTTCCTTTTGAAAAATTACACATTGTTCCATATATCTCCTTACATCTCTTTGCACATTTGGCTGGTAGTAGAATATTTGAACTAGGTCCAATGTCTTGTTCAATCAAAAATTTCCCCTAAGACTCTAATTGTTCTTCTCTTAGATAAGGTTTTACCTAGAGCCCTTGGGTACACATAGATGGTTACCTTTAAACAACAATCTATTTTGCAAAGTATAGTCAACAAACTAACTATGAAAATGATTATTGAAATCAACACATATCTTATAGGCTTCTAAGAAGTCTTCATCTCCCTCATATAGGTCTTTAAACCCCTTAATGTCAATGCTTTGTAGTTGGATTTCCTTGATAGTGAGCAACCTTCTACTAAGTGTGTCTACCACCTTGCTATTTTGACCCTTCTTATGCTTGATATTAAATGTATGTTCTTGTAGAAACTCCATACATTTGATATGTATGTGACTCAAATTGTCTTTAAGGTTAGTATAACTCAAAGCTTGGTTATCAGTGAACACTAGTAATTCTTTTGGTAGATGATAATGGCTCCACTTCTTGAGGGCTTGAACCAAAGCATAGAGTTCTATTTCATAAGATGAGTACTTTTTTTCTTCATTGAGCTTCTCAATGAAAAAGGCCATATGCCTCCCTTCTTGGCTTAATACTACTCCTACTATAATTTTATTAGCATCACACTATACTATGGACAACTTACCAAAACTTGGAAACAATAGGATGGGTTGTGTAGCCACCTCTTGTTTCAACTTCTCAAATCCCTCATTAGCCTCATTTTTCCACTTAAACTTGGTCTTGGTTCCACCTTTAATAGTATCTAGAATGGGTGCAAATATATCACTAAATCTTCTAACAAACTTCCTATAAAACTAAGCCAATCCATGAAAGCTTCTTACTTCAATTCCTTTTTTTGGAGTGGGCTAGTTAAGAATGGCTTCTACTTTACTTAGGTCCATTTTTAGGTCACCATGAGAAATTACAAAACCTAAGTACACAAGCTCTTGTTTCAAGAACTCACTCTTCTCTAGGTTAATTACTAACTTCTCTTCATCTAATCTCCTTAACACAATCTCTATGTGCTTTATGTGTACTTAGTTTATCTTGCTAATTAAAAATGAGGATATAATTTTTAGCAAGACATTATAGTCCACAAACATTCCTATGTAATCCTTCAACACCTCATTCATTAACCCCATCAATGTGTTAGGTACATTTGTGAGACCAAATGGCATAACTAATAATTCATAAAGACCCTCTATAGTCTTGAAAGTTATTTTCCATTCATCCCCCTCTTTCATCCTAATTTGGTGATATCTACTTTTAAGGTCAATTTTAGTAAAGTGCTTAGCTCCTCCTAAATAATCCATCAAGTCTTCTATTATCAAAATAAGAAACTTATATCTTATAGTTATCCTATTAATTTCCCCAGAATTAGTACATAATCTCCACTTACCTCCCTTCTTGGGTGCCAAAACAATTGGAACAACACATGGATTGATACTCTTCTTTATTAGCCCCTAATCAAGAAACTCTTGAAATTATCTTGCCACTTCCTTGTTCTAGTCTAGTGTCATCTTGTATACAAATTTGTTAGTCAAGGATGCCAATGACACTTTGAGGGGAAATGTAGTAGGTTTCCCATCACTGATGATGTCTTTAAGCTAATCCAACATCTACTTCACTTCTTCAGGTAGAGGTTCTTTTTCGATTTACCTTCTTCCTCAAGTTTCACAAAAATAGCAAAGCCAAATCCTTCTCCATTCTTGATATCATGTAAGAACTCTTTGCCACCCATTAGAAGTAGATTTGAATCCACTAGTGTGTCTTCTCCTTCTTCAACTAAGGACTAAATCTTAGAGGTGACCCCATTCTTCTTGAAGGTGTACATGTTCTTCTTCCCATGATGAATTGCATCTATGTCATATTTCCATGGTCTTCCTAGTAATAGATGGCAAGCATCCATGGGTAAAAGATCACAAATAACCTTATCTTGGTATTCTCCAATAGAAAAATTTGACCCACATTTTCTCATTGACAAGAACATTCTACCCCTTGTTCAACCAAGTAACCTTGTATGGATGAGTGTGAGGTATCTTTGTGAGTTTTAAATTTTGAACAACCTCCTCTAATATTATGTTATATGTTGAAATTTATTCTATGATTACCCTACACATTTTTCCAAGTATCTTTTACTTCACCCATAATAGTGTTCTTCCTTCTTTATGTTCTTCTTTGCTAGGTTCTTTAATCAAAACTCTCCTAAACATTAGGTTTTCACCACTTTTTGAATTAAGATTTACTTCAAGAGATCTAGTCCTATTGACTTCTTCTTGGACATAAGAAACTTTCTTCTCACCTTATGATAATGATGCCTTGTTAGGAAATCTATAGGTAGGGTGGCTTAGTTGACCATAATTGTAGCACTTCATGCTTGTAAAATGTGAACCTCTTCTAAACCCTCCAAATCTACCCCTTCCACCACTTTTAAATCCTCTACCTCTATTGTAGTTACCTCTTCCATTTGATTCACTTCTTTATTTAGTCAACTTAGACTCTCCTTGGTTCTCGTTTTCATTTCTTTGGACACCAAATCCACCTCTATGACTTCCTCTAGAGTCTCTCCCTCTTCCTCTACCCCTTGAGCTTGTATCTTGTTTCTTCTTACTCTTCTCTTCCACCTTGATAGCTAAATAATAGCACCTATGAATAGTAGTAGGGGTTAAGAGACTCATTTCCTCTTAGATACTCCATCTAAGTCCAATCAAGTATCTATCCACCTTTATTCTCTCATCTTCTTGAACTTTGGACCTAAGACATAGTTTTTGGAATTCTTCTATATAAGTAGCAACATATGTATCTCTATGTTTGATTTTTTGTCTCTTTTTATGTAGTTGGATCTCATTATTCTCTGGTAAATAGTTATCATTTATCTTAACCATCATAGACTTCCAGTTAGCTATTGGTTTCTTTCCCTCCTTTTCCCTTTCTTCCTAAATAAACTTCCACCAAGTCAGGGTTGGTTCCCTCAATGCAGACTTGGATACTATCCCTTCAAGATATTTTTCACCCAATTATTTGATGACCTTAAGTAATTTTTCATCATGTAGAGGTGGGCTAGGTTCAAAGATTCATCCTCTTCATCCATTGCTTTACCCTCATTTGCACTATCCTTTAACTTCTCTTTAACTTTATCAGTTGTCTCTACCACTTCATCTAGTTTATTTTTCATAGCCTCTAGGGATTCCTCCACGAGTCTATTCTCTTTATTCTCTATCATATCCTTGGCTAACTCTACATTAGTTACCATGGTTGTCTCACCCATTGATTCAATACCAAACTCTGACATATACTTATCCCAAATCTTATTGAGCTCTGATACCAATTTTATAGGAATATATTTCAACTATGTCCTAATCTATTATAAGAGTCCTTAAGGCCCTTCTCTTGACCTTACTAGGGTTCCTCCTATGACCCTACACTATAGGAATTCCTTCTCCAACTCCTCTCTCTAAAGACCTCTCTACCAATTAGATACTTCACACTACTCTCACCTTGCTCCTTAGACTCAATGTACTAAGTCCTTCACAAGTTCACCATGGCTATGACCAACTCAAATATGCATGGAGGGGCTTCTTTACAAATTTTCTCAATCAATTTTGGTGTCACTTTTTTTTGTATCCTCCATAGTTTAGAAAATGATATCTTCATACCCTTAGAAATAGGGCTTGTAGACTTTTTAGGCCCAATTAGGCCTACCTTTTAGGTTTTTGAAATATAACTTTGAAACTCCCTTAAAAAGGCCACAAATAAACTAGCATTCCTAATAACCTTATTAGTATTCTCAAATATTTTTAGGGTTTCAACTCTTGAGCCTATCATACGATCCCTTCCTCGAAACAAGCCCAAGTATTAGGCTTTTAATTTTTTTATACTACATTGCACTCAATGGTTTCAATCAGAAACTTAATAGATTCATCTTTCCTTCCAATTTTGTATTCTAATCCTCCAAACACCATACTACATCTCTAGGATGTTGGATTTCATAGGTCAATCCATTAACCCCTCAATTTGTTCTTTGCAATCATCAAGTATCCTAGCTAGGTAAACTTTGTATTGCCTAAGACTTGATAAAAAATAGAAAAGCTACAAATTTTGACCAAAAACTTCAAAGATACAATACACACACACACACACACACACACACACACACATAGTGCCCTAACATATTCCAAGAAGTCATATAGTTTCTAGCATTGGATTTCAAGCCAGGGTCTTTTAAAGTCTTTCAACTTTGTATTGACCAGTAAAGTAGTCATTGAGGAAATATTTTTTAATAGTCATGAAAACAAAAGATCTAAACCTACAACTATAGACCAAGAAAGTATAAAAAAACCCTATCTAGCTATATGAGAAAGATACTCATGTCAATTCATTTTGATATAAATGACTAAGTTGCAAAGTGACTATAACAAGAATTATAGAAAATCAATAAAATTTTATTAAGAAATTCCATACAAAAAAGACTCTAACATTTTTCTAAAACCTTGGATGTTTTTATATAACTCCTCTACTTGCCATTCAGCTATTCAAACCAACCTACAATTATTTCTCACCTTCTTCACATAATCTTGTCAATGTTGTCATTGACAACTTTTGCAATTTTACATTTCGCATATTCTATCACTCGTGAACACCTCAAATGAGTGTAGAATGACTATATTAACACATACAAACACATTTATATTCAACTCCATGAATTATGAGGTTAGTTTGACCCTTTGACCAAAGTTGGACTATCGTGACAACTTGTGATCATTCATGGCAATCTTAACACTTCTTTGGCAACATTTGCCCAAACACTCTAATGACTCTATAGAACATTAAAACACACTTGACTCTTTGCTAGCCTTTATTCATTAGTGATTTGGCCAAAACCACTTACAAGCCAAAATTTGATTTAGGTTTTGACCTAAGACCCTAGGTGTTCCTACACTAGCTCTATTAAAGAAATTAACTTTAGATTGCACTAAATATCATTATCACTTTGTTAAAGGTGACCTTGTTAGAGGATTTTAACTTTCCATCCTATTAGGATTAACCAATTGAAATTCTTTGTGAATAACACTTCACATTTTCTTGTACAAATCCTTTTCAACTCACTAATTTGTTCCTCTTCCAACCATTCATCTATCATCCTCGTTTCACAACTCTTATTGATTAGTTGTCCTTCCAATGATAACTCCTCTTCCACTCTCACTCATAGTAACTATCTTCCATATACATATACTTTGTGTCATTAGGTAAATCTAACCCTAAATGTGTTACTAGTGGAATTCCAACAATATTTAACCAATATATGTTATACAACCCTAATCTATCATTATCCTTTGCAACATGATCAACATCTTCCATCATGCATCAATCTAACATCACATATCTATTCTTGTCACATTTTTCAATGAAAAAAATAATTCTAAGAAATATCATTAGATTCTTCAAGGTATAACCGATAATTCAAATTGTGTTTCTTCTACATTATTTCCATATGATCAAATTAATTACAAACTTGAAAGATCTACCAAAAATGGCCTACATGTTACCGACTCACAATCAAACTTAAGATTCAATTATTTCTTCCTTTTCACTCCTGAAAATTTCTAATCAATCCAAAACATACCTTCCTCTAAAAAAATCATATGTAATTCTGATATTGAATTACCAATATAGTAACCTCCATAAATCCCAAGTTTGACCCCTTTAAACAACACAAATTTGGTAAACCAATCAATTAATTTTCTAACTGTCATGGACTTACAAACTTGATAAGACTATTCCACTTTAAACATTTATAAATTACTTAAGTCTAATGTTTTTTACATGATATTGAAAACATAGTAGATAGAGACATGTATGAGTCTCCCATACAAATCGTACATACTAATTTATTGTAAAAATCAATGGCACAATCAACTTGTCATATGTACAATATGTTCAAATTTTTTAGAATAATTGAGAGGGGTGTGAATCAGTTATCCAAGGTCCAGATGTACAAATAAAACTTTTCATAGCTTAGTGAACTCATATCCATGAAATATATTCACGCATGCATCTATTAGGTCATACAATCACTTATACTTTGTAGGTTACTGTCAAATCAACTTTGTAGAAATGTAAGCATGAAACATAAAAAATTCAATAACACATTTGACACAATGATTTTACATGGAAACCCAATTTGGGAAAAACCACTAGTAACATGCTAGTCTTTTTCACTCTCCTAAAGTGATGCCTTGTGAAAGGCCAACCCTGTTAAAGGTTATAATACACACTATTAAATGTGACCTAGTTAGAGGATTTCAATCACCCTTTTAGGAGTGAGCCTTGTTTGAGGACTTTAGATCATTCACTTGGAATGTCACCAAATTGAAGGATTTACAAATGACTATTACATCAACCTTAATCTAATGTATTTACCCTAGACTGGTACAATGATTAGAAAGTAACAGTAAGGCTTGATCTAATAAAAAATTACAACTCACTTGTAGAATATAGATCTCTATTTCAATCCTCCATTCTTCTTGGCTTTCACACACTTTAGCTATGATAGCTTTTTCACCCTTCAAGCATTCATACTATTAAGCCTTCTTTCTTTTCTTGCCAATAGAGGTCTCTTATGTTCAATCTCTGAATGAAGCAATACCTTAGACCTCTTGTCTAACTTAGATTCTCAAAAATTGACCAACATTGCTTCTAACCAGCCATCTCTATAAATAGAAAATTAAGTTCTTTCTTCATTCATCCTCTATCGTCCATTTTAGGGTTAGGTAGGATTAGGTAGGATTCAATGAATCTACCCATCTTTTCATTTTAGAAACTTCTCCTTCAATCCACTTTGAATTCACTTCAAAATGGTTTACCATGAATTTTGTGCCACCAACTCATCATAGTTATCTTCTACATGCTTCACAAAATTCAAGAAAATAAAAATAGTCAACTTAGATTCATCAAATCTATGATTTAACATGAATACTGGCACTCGACATCAATATGTTGTCACTAGACTTCCATAATGTTCTTCCACTCGTCTTCAACTAGATCACTCGACAAAAACTAAAGTTTACTGGTGCTTGACATCTACTAAACTTTAATCAGCTTACACTGTATCACTTGGCATATACTAAACTTTGACTTTTCTCGGCTCCAACTAATTTTCTACTCGGCGCCTACTGTCCACTTGGTTAAGCTTGGCAGACTCAATTCTTCTTACTTTTTCTTCTAGAATTTGTCAGTGTATCCAACCTTAGCAACCTTAAGTAGACAATCAATGCACTATATCATCACTATCTTAACTGATCTTTGTACTCCTTTTTAGATACCATAACTTAACCTTTTCTCTAGGTGCTTTTGTTATCTCATTTGATCAAATCCTCTTCATCAATTAAACAAATGATAGTACTCAAATCAACTAAGAATTTGTCTTACCAACAAGTAGCAAGTTTGACACCAGTGAACAAAACAATGACTGAAACACATTGTTATGCTTGGATCAATCTATTTTCAACACAATAAGCTAAGTTATTCATAATAAATAGTTCCACATGCATTACCAAGTTGACATCAGTTACAATGCAATAACTAACTCGATCATCACCAAACATGTTCTTCAAGACATCATACATTCCTATAAACTTCTTGAAGATATATGCATCAGTTGACATTAGTTATGCCAACAAATTAATAATTAGTTCTTGTCATAGACATGTAAGCTATTGCATCCATTAGGGGCTAAAATGAAAATAATCTAATCAATCAAATTTTATAATTTTTTAAAGTCCTTGATTTCTTATAAAGTTTGAAATTTTTTACATGTTATTAAAATGGAAAAATACTATTTATCTAAAATCTTATTAGAAGAAATTAAATTTTTGGAAAGAAAAATTTCAAGAAATTGTTTGAAGACTTACATGAATATCATTGTATGTTGGAACTAATTATGCAATTAATACATCAAGACTCTCGTTTGGGTTATCTTGAAATATTTTAGACATTTTAGCTAGGATTTCACAATCTTTTTCTATTTGCAGAGTAATCCTAAATCCTAAATCTTATATGCTATGGGCATGTTTGATGAAGAGAATAGATTTACATCATACCTCTATTCTTTGAAGAGGATTTTGATATCGTCTTTACTTGTCATGGAGATTCTACTTTCTTTTTCTATTTTTTTGTTTAAAAACCTTGCATATATAAATTTTCAGAGCCACCAACTTCTCTTTTAGTGTCCCAAAATTCTTATTCTAGAATGGAAAAAGTTTTGACATTTCACTTTTGGGGGAACTCATATTTGGTGGGGTGAAGAATATAATTGGTTTTTCATAGTCTATTCCATAGCCCCTATAGGTTGTGTTCAAAGGAAGAGAAATTGTTGGTAAAGTTTTTTGAACCTCTATTTATACGAAGGATTAAAAAAAAAAATCATCAACGCAATTTGAAACCCCCTTTTGTACATACTATGCCTTTGACAAATCATTTTCATTAATTCAATTTGAAAGATCCTTTTGAAAAAATCTCCCTATGCAAAGCAATAAAATTGCTACAATTTATATGATGAAATTCGTGAGACTACATTGCTTTGGGGTAGTTGGTAAAATGACTTACATGCAATCTTTATGCCACCTCAATTTTCATACATGTTAAATAGAGCTTCGATGGTTTCCCACACTCATCTAAATCTTCCATTCATTCATTTATAGAGACAATAAATAATATGATTTCTACACAACCCCCAACTCATTTTATTGTTTTTATAAATGCTTCATCTGTTATATAATACCATAAAAAATCTAATACAAAAAACCTATCACTTGTGTCTCCATAAAAATTAGGGGGAAAGTTACTCTCAATGTGTTGGGGTTACACTTTTTCTTGGGTGCACAAGTGAGTTGATTCATTTTGTTCTCACATGGAAACATATTTTCTATTTCCCATTGGATTTGAAAGGGTTGTATTTCCATTTTAATGTAGGCTTAGTAATAGTTTAGAGATTAGGAGCTCTTAATTAGCTTATTCATTTTATTTTTCAATAAGCAATTGAGTTAGATCTAGCTCCAAATCACTTGGTTGTGGATGTCAAACTTCATGATTTGGAGTGAAGCATAACTTTAGAACAAACCCACTTTTTTGTAATCCTTGTAATATCATTCCCAATTTTATTATTGCAGCCAAGGCTAATATTAATAGGAACATTAGCTCCCCTACTAGGCTCCACTCTTGGCTGACTTTTGTTGAAGGACAAGAAGTTCATCAAAATGGTGAGAGACTAGGTAATAGGTTTTATAGTTATTGTCTCATTTTCATTCAATATTTTCATTTTTTTGTAAAAACAAATTTGAGTTTACTTGAAGTTTGGGGCATGTTTTGAAACTAGGCCATTAAAATCCCTTGGTCATTATAGTTTGTAAATTATTTGGTTTTGCAACTAGAACTAGCACTAGAAAGGAGGACCAACTTATTGCTAAGGAGATTCAAGACAACAAGAAGACTTCTAAAGAAGTAGAGAAAATGGAGATGGAAGTTGTTAAGATTATTAAGTATATTGGTTAGCTTGTTTCTTGTTCTATTTTATGTTTTCTTCTTGTTCTTCTCATTGTATTTTGGTGGGTTTGTCTCTTGCTATTAGTTTCAACTGATTGGATTTTGTTTTACTTCTAGCCTGTCGTTTTGATGTTGTTCTTTCTTGTTAGGCTCAAATGGATTATCTTTAAGGGTTTGATATTAAAAAGGGTTTCAGGCCCCTGAAAAACCTATTTTCACTTACTCAAAAAATTATTTATTTTTTCATTATCTAAGCTCAAGATCAAGCTTATCATCTTTAATTAGATTAGACCAATGTCCATATTTTTCTCCTAGATTTTTTCCCTTTAAAATTTAAAATTTATCTATTAATTGATATTTTTGATACTAGTACAAGTTAGGTTGTACACTTTGAGGTACCTACTATAGGATAATGACAAGTATATCATTGGGCCAATTTCTTCAATGTTTTTTGGAACACTTCAATAGAGAGTTTAGTTTCTTGGGAGAGGATGATGTCTGCCTAAGAAGAATCAATCTTATGCTTGATTATTCCTCTCTTTTTAGAGGCATTTAATCCTCTGACATTCCATGATAGTATCTTCGTATCATTTGAGGATATCTTCTAGTCCACTTTGTAATCCTTCTTGTTACTGAAAACTTACCATCAAGAGTGTTGGAAATAATCAAGACTAACAAGGTTACTGAGAGGGGAGGGTGAATTAGTAACCTTAAAACTTTAATTCAATTTCTGCATAATAATATTTTTACCATTCATCCATCTAATCTATTGTATGCATGAAAAGATAAACACATGAACACACAGATTTGGTGACCCATAAATCTTCCAATTAGAAAGTAAAACTAGGGTGGAGATGATACCCACAAAACTTCAATACTACAGTATAAAGTTGGCCGGTTAAGGCTTACAATGATCACTTCTGATGATCTACCCTGTTAGGAGCAAGTAGGATTGCTAGATCCACCTTGTTAAAGGATTTACAAACATACAATGAAGTATGCACTCTGTTAGGAGATTTACAAAAGACTGTTAAGTCTACTTGGTTAAAGGATTTAAAAAACTGATTCACCTGTTAAGATGAAGTAGTGGATCTGATTGCAACTAATTTCTGATAAGATCCTTGTGCTCTGATCACCTGATGTGACAAATATATCCTTTCTGCATCAATGTTGACCTTGCTGTATTCCTCTGTTCTGCTAGTGATTCGCTTTCCCTCTTCTCAAAAAATTTCAACACATCACAATCAACTATATTCACCATCTCATCATTTCAAATGATATATACCATTCCAATATTTACACTGGCAAGGTCGGCCAAACACAAGTGAAAAAATATTACTGAGTCGGCCAGATGGTAGAAAATTTGAGTTCCACAAATTGACTCGGTGACCTTCTGACACTCGGCATCCACTACAATACACTGCATCATCATGAACTTGGTAAGAGTAGAGGCACGGTCCATACTAATCATTCTAAGTAGCTTGAAACTTGGTAACCATTGGTGACTCGGTGAATATTGTGTCACTCGGTAAAAATTGAATCCATTGATAACCTTCTTCACTTGGTAAATATTGATTCCTTCATTTACCTTGTTTACATGGTAATCACTAATTCCTTTGATTACCTTGATCACTCGGTAAACACTAACTGCTTAGAGAACACTATTCTGCTCGGTAACTACTAACTGCTCGGAGAACACTGTTCTTCTCGGTATCCACTAACTGCTCAGAGAACACTATTCTGCTCGGTAACCACTAACTGCTTGGAGAACACTGTTCTGCTCGATAACCACTAACTACTTGGAGAACATTGTTCTGCATAGTAACCACTAACTGCTTGGAGAACATTGTTTTTCTTGGTAACCACTAACTGCTTAGAGAACACTGTTCTGCTTGGTAACCACTAATTGCTCGGTAACCACTGTTTACCTGCGAATTTTATAAGGTAACCGTTGAATGCTCGGTGTGAACTATAGACTAGGTGATGAGCTCGGTAAGCATTTAGAATCGAATAAGTGTTGTGACTAATGACAAATATATCATAATTCCAACAATCTCCCCCTTTGGCATTAGTGACAAAAACACTTATGAGCTAAAAACTTATATACAATATCTGACATACTGACAACTGATTCTGCTGAATATACATGGCTTCCTTACATATGACTCCCCCATACAATATACACAAGGTATTTACATGAGCTATATGACTTTTAGTAATAGTATCTCTTTGTCCGTTTTGTACATTTATCTCATCAATAACTCTTTCTGAGTATCTTTTTCTCCCCCTTTTTGACAATAATGCCAAAGAATTAAAAAAATGTATTTACATAGAAACACCAAAATGTGAGATAAACTCTAAATATACCTGAAGAATGAGTTGCAAAGTCTTGTCCCAATTCTCTTGTAGGATTTTGCATGTGGATACAGCTATTTGAACTTCTGTAGAGAGTTCAATCACATGGTCTACAATGGAGAAATTGTTGTCATGGATCAATGTTTTTGAATGGGCAATGTGCTTTTGCATTGTGTCCATGATGGGAAGGATCATATTCTGAATATCTAACAATGTAGATCAGATCCTTGACTCTTCTCTTAGCAATTCTGCTTGTTTTTCTGACAAAAATTTGATTCTGAGGTGATGAGATGAGGTTGAATTGGGGTCAAGCTTCAGGTTTTGTGCGCTTGCCTTCAGATCCTCATATATCTTATTCAATTGTTCTCTTATCTCCTTAGTATATTCGGTAACATCACAAAGCTTAGCAAAAAGAGACGTTACATTATTAAAAGAATTTTCAATGTTGGCCAAAATTATGGTTAATTCAACCTGTTTTATTGCTATGTGCTAAGAAATGTGCTCAAGCATCTTATTATCAAATTTCTTTTTTGCCTTCTCCATCAATTTTTCTTGACCGGAGTGTCCTCATTGAATTTATTGACCGCCTCTTCTAATTGTAGCAAAATGTGTTGAGAAGTATCAACATCAAAACCTATAGCCTCTGTAATTATATTTTTCACTTCATCAATAATTTTAAACTCTCTATCTCTCTCATTCCTTAGTTGTTTCTGCTTTGCCTTCAATTCAATGCGTTGACTAAGCAATCTTAGTTCATCAACGGAAGCAGTATCCATATCTATCTTTGGAATGACAATTTCAGTATCTAAGTCTACATCCTCATCAATTGCCTTGCCTGTAAGCAGAAGTTTTAATGGAGTCTTTGGTTTTTCTATTGTACTAACATCTTTGTCTTTGATAACAGAGACAATGGTTGATGAGGTTGGACTGGCTGTCAAAATTGAAATAGGACCAACTAAAGGAAGATTGAGAGAGGGGCTAAATGTATCCAAAATTGATATACTTCCCAGAATTGATGTGCATATCGGAATATTTACAATTGAAGATCTTACTGGTGCAAAAATTGGTGCTAAAGTAGCTGAAGTTGATAAAATTGGAGAGCAAACTGGAAAACTTACTGTACATACTGCAGGAGTAATAGATACTTCTAATGTGGTGACTGCTGTAGTGGATGACTTAGTAACTGAAGAAGTTTCCTGTAGCTCGATAGATGAAGTGGAGGTATGCAGCTCAGTAGATGAAGTGGTAGACACTTCCATTGATGATACCTGGAGCTGAGATGTGGCAGGTGCAGATGATATATCTGATGAAGTTGTGACCAAACCTGCCGAAGCTGACTCCAACCTTGATGATATCACAGTTTTAGGTGGAGAGTGAGGAAGGGATGCAATAACTGCTACTGCAATTTTCTCAGGGTTATCTGCCTCTTTAGCTTCTTCCTCCTTATCTTCCATCAGTGCATGCAGCTCTCCTGGTGAGACTGTGATGGATGGAGTGCTATCAAGCTCATCATCACTGTTGCTGTCATCATCTTTGATTACTACTGGGTCTACACTGGGCTTATGTAGATGATAGATGTTATTCCACATGTTTGTAGCATCATTTACAACATGTTCAACATCTTTAATCAAAATCAAACAATTGTGGAATCTGATCATCATTTTACCTTCATGGTTTTTCATTTCAGCTTTTACTTCTGCTCCAGTGAGACTTGGTCGGAGATTCTTCAGAGATTGCTCATAAATATCTTTTACCATTTGGGTGGCTAACTCCCATCTCAATTGCAATCTCTCCAATAGTTCTTTTCAGATTTGAGGGGCAATCTAGTCGGGGGAGTATTTCCATTTACCCATCTTGCTAAGTACCAGTTCCTCAATCTGCATTTTCTCAGCATCAGTTCTAGTTTCAAATTTCAATGCTTTGAAATTTGTGATGCCAGCTCCTTCCTTCAATTGTTTGAGCCTTTGCTCGAGTATGGGTGTAGGCCTAACTAGTATAGGTTCCTGCTTACCTTTCCTGGTTCTTTTGGTGAATACTGCAGTAAGCTTCTTCTTGGGTTTGGTAATGATTACCTTACCTTTCTTCTTTGGCTATTCCTCTGTAGATTCTTCTTCTCCTTCTTCTTCACCTTCTTCTTCTTCTCCTCTTTCTTCTTCTTCTCCTTCTTCATCTTCACCTTTTCCCTCGGTGAGCATAAGAGAACTGGTAGAAGTTTTTAATTTTGCTATTTTCCTCTTGCCCTTGCTTATGGCCTATGGTAGCTTGATTTCAAGCTCAATTTTGGCCTTAGCTTCTTCATAGGTTCCAAAAATTGGTTGCCTTGGGTCTACTGGCTCATTTACCAGTGCCTCTATGATGTCTTTGGTTTCATCAATAGTTACCTCATAAGGAAGAGGTTTTACCCATGCAACTCGGGGTCTGACTACTTGAATGTATACCTTGTCACAGTCAACCATGAAGCACACATCATCTTTGTAGTCCTCAACAAGCTTAGGAGGGATCCTAAATCTTTTATTCATCCTTTCCTTGAAGTCTTCAAAATAATTATCCATAACACTATCAAAATGTTCACCCATCTCTGCTACAAACTCATTTATTTGATACAAAACTGGAATATCTTTCCTCCATACAACTGTACCTTTTGAAGGGAAAAATTTCTGTACATAAAAAAATAAACAAACTAAAAAAGAACCAAATTTATAAGAGTTGGTTTTTGAGGTCCTTATACTGTCCATGTTTTTATTAAGTTGTTTAGGTAGCACATCTTCTAGGTCAAACTCCATCTTTTTCTTCACAACCTTATAGGCTAAATCTACAGCCTCATAGGGCACGCTGTTCAATCTACTGGAACTATACATCTTATATGCAATTAAATAGAGTCCAAATCTTAACTCTGCATCAGATACATTGTTAGGTTTTAATCCTTTTCCATCCCATTTGGCTAAGGTTAACTTCTAAAATTCATCCTGACTTAGGGTTTGAGTTGTTTCTAATTTGCTTAACATTGGCAAACCCATGATCTTATGAATCATTTTCTTCGTTATCAAGACGGGTTGCTCTAACCACAACTAACCATTATGCACACGGCTTAAAATGTATCTTATCTATTTCATTTGGAAGTTCCTTGGCAGATGCGGGATATGGGTCAAACCTTTGGTTTCCAGATGTTTGAATTCGGGTTTAAGGGTTCCATCCACACACAACTCGACTAGGGCATTATCCATATCTAGTGTCCCTATTTCTTGAGCAATGCATTTGAAATGAGTATGAATGTCATTTATAAGAAGTACCTTTGGTGGAATTTTTGATTGAGCTCCATGAGGGTCGAGCGATTCAGCTATGGCGGCAACGAGCTTGAAACTAGGTGCTTTCCATTCTAATCCCTTCACAAGCATTTTAGAGCCTCTTTTTGCCTTGCTGTTGCTGGTGCTTGCGGATGCCATTGTTGTTTGGTGAGTGAATGATTTTGTTAGACAAATTCTTCACCTCAAAATCACTTCAAATCACTTGAACTCACTTTCGCACTCTTGGAAACTCTTCGCTCTGTATATTTCACGGTGAAAAATGAGATCAAACTCTGTCTTTTTGATGAAAAATCTGCCATTAATGTTTGGGTATGAAGGTAGTTGAGATGACCTAGGGTTTTTCAAATAGTCACTGACTTACTCGATAAACTTTGCAACTCTATAAACAAACAAAATCTTTCATATTACTGACCTAGCTCGGTTAAGTCTGAAACCAACCTTGCTCGGTAAAATGCATCACAATGAACTATGTCTTGTATCTGAAATACTGATTTGTCATTTGCACTTCTTCATTCTAGAACTACTTAGGATGTTGCTTGAAGATGTAGTCCATGCTCTTTCTTGATGAGTCTAATTAGAAATGGTGGAGTCACCCACTTCTTGAGTGACATAGTCATTATTTGAATTTTTTGGCTCGGTAGATTTTGAAATCCACTGTTGTCTCATCTATTTTCGAATGCTGTCAGCTCTGGCTTTCTTTTCATCTTCAATTCTTCCTATATTCATGCAATTCTTGGATATATGACCAATTTCAGTACATGTATAACATCTTATAGTAGTATCCTTTTTTCTTAGGTAATGCCTTGTACAGTTTATTCCAATGTGTCCATATTCTCCACAATAGTGACATCTACACCAAGTATTGTAGTCTCAACCAAATAATGCATTGACAATTTGTTCTGCTGGATTGAATGATTTAGATCTACATTTAGATACCTTGTGACCTTGTTTCTTTTATTTGTGACATTTGCCCTCAAACTTTGGTTTCACTTTGCATTCATTTGCTTTGTGACCATGTTGATTGCAATTGTAGCATTTACCATTGAATTTTATTTTACCATTGCTCCAACATCTGTTAGATGTATGACCTAACTTTCCACAGTGATTGCAATTAGGGTTTTTATTCTTTTGGGTACCCTATTTGGAAGATTCACCTTCTTCATTGTATCCAAGGCCTGCTTTACCTATTTTTCTATGAAGATTCTGCTCATTTTGCAAATTCAATTGATCCATATCTGCTTGAGATTTTATCATTCTTTCATTGACTTTTTTTTCAACATTTAAGTCATTTTTCAAACTTTCATTGATTTTTCTTTCAGATCTCAAATCACTTTGCAAACTTACATTGATTTGTCTTTCAGTGATTAAATCATTTCTCAAACTTTCATTCTCAGATCTTAGAATCATAATTTCTTCATTTGCATTAGATAGTTGTCCTATAAGATCTCCATGCTGAAGGGATATATTATTTCTTACCTCTAAGTCTTCATTTGCCTTGTTTCTCTGTTCCAAAACTTCACATAACCTGATGGATTGGACTTCTTGTTCTCTTTTGAGCTTTCTTACTTCTTCCTGCAGAGAACCATTCTTTGCTAGGAGTTCCTTGATTGCTTCATTAGCTTCATTTGAACTGCATGATGGTAAAAGGTCTTCAATCCTTTCTTCAATATACTGATAATCATTCATTTGTCTTGCAAGTTCCTTCCTTCTTTTCAGGGATTGAGAAAGATGCTCCTTTGCTTCATTGAATTGAGTCATGGCCATTTCCAGATCTAGTTTTTCATTCTCAATAGATTTGTCAAGTCTGAATATCTCCATTGTCCTTGATCTTTGCTCAAGCTGTCAAACTTTTATCCTGAGAACCACAAAGCTCTGATACCAATTGTTGGAAATAATCAAGACTAACAAGGTTACTGAGAGAAGAGGGGTGAATCAGTAACCTTAAAACTTTAATTCAATTTCTGCATAATAATATTTTTACCATTCATCCATCTAATCTACTGTATGCATGAAAAGATAAACACATGAACACACAAATTTGGTGACCCAAAGACCTTCCAATTAGAAAGTAAAACTGGGGTGGGGATGATACCCACAAAAATTCAATACTACAGTATAAATTTGGCCGGTTAAGGCTTACAATGATCACTTCTGACGATCTACCATGTTAGGAGCAAGTAGGATTGCTAGATCCACCTTGTTAAAGGATTTACAAACATACAATGAAGTATGCACTCTATTAGGAGATTTACAAAAGACTGTTAAGTCTACCTGGTTAAAGAATTTAGAAAACTAATTCACCTGTTAAGATGAAGTAGTGGATCTGATTGCAACTGATTTCTGATAAGATCCTTGTGCTCTGATCACCTGATGTGACAAATATATCCTTTCTGCATCAATGTTGACCTTGTTGTATTCCTCTGTTCTACTAGTGATTCACTTTCCCTCTTCTCAAAAAATTTCAACACATCACAATCAACTATATTCACCATCTCATCATTTCAAATGATATATACCATTCCAATATTTACACTGGCAAGGTCGGCCAAACACAAGTGAACAAATATTACTGAGTTGGCTAGATGGTAGAAAATTTGAGTTCCACAAACTGACTCGGTGACCTTCTGACACTCAGCATCCACTAAAATACACTGCATCATCATGCACTTAGTAAGAGTAGAGGCACGGTCCATACTAATCATTCTAAGTAGCTTGGAAATTGGTAACCATTGGTGACTCAGTGAATATTGTGTCACTCGATAAAAATTGAATCCATTGATAACCTTCTTCACTTGGTAAATATTGATTCCTTCATTTACCTTGTTTACATGGTAATCACTAATTCCTTTGATTACCTTGATCACTTGGTAAACACTAACTGCTTGGAGAACACTATTATGCTCAGTAACCACTAACTGCTTAGAGAACACTGTTCTGCTCGGTATCCACTAACTACTTAGAGAACACTATTCTGCTTGGTAACTATGAGGCCTCACCCCCAACTCATCGTAGCATAGTGATACATTACTCTTATTTTGTTATCCGCGACTCGAAATGTCGAGACATTATCTGATGCTTAGAACATATTTTATTATTTCATGTTGTGTGATGTTATTTCCAGATATATTTGATGATTGTAATTTAATGTTCATGTATATGTATGTTGACAAAATCAGTAGATGTAGGATTGAGATTTTATTTAAGATATTTCAAATGGTTAAGAATTATGAAGGATGAAGAAACTTTATTGATGTATGTTTTAAATTATAAAAATTTCTAATACGTATACATATATGTACATGTGATTTTGTGGGACTACTGATGTGTGCAATGAGTGTGTAGATATTTAGCCGAGAAACCCTACGGAGGAACAAAACTGATCTACATGTGCTAAAATTTGGAAACCTTGTTGTTCGTAATTATGTTCTTTCAATGTCGCTTGACACTCGTAAAATGTTATGTGCTTCGGTATGCTAGTTAGGGTTAATTGTTTAACCTTTGGATTCAAGTTAGTGTCAATTTTCTATTAGATTCTTAATGAGGGTTAGTCATCCCTAATTCGATTTTGTGCTTAATTTGCAAGTTAGAGTTGTTAGATAGACCTATTTTATCTCTAGATTTTATTTGACTCTAACCTCTTCCCTAAGGCTTTAAAACATGTTTTTTTTCTAACTAAAGGGTATGGGTATGGTTTAGGGGTCTTTTCCAACCCCTAAGCCCCTTTATTTGACTTTTGAGGTCACTCAAAAGTCCCCTTTTTGCCTTTGTCCGAAATTGCAAGTGGTTGTCATGAGTTGTCTTACCTCATCTCCACTTAGGGTTTAACCTTGGTGTAGGTTGAGTTAGGAGTTTCTAGTGTGGCTAGTGGGTGGAAATAGTTATTGCTCCTTTTTGGGTGGTTGAGTTGGAGGCTTATTTAGAGGCCTTCCTTGGTCTAGTGGTTTTGTTACCCAATCTCTACATTTAGAGAAGTTTTCTTGAAGCTTGAAGGAAGGAAGGGGATACTCTACTCAAACTGGTTCATTGCCATTACCTCCTTGTGAAGGTAGGAAACTCCCATCTCCCTTATTCAGTTTTTATGTTTTGTTTCATGTTCTTGTTACCTTGTTGTTGTTTTACTGTTGTATTGTTGTGGGTATGTTGGGAAGATTTATAAACCATGTCTTTTTGGTTGTTTTCCTTCTTGTTTATGTTTGAAATTTTGAGTTTTCCTTGCATGGGTGTTTTGCTATTACTCACCCTAGGAGAGGGCAGAAGTGACCAATTTTGGGAGAGGTCTGTTTAGTTGAACTCCAACCTGTGTAGAGTCTCTTCACAGGATGAGAAGAGGGATAAATGGTAGGGTGTTATGGGCCCCTACCCGTCAGCACAAACCTGGTATGAGTATGGCAAGTTAAATGGAAGAACGGAAGTTCTTGGTTATTGGCCCCGATTGGGCATCTGAATTTGGTGTTGTGCTTGACTTCTACAGTTGGAAGAATCCACCTCTCCCTAGTCTTGATTCATTGTGAATCTTATTGTGTAAACCATGTGTGATTTTGCATGCTTGATGTTCTTTTGGTTCTGCTTGGTTGTCACCCGATTAGTTATTGGTATCCTCCATGGTTCTAGAAGTGAGATGCAGAAAACATTACAAACTCCTTGATTTTGATCATGAAGAAAATTTGATTAAATTATTGAAAATTGGGATTGAGATCCTATTTTAAATTGTATTTTTAATCCTTATTGTATATGGCAACAAAGCCGAGTTTTCTTCCTAATTCTTTCCTGGCTGAGCCTTTGAATCAGGTTAGCCAATAAAGTAATGGATGAGTGTATTTGGTTCTCATAATATTTGTTCATAATGTTCAGTTGTATGAGTGCTCATCAAAATAGAATAAATAAACTTGTATATATATATAGATGGGAGAATAGAATCATAGATAATGTCTTGATTTATGAATGTTCAAGTTTTAATTACGATAATGAAGAGTTGAATTGATATAGTGAGTTTCAATTATGATGTATAAGTATTATGATGAGATCAATCAAGAGCAAACCATATATTACGAAATCAAAGATAATTCATTTCTTGATAAATTTCATGGTGGTTATAATCAAATTTGAATGAGAATAATCCACCACCTTTTCTTTTATTATGTGTATAGTATCATTCACCTTCTAAGTTCTTCAAATATGATCAATTGGACTGAGAGGTTGTATTCTTGAAATCAATAATAATAATAATCAGAACATAGAACTCATACCATGTCCTTGAAGAATTAATATTAAACATACATGTTTAACTAGAGATTGAGAGACTATACCTAATGTACTCCTTTGCATTGGAATACTTGTATTAAGGAAGAATGTCAATAATAGATTTATGCAAATCCTTAGTAACATGAATGAAATGCATAAAATAGCATGACCATGCCTTGTCAAAATTTTTGATTTCAAAAAAAATATGCACTCCCAGAAGTAAAAACTCTCTAGAAAATACATGGAGAGAAAATTCATTGCTTCCAAAACCACAGAGCATATTCTTGCTCAGATTCCTTCCTAAATGAATAAAGAAACAAATAAATATTATGTTATTCTCTTGAGTGTATAATTTTGAATATATAAATGTGTACATTTTTAAATAAAGTCTATATCTTCCTTCTCACCTAATAAACTTTTTGACATTACTTCTTAAACTCTTACCTAGGCACACTAGTTGGAAGTTAAGTCAATAATGGACATGGGGAGGGTGATGTCACCCTGTCCCCATGTCACATCCCCCCCCCTCCTACTTTCTCCTCTCAAAATGTGCGCTCATTCTTTCCTTGGATGGGGAGTTGAGTGTTATGTTTAAAAAAAAAAAAATTCCTTGCCCCACGTCAAGCTTGGGTCCTTTCTGGGGTGGGGAGGATCGAGACATGACTGACGCAGACGTCAGTCACGTGATTATTGCGCAGGGAGTTTTTGGGGGTCGTTTTGGTAGGTGTTTTAGGGGGTAGGTTTTAGGGGGTAGGTGTGATAGATGTAGGTTAGTGTTAAGATTTGTTAGTTATTTTTAATTACTTTAGTTAAGTTTTTTTTTTGATGTTTTATTATTATGTAAGATTGATAAGGGTTAGTTTAGATATTAGTTAGTATAGGTTAGTATTAATGTTAGTTTTAGCATTGATTGTTTAGTTGCTTAATTATGTTTGATAGGATTTAGTATAATTTTAATGTTAAAAGATTTTATTGTTTTAATTAAAGTTAGTATATTTTAGTTTTAGTTGTGTTGCTTAAAGAAAGGATTAGTGTATGTTAATGTTAGAATAGTGGTAACATTTTAAAGTATTTGGTTTTAAGATAGTTTAATATTAAATGTAATATAGTTAATATTTTAAATTAAGTTAGTATTCCTTGTATATATATATCAATATAATTTAGATGCAATTTTAGTTTGAGTTTACTATAAATTGAATGTGGTACTCGATTTGTGATTAGACTAGAATTTTAAAATGATATGTTTAGTTTCGTTATGATTTAAGTATGATGTTAAATTAATATTAATTTATAAGTCCTACCGTCAATTACATTAGTATAACTTTAGCTCTATACTATAATGATTTTTAACTAGTCTAAATGTATTATTAATTTATATCTAGCTAGTTTTTATTTCATTAAATTAAAATTTAGTAAGATTTTGATGGTTTATTAATATGTTAAAATAGTTGATTTTGATTATATATTTCCAATGAATCTAAACTTAAATACATTTCATTGTCTTTAAATTATTTTCGCATATTGTTGTAAGTTAATGTAATGACATAATTTTCGTCAATATCAATCTTGTAACAAAGGTTTTCAAAATCTTAATGATGTGATCGTTCTCATGTTATAATCTTAAGACGTAATGTAGAGAACCTATACTAAAACTCCTATCTCAATCATATCAAACGTAGAGCATGTTTAATTATTAGTTATTATTAAAAAGAAAAAGTTGTGTTTTTTCCCTCATAGTTTGGGCATGAAATTTTGGTATCAAAGCCTAGTTTCAACACTAGGAACCTTAAACCATTATGCGTCCTAAACTTAACTCAAACTTTTAATTGTGTAGATGTCGCCTGTTACTCCCAACCAGCGAGGTAGAGGTCATAAGACTGGGGGTGGTAGAGTGGGACAGGAGGGTGGACCACCACCACCTCCACCACCACCGAACCCAAATTAGGACATTATTGATGCGCTCCAGACTTTGATCGGTGTAGTTCAGCAGAGAGTGGTACCTATAGTTCAGCCAGTCCAGCAGATTCTAGTAGTGGAAGCAGAGAGACCCGGAGGAGGCGGGCCCAGAGTCAGAGAGAGGACTAGAAGTCCCCCACCGAGACAGTTAGAGGGTCAGGGTGAACATGAGGAAGAGTCCATACACCAGAGAGGACCCCCTTTTGACAGACCTCCTAGACATATAGGAGATGACATCAGGGAATTGATTCGACTTGGACCACCATTGTTTACCGGTACCACTGAGGGTTTAGTAGCAGAGGCATGGTTGCAGAGCTTACAGCGATGCTTTGGGTTACGTCCTTATGGGAGTAATCTAAAAGCATGCCTAGCAGTTCATCAGTTGAGAGGGGATGCCTCCAACTGGTGGCATCAGGAGGAGATTATTGGTGGAGTGAGGATGGACACCCTCACATGGGAATCTTTCTTGGAAAGATTTCGAGAGAGATACTTGTCAGAGCATTTCTGGCAGAAGCAAATAGAGGAGTTCCATTCTCTTTATCAGAGAGGCCTTACAGTGGCTCAGTATGAGAGTAGGTTTCTCGAGCTCCTTCCCTATGTGGAATACATGAAGGACGAGAAACTACGGGTGCATCACTTTATCATGGGTCTGAATTTCTCTCTTCAGGGCCCAGTTAGGATGGCTTTCCCTACCACCTTTAGACAGGTAGTGGAGATAGAACTAGTTGCTGAGGATACTCGAGGGAGGCAGGAGTCACGGGATCGGCCTCAGATTCAAAACTCCTTCCAGCAGAAACCCCCTTGGAAAGGGAATCAAAATTATACAGCAGGGTCCTCTAGGGGCCAACAGTCTCAGCAGCCAAAACCCTAGCAGCAGCAGTAATAGAAACCTTCTCAAAGTTATCAGGGCTCTAAGCCCAAGCAGTGGCAGTCATAGGGTCCTAGGCTGGATCAGAAAGTACATGCCCCACAATCACAGTCAGTGAAGACTCAGCAGTCTTCTAGGGGAGGATTCAGCGGATCTAGCAGGTCAAGAGGCCCACAGCAGTCTGGGTCACAGGGTGCACGATCTTATACTCGCGGACCATGCTACACTTGTAGTGGCATGGGTCATATAGCTAGGGAGTGTCCGCAGGGACAGGCATCCAGTGGTCAGAGCAGGGCTTTTTCAGAGCTGACAGTTGGTGACATGGGTAGATCCCATAGAGTTTTTGTAGCGGTTGACAACCGCCAGGCTGAGCATCAGGCCACAGTTATCGAGGCTACAGGTATTATACAGGGCCATATGGTTGCAGTTTTATTTGATTCCGGAGCTACTGACTCTTTTATATCTCCATTTGTGGTGGAGCATTGCGGGCTAGTGGTAGTTAGACAGGATGTTAGTTGGGAGGTAGAGTTAGCCTCGGGAGCTAGAGTGTCAGTTAGTTCCATGGTGCGGAGTTGTCAGATGCAGATTGGAGACATGTCCACTAGGACTGACCTACGCATTACCCCTCTAGGTTCTTATGATGTTGTCCTTGGCATGGATTGGCTTTGTGCCCATAGCACCAAGGTGGATTGTCGACAGAAGAGGGTGGAATGTGTGGATGATGATGGTATCTCTAGGGAGATCTTTGGAGTAAAGAGGCCAGTGTCCCTTCGTATGATTTCTGCTATGCAGCTTAGGCAGTGCATGCAAAAGGGTTGTGAGTTATTTGCTATCACTATCAGTGACCGAGAGGAAGATTCAGAAAGGGAGCCATCCCTTGATGATTTTCCAATCCTTTAGGAGTTTGCAGATGTGTTTCCTTCAGAGCTTCCTAGTATGCCTCCACCGCGAGCAGTGGATTTCCACATAGACCTAGTGCCAAGAGCCGAGCCAGTTTCGAGAGCACCATACAGGATGACTACTCATGAGCTTAGTGAGCTAAAGGCTCAGTTGGAGGAACTCTTGGAGAAGGGGCATATTCAACCTAGTGTGTCACCTTGGGGTGCACCGGTGATTTTCGTCAAGAAGAAGGATGGATCACTTAGGTTGTGTATCAATTATCGGCAATTGAACAAGGTGACCATCAAGAACCGATATCCTCTTCCCAGAATCGATGATCTCTTTGACCAGTTGCAGGGTGCCCGAGTATTTTCAAAGATTGACCTAAAGTCGGGTTACCATCAGTTGAGGATTGTGGATAGTGATATCCCCAAAATAGCTTTTTGTACTAGGTATGGCCACTACGAGTTCACCGTGGTACCTTTTGGCCTTATGAATGCTCCAGCTATATTCATGAGCCTCATGAATGGAGTATTTCGTACCTTTCTGGATAAGTTTGTGGTTGTGTTTCTTGATGACATTCTGATTTATTCTCATGATGAGAGAGAGCATGAAGAGCACCTGAGACAGGTATTGCAGAGGCTGAGAGAGAATCAATTGTTTGGCAGCTTGTCGAAGTGTGCATTCTTCAGAACTGAGATACATTATTTGGGTCATGTTATATCGGGTGATGGTGTCTTAGTAGACCCATCAAAGATCAGGGCTATCATGGATTGGCCAGCACCCACTAGTGTTACTGAAGTGAGGAGCTTTATGGGGCTAGCAAGTTATTATCGACGCTTCATTTCAGGATTCTCTAGGTTGGCACACCCCATCACTTCTCTTCAAAGGAAGGGGAAGAAGTACGAGTGGACGAAGAAGTGTGGTAGAGCTTTTGAAGAGCTCAAGAGAGCCCTCACGAGTGCACCAATTCTTGCAGTACCAAATCTTGTTGCAGATTTTGTGGTGTGCACCGATGCATCTTTAGATGGTTTAGGAGCAGTCCTTATGCAGGAAGGACGGCCTATTTCCTTTGAGTCTAGGAAGTTGAAGACTCATAAACTCAATTATCCTACTCATGACCTAGAACTAGCGGCAGTGGTTCATGCCTTGGTGAGATGGCGACATTTCCTTCTGGGTCATAGATTCGAGCTTCATTCCAATCACTAAAGCTTGCAGTACATATTTTCTCAGTCGAACCTTAATGCTAGGCAAAGAAGGTGGATGGAGTTCCTGTGTGAGTATGATTTTGATGTTCATTACATCAAGGGAAAGGAGAATGTGGTTGCAGATGCCTTAAGCAGAAGGCGCCATGAACTTTCATCTGTGACTACTTGCACCGACTTGAGAGAGCGGATCTTGCAAAACTTACCAGCTGATGAGTTTTATGCAGAAGTAAGTTAGTTGGTACATTCTCAAAGACCCTTGGAAGGGAAGTTTGCAAAATATTCTTTGGAGACCGATGGACTTTTGCATCATAGGGGACGTATGTATGTACCTTCCATTGGGGGTTTGTGCGAGCTCATTGTACTTGAGGCTCACAGGGCACCTTATACAGCGCACCCCGGTGTTAAGAAGTTACATGTAGATCTGAGGCAGTTGTATCATTGGCCAGGCATGAGAGTGCAGATTGCTAGCATAGTTGCGAGATGCCTCGAGTGCCAGAGGGTGAAGGCGGAGCACCGTCATCCTGGCGGGCTTCTCCAGCCGCATGAGATTGCAGTATGGAAATGGGACACTATATCTATGGATTTTATTGTTGGTCTTCCTATGTCATCTTGTTGCCATGATGTCATTTTGGTGATAGTTGACACATTGACCAAAGTTGCCCATTTCTCACCTGTGTGTACTACATTCACAACCCGAGACATAGCTCAGGTGTTCTTGCAGGACATTGTTAGACTTCATGGTGTTCCCCGTAAGATCATATCTGACAGAGACTCTTTGTTCACTTCTTCATTTTGGAGAGAGTTGCAGTCGGCTTTGGGCACTAGGCTCAATTTTAGTACAGTGTACCATCCTCAGACCGATGACCAGACCAAGCGAGTGAATCAGGTTTTGGAGGACATGCTACGTATGTACGTGATGGACCATCGGGTCAAATGGGAGGAATACCTTCATCTTGTCGAGTTTGCCTCTAATAATGGGCATCATTCTTCCATAGGTATGCCGCCATATGAGGCTTTGTATGGGAGACCGTGCAGGACACCCTTGAGTTGGGATAGGATTGAGGATCGAGTATCTATTGGGCCCCAATTGGTAAAGGAGATGGAGCAGCAGGTGACCCTGATTAGACAGCGCCTGAAAGAGGCACAAGATAGGCAGAAGAAGTATGCAGATGCGAAGAGGACAGATCGAGAGTACCAGGTTGGTGATAGAGTGTTCTTGAGGGTATGACCACACAAGAGTCCAATTCATTTCGGAAAGGGCTCTAAGTTTCCACCCCGGTTTGTTGGGCCATTCGAGATCCTTGAGAGGATAGGACCTATTGCATACCGTTTAGCTTTGCCACCTAGCCTGTCACGTATCCACGATGTGTTTCATATTTCTGTACTTAGAGGATACATTTATGATGAGTCTCATATTATAGATTGGGATGCTTTACAGGTGGAGTCAGACGGACAGCTAGCACTGGAGCCTATCCGCATTATTGCCCGACAGACCCTAGCACTTCGAGGCCGAGAGCTGGACCAGGTTAGGGTCCAATGGGATTGTTACGATGAGGTCACGGCTTCATGGGAAGTTGTAGCGTAGATACGATCTCAGTACTCGTACCTTTTTGATGAACTCCAGGAGGAAGTTCATGCCTAGTGGGGGAGGATGTGAGGCCTCGCCCTCGACTCATCGTAGCATAGTGATACATTACTCTTATTTTGTTATCCGCGACTCAAGATGTCGAGACATTATCTGATGCTTAGAACATATTTTATTATTTCATGTTGTGTGATGTTATTTCCAGATATATTTGATGATTGTAATTTAATGTTCATGTATATGTATGTTGACGAAATCAGTAGATGTAGGATTGAGATTTGATTTAAGATATTTCAAATGGTTAAGAATTATGAAGGATGAAGAAACTTTATTGATGTATATTTTAAATTATGAAAATTTCTAATACGTATACATATATGTACATGTGATTTTATGGGACTACTGATGTGTGCAATGAGTGTGCAGATATTTAGCCGAGAAACCCTACGGAGGAACAAACTTGATCTTCATGTGCTAAAATTTGGAAACCCTGTTGTTTGTAATTATGTTCTTTTAGTGTTGCTTGACACTCGTAAAATATTATGTGCTTCGGTATGCTAATTAGGGTTAATTGTTTAACCTTTGGATTCAAGTTAGTGTCAATTTTCTATTAGATTCTTAATGAGGGTTAGTCATCCCTAATTCAATTTTGTGCTTAATTTGCAAGTTAGAGTTGTTAGATAGACCTATTTTATCTCTAGATTTTATTTGACTCTAACCTCTTCCCTAAGGCTTTAAAACATGATTTTTTTCTAACTAAAGGGTATGGGTATGGGTTAGGGGTCTTTTCCAACCCCTAAGCCCCTTTATTTGACTTTTGAGGTCACTCAAAAGTCCACTTTTTGCCTTTGTGCGAAATTGCAAGTGGTTGTCATGAGTTGTCTTACCTCATCTCCACTTAGGGTTTAACCTTGGTGTAGGTTGAGTTAGGAGTTTCTAGTGTGGCTAGTGGGTGGAAATAGTTATTGCTCCTTTTTGGGTGGTTGAGTTGGAGGCTTATTTAGAGGCCTTCCTTGGTCTAGTGGTTTTGTTACCCAATCTCTACATTTAGAGAATTTTTCTTGAAGCTTGAAGGAAGGGAGGGGATACTCTACTCAAACTGGTTCATTGCCATTACCTCCTTGTGAAGGTAGGAAACTCCCATCTCCCTTATTCAGTTTTTATGTTTTGTTTCATGTTCTTGTTACCTTGTTGTTGTTTTACTGTTGTATGGTTGTGGGTATGTTGGGAAGATTTGTAAACCATGTCTTTTTGGTTGTTTTCCTTCTTGTTTATGTTTGAAATTTTGAGTTTTCCTTGCATGGGTGTTTTTCTATTACTCACCCTAGGAGAGGGCAGAAGTGACCAATTTTGGGAGAGGTCTGTTTAGTTGGACTCCAACTTGTGTAGAGTCTCTTCACAGGATGAGAAGAGGGATAAAGGGTAGGGTGTTATGGGCCCCTACCCGTCAGCACAAACCTGGTATGAGTATGGCAAGTTAAATGGAAGAACGGAAGTTCTTGGTTATTGGCCTCGATTGGGCATCTGAATTTGGTGTTGTGCTTGACTTCAACAGTTGGAAGAATCCACCTCTCCCTAGTCTTGATTAAACTTGTGTAAACCATGTGTGATTTTGCATGCTTGATGTTCTTTTGGTTCTGCTTGGTTGTCACCCGATCAGTTATTGGTATCCTCCATGGTTCTAGAAGTGAGATGCAGAAAACATTACAAACTCCTTGATTTTGATCATGAAGAAAATTTGATTAAATTATTGAAAATTGGGATTGAGATCCTATTGTAAATTGTATTTTTAATCCTTATTGTATATGGCAACAAAGCCGAGTTTTCTTCCTAATTCTTTCCCGGCTGAGCCTTTGAATCAGGTTAGCCAATAAAGTAATGGATGAGTGTATTTGGTTCTCATAATATTTGTTCATAATGTTCAGTTGTATGAGTGCTCATCAAAATAGAATAAATAAACTTGTATATATATATAGATGGGAGAATAGAATCATAGATAATGTCTTGATTTATGAAACTTCATGTTTTAATTATGATAATGAAGAGTTGAATTGATATAGTGAGTTTCAATTATGATGTATAAGTATTATGATGAGATCAATCAAGAGCAAACCATATATTACGAAATCAAAGATAATTCATTTCTTGATAAATTTCATGGTGGTTATAATCAAATTTGAATGAGAATAATCCACCACCTTTTCTTTTATTATGTGTATAGTATCATTCACCTTCTAAGTTCTTCAAATATGATCAATTGGACTGAGAGGTTGTATTCTTGAAATCAATAATAATAATAATCAGAACATAGAACTCATACCATGTCCTTGAAGAATTAATATTAAACATACATGTTTAACTAGAGATTGAGAGACTATACCTAATGTACTCCTTTGCATTGGAATACTTGTATTAAGGAAGAATGTTAATAATAGATTTATGCAAATCCTTAGTAACATGAATGAAATGCATAAAATAGCATGACCATCTTGTCAAAAATTTTGCTTTCAAAAAAAATATGCACTCCCAAAAGTAAAAACTCTCTGGAAAATACATGGAGAGAAAATTCATTGCTTCCAAAACCACAGAGCATATTCTTGCTCAGATTCCTTCCTAAATGAATAAAGAAACAAATAAATATTATGTTATTCTCTTGAGTGTATAATTTTGAATATATAAATGTGTACATTTTTAAATAAAGTCTATATCTTCCTTCTCACCTAATAAACTTTTTGACATTACTTCTTAAACTCTTACCTAGGTGCAGTAGTTCTAGGTTAAGTCAATAATGGACATGGGGAGGGTGACATCACCCTGTCCCCATGTCACATCCCCCCCCCCTCTACTTTCTCCTCTCAAAACATGCGCTCATTCTTTCCTTGGATGGGGAGTTGAGTGTTATGTTTTAAAAAAAAAAAAATTCCTTGCCCCATGTCAAACTTGGGTCCTTTGTGGGGTGGGGAGGATCGAGACATGACTGACGCAGACGTCAGTCACGTGATCATTGCGCAGGGAGTTTTTGGGGGTCGTTTTGGTAGGTGTTTTAGGGGGTAGGTTTTAGGGGGTAGGTGTGATAGATGTAGGTTAGTGTTAAGATTTGTTAGTTAGTTTTAATTACTTTAGTTAAGTGTTTTTTTGATGTTTTATTATTATGTAAGATTGATAAGGGTTAGTTTAGATATTAGTTAGTATAGGTTAGTATTAATGTTAGTTTTAGCATTGATTGTTTAGTTGCTTAATTATGTTTGATAGGATTTAGTATAATTTTAATGTTAAAAGATTTTATTGTTTTAATTAAAGTTAGTATATTTTAGTTTTAGTTGTGTTGGTTAAAGAAAGGATTAGTGTATGTTAATGTTAGAATAGTGGTAACATTTTAAAGTATTTGGTTTTAAGATAGTTTAATATTAAATGTAATATAGTTAATATTTTTAATTAAGTTAGTATTCCTTGTATATATATATATATATCAATATAATTTAGATGCAATTTTAGTTTGAGTTTACTATAAATTGAATGTGGTACTCGATTTTTGATTAGACTAGAATTTTAAAATGATATGTTTAGTTTCGTTATGATTTAAGTATGATGTTAAATTAATATTAATTTATAAGTCCTACCGTCAATTACATTAGTATAACTTTAGCTCTATACTATAATGATTTTTAACTAGTCTAAATGTATTATTAATTTATATCTAGCTAGTTTTTATTTCATTAAATTAAAATTTAGTAAGATTTTGATGGTTTATTAATATGTTAAAATAGTTGATTTTGATTATATATTTCCAATGAATCTAAACTTGAATACATTTCATTGTCTTTAAATTATTTTCGCATATTGTTGTAAGTTAATGTAATGACATAATTTTCGTCAATATCAATCTTGTAACAAAGGTTTTCAAAATCTTAACGATGTGATCGTTCTCATGTTATAATCTTAAGACGTAATGTAGAGAACCTGTACTAAAACTCCTATCTCAATCATATCAAACGTAGAGCATGTTTAATTATTAGTTATTATTAAAAAAAAAAAAGTTGTGTGTTTTTGCCCTCGTAGTTTGGGCATGACAGTAACCACTAACTGCTTGGAGAACACTGTTCTGCTTGGTAACCACTAACTACTCGGAGAACATTGTTCTGCTCGGTAACCACTAACTGCTTGGAGAACACTATTCTACTCGTTAACCACTAACTGCTTGGAGAAAATTGTTCTACTCGGTAACCACTAACTGCTTGGTAACCACTGTTTACCTGCAGATTTTATAAGGTAATCGCTAAATGCTCGGTGTGAACTATAGACTAGGTGATGAGCTCAGTAAGCATTCAGAATCGAATAAGTGTTGTGACTAATGACAAATATATCATAATTCCAACAAAGAGTACACAATATTCTCATTTCTATTTATTTCTTTCTTTGCAATATTTAAATTTCCTACCTCTTGGTCTTGAAGATTTCTTTTTAGTGCTTCTTGTAAAAGGAGTTTGAGAAACTAACAAAGTTTGTGAAAATTTATAGTTTGGCTTCAATTGATTAGGTTCTAACTTTTCATGTTTGCACTCCATCTAGAGTGATGGTTTTTGACTTGAGAAGCGATCATAAGACATATTATGTTTGGTGTAGTGTGACTTCTCTTCTATTCTTATTTTAGGATCTAGAACTTTTATGTCACTTTGTACCATTCATAGTATATTCACCACCTTGCCCATATATGTGCCTATAGTGGGTAGGCAATGGAGTTCCTCATAAATATTGAATTCCCCTAAAAGTCCCTCATGTTTTGTTTCACCATAAAGCTATGTAGAAACCTTTGTGCTACCCAAAGGACATGAATTCTCATCTATACCAATTTATCCAAACCCTTTTCTTAAGAAATTCCATTATAAAGTTGTAATATTACCTCTAAGGCTAGCTCATTAGCCATTTTTCAAAGCTCTACCTCTGATTCCTTTTCAAGTAGATATGGGATGATATTAATTGGATTATTATGCTATATGAGATCACAAAAAAATTACTACATAATATTTTTCTTATTGCACAACATTGCCTTCTAAAGAGAAAGAATAATACTTTGTTTATCGTAAAGAACCATCTTTTGTGGTGCAGGCATCACACCAAGTACACCTAATAACTTATTGTAAAAGACCTTAGTTTAATGCTTGGGTGAGACAAAAACATTCATCTAAAGGTTAAACGCAATATGATTTCAAGTATTACACAACCTATTATCCATTACCATACTCCTAGTAGCCAAATGTTCAAAAATAGAGCAGATAAGATCTTTGAAAAGGTTATAAAAGTTAGCTACTACCCCCAAACTCCTTTTCTCGATAGTACTTATATGTGATAACTATTAGAATTTCTTTTAGAATAATTGAGAGGGGGGGGTGAATCAATTATTCAAGGTCCAAATGTCATATTCAAACTTTTCACTAAGTGTAGTGAACTCATTCAACCATTCATTCATCCAAGCTTTAGCTTATCTACTCAGCAAGTTATTGTAAATCAACATGCAAATATAACACATAAAAAAACCAACACACAATGATTTACGTGGAAACCCAATTTGGGAAAAGCCACCAATAACATGCTATTCAATTCTCACTCTTCTAAAGTGATGCCCTATGAAAGGCTTGCCATGTTAAAGGTTTACAACACATTGTCAAATGTGACCTTGTTAGAGGATTTAACCACCCTATTAGAAGTGGGCCTAGTTAGAGGACTTTAGAAAATTCACTTGGAATGTCACCCTATTAAAGGATTTACAAATGGCTATTAAACCAACCTAGGTCCATAGGATTTCCAGATCTAATACAATTGCTAGAGAGTATTAAAATATCTTGACCTGACTACAACAGACAAATTATCTTGTAGATCTTAGCTCATACCCTTGCCTGACCTTCAATCTCTACAACTCTTGATAGCTTGCCCTCCTTTCAAGCTTTGTCTCCTTGAGTCTCCACACTTAATGTACCAGTGCAGTCATCTCTTCATGACCACTCATAGAAGTAGAGCCTCTATGATCTTCCTTCTCCTAAATGTCTCCCCTTGACACCCTTCTAACTACTTCACAGATTTGGTTCTTCAGCAGCAATAGTATCAGTAGCTCTTTGCTTCTTGGTCTATGACTTCTTAAATAGAAGTCTTGGAGTACCTTTTCTTGCTCAATTCTTCTATTCTTAAATTTTAATTCGCATGGATTAGGTAGGATTCATTGCATCTAACCCATATTTTGTTTCCTCTAGAAACTTCTTGAATAATCGTTTAGAATTCACCTAAAAATGGTTTACATAGGATTCTGTGCCAATAACTCATCATCATTATCTTCCAACTCATTCACAAAATTCAATGTAACCACTATGTCAGTTTATATTTGTCAAATCTTCATCTTTTGAGATAATGCAACAGCTTGGCACTATTGAAATACTAGTGCTCAGCACATACTGTGTTACTCAGAATCAACTATGCTTATCCTGATGCTTGGCACCTGAAGATCACTCAGCACCAACTGAAAATTTTATGATGCTTGGCACCTGATCTTCACTTGGCACATGGAGATCACTCAACACACACTAGAATTGTCTGTTACTTAGCTTCTACTAAAAATTTGCTTGGCTTCGACTAACTTTCTCGGCACCCACTAATGCTCTTAGTTTAAGCTTTGCATTATCCATTGTTATAACTTCTTCCTCCAATAATTCTAAGTGTGACCAACCTCTGTATCTTTGAGTATTTCATCAATACATTACTTAACCATTATCTTAACTAATCCTTGCACTTCATTACAACATCATAACTCAACCTTTCCCTTAGGTTCTCTTGTTACATCTTGTTGATCAAATCCTCTTCATCAATCAACTAAGGGATAGTACTTGGATCTTATAAGAAAATATCATTCCTACAAATAGCAGGCTTGACATCAATGAAAAAACAATGATTGAAAACATTCTTTTACAACAATCTTCCTTCTTTGCAACAATCTCCCTCTTTGATCTTCAATAATGAGCTTTTCAATCAGATTTCAAACAATCTCCCTCTTTGGCATTGATGGCAAACTAAACTGATCAACCATCAAATTAAACTATTCAACCAAATGCTAACTAGGTTAGAACAGTGAGTCACATGCCAAAAAGTAAATTGTAACATCACATCTCCTTCTACTATTTTGATTCCTTCATTTTGGCTTCTCCCTCTTTGCTATTGTATCTTTGTTCTTTCTGTTTCTCCCTCAATATTGCTCAACTTCTGTTGTTCTGATCAACATCTTACAACTTCTCCTTCCCTATTTTTTGATTCTTTATCTTCAACAGTTGTTGATACATCTTCTCCCTCTTTTCTAATTCTTTATCTTCAACAGTTGTTGATCAGTTGTCTACTTCTCCCTCTTTGATACAATGCCAAATACATATTAGCATCTTAATATGCAGATGTATCTCTTACAAGTTCATTCAATTTCTCCCTCTGTCACCTTGCTTGTAACTGATTTAGAATTTCAGCACTTCTACTACTTTAGGCATGGATCCCAAAGTAAACATCTTCTGCATCAATGTATAAAATCTTCAACATTCTACTCCTTTGATGCAGGGCATACTTGCTTTTGCTTTAACTAGCCTTGGCTACGGGTATCACCCCTAACTTACCTCTAAGATACTCAAAAGCATCTTTAGGTAGTGCTTTTGTGAAGATATCAGCAATCTGTTCTTTTGAGCTAACATATTCCATCTTTACTTGTTTATCTTCCACTAGCTCTCTTGCATACTGATACTTGATTGCAATATGCTTAGTTTTAGCATGCATTACTAGATTCTTTGATATATTGATAACACTTTTATCATCACAATAAAGTATCATAGGCTCAGTTACCTCTTCCTTCATACCTTGTAGCAAATGTTTGATCCATGCATTATTGGTGTAGTTTATAGCAACTGCCACATATTTAGCTTTAGTAGTGGACTGTGAGGTACAGCTTTGCTTTTTTCTGGACCAAGTAATCAACCTCTTTCCTAAGAAAAGTGCTCCTCCACTGGTGTTTTTCTATCATCAATGTTGTCTCCCCAATCTGCATCAATGTAGGCTTTCAATTCAAATTTGTCATTTCTCTTGTAGTATAAACCAAGGTAATCAGTACCTTTCAGGTATTTCAATAGTCTCTTCACTGCCATTAAGTGATTTTCTCTTGGATTTGTAGAAAATATTGCTACTATTCCAACAGCTAATGCAATGTCTGGTCTACTATGTACAACATGTTGTAGCTTTCCAATCATTGACCTATATAATGTCTGATTTACTTCAGCAAACTCATCATTCTTAGATAGTTTATGTCCAATTGCCATTGGTGTGCTGACTGGTTTTGATTTTTCTAACCCAAATATTTTGAGTACATCCTTGATGTATTTAGATTGGGTCACAAATACTCTATGCTTCAACTAATGTACTTGTAATCCAACAAAGAATTTGATTTCTCCAAACATTGACATCTCAAATTCATGCTTCATTTGAATAGTAAAATCTTTGCATAAAACATCTTTCTCTCCAAATATTATATCATCAACAAAGATTTTTGATATCAAAATGTGTTTACCTTCCTCAACTTTGATGTACAAATTGTTGTTGTCATCTGTTCTTTCAAATCCTATTTTCAAAAGATATTTGTGCAACCTCTCATACCATGCTCTAGGTGCTTGCTTCAATCCATAAAGTGCTTTGTGTAGCTTGCAGACCATGTCCTTATTCTTTTCATCAACAAATCCCTATGGTTGTTCTATGTAGACTTCCTCTTCTAGCATACCATTCAGAAAAGCAGACTTCACATCCATTTGATACACTTTGAAACATTTATATGCAGCATATGCAAGTAATGTTCTTACTCCTATTCTTGCAATAGGGGAAAATGTCTCTCCATAATCCAATCCTTCTTCTTGTGCATAGCCTTTGCAAACTAATCTAGCTTTGTTTCTTGTTATCTCACTATTCTCATCCAGTTTGTTTCTAAACACCCATTTGGTACCAATCACATTCTTATCAACTGGTCTAGGAACTAGAGACCATGTTTTGTTCGTCTCAATCTGATCTATTTCTTCTTCCATAGCTTTATACCAGTCATCATCTTGTAGTGCATCTTTTATTGTTTTAGGTTCAACCTTGCTTAGCAAACATGATTCATTCCTGAGCCTATTCCTTGTCATTGGTCTTGCATCCTTGTCACCAATGATTTGATCTGTAGGGTGATGTCTTCTCACATACTTGGCTAATCTTGGTTTAGTCCTTTCCATGTGTGATCCTTCAACTTCAGAGTCATTTCTTTCTTCTTCCTCAGGCACTTCATTATTCCTTTCATGTGTATTGTTTTCAAAATTAGAATGTGCATTTTCTATATTCGACAGCTTGGCTTTTGAATGTATCTCGGTATTCATAGGCTGAGACTTGATAGATACTGGAGTTTTTTGTTGATTCCCAACTTTATTTGCAACATTGTCTTCAACTGTCATTCCTTCATAGAAGTATACAAAGGATCTGTAATCCTCTATTTTCGTTGACTCATCAACCTGAACTTCTACATGCTCATCAAAATTTACATTTGCACTCTCCACAACTTTGTTAGTGTTAACATTCAAACACTTATATGCCTTAGTTCTAGTGGAGTATCCAAGGAATATGCCTTCATCACTTTTAGCATCAAAATTTCTATTTATATTATCTTTTAAAATATAGTATTTACAACCAAATACTTTGAAATGTTTAACATTAGATGAATGACCATACCATAATTCAAAAGGTGTTGCATTTGTACCTTCCTTGTCTTGAACTCTATTCAGTGTGTAGACTGCAGTACTTACAGCTTCTCTCCAATACTTTAGTGCAACATTTTTCTCCATCATCAAGGTTCTAGCACAATCAATCACTAACCTATTCCTCATTTCAGCAATACCATTCTATGGTGGAGTTCTTGGTGCTGATGTTTTCATTTTAATACCTTTGTCATTGCAAAATATTTCAAACTCTCTTGATATGAACTCACCTCCTCTGTCTAACCTTAGGCATCTCAGGTTCTTTCTTGTTTCCTTCTCAACTCTAGCCAAATATCACTTAAACATTTGGAATGCATTAGATTTTTTCTTTAAGAACATAGCAGTCATCATCTTGGAATAGTCATCTACAAATAGCATTATGTATATGTCTCCTAGGTAGCTTTGCACTTCTATTGGGCCACATAAGTCTATATGAACTAACTCTAGTACTTCATTAGAAGTGTATGTTTTGCTTTTGAAACTAGACTTAGTCATCTTTCCTAGTTGACATTGTTTGTACATTGTGTTTTCAAGTTTCTTCAACTTGGGCAATCCTCTAACTTTCTTTTTCTTGCTTATGCTAATCAGATTATCAAAGTTAACATGACATAGCATTTTGTGTCATAACCATACATCATCAAGTCTAACAACAAGACATGTTGCATCTTCCATATCTAGGTAAAATAGATTACTCCTAGTTTGTTCACCTTTTCATATCAAATTTCCATCAGTATTATAGATCTTGGCAATTTTATTTCCAAATTCAACTTTGCAACCTACATTGCCTAACTGTGATACACTCAACAAGTTGTAGTTTAATCCTTCAACATAGTATGCATTATCACATGAAATTTTCTTTGTAAGTTTGATAGAGCCTTTTCCTTTGATTTGACATGGGGCATCATTACCAAATCTAATACTATTTCTATCATATTGAGTAAAGGTAATGAACTTACTTTTATCTCCTATCATGTGATGTGACCATCCATTTTCTATGATCCACTTGTTATTCTTTTTTTTTATAGGTAAAAAATGTTGTTGCTTCATCTTCATCTTTGTCTGATTCATCCTTCATGGCTACATAGACTACTCCATCATCATTCTCATCAGAATCTTCTTCAACAATGTAGCATCTCTTGCCTTTCTCCTTGTAATCTTTGTTTTCATCTTCTCTTTTGTTCCTATACTTATTTCCTTCTTTGTAGTTCTTCTTATGTGGAAATCTTGTAGCTATATGGCCTACTTCATTGCAATTGAAACATATGATAGGGAGCTTACCTTTGAATTTTCCTTTACCTCTATGGAATCTCCTAGCCAGTAGTGCTTCTAACTGTTCCACATCTTCCTCATATGTGTTGCTATCACTGGATGCATGTTTTCCTTTTCTTCTTTTCTTGCTTAATGTGTCCTTCTCAATATCTTTTATTTTCATCTTGGCCTTGAAAGTAGATTCAAGGTTCTCAAGTCTGTAGTTGTCAAAATTGGATAGCTCAAATGCAATAAGTCTTCCAACTATTCCTTCAAAGGTTAGTGTGTTCCTTTGTACACACCTCAGCTCTTGGAGGGCTGAAACTCTAATAGCATATATAGGAAGTAGAGTTCTTAAGTATTTTCTAATAGTTGTTTCTTCTTCTAATTGTCCACCTAGACTTCTTATTGCACTCACTACTTCTTTCATTCTTGCAGTGTACTAGGCAGCATTTTCACCATCCTCCATTTTCATGTCATCAAACTTTCCTCTTAAGCTTTCTCTCTTTGCTCTCTAGACATTATGATCTCCTCCATAGATTTTTTATAAGGTTTTTTACATCTTCAATGCAGTGTCACAGTCTTTGATGTCATCATATTCTGCATAGCTAAGTGCAGAGGCAATCTCAAACATTTCTTGGTTATGCTCATTTTTTTTATTCAAATCATCTATAGTAAGAGGTCCTATTGGAGTTACATGTTTTGTTCCAATTGAGGTTTGTGCATAGTCACCTATTGATCCAAGGTGCAATTTCATCAAACTCTGCCATGCAGCAAAGTTTTCTTTGTCGAGCTTGAGAACTTCTCTCTTGGACATTCTTGATCTTCCTGCTTCTAGTACCTTGAAACTAAATCAGTAGATGGCTCTGATACCAATTGTTAGAATTTCTTTTAGAATAACTAAGAGGGGGGATGAATCAATTATTCAAGGTCCAAATGTCGTATTCAAACTTTTCACTAAGTGTGGTGAACTCATTCAACTATTCATTCATCCAAGCTTTAACTTATCTAATCAGCAAGTTACTATAAATCAACATGCAAACATAACACATAAGAAATCAACATATGACACAGTGGTTTACGTGGAACCCAATTTGGGAAAAACCACTAGTAGCATGCTACTCAATTCTCACTCTTTTGAAGTGATGTCTTGTGAAAGGCCTGTCATGTTAAAGGCTTACAACACATTGTCAAATGTGACCTTGTTAGAGGATATAACCACCCTATTAGAAGTGGGCCTGGTTAGAGGACTTTAGAACATTCACTTGGAATGTCATCCTGTTAAAGGATTTACAGATGACTATTAAACCAACCTAAGTCCATAGGATTTCTAGATCTAATACAATTGCTAGAGAGTATTAGAAAATCTTGACCTAACTACAACATACAACTTATCTTGCAAATCTCAGATCACTTCTCAGCTTATACCCTTGCCTGGCCTTCAATCTCTGCAACTCTTGACAGGTTGCCCTCCTTTCAAGCTTTGTCTCCTTGAGTCTCCACACTTAATGTACCAGTGTAGTCATCTCTTCATGACCACTCATAGAAGCAAAGCCTCTATGCTCTTCCTTCTCCTAGATGTCTCCGCTTGACACCCTTCTAACTACTTCACAGATTTGGCCCTTCAGTAGCAATAGTATCAGTAGCTCTTTGCTTCTTGGTCTATGACTTTTTAAATAGAAGTCTTGGAGTACCTTTTCCCACTCAATTCTTCCATTCTTAAATTTCAATTTGCATGGATTAGGTAGGATTCATTGCATCTAACCCATATTATGTTTCCTCTGGAAACTTCTTGAATAATCCTTTAGAATTTGCCCAAAAATGGTTTACATAGGATTCTATGCCAACGACTCATCATCCTTATCTTCCAACTCATTCACAAAATTCAATGTAACCACTATGTCAGCTTAGATTTGGTGAATCTTCATCTTTTGAAATAATGCAGTAGCTCGGCACTATTGAAATATTGGTGCTCGGCACATATTGTGTTATTTGGCATCAACTGTGCTTATCTTAATGCACGACACCTAAAGATCACTCGGCACCAACTGAAAATTTTCTGATGCTCGACACCTGATCTTCACTCAACACATGAAGATCACTCAGCACACACTAGAATTGTCTGTTACTTGACTTCTATTAAAAAAATTCTCAGCTTCAACTAACTTGCCCGACACCCACTAATGATCTTAGTTTAAGCTTTGCATTTTTTATTGTTATAACTTCTTCCTCCAATAATTCTAAGTGTGACCAACCTTTGCATCTTTGAGTATGTCATCAATACATTACTTAACCATTGTCTTAACTAATCCTTGAACTTCATTACAACATCATAACTCAACCTTTCCCTTAGGTTCTCTTGTTACATCTTCTTGATTGAATCATCTTCATCAATCAACTAAGTGATAGTATTTGGATCTGATAAGCAAATATTATTCCTACAAATAGCAAGTTTGACATCAATGACAAAACAATGATTGAAAACATTCTTTTACAAAAATCTTCCTTCTTTGCAACAATCTCCCTCTTTGATCTTCAGCAATGAGCTTTTCAATCAGATTTCCAACAATAACAATATGGTCTTTTTTTACATAAAATTCTAATCTGACAATCATTTCCTTGTAACCTAAACTATTTGTTGGTCTGAAGTATCATATATCCCCATGTTATTATGCCAAATATGTGTACAATGGGATGGTTTTGAGGCATGATCATTGCATACCATAAGTAGCTTATGATTTATCCCTTGATAGTGGGTGGTAAATTGGACAGGACAATTCTCATGTTTATCAACTATTTCAGGATCTTGAATGACAATTTGTTGGTATCAATCGATCCAATTGGATTTGATAATGAATTTTTTTGGAAAGGAATTTGACATGCTAAGAAGTAAGAAAACCCTAATTGGGAGTTGAGTGTGCTCAAAAGGTATAAAGCCATGTCTAATGAAGATACCCAATTTTTTAGAAAATAATTTGTTGATTTCTAACTCTTATACTCTAGGGGTAAGGAGGTGAATGCGGTCTAGAATGACATAAAGAAACATAAGTTAGGATCATTTTTGAAGTTTGAGATCCATGCAAGAGTAAATGGACTAGATCCCATTCAAAAAAACCATTTAAATATATGAACCACATCTCTGTGGAATTTAGAATGAAATAGAATGATAAAAAATACTTTCTCTAAATATATGAACCACATCTCTATGGAATTTAGAATGAAATAGAATGATAAAAAATACTTTCTCTAAATCAATAAGAATATATATCATTTGGCCCTTCTCAATGTTTTAAATCCCATTCATGAAGCTCATCTATTTGTATAAAATTGTTCTGCAACTTAGCTATTAATGTCATTTCCCACAAGAAAAAATGTTTATTGATAGGAAATGCACTAGGAGGGTGATTTCGACATATTGTTCTAAGCTTTTTAACATTATTTTATTAGGAGAAAAGGAATCATACTATATAGTTTGAGTTTCCACCACTATATGTGCATTAGCTTTGAACTAATTAGGAGAAACCTTTCTTCACAAAAATTTTGTAGGCTTTTTTGGATCGAAGGGGGTTTTTCATTATATGTAGATGTCAAATAATCTTTTGGAGGTTTCTTCTAAAGAAGAAACACACTATTTGGACTGCTAAGAAATCTAGGGTTTGTTATAGGAATGGTGTTTAGCCATGAAATGTGAGAAGGTAAATACCCATAGTCAGTAGATTTGCTACCCAGCTTACTCTTCTCATGTCTATTTGCAATAGAATGATCCAACTAACCAGTAGATGAGAGTTAGTCCAAGGAAATTTTAGAGAGGAACCCTCACAAATATCAAAGATTGGTTGCTTTCATGAACCCTTTCCCTTCTTTGGGCTCATTATTGTTTCTTTCATTGATTCATCACCCTTATTTGGCCTCAATCTTTCAATCCCTTATCACCTCATCTATCTTGTCGGTTGAGTGATTAATCCATGCATCCCACACTCTATCATGATCAAATCATTTTTCGTTGTCCCCATTGGTCTTCTTATTGATCAATGTATTGCCCTTTGAATATTCCAAAATTTCAAAAGTTTGAAAACCTTGAAAATTCAATAATGCACTAGACTGTGATTAGGATATGCCTTCTTATTCTCTCCTGATCCAACTTTTGGTTGGTTCACAAGTAGAACCAAAGGTCTTTCCCTAATGGGTTGATTCAACTTCTAAAATTGGAATATAGGATTAATTAAAAAATGACTTAGTTGGTTGCACTATCACTTTCCCTCTAAAACTATTTTTGAACCCCTAATGACCATTTGTTGCTTGCTTTGTGCTTGCAGATCTTCCATGGATGACCTTGATTTTTTCTACAAAAGTGCATATTTGAAAAACTTTGCCTGTCACTTTGTTTGCTGTCCAACCGAAGATAGATTTTAAATAATTACATAACAAGTATTACATAAATTAATTAAATTTTATTAAAAAATAAATATTAGACTTTTACATATAGTATTTAAAAAATAATTATGTTCATCAAATCTAGAATTAAACTTAATATATTAGACACACCTTATTAATTAAAACAAAATAAAAGTTAATTTATAATTAATGAAAATATACAATTTTACAAAGATTTTGTCCATAAATAAAATATCATTCTTATTTCATTATACATCTCTAGTAAATAATAGATTAATACTTCTAAATTGTTTTTTTAATAAAATAATTAACTTATGATGTAGAATACACTAAATTCATTTGATTTTGGTCATTGATATGTCTTCCTTGTTTTCTTATATTGGCATTTTAAAAATGAAATTGTCCCATTTGACATTGATTCTTACAAAATAAAATTTTGAGGGTGTTATGTAATGGAATTTAACTTGAATATATACAATTAAAATAAGGATTACACATCTTTTTTTAGTTGATATTGATTTTGACCTTTTGAGGATAACACCTTCAAGAATATTTATGTAATGAAATAAGAAACATTGGCCAACTATATAATTAGAAACTTAAGGATCAAGAGGTTGGTGAGGAAAGTCTTCAACTAACTCACCATTATCATATGATCTATTTGAATGTTTAAAAATTGCCTCTTTCATCATCCTTGTTAGATGTTCTATTATACAATATAGGAAGGATTGAATGATAACCCAAAAATTCCATTTTTTAAAATTACTTACGTACTTACTTACTCACTTACTTACTTACTACTTACTTACTTACTCGCTCACTCACTCACTTACTCACTCACTCATTGAATTACTTACTAACTGACTTACTTAATTACTCACTCACTGACTTACTTACTAACTCACTCACTAACTTACTTACTCACTTCCTAACTTACTCACTGACTGACTTACTTACTCACGCACTTACTGACTTACTTACTCACTCTCTTACTTACTTACTCACTCACTTACTCACTCTTTAACTCACTCACTTACTGACTCACTCACTTACAGACTTACTCACTCACTTACTCACTCACTCACACACACACTCACTCACTCACTTACTCACTCACTCACTCACTCACTCCCTCACTCACTTACTTACTCACTCACTCACTCACTCACTTACTCAGTCACTCACTCACTTACTTCCTTGATTTCTTGCTTGGTTACTTACACACTCGCTCGCTCACTCACTCGCTTTCTTACTTGCTTGCTTTCTTACTAGTGTCAACCAAGTGCCTCTTTGCTCTTCGAGTTTCAATAGTAATTCAATTTTAGCAATATGTGTTTGAGTTTTATTGACATCTAAGGGATCTAGGATTTATTTTTGTGGTAACTGATTCACCCCTCCCCTCTCAATTACTCCTCTTATATTTCCAACAGAAGCATATAAAAGTATGGAAAATCAACAAAAGTTTTTTAAACCATCAAACTCCTAAGTTCATGAAATCATTCTTGTTACTGAAATTCACAATGAAGAGAATAATTCTTACTATATTGGTTTATTTATATTTAAACAATCAAACAAATTATTTCCAATTAAATTTTATTAAAATTTAACTAAAGAAAATAATTTAAATAATTAAATATTTTTAGCATGTAAGTAATTCAATAACACTTATATTGAATTTTATAATAATAACAATATTAATAGGGAAATTATTTTTATCAAAATAAATAATTCTAAAAATATTAGAATGTATACAAATATAAAGTTAATGTTACAAGAAAAGCTTCAAAACGATATCATAATATCATCAATTTCTATATTCTTATTCTAAAAATTAAGATTAAATTTAGTAATACAACAAGGCAAGTTATTAAAATAAAATCACAAGCAGTATATTTAGCCATTTTTAAAAATGAATAAAGCTCATGTTTAAAACACAAATATCAAAGATAAAGTTGAATAATGTTATAGATGTAAACAACACAAATATTTCTTTGTGATTGTAATTTTTGGAGCTATCTTCAACTTGATTGTCACAACTTTCATAATATAAATAGATGTACAAAGATTTAGTCAATTGATTTATTTTCATCCCAAAGAAAGATATCCATAGAATTTATGTTTCAACCTTATATACATGTGTTTCTATTACCACTAGATACTAAGAATGCCTACTTAATTACTCATTTCTTTTCTATAAATATATCTTGTTCTCCACCACAAAATGGATGATGCTAGTGTTGCAAACATAGCAATACTAGCCAAAATTGTGAAGGTAAGGTTAAAACATATACCACCCTCACACTTCCCTCCTTGCTTAGTTGCTTCTATATCATAGAAATATCCCGCAACCCACACATTTAAAACATATAATACAATTGGATGCCCCATCATCATGATATTGTATAATGTTCCAAAATGGTGTATCCCAAATATATCAGATATGATAATGGAACTTAAACACCATATTGTTCCAAAAGAAAATCCTATAAAAATAGAACCTAAGAATAGAGCTTGAGGAAAAGTGTCTGCTATTATCACAAGACAATAACCACAACACATAATGAACTGAGCTAGTGCAAGTAATATTGGTCTTGCTACTCCAAATTCAAAGAGCAAATAATCAGATAAAGCTCCAACCCCAAAGCGACCTAAAAATTGACTTGCTGATATCAAAGTTACAAATATAGTGATGTCTTGTTGTGCATATCCAAGAGAGGTTTCAATTTGGTTCATGTTTCCAATCGACTGAAGAAGAAAATAAGACTAGGAAAAAATCAATGTTGCAAATAGTTCTCCATAGAGAGCTATTAGCATACTTAGTAATTGCACATTTTCCAAAATTATTTGAATCTTCTTGTACAGTGAGTGGCTCCAAAAGTATTTGTTTCACAATTGATGTTCTCTTATTGCTAGTAGCTTTTTGTATCACATATAAGGGAATTGCTAAAACGATAAGTGTAACAACAAATTTTACTCGATCTAACTGTAAAACCATAATCACTCAGTAATTCAAATTAAATGAAATATCATATATAACTATCTATATAAGAAATATTTATCTTATATTAAAAAAAATGAACCATGAAATACACAACTTTTTTTTATTTATTTATCAATAAATTTAGAATTTTACTATTTTTTATTAAATATTTATTAGTACAATTTCAATTAAACATTCCTCTTTGGTGTGATATATTTAGATGACTTTGTGTCATGACACCAAGAAATCATTTTGTGTGTAGCACTATTTTGGATGACTTATATAAATGCCACTTTTTTCAAATAATATATAAGTGTCTCTTTTTCTATAGATTTGAAAGAGACTTATGTGAGTGGAATAAAATTATCAATATGAATATGTAGAAGTCTTTGAAATTGGAGAAGAAAATTGAATTTTATCTTTTTTAAAAGTAAATTTTATTTAAGTGAACAATTTCATACAAAAAGATAATATTTATTCAATATTTATTAAGTTGTCTTAATTATCAAATATGTAATTTTAATAAAATTATAAAATTATTTTTTTGATAAAATAAATAAAATTTAACAAATTTTTTTTTTTGCAAAAAGAGGGGTAAAAATTTATTAAGACAGAAAGAAATACAACAAGGAGAGCTCAACAAGGAGCTTGATCCTGAGCAACAAGATCATCAAATTCTTGCACCATCTCAAAGGACAGTTGCCTCCTATCCGTAATATTCCAACCCGGATCATGACTAGATGCCCATTTGGCTAAACAATCAGCAGTTCTATTCCATTCACGAGGAATATACGTGAACCTAATGAACTAAAAAGAGGAAGAGAAGAAAAGAATCTTCTTAACAATAGTGGCCAGCTGCCAACTAACATCCTCAAGCTCTTGCGAAGAAAGCATGTTCACCACCACCTGGGAATCAAACTCACAGATAATCTTACTCCATCCCCGCAAGCAACACTATTCCACAGCATATAAAATAGCCTGAGCTTCCATGAGATTGTTAGTATAATCACCCTTATGAACTGAGAAGAAAAATTTAACATCCCTAGAACTACAACGAGCCACTCTGCCAATACCAGCCGGACCAGGATTCCCACGGGAAGAACCATCAGTGTTAATTTTCAGAACTCCATAGGGAGGAGGAGTCTAGTGCCCATCCCGATTAACCCGACCCTTCCTCTGATGGTGAAGTTGCCTGGACATAGAAGGAAACCTATGAGCTGCAGCCCCATCCTGCAGATGAAAATTGAGGCGATTACAAATAGCAAGATCAACCGGATCCATACCCCCATCAAGCTCACACTTCACAAGAATAGTTTCCTGAAGAGAATGTGATATTTTCCACCAAAGATGCAAAACACCAAGCCGAACATCTTGGAATATGCGACGATTCCTCTCCAACCAAATATGCCAAAGCATGAAAGATGGGCCAGCAATCCAAGCAGCATGGAGAAAAGAAGACTTGGAGGGAGCAGTACCCAAGCGGGCCCAAAACTCAGACAAAGAGGAAGCATGCCGACAAGAGCAACCCCAAGCGCTCCACCAAAGGTGCCATATCTAAGTAGAATAGGAGCAATGGAAGAACAAATGGGAGATAGACTCCTCTCCATTACCACACAAAACACAATAAGAGGGGCCCTGAAATCCACGTTTACAAAGATTATCCTAGGTAAGACAACGGTTGTGAGCCACTAGCCACATGAAAAAATTGCACTTGGACCAAGAAACTTTATTCCAAACTTGCTTCCACCAAGGGACCTCAGCATCCCCAAATAATTGTCTAGTTATCTCCTGATACCCAGCAGAGACATGATATTTACCAGACAAGGTACCACCCCAAGCCAAAACATCTGGACCAAGCAAAGAAGAACACTCTCTAGAGGCCAGAATTTGAGAAAGCTCCTGACGATCCATGTCTGTACCTCCAGGAGGCCAATCAGAAGAATGCTTCCATCTGTAACCAACAACAGGTCCCAATTGATAAGGAGTCTTGTAATGAGCCACTTTATCCCATCCAGTGGCAAGAAAAGAGTTAAGCTTTGACTGCTAAACTTTATTGGCGATGGTGCTCTGGACAACATCAACTTTGGGCTCGTATTATCACTCATAAATATTTTCATGGTGCTGATCCTTGCTCTGTTTCTGCACTTCCTCTTGAAGGTCGTGGCTCAATGGTTTGGCATACTTTGAAGACAAGTGCGATGTTGGTAAAGAGGGGTCTGTTTTGGATATGTAAAGGAGGTTCTCAGGCTTTGTTTTGGTCTGATGCTTGGGATGGATTCCCTTCCATTTTATCCATGTACCCTCATTTATTAAATTATACACATTATTAAATAAAATATATCTTTATAATGACACATCTTTATGAAAGATAAAAAATTAATACATTATTGAAACATATGAAAATTAAATTTTGGAGTAAAAACAAAAAATTATAAATAGACTATTGAAAAATGTTGAGAAAAAAATTACATTAGAACAATAAGTTAATTAGAATTTTGGAAACATAAGATATACTTCAGAAGAGAAGACAACAAATCCAAATTGACTAGTGAGTTCCATTACACTATTTAGTCTAAGCCTCATGAAAACAATCTTAATAAGATTTCATAAATTTCAGTAAACACATTTAATGTTGTATTTTTTGAAAAGTATTGCATAGTTTAATAGTATTATTTTAAATCTTAAAACTAAACAACATTGCTTTCATTTATAATGTCAAAGATAATAAGGAAGATATCAATAGTCACTATACCTAATTTTGTGCACTATAGATTCTAAGTGACACATTGCATTTTAACAATTATTTTTTATTGTTCTCTATATGTGCTTAGACCACTTATATCTATTGTTCTAACTTGTGGGTAGTAGCGACACACACTCTGAATGAGTTATGCATGCTAGAATTAAACAGTGGTCATTTAAGAGTGTCACCCAATAGCTACTTAAAATGCCCCCATGACCATGCACTACAAGAGCTCAAAATTTGCCAATACTTGTGCACAAATATCTTGACAATCATTCAAAAATTGTCAATTTATGTACAAATTTATCGTTAATTGCTTATAAAAAAACTTGGGGTACACATGGTAACTATTGTTAAATGATATATTTATCAATGGACTTTTAGTCATATACTTTTTTGCTTCTTTAAAATTAGCAACTACGAGATTGGGTAAGCAAGGAGTGGGTTGTAATTGTAATAGAGACTTACTATAATGGAACATGGAGACTTCCTCTAATGGTTGATAATTTATTGTTTTGTTCTTCAAAATAAATTATCATGTATGTCATAAATTTCTAAAAATTTAATGTGGTTTGTATAGTTATTTTGACAATACTTAAATACAAATATCTAAATTTAAATATAATTTTATGTATGCTTATTGAATATTGAAGATAGAAAATGTTTATTTCTTCAAGTGATAGACTATTTTTAGTAGAAAATATAAGGAAACATCTCTTTCAAGTTTATTTTTAAATTTTATGACCTTAATTGATCTAATGATAGAAAATTCAATTTCTTTAAAGAAAGATCACAAATTTAAATTTCACTAAAAACAAGATATGTACGCTTAGCTTTCCTTTTCTAATCTTACCTTTGAAATCAATATTCTATGATCGATGTATTCGCAAAGCGTGGAAGGATGAGGGAGGCAGGTGAGTTGTCTGACAAAATGTCACAGAGAGATTTCATCTCATTGACTGCAATGGTTTCAGGATAAGCACAAAATGGATGTGCGAAAATGGCAGGTGTAAAGCCAAATGCTGTAACCTTTACCAGCATTCTCCCAGTCTGTGCCAGAATGGGAACTTTAGAACAAGGCATGGGTTTCCGTGAAGGCATTGTGGAAGGATTTTTGTTTTCTGGTCAGATGTTGTAGTTGCATCTGCTTTGCTTTGCTAGACATGTATGAAAAATATGGGTTTAAGTCGCTGTGCTTATAAAACACTCACTGACATGTTTTCTCTGTATTTTCTGAAGGTTGAAATGGATGTGGGCACTTGACATGTGTTTAGAGAAGGTTCACACGAGATATATTTTCCTTCGTACATGTAAATTGTTTTTGAGCCTTATGACCAGCCTGATCACTGTGAATAACATCTTAAGCTTCTCTGTTTTTGTTGATTGCCAAGGGCATATCATGACTGTACTTTTACTAATATATCTTTCCTCATGAATTCATGTTTCCAAGGTCATTTGCATGTTTTACTTGTGATATAGAATTATCATGTATCATAACTCTAGTTGGTTCATTAAGAAGATTTCATTACATCCTACTTTTCCTTGCCTTTCTTCCTCAACTCGCTGTCCTTCAGCATTTTTTATTCATTTTCATCCATCTCTTCAGCAGAAAATTTGCTGCTCCTATTTGCACTGATTTGTTGTTTGGCCTAAATTTTACTTGGTTTGTTGGTTTTTCTGACTTGTGATAATTGCGAGTGCATCAATCCAACAATTTAAGCTTTTTCTAAATGAATGATTGAATGTGTAAAAGTTTTGATGGTATTCTTGAGATCAGGCATTATATGGAACCTAATTGAGCTGTTCAGAAACAAACAAGAGTCCCTCCAACAAACCATAACCCCTATTTCCTTGCTGCCCCTTTGTAGAAGATTTAGGCTCACCTTAATATCTGCCTATTATGGCATACATTAAAAACTATTATTTACGGTAATAAATTCTGTTTCAACTTCCCCCAAGGATAATAGGCTCATTGAAAAAAATCCATGCACCAAGAAACATTGATAGTTTCGGCCAAGTCTAAAGTTGTCAAAATGAAACCTTAGACAAAGCCAGTATGGGAAGCCGCGTATTGAGTGGACATGGAGAGGGAAGAAGTTCTGTGAGAGCAGAAACTACAATTACAAACAGTCAAGAAAAAAGATGAAAAGATTTAACGGGCGAGTTTCAAGGCAAAACATAATGGAAGAATGCAAAAATATAATTGAAAGAAAATTCCAGACCATGCAGATGAAGATACAATTGGAAAAAAATCATCTCAACAGGGGAGAGTGAAGCAGTACTGCAGGAAGCCATTCAAGAGCAAGGTAAAGGTCATGTTCTTGAAACAATCCATGAAATACAAGTAACACTATGCTTCATAATTTTCCCTTGTGGTGATCCTGAATATGAATGGTTAATAGAATTTTCATTTTAAGCTTATGCTTGTAAAATTTGGTATACTTTTGACTCATTTTAAGATTAACATTATCAGATTTCCACAATTCAATTGCTATGAAATTTTGCTTCTGAATTCGATTGTGTATGCTTTTTTAACATTAATGTTTCGGATCACACTCTCTGATCCACCATTCTTGCATTCTCTGATCCTGATGATGGATTACAGAGTGTGATTCAAAATGTTGATGCTAAAAAGACATACAAGATCGAATCCAGAAGCAAAATTTTATTTATAGATTTTAAAAGAAAATGGTCCAGATTGATTCATCATTTGGCAACAGGAGCATCATCGTGCAGTTAAGGAGATTGAGGGAAATTTGCTTGAGCTGCATCAGCTTCTTTTGGACATGTCTGTGCTTGTAGAAGCACAGGGAGAGCAACTAAATAACATTGAATATCATGTTGCCCACGCTGCAAATTATGTTGAGCTTGGACCAAACAACTTCATACTGCAAAAAGCCACCAATGAAGTAGCTGGAAATGGAGGTATATTGCAATCATTATCTTGTTGATTATAATCCTCATAATTGTCATTCAATTTCTTACAAACATGAAGAAGGCCATGAAGATAAAACTTGTTGCAGATTCAGGCACTGCAGTTGCCATGATATTTTTTAATTCAATTTGAATTCCTAGCATTGCATTCTCGAAGGTTTGAATACAAACAAACATTATTGTAGTATTAAGGTAGTCTGGTGGTGATATACTTTTTACAACACAGCTTGGTCTTTTTTTGTTTCATAGTTGAACAATTGAATTCTCTGTTTTAATGTCTATTTTCAGTGATCATCTCTTCACAGCCTATTGGCATTCCAATCAAGTTTCGCAGTGGAATATTTGATGCAGTAGCCTTTACCCAAAACCAGTTCTCTACTTTATGTATAGCCAATGATGCAACCATCAACAGCTTGTTTGATTTAATTTCACATAAAATTTTATCAGTTTCAGTCCTTCAAAATTTTGAGTTTTTTCCGCATATCTATTGTATGACATAGATTCACTTTAATAAATGACATGAAATCTTAGATGTGCTACAGTAAAAGAGTGAAGTGCAAATGAATACACTATATGCTAGATGTCCTCTTTAAATTTTCTTAGTTGCCGATTTGGGTTCGAGATCGTATTGGGGTTCGAGAATCCAATTTGTGGATTCGTAATTTTTTTTTTTTTTTGCATCATGATTCGTGAGGATTCGTGAGTGTGTGTATATATACACTCCAAGTTTGGCATGTAGGTCCTTAGGGATTCATGACGGATTCATGTGGAATTACGTGGATTCGTGAAGGGTCTGGATTTGACCCTGTGGATTCGTCCAGATTCACGGTCTGCGAATCCAGATGAATCCACATGGTCAAATCCAGACCCTGCACAAATCTGACCGGTTCACAAATCCAGACCCGGATTTGGTTCAGAGCTGAATCCAATAACTAGGAAATTTTCATTTGCAACTCCTTGATGAGCTTGAAGAATGTCTTGAAGAATACCTTCTTTTTAATTACCATACATGAATTCATTACTAAGATCAGTTTTCACTCTGTCTTATATATTTTATTATTGGTATAATCATTGCACCTTCTTGTTGGTGCAAATAACTATATAGATTATAAAATATAATAAAACAAATATCATAGCATGATTTTATTCTAAATACTAAATTAGTAGAAAAAAATTCTGTTTATTTTTTTCACCTTTAGCTTAAAAAAATCTCTTCTAACAAATGCTTGTCGAAAGTTTAAAAATAAGTAAACAGTGAAATTACTCACCTGCAAAGAGTGTTCTTCCCAGAAAGGGGCAGCCATGAAAAACACTGCTAAAAATACCATGGGCACGGACGCCAAGGCCAGGTTTTGCAAAGTTCTTGAAGATTCATTTTCAGAATGATCTGGTTCATACTACCTAACAAATGGCATAAGCAGAAAGGTCACTGAAGAAGGGATAATTGGTGCAGGAGCACCTCAAATGTTCAAGCCACAGTTGAAGATTATAAAGACCGCAAAGATCCTCAAAACAAATCAGAAGGAAGGAATGTATAAACAAGGTCATCAAATCAATTGGGCAGTCTTGGAACCTATAATGATGCTAAAATAATATTAGGTCTTCAAGATAGGTTTAGGTATAGGAAAGAGTTTAAAGTTTAATAAAACCATTGTATGGCTTTTCAAATTCAAACATTAAATAAAAAAAGGTAACGGCTGGTTTAGAGGGCAGTTTAGGTTGTAATAATTTTAAAATACCCAACTCAACGATGATAGTTGGTTGGAGTCAGTTATAATAGGGTGTCTTATAAATTGGAAAGAGTCTCTAACGTAAAGAGGAGAGAAAGTATTGGAAGACTGGTATGTACGGACTCGTGAACAGAAATATTAAAACTTAGATATTCTGCAACTCAATTTGCATATTGTGGTCCGCAAACTGATTGGTTGGCTCTACAAATGCATTAATAAGGTTCCCTTCATCGTTCCAAGTACTTTGTTGATAAGTTTCATGTTTGATAAGTTTCATGTTATTATAGGTTTGCTGTTACGTCTGCTGTAGAACTAGTAGATTTCTCTTAATTATTTATTTGTTGCAGTGGGTTTTAAAGAAAGTGAAGATCTTTCCATGAGGATGAAGGCCTGATACTCATGGAAAGAGTTATTTTAACATGTATGATATATTACTAACCAAGCACGTGCAGAATTAAACAAGATAGTGTAGTGCCTACCCCTAGTTCACATTCTATTATCATTGTCAAATTCTTTTAAGCTAATTTTATGCATTGATTAGTTTTAGAGATACTAGATTTACATTATTATGATATTATTTCATGACTTTGATTACAAATGCATCGGTTATTATTGCTTAGTTGATTTCATTCATGTGTTGTTAATGGTATTTTGATGATCCTAGTTAGTAAATGTGGTTTCTTTCATAAAAATGTTAACATGATGCCTTTAATGATGATTATGTTGTATTGATAGAGATGCATTATTATATGTACGCATTTGATATTAGACTTATGATTTTTACGATACTTACCCCATACTTGCATGTGTATGGTGCGCGTGTTTATTTTATCTTTCTATCTGACGTGTTTGATGTGGTTAAGGGAGGGAGTCGTAGTCACCTGCTAGTCGGGATCTACACGATGAACCACTCCCCGCCATTGTCTGTTTAGTTTAGATATATTATATACATGTACATGCTCGTCTTTTATGCAGGATGCAGGTACCGGGCATTGACTTCCCTGAATTGCCAGGATGAGCGTGCGCTATTACAAATACTCAAATGGTGAGAATGAGAAGATAATGATCAGGTCCAATCCTAGCCATAAATCTATAATACTTGTCCTGCAAGGAGGACTCGTAATAGACCACCTACCCTTTTTAAACTCGTGAGTATTTTTTGTGCGTATGTTGTTTTGTAAGTCCTTGATGAATTTCTATTAATTAAGTCTAATTAAAAGATTAAATTAATGATTTAATTTAATGGAGAATTATTATGACTTTTTGAATATTTAATTATATTTAATTAATTGAGAAATTAATTAAATATAAAGAATTGAATTGGAAGATAAAAGTTTTAAGATTAAATTTAGAACATGATAATATTTATTTAATTTAATAATAATATATTTAGAGTTCATTTTTAAATAAATGCTAAATATTATTGTTATTTAAGTTAATAAATATTTATCAAATTAAACGTTCAAAATATATTAAAAAGGAAAAAGATATTAAATTATGAATATGTTTTAAGTTCGCATGAATAAGTTTAAAATATAGAAATTAATTTAAAAGATAAAAACATGTGAACTTGAATAAAAGTATTTTAATAAAGTACGCATGAGATTAAAATTATAAATTAACTTTAAAAGCAAAGTCAAAGTGGAAAGTTAAATAAAGTAATTTAACAATTCACTTAAAGTGCATGAAGGATTAATAAAAGAATATCTTAATTAAAAAGAAAATTAATTGTGCATGAATTAATTAATTAAATAAGAGAGAATTAAATATTGGAGATAAAAGTTAAAGTTAAAGTTTAAATTTAGAACGTGATTATATTTATTTAATTTAATAATAATATATTTAGAGTGCATTTTAAAATAAATGCTAAATATTATTGTTATTTAAGTTAATAAATATTTTATCAATTAAGTTTCTAAAAATGAAATTAAAAGTGAAAAGATATTTAATTATCATAAAGATTATAGTTCGCATGAATTATGCATGAGTTAAAAATAAAATTAATTAAAAGATAAAAATGTGAACTTGAATAAAGATATTTTAATAATGTGCACATGAGATTTAAAAAGTTATAAATTTATTAAAGTAAAGTGGAAAGTTAAATAAAGTAATTTAACAATTCACTTAATGTGCATGAAAGGAATAATAAAATAATAATTTTAATTAAAAGGGAAATTAATTGTGCATGAATGAATTAATTAAATAAAGTAATTATTATTTTAGAGTTGTGGGGACAAAAGCCCTAAAAGGTAATTAGATTCTATATTAGAGGGTTTTGGGTCATTATTGCACACAAGGTTTTCAGGGAACACACTTTTGGAAAGGGGAGCAAAGAAATCTTTGGAAGCTTGGAAGGGTTCGGATTAGCAAGGGTTTCACCAGATTGTTAGCATCAGATCAAGGTAGGGTTTGTGAACCATTCTAGAAATACTTTCGGATCTTTGTCTTCTTCGTGCTTGTTGGAAATTGCTTTCTCAAATTTTATTGAATGAATCTTGCTACCTTTCTTCTGAATCTTTTGCGATTTGATTTCTTCTGGGAATCGGGATTTTTAAAAAAAACTATTTAGAAAACCTTGTTTTACTTCTGAAAGAAATTTAGTATTAAATTGAAATTTGGATTTTGAATTAAAATGGAATTAAGAAATTTAAATTTGGAAGGGGTTTGTTTTTGGAAATGAAAATCTTAGGATTGAAAATTCGAAGGGTTCAATTTATTTTTCCTATCAGCTTAATATCGTAAATGTTATTAAAATACGTATATATTAAAATAATATTGTTATGAAGTTCGTTGAGAAAAATATTATAAAATAAAGAATATAGAATTATAATACAATTCTTAAAATTTTCATATATAATAATTTATCTAAATTTATTAGAAGGGTTGTTCTTCTAATAAACAAAATTATTGAAATTTGACTTAGTTAAAATAAATAAATAAATTAAAAATAAAAAATAAAAAAATAAAAAAATAAAAAATAATAATAATAAATAATAATAATAAAATAAATAAATTTAAAAATTTAAAAAAAAAGAAATTAAAAAAAAAAAAAAGAAAAAAAAAAAAAACGAAATTTTTTATAACCCTCGTCGGCGCCGTACGCTGCTGACGCAGGCTACGACAGCAGTGGTATGGTTAATAATATTTACTATTTAACCATTTGAATTATTAATGGAATTGGGAAATATTTCTATTTAGTAATCGAATAATTTAATAAATGATTAATATTACTTCTAAGTCTTGATATGTTATTATATGAACAAGAATGAGTTTAATTGCAAGAGTTAATTATGAAGGTTAACTGAAAAACTTACTTACTTGAAAACATGTATTAAACTGAAAATTTAAAACTTTAATTCAAAAAAATACACGGGTGTATTGTATGAGTAATACTGAGAATCGTATACACTTGAACATACATTGAAACGCAAATTGAAACTTATATTGAAAACGAAAATTGAAACCTTACATTAATTCAACAATATATTATCAATCAAATCCAACTGTGAGACTATGATGTTTTCTATGTACTGTCTATATTTCTTTTTGAATTTTGGTGTTGTTTAGATGTCGACCAGTCTAGGATGTACACCAGAGGTTTTGTGAGATTTCTTGGATACTATTATGTGGCTAGATGTTATGATGATTCTTGTGATTCAAATTGGAGTTTATACTTATGAGATTTGTTTTGTGAGCATTTATGTGTATTTGGATTTAGTTTGATCCATCTTGTTATCAGGTTGCCTGTTAAGGAACCAAGTTTGATCTTTATGGGTGTTGTGGTATGGGACACAACTATGTTTTTATGTGCTTAGGAGAGGTTGTCTAGGTATGTGACTTGGGAGTGGCTTGCATAGGGGTCCGAGACCCAAAGTGGTCAGTACCAGGGTAACCTAATGCAAGTTATGTAATAAGTGATAACCTAGTAATTAAAATTTATGGGGGGGAAAACACACTAAAAAGATAAGTTAGAGGTTTTTGATTTACCCATGCCTTTAGTGCTTGTATAGACTAAGGATGGGAATGAGATGAGTGCCTCGTCTTCTTGAGAGGGCTTTCTAGTTTCCATATGTGTGATGTTGAGGGTCCGGGGTTCAGAGTAACCAGTCCAGGGTAACTCAACGCTTGAGGGTCCGGAGTCTATTAAGAGATCAGTCCAGGGTAACTCAAGCAGCCATGTGATGACACTCCCTAGTATGTAGCCTAAGTCTCCTCTGTAGTATTTGTGTATCTTTGGTGGTGTACTTATTGTTGGATGTGGTATACTTATTGTTGGTGGTGTATCTATTGTTGGATGTGTTTATTGTGGTTACTTACTTTCATTGATGATGATTGGTGTTTCATTATGTTGTACTTTTGACATGTGGCTTTTGACTTGAGGAGGATTATCTTTTGTTGACTTTATCTTGTGATCTTGGTATTTGGTTTATACTTGGTTTGTGTATGATGTTTGGTTATGTGATGTCAGTATTGGATTGAGTGTTCTTTCTTTCTGGTTTATTTTATCTTCTTGAGTAGTATGTGTTACCTTTGAGGTAGTTTTGGCTATTAGGGGTACCTTGCCTAGGAATGTTTTATGTTTGATAGCCGTTTGTGGATCGTTCATTATCTTCCCTGCACGGTGGGAGTGGAAGCCTGACTAGATAACCACGCAGTCGGGAGGTAGTGCCTTCTTACCATTTGGGTTCCCCTTCACATTGCCAGCTGTTGGATGTTCGTTGTAGAAGATGTACCTTTATCATTCTTACTTCTTATCTCAGAGACTTCTTTTCAGATGAAGTATATATGTTATCATGTATTCTGTTCTACAGTATCTATTTTCACATACCCTGCGACATGTGCAGTGGATGTTATTGATTGGATGTACTTTCATTGTATTGTTTATACTTATGCGACTATGTATCTGTTATTCCTTTATGATCTTGAGACATTGTACTTGAAACTTAAACTAATTAATTTAAGATAATTAAATGTGACTCAACGTAAAGGAACCTTTGAGGAATTGAAACTATATCTGTAATTGCAAATGTGTATTTGTTGTGTATGTTCATATTGCTTCCGCATTAATGTTATCTTGATGTTGTTTAAACTTCAAAAAAAAAAAAATAGTTCAGTAAACATTGTAACATGTTAGGTTTATTTCTCTTGGGTTCCCGAGCGGGGCGTTACAGATAGGGATTCTACCCAAACAAAGGGTTTATTTTCTGATTGGAGACATTAAACAATGTACATGTGAAGGTGAATTCATTGTTAGTTGGGATTGGAAATGTGTGTAATCAAGTGATAGAGAAAACCCTAGTTTAAGAGTAAGAAGTGCTAGGAGGAGTCTGCCATATGGTTCCTTTTTAAATTGTATTGTTTATTATTTGATTGTCATTACTGTAATTGCTCCTCATCAATAATGGCCGCCACTAATAAGTAGGAAGACCCATCTGAATCTGGAAACAGCACCTTCCATGCTGTTGAAAGAATGGCGCTGCTTAGACCGAAACATCCCTTCATCAAACCCACCACTAATCCTCTGTTATCTGGGAAGTTATTCACAGAGGTCACCATTGAGACCGTGTTGAAGTATAAGCAGCCATTCATGGCAATAAGGTTAAATAAACTCAGCTCCCACAATGGAGGGGCTGCTAGTCTCCCAGATACAAACAGCCATAACACCAAGTTGCCTGCCAAATTGTGAATAGCCCCAATGAAGAGACCAAGCCAAGCCGGGAGCCTCTGGTTCAAGAGGCCAGAGATTATGCCCCCCAAAACCCCAATGCTGCTGTAGGCAGAAATGGTGTCTAGTTCCTGTTGATTGTAGCCAAATCTGGTCTTGATGGCCTCAGAATATATGCTGAAGCCATATGATGCTCCTGCACAACATTCTATCCACATGCAAGCCACCAAACCCATCCATCTGTTCTGAACTGAATCATAATACCCCATTCAAACCCTGTTCTTGGAAACTCAGAAGGAAATACTGAGGACAATCCTTCTCAGCTATCTGTTGGTAGTTTTTGTATGATTTGTTCAATTAGAAAAACAAAAGGGACAAGTTTTTTGTTAGAAGAAAGGTATCTTTAACGTTTGTTCAGAGATTTTTGAAGACTTTTGGGGGGCATTAGGTCACCTGTATCAATGCTCTCTGTTTCAAGTGTAGGCTGTCATAATCCTCGATCATTTGTTGTTTCAGTTCTTCCACCTAAAGTCTTCCAAGCCACAAGTGATTGATATTCCTGATGTGACCTTAATGCTATGAGAAAACGGTCTTCCTCTCAGAATTGGCTTGCTTTTCTGGTATGGGGTCTACTGTGGCTACAATAGATTTTTCCTACTGGACCGATTTAAACCACCACTGTGGACCAACAAAGTTTTCTTTTGAATTTGAAACCAAAATATCGATGGAGTTACCAGAAATCCTTCACGAAGAGGATCTCCTTCTCTTCCTCAATTAGGCATTGCTTGCCATGAGCTATTTTCTGTGGAACTCATGTGAATTGGGTATTATTCTATTTCAAGGAAGCATGGAGCCCACTTGAATTGGTGTTTTAAAAAGTATTTTTATGTAATATGACCTAAGTATAGAGTACTATATGCAGTTAATATTGCGTTTCTTTACAGCTTTTGAAGGCATCTGGACTTGTCAACTATGAAATATGCGAACTATGGAATTTGTCCATTACGACAAGAAACGAGTGCATTCATTACTTGACAATCCTGTCTCATTATTTGATTTTATATTATGTGCATATATATACCTTTGTGGGTCCTGCATATAAAGTATATATTTGTTAAGTGAAGTTTGCTTGATTAGAGGCATTCATGCTCAACGACTTTCTTTTAGTTTAATAAGTTGTACTACTCTTTTTATTTATTATTAGTTCTTTCTTATGGCAGTTATACTATTGTGGTAAATTTTGAATTTTAAGCTTTAACTAGTGATTAAATTTTTTGGTTTCTGAAATTAATTAATATTAACTTTTGTTATCAAACTAATATGTTACATAAGCATAGATGCACGATTTTTAACTTTTAAAAAATATATTTTTAAGATTTGATTGGGTGAATTTGTTTAGCTTTGGTTCGAGATGGATTGTATAGTTGTTTTTTATTAAGACAACAGATTTGTTTTTAATATTTTTTTAAATATAAGTAGGTTGGTTTAGATTATTATATTTTAATATTGCATTTTTTTTAATATAATTTTTTTCATTCAATTAAAAATACTAAAAATATATATTTCTTATATTATATAATAGTTTAAGAAATATTATTATATATTATTATAAAGATATTATGATTTTATTTATAATATAATAGAATCACATGATATATATATATGTATGTATGTATGTATGTATGCAATAAAATATATATCAATAATTATGTTAATAAATAAAATTATAAGTATAATTAATATCACTATAGAAAATTATAAATATATAATATTTTTATTAATTAAAATATTTAATAGAATATAATAAATTTATTAAATTAAAATTATATCTATATAAAAACTAAAGGCACTTGTTTGCATTTATTAGATGTAAAATTATTTTTTAATATAGATTTCAAAATTTCTATTTTTGAAAGCTTGATCATTTCAACATATTCCAAAAATTCAAATAATATTCTTTCTTTGTGATTCTATTGGTTGGAAGCTTAAAAAGCAATGAGAAAAATAAAATTTTAAGAGTTTTATTAGAAGAATTATTTTTTAAAAGCACATGGTGGTTAGACTATTGATGCAACTCTAAAACAAATTGTGCAATCATTAAATGTAAATAAATAGAGTTTTCCAACATTTTTAATATGCATAAATATTCCTTGTCTTCCTACAAGTTTTGGAATTTTCTAGCACCAATCTCTATATCCTTTGTGTTTTATGAAGAACTTTACAAAGCAATTTCTTTCATACTTCTCTCTAATTCTACCTCTTCAAAATTTACAAAGGTTTTAACAACTGTGATTTTGGTTCTATTACACTAGGATCCGAAGGAAACAATATTATTTGTTATTTGTTTGATTTTTGGTTATGGTTGTCTAGTGTAGTGATGAGAAAGCTAACTCATGCTAGGTCCTTTTAGATTCTTGAGGGTTTGGTATGATATACCCTAGTTACGCTTGTACTTTGAGTATCGTCAATGAATCTTAATTTCTCTATATTGATGTTATGTGATTCAATGATTGGTTTAATGTGGATCTTTCATTTACAATGGGGACATTTCTCCTCCAGGTCTTATTGAATTGTTAAAATCCTTGAGATTTACAAATAGAAAAACAATATTATTTGTTATTTGTTTGATTTTTGGTCATGGTTGTCTAGTGTAGTGACAAGAAAGCTAACTCATGCTAGGCCCTTTTAGATTTTTGAGGGTTTGGTATGATATATCCTACTTACGCTTTTACTTTGAGTATCATCAATGAATTTTAATTTATCTATATTGATGTTATGCAATTCAATGATTGGTTTAATGTTGGATCTTTCATTTACAATGGGGACATTTCTCATCCAGGTCTTATTGAAATTTTTTTGATTAGATAAACAAGTTTTACAGGGATCCTGAAACTTGAGAGTTAATACAAAATAGGCTAAAAATAAGTGTTTGAAGCCCAACCACCAAAGTGACGAGTCTAAAGGCTGATAATAAGCACAAGGCATAGCCAATAAACAAAGGCCAAACAAAAAAGGCAAGAGAAACGAAACAGTCAAAAGCCAGAACGAAAAGCCAACCAAAAAGGAAAAAGATAAGAACTAATCCTCGATCTTTCTTTCCAGCTCCTGCATGACCTGGGCAGCTTCCTGTGCCAACTTGTTCTCCTCGGCCTCCTGCTAGTGAGTCATGTGTTCTTCCTGGTCCAGAGTAGAAAAAGTGATACCAATGGTATTATCTTCATTAGATCTGGCTTTACCCCTATCTTTTCCCTCCACATCCCCCTGCATGCCTCTATCTTTAAGCCAATCAGTTAAAGATAGGATGTTGTTATTGATCGAGTTGAGCAATGAGATCGTCTGGCTCGACAAATTGTGATTATAATTTTCCAGATTGTGGATCCTCCTTTTCGCTAGGCTATGCCTATCATCATATTCTGTCCCTTTCTCCAGGCCCTTAAGATTCCTAGCTCCTTCCATTTGAACCACCCTCTCCTTAAGCTCCTCTAGCTCATGAAAAAGCCACTTGATTGACCTGTAATTGTCAATCATGCTATTGCGGGCATTGTTCAAGAGGTTCATCCCATATTCCCTAGCATTATCAAAGATAGCCACAATCGCAGGGTTAATGAGCCACAATCACAGAGTGGTCTTATTGAAATGTTAAAATCCTCAAGATTTACAAATAGAAAAACTACCTCATAAGCCATGAAGAGATCTCTATAGAGTCCCCCTTCTAATGAGAAGGGAAAATGTAATTGAATAGGTCACTTAGAAATTCTTGAAGAAACTTTTTGATTTCAAAAATGTCATGATGGTAGGAACTAGGTTATATGGTTGTGGATGCCTTAAATTGGAATATACTTTGGTTTGGTTCTGTAAATCCAATGGTGAATACTTCCTTTGTAAAATAGACATAGTTAGGCCTATCCAATCTTTGATCATAGTGGTGTTTAGGGATGTAAATAGTGAGTTGGAATTTGAATATTTAGTTGTGATTCTATATTATAAAAGGGCATTTTGAATACTTAATTTTTTTGGGAGATCCTTTGGGATTCCACAAAGTTATCACCCAAAAACTAGGCTCTTGGGGCTACAAGAATAACTAGCCAGCTAATTAGGCCTAATTGATAGTTTTCCTTATGGGACTAAATGAGCAGTGTAGGAAGTTTGGGAAGGTCCCAAAACTATGTTTTGTGATCCATAGAAACCTAATCCACTCCCTAGAGTGATGTGTGAAGACAATGTGCACAAGCCTTGCTAAAGGAGGAAATGTGAAGACAATGTGTGCAAGCCTTACTTAAGGAGGAAATCTTGCAAGGTATCTTGAGATGAAAGCTGTAGTGTGTGTTAGTTTCAATTTGTTTGGAGAAAGGTGATGAAGAAACTTAAATTGGAGTTGAAGAAGCTTAAAATTTCTTTGTGATTAGATGATCAAAGTGTGGGTGTAAGCATAAGGAGATCAAAGGATAGTGATTGGACTCATAAGCATCACTTCCTACTACCACTCAACATCAGCATGGAGGATTGACTCCATGAGTTATAAATGTAATATAACTTCTTTTTGAGTCAAATGATCAAAGTTTTAAGTTTTAGAATCAATTGTTGCCAATCCTCTATGTATAATCATGAATTTCAATTCTTTCATGTACTTGCACAGATTGAATATTCATCAATTTCTATTTGGGAATGGAGAGAAATGAATTGGCTTTGATTTCTAGTCCAGGTTTGAAGGTTGGCCATGAACAACTAAAAGAGATCCAAAGCATTTTTTAAAATTTGTTTCAAACCCTTAAATCCAAACTTGTTCATACAAGGGTTTGATAAAATCTTTGGTATGAACCATTGGAAAAATTTGAAACTTGGTTCATTTTGAAGTAAGGTCACTACACTTTAAAAAACAATAGGTATCATATTTAATGGTTTGATACATGCAAGAACAGTGATGCCCTAGCAGGCAAAATGCATGAAATTTTCTATTTTTTATTGTCAAATATATTAAATGAACTAATATTCACAATGGAATATTTTCTTATGGCATATGAAGAAAATAATTTGATAAAGTAATGTGTGAGGACCATCATACATGCATGATGAGTAGATCTAAGGAGATAGTGAACATTCTTTAATTTTTCATAACCAAATTTTTAGTAGTAACACAATCACAGTCATAATATCCTTTTGTCTTTGAATATCTAAGCAAGATGTGGGGTAAGGAGTGAATTGGTTTTACTATGCAATCATTGATCTGTTAAAGTGGGCATATGTTTAGACTTGATGTAATAAGAAATGTAATGAACCACATATATTTGTAAATTGTGATAACCAACATATCCCTTTATGTTTTTGTTAATCAGGGATCTAGTGAGGCATTGAAGAGTGTTGCATGGGTATTGTTTATGTGACCAATTGATGATTGTAATGATATGTCAGTATTATGGTGATGAGGAGTACACTAACCAATTAATGAAAGTAATTGAAGAGGGCTATTAGCTTGATGTGGATAGTGGCTTATTGAAATGTTGAAGAAACTAATATATGTAAGTAGGTTATGTAAAACTTGGATGTAACAGGATATAGGACAAGAATCATGGATTGTCAAGTTGTGCCTTGAGATAAATAAGGATTTCAAATCTTGAATGGTAAGAGTATAAGTTTTTTTGATGATAACATATGAAGGTAATATGTATTGTGTTAAAAATGTTTTAGAATAACTAAGAGGGAAGGTGAATCAATTACTCAAGGTCCTTAAGTACCACTTGAACAATTAAACATAAACACTCACTATTATGTTTATCATGTTGTTGCTCGATCTCTACTATGAAAATATTGTCTTAAACATAACATGCTCTTCTTAATGAAAACATCATCAAATGTAAAACATATAAAACATTCAACACAAATTTGACTCTAGGATTTTGCGTGGAAACCTAATTTGGGAAAAACCACTAGCAACGTGTCACCAATTTTTCACTCTTTCAAAGTGAGCTTTGTTAGGAACCACCCTTATTAAAGGTTTACAATACACACTGTTAACTATGAATTGGTTAGAGAATTTAACCACCTTGTTAGGAGTGGCCTTATTAGAGGACTTTGATCATTCCATTTAAATGTCACCTTGTTAAAGGATTTACACATACTTTTAAGTCTTTCAAATGACTATTAGGTCAACTTCTATTAAAAAGGATTTCAATACAAACTATTTGTAATGATTAGAAAGAAAATAGTAGGTTTTGATTTGTATGATTACAACTCACTTTTGCAGGTTCATATATCTATGTTTGGTTCATGTGTTGATTCACTGATAGGCCTCTCTGATCTTTATTTACTTGGAAACTCCTCAAGTAATCAATATTCTCCCTTCAATAACACTTAAGCCTTCAACTCAGATTCACTTATCAACGTCGACAATATCTATGCAAGCTATCTCCTTGAGCTTCACATTCACTAACACACTCTTGTGTTCACCCTTGTGCACCTCTTCATCAATCAAATAGATATGACATTTAGATTAGGTAGCAATATGTTTTTGTTGGATACAATTGTTCAATTGTGTGTTGTCTTTGATGTTACACAAATGTGACAGTAGTCATCAGACAGAGTCTATCAAACTAAATTGGTCAGCAAGGCAAAAGACAGAGTCTACTGAGCTCAGTTGGTCAGTAAGGCAAAAGACAGAGTCTACTGAGCTCAGTTGGTCAGCAAGGCAAAAGAAAGAGTCTACCGAGCTCAAAAGGTTAGCAAAGAAGGTTTATAGTGTCTACTGAGTGTTCTCATGCTTTACGTTGTGTATTCAATTGTTACTGAGCTTTCAAGGTTAGCAAAGGAAATTTAGTTGCTACTGAGCTCACTTAGTCATCAAGAGAAAATAGTGCAGGAAATAGTTCTAACTAAGCTTTCATGGACAGTGAAGGAAATTTAGTTCTTACCGAGTTAACTCGGCAGCCAAAGGATTTTGCAATTTTTGCAGTGTTAACCGAGTTAAGATGGTTAACTCAAAAAATTATTTATGGAAGCAGTATTTACCAAGCAGGGTCGACTAGTGAAGGATTTCATTATTTTGTGAAATAAAATTTATTTATTTAAAGTAATATTTGTAGCCGACTGATGTATGGTTTATTTGTAAATGTAACTTATGAATGAGCCAACTTGATAATCTAAATGGTATATATAAGAGGTAAAGTTGTGAATTCTAAGTGTAAGTGATGGATTAGATGTGATGCGAATGAGAAGGAAGACTGATTATTGTGAAAGCGAATTTTGAAGGACGATCAAAGATCATTGAGGAGCAGCAAAACTATATTTGATCGAAAGGATCTAATAGTGTTGAATAGAGATATGTAATCAACAAATTTAGTTGCATCTTATTCAAGTCAATTCATTGTTACTTTCTAACCATTGTAGCAATGATTTCAAAATCTCTTAATAGAGTTGGTTTAACAGCCATTTTTATAAATCCTCTAACAAGGTGACAGTTCAGTTCAATTGTTCTAAAGACCTCTAGCAAGGCCACTCCTAATAGGGTGATTAAATCCTTTAACAACGTCACACCTAACAGTGTGTATTGTAACCTTTAACACGGTTGGCTCCTAACAGGACTCACTTTAGAAGAGTGAAAATTGGTAGCTAGTTACTTGGTGGTTTTTCCCATATTGGGTTTCCACGTTAAATCTGGTATCTCTCATGTTCATTTTATTTACTTTTGCATGCATGTTAATAATTATGAATGCTAGAAGATCAATAACAAGTTAATCTACCGAGTTACCTCATTTTTACAGTGTTTACCGAGTATTAGCAGTAACTAGTTATTTAAGACATCTAAGGGGTCTGTCGATTTATTTTTGTGGTAACTGATTCGCGCCCCCCCCTCTCAGTTACTCCATCTATAATCCCAATAGTTTTATCAATAGATTTGTCATCAATGACAAAAAAAAATTGTTCCAATTGTAAGTTCCCAACAATATTGTTCATTAATTGTGTGAACATTTGTTGGTTAGATAAGGAAGGTTTGATGATTTATTTCACACCATTGAATTAGAACCTTAATTATGATATTGGTTTAGAACTAATGTGAATCGATTAAGTTATGAACTTGGATTGTACTTTGAGTCATGGTTTTGGAATGTCTCATTGATAGGATTAAGGAACATGTTTAATATATGTTATTGGTTCAACAAATTCATGCTTGAGAGATGTTTTTTTTTTCCTCTAATGATTTGTTCTTATGTTGAAATGAAGAACATATAAATAAAATCCTAGAAGAGGTTTGATGGTTTTGAAGGATGCTCTACATCATCATCTTACAAAAGGATTTATAAAAAGGGTTGAAATACTTATGCAAGGGTTTCATCATCAAAGGGGAATAATTTTCCCAAGTGAAAATTTGATCACATAAAATGATCTTTCTATCTTCCACATAATCAAATTTAGCAAGTTGTAAATAAAATATAAACTAAGCCCTAAATGATAGGTTCCCAATGCTTAGAAATCCAAATGTGGAATCTAGGAAGACTAGGCCAAAATCCCCTAAACCTACAAATAAACATATTAGAAGAAAGATCAGAGACATGATAATCAATATCATCAATCATCTCCTCCTCTAGATCAATAATAATAGATCAACAATGTGGAATAACTCAATTTCTTATCTTAGGCTCCAAGCCCCCACTATTAGCCAAATAGGTAGCATAATAACCCCCATGAAACGCATTAGCCTTAGAGGATCCACTAGAAACAATCAATAGAGAGTCATTCAAAGAAAAAGACCTACCCAAAACACCCCTATCCACATAGCTCAACAATAAAGATTGGTTAATAGGGGATGAAAAGGGTACTAAGGGGACATGAGAAGCAACCACATCAGGCTGTGATACTATCACAAAATAATTTGTAATACCACCTCATGTAGTAGAAGATAGACTAGGTGGCACTGAATTTGACATAACAAGCACTAATACAACCTTCTTGGGTAGAGAAATACTAGGTCGAACAAAATTGTCCTCCTTCACACTTGGAACACCACCATCCACTATTGAATCATTGCAAGGAAAAACCCTAGAATCTTCATTTGAAACAAAATAATTGTGAGCCATACTCCTAAAAAATGTATAGTTATTCTTTGATGGTATATTGATATGAGGTAACAACTTATGGGAAAAATTTATAACATCTTGATAAAGTCTTATGAATTTTGAAGGGAAAATATTTCTTTGTTAAGTTTTCCATGTATGGGTTTTCCTTGGAAGATATTTTGCACTTATATATGTCATAAGTGCCAAGGGTGTTGAGGTTGATTAGAAAAAGATCCAACCACTTCTATATTGGCCACATCCCACTAACTTGACATGATTTAATAATTTTTTTGGAAGTTCATGAAATAATTTTCTTAGTTATTTATTCATTTATTTGATCTAATAGGGAAGCTAGCTTTTGGGTGGTCCTAAAGAGGTTAATATTTTTCACAAGTTGCATGAGTAAACAATCTTGTGCTTTTTACTCACCACTCATATTTTTTATTGCACCTTGTTACTATTCATGCATCTATAAAATGTATTAGATCTAACATAAACCATAAAGGTCATCAACTTATGTTTAATACAAAAGATTAAGCAATTTAGAGAACTAAATTTCTCATCTATGATAAGGATTTTTGGTAACTATGCATGCACTACAAAAGTATAGAGAGTACTTAGTCTGTAGAAAAGTAACTGTGAAGACTAAATATAATAATTTGAAGTTTGTATTAAGTTGAAACAAAATTGAATGATTACAAGTAAGGTTACATACACAATGCATAATAGAACTTGTATTTTCATTAAGATTTGATCACATAATTTTTTTGGATCAATGTACCAATTCACACTCTATGATCCATTAACAAGATGAATGATAGAGAGAATAAGGATGAAATTTTATGCATTCATCCTAATAATGTATCATCAAGTGTGATATAAAATATTGATGCAAATAACACTCATGTGATCAAATGAAGAAGAAAATGCAAATTGAATGATTTCCAACAAAAGTGGATACACATGTTGAAATATTATGATTTTGAAAAATGATACTTTAAAGTAAAGAGGAAGATGGTAGTTAATTCTCTTTTTAGGAGGCCTACTCTATTCTCATTATGTATCCATTATATTTATTGGAAGGTTTTAATTTTTTGTGAGTATTGATGAGAAATAAGTTTTTGTTGATATCTTAGGTGAGGCTTTGAAACATGAAAGGTGTGTGTTGGTGGAAGGGTGAATCCTCTATAAAGACACAATCATCACAGTGGGGCCAAGTATATGATCAAGGATATGACTTTGAAAAAATCTTGTGACTCTCCAAAAGATGTATATGTAGACTCATTAGAGATTTTGTTAGAAGTATTTTAAGGAGGGCATCTTGATGCAAGACATATTGGGTCAATGAAAAATCTTGCATCAACCAGAAATATTGCTTATTTATTGTAACAATTTTTTGTTCATGGAGTAATCATTGTTGCTTGTGATTTCTAATTGTACACAATTAACATAATGCTAAAGAGATATTTTGGATCCTTATCCTAAGTGCGCACAAGCTAATGTACTATGTTCTTTGAGTTTTGTGTCATTTTCTCCTGCCACTTTTTCCTATGATTTTATCTAGTGTGGCATGTTCTTTTGTTCAAATTGGTTTCCTATGATGACATGGCATCTTGCATGGTTGGGAATCAACTCCTTCCTCATGTATGGACCTATCCTTTATAGAACGTGAACAATTGATTCCCATTGCTTTGGTTATGTTTTACTCCTCCAAGGCAAGACCTATATTGTAATTAATGCCTAATTGGTCGACTAGTGGTCTAATTGGTTTTATAAGCATCTTGTCCTTATTTAGGTGAGCAATCAATTTTTAGCTTTGGGGGAATATTTTTCTAGCCTAAGGAAGATAGAAAATTCAATAGGAGTGTCAGGGATAGTATTATGGAAGATGAAGTAGGAGAGCTCTTGAAGTTGTGATATATACGTGTATTGGCTACAACTAGGAAGGCCTTACAATCGGGAAATGTATATGTAATGAATAGTAAATCTAAGAAGGGAATTTTATCTTTTTTGCAATTTTGTGTCTTGCTTCTATGTGTACTTCTAGCAAGCTTCTAGGTAATTGGATCTAGTCTTTGATTGGTTCCTTTTCCCCACTAGCCTTGTTTTATGTGGTGTCAGAGCAAGGTTTTCTTTTTGGTGAGTTTTGAGATCACAAAGAACTAGAATCTGACCTATAACTTTCACAGGATTACAATCTTGCATGAACTATTGTCAAGATGGTTTGAGGTATATGAAATGTAGATAATGATATAATAGATATGTTGAGGAAGATTGCAACAAGACTTGAATTTGTTGAGACAACTCAAAGAGGAGGTGTACATCTTGAGGGTGTTAGTGATGATAAAGAAGTGGTACCTAATCCTAATCCTAAACCTGAGGTAGAATGAGATAAGGAAAGGCTTCCAAGAGTTTTGTCTAGGGAAAACTCCAGACCTATTCCTGAATTTTTCTCCTCTAATAGAAGACTCGAGACTAATGTCGTGTTGGATTGGATCTCTAAGATGGATAAGTTCTTTGAGTATGAAAGTAATCCCAAGAATAAGAAGGTTAAGATAGTAGTCAACAAGTTGAAGGGCCATGCTTCAACTTGGTGGGATCTTGTAGATTGAAAGGCAAAAAAGAGGAAAAGAAAAGAGCAAGACATAGGTAAAGATGATTAGAAAGATGAAGGAGTTCCTTCCTCGAAATTACCAGGTTAATCTTTTGAGGAGAATACAAAATTTCAGACAAAAAGGCATCACAGTGAAGGAAAACACTAAGGAATTTTATAAGTTGGACATCATATTTGTACATGTGGATGATTAATTTGAGAAGGTGGATAGCTACTTGAATGGTTTGAGGACATCAATTCAAGATGAAATTAGCTATGTTAAGATGGATAGTATGGAAGAAGCATATCAATATGCCTTAAAGGTTGAAGAATAGTTGGAAAAGAAATATGATCGCAAACAAAGATGAAGAGATGGAAGAAATTAAAGAAGTAGAGGAAGAACCTATGGAGAAAGTAGTGTTAGAGTAATAAGATATTTCCCTATTAATTAAATCATTTTGATGTAATTATTAAGTCACTTATTATCTCTAGTTTACTTAAGCTAAACTTTAGGCATTTAATAATTAATTCATTTATTAATTATTATCATGTAACCTAGGTTAGTTTCTTGTTAGGGTTTTGATCTCCTTTTATAAGGCTTGACCTCTTTGTAATTAATTCATTCACTTTTGATAATAGCAATTTCTCTTTTTGCTCATCAAGAATGTCTCATCTATGGATCTGGCAATTCCAACCTCCATAGCTTTTTGCTTCTCTCCTTCTTTGTTATAGGTGTTTGCATGCAAGTGATTCTTGGGAGCTATAGGGTTTATCTTGCATCAACTTAAACATGGTATCAAATCTCTAGATCTTTATTCCCTTATTTTGTTTATAAGAAGTTTGCCTTGGCTATCAAATTTGTTCTTTTTCTTTTAGAGGGTTTCAATTTTTAGAGTAATTTTGTATTGAATGTAGGGGGTCACTTTGAGCCCAAACGGACATCACTGTTAAGCTCATAGCGCCCAAAAACCCCTATTTTCATATTAAAAATTTCAAATTTGGACACAATTGGAATTTGAGGCTAAAAATTATTGCTCCCAAATTGGGCATGTTTTCTAAAGCAATAATTTTGAACATTTCATGAGGTAAAGATTTTTGAATTTTTGGCACACAAATCAAGATTTTTTGTACATTGCTCAAGGCGATGATTTTTTGAATTTTGACACAAATCAAGATTTTTCAAAAAGTATAATTTTGCACATTTCCCGAGGCAGCCATTTTGTGATTTTAGCACAAAAATTGAGATATTTTGGCACAAAAAAAAAATTTGGCACATAAATCGAGATAATTTTGGTACGAAACTGCCACACTTCCTAGTGCAATTTTTGGTGCTGTTGAGTGCACTTTTCAATGCATGGATCCAGAGGTAACACTTTTTTATCTTTTCCAATGCTTTTTTTGGACCTACATGTGGTTTTTTGGCCATAACTTGCTTATTTGGACTCTATTTTTTGATCCAAAAGAAGCACCAAAAATTTGATTTCAAGCCTATCATGATGGTGTAGTTTATTTGGACTTTTGATTTTGTTTGGTTTCTTGATTATGTAGTCAAATTTAGAGGTTCTATTTTTGCACTCTAGGAGACATATCTTGAGACATTCTATTTTCCAAATTCTGCTCTAGGCACATCCCATTTAGTTTTTTGTTTTTTTGCATTCTGATGAATGTCTTGGTTGTTTTAGGTCCGTAGATTGATTTTATTGTTTTAGATATTTTTTTATGGGTCATACTATCTCTTATATCAGCCTTATGTCTCTTTTGATCTTTGTTGACACTCTTTTGTAGTATTTTTGCAAATGCACTAAGATAAAGTGTCACTATATTGCATTTTGGGATCTTGCATATCTCTGTGTTTTTTTGTACTTGCACTATATTATACAATTCCTTGGGGGGATTCATTTGGGTCATATTTTTCATCTTCGTTTGTCAAGTGAGTCTTCCTTCTATGGCATTAGCCTCATGATGTGTCAATGACACATGCCATTATAGGTGTTTGTACTTCTTTTGCACTTCCAATGTTCCTAGTTCTTCTTTCTATAGGAGATATTGCATTGAGTTTCAATATTTATGTCTTACCTCTCAACATTATAAGGGGTTATGTTGGTTCTATTTCTTTCTTGCCTCGATGGAGTGAGCTATGTTTTCAGTATTTGATCCTATGTACTATGCGATTGCAGTGGCTAGATACCTATGCATTTCAATGAGATGGATCATTTACCATATAGACATTCTTTCATTCCTTTTTTTGGAGGCCATGAAGATACCTTTCATCTTCAATTGATCAACTCTTCAAACTTAGTCTTCTCTACCTAGTCATGTTCTATATTGTGGAGGTTCTTTAGATCAATAGTTTGGCAGTGTTTGTAACTTCATGCTTCAATGGTGTTCTTCATGATCATCCTTTTGTTCCTATCTTCTAGAACATTATTTCCATCTCTTTTTGGAATAGGGTTTTTCCCATGTAGTTTTCTTTATTTCTCCTCTTTCCAGAGATTTGGTTGTGATTGGGTACCTCATCAGGCCTTTGTTGTCGGGACCCAAATTTCCTTTCAGCAATAGTTTCTAGGTTTTTAGCTACTCCTTAAGTTTATCTTGGGGGGGGTGTTAGAGTAATAAGATATTGCCTTATTAATTAAATCACTTTGATTTACTTACTAAGTCACTAATTATCTCTAGTTTACTTAAGCTAAACTTTAGACATATAATAATTAATTCTTTTATTAATTATTATCATGCAACCTAGGTCAATTTTTTGTTAGGGTTTTGCTCACCTTTTATAAGGATTGATCTCTTTGCAATTAATTCATTCACTTTTGATAATAGCATTTTTTCTTTTTTCTCATCAAGAATGCCTCATCTATGGATTTGGTAATTCTAGCCTCCATAGTTTTTTGCTTCTCTCTTTCTCAATGATAGGTGTTTGCATGCAGGTGATTCTTGGGAGCTACAAGGTTAATCTTTCATCAAGTTCAACAAGTAGAAGATATGAAAATATAATGCGAGATCAAGAAAAGATAGAATGGAAAGAAGAACCTATTGGTAAGAGAGATAACTACACTAGAGGTAGCTATACTAGTTATTCTAGGAATAATAATGGTGGTAAGAGAGAAGAAAGATCTTGATTTAAGGGTAATTGTTTCAAGTGTGGGCAAGGACATAGGGCCTATGAATGGACTAATTCTAGCAAGAAGATTGGACATAGTAGTAGAAATACTTTAGCTTGTTAAGAAGTGGTTGAGTCACCTAATGAACCTAAGCACAGTGAGAACATAATGTTGAGAAGAATCCCATGGAATGAGGAAACTAATGAGGAACCTATTTTGAGAATTTTTTTATTCAAGACTAGATGTAAGGTTGTTGGAAAATGTTGCAAAGTAATCATTGATAGTCAAAGTTTAGATAACTTGGCATCAAAGGATCTAGTTCACAAATTGTAGTTGCAAAGGTTGAGACATCCTAAACCTTATCATGTTTTTTGGATCCAGAAAGAGCATAAGTTGTTTGTAAGTGAACAATGCCTTCTTAGCTTCAAACTTGGAAATTATTATGATGAATTTTTGTATTATATTATACCTATGGATTGTTGCCATATTCTGTTGGGTATACCTTGGTAGTGTGATAGACAAGATTTGTATGATGGTAGATTGAATTAGTATACTATTTGGGTTGATAGGAAGAAACAAGTTTGTTTCCTTTGGTACAGAAACCTGAGATTCATTGTACCACAATAACAGTATGTTTTGTTGAAGGAAATCAATTTCCTAAAGATGTGAAGGAGCGGAATGTTTGTTTTGCCTTGATTCTTAGGAAGACTAAGAAATAATATGAACTCGAGCATGCATCTCAGATTGAATCTTTGTTAGCTAAATTTCAAGATATTATTTCTCATAATGTACCTGATGGTTTACCTCCTATAAGAAGTGTTTGTCATTTTATGGATTTGATGCCTAGAGCTAATTTTCCTAATAAATCCCTACATAGGCTAATGCCTATTGAAAATGTTGAATTGATAGACAAGTGCAAGAATTACTTAATAAGGATCCGATTAGATAAATCTTGAGTCTTTTTTGTTTTACCTACTATATTGGCACCTTAAATGAATGGAGAATGGAGAATGTGCACTAATTATAGAGCTATAAACAAGATAACAGTGAATTATAGGTTTCCTTTGCCTAGGATGAATGGCATAATTCATTGTTTGAGTGGAGCAAAGTATTTTACCAAAATTGATTTTAAAAGCGGATATCATCGGATCATAATGAAAGAAGGGGATGAATGGAAAACTACATTTAAGACTAATGAAGGTTTGTATGAGTGGTTGGTTATGCCTTTTGGTTTAACTAATGCACCTAGTACTTTCATTAGGTTGATGAATAAAGTTCTAAAGAAATTATTGGGTAAGCTTGTGATTGCATATCTTGGTGACATTCCTAATATTTTGTAAGACTAACGAACACCTTGAGCATATTAGACAACTATTGCAAGGATTGAAGGAGGAGAAGATATTGATTAATTTAAAGAAATGTCCATTCTTGAAGGAGGAAATGGTGTACCTTGGTTCTGTGATTTCAGTTGATGGTTTGAAGATGGATCTTGAGAAGGTAAAAGTCATTCTAGATTGGCCTTCACTTGAGAATGTTGGAGAAGTTAGATCATTTCATGGATTGAAAAGTTTCTATAGAAAGTTCATCAAAACTTCCACTTCAGTTTTTAATGCCATGATTGATACTATGAGATGAGATCATCTAAAATGGACACATGAAGCACATAAGAATTGTAAAACATTGAAACAAAAGATTGCAAAGTTACCCATTATTGTTTTGCCTAATTTTAATATATTAAAAAAATTCAAATTGATTGTGATGCTAGTGAAAGTTTCATTGGAGCTATTTGAGTCAAGAAGGAAGATCTATAGCTTTCTTTAGTGAGAAGTTAAATGTTGCTAAAAAAAAGTATTCAGTTTATGATCAAGAATTATATGTTATTATTCAAATTTTGAAGAAATAGAGACATTACTTGATGCCTAAATATTTTGTGTTATACACTGACCATAAAGCCTTGTAGTATTTGCAGGGAAGTCAAAATAAGTTAAATTAGAGATACATAAATTGGGTAGAGTATTTACAAAAAAAATTCTTTGTGTTGAAACATTTGACAGTCAAATAAAATTGTTGATGCTTTGAGTAGAAGAAGGAATTTATTGATAAAGATGAGAGCTAAGGTACTTGGTTTTGATGATTTGAAACATTTGTATGAAATTGATCATGATTTTGTAGAACCTTAGAAGGCTTTTAAGAGTCAATTGATAAAAGAGAAAGATAAGTGGACTAATTATTTCATTCAAGAAGACGTGTTGTTTAAAAGAATTTAATCGTGTATACCTAGAGGATCTATGAGAGACAACATCACAAAAGAGAAACTTAGTGGAGGACTTGTTGGACACTTTGGGATTGATGAAATAGTACAGTTGGTTTCTTATAGGTATTATTGGCCCCATATTTATAGGGACATGCATAAAATGGTTAGAAATTGCAAAAATTGTCAAACAACAAAATGAACTAATTAGAATTTGGGATTGTATTCACCATTATTTGTACCAAACAACCCTTGGGACGACATTAGTCTGGACTTTGTTCTTGGTTTTCCTATAATTTAAAGAGGTAATGATTCTATTCTTGTAGTGCTTGACATGTTTTTTTAAATGGCTCATTTCATACCTTGTAAGAAGACACCTGATACAATACATGCAGATGAATTATTCTTTAAAGAAGTGGTAATGGTTTTCCTAGGATTGTTGGTTTAGATAGAGATGTTAAGTTTACTAGTTATTTCTGGAGAACACTTAAGAAGAAATTAAATATAAAGCTAAAGTTTAGTTCTACATTTTTCCCACAAACAAATGGAGAAACTGAGGTTGTGAATATAAGTTTGGGTAACCTATTGAGATGTTTAGTTAGAGATAAGCATGCTAATTGGGATTTGATTTTAGCACAAACAAAGTTTACATAAACCAATTTGTGAATAGAAGTACCAATTAGACACCTTTTGAGATTGTCAATGGATTAAATTCTAAATGGAATGTAGTGCCTCTCATGTTTGTAGTCAGTACCTTGTTATATTTTGATCCATTAGATACTTGATACTCATGTTATGTTACTTTTGAGATAACCTAAGAGTCAGATGTTATACCTTGATTTCAGTACCATAGATGTTTTACTGCTATGCTATTTAGTTTATCATATTTGCATGTTGATGCCATTTTGAGATGATAGTAGGTCTACAATGATACCTAATTATCTGGTATTTGGACATATTTCTGATTATGTTATGTGATGGATTTTATGCTATGGTTATTTATTTCATTTTGGTCTCTTTATGCTTTATGTGAATGCGAGTGATTTAAATGGATTATTTAGGTATAACTGAATAAATGGTTAAATTAGTTATTTAATGCATTTATTGTTTCAGCTGTGTTATTATATGTAATTTAGTAATATAAGCCAAGTTAATAAAATAAAACCACATGTACCACATTTAACCATTTATAAAAATGAATAAAGCTCATGTTTAAAACAAAAATATCAAAAACAAAAAAAATTATCAAAGATAAAGTTGAATAATGTTATAGATGTAAACAAAAACATTTTTGTGATTATAGTTTTTAGAGCTATCTCTCAACTTGATTGTCACAACTGTCATAATATAAATAGATACACAAAGATTTAATCAATTGATTTATTTTCATCTCAAAGAAAGATATCCATAGAATTTATGTTTCAACCTTATATGCATGTGTTTCTATTACTGTTATGCTAACAAGACCTATTTAATTACTCATTCCTTTTCTATAAATATATCTTGTTCTCCACCACAAAATGGATGATGCTAATGTTGCAAACATAGCAATACTAGCCAAAATTGTGAAGGTAAGACTAAAACATATGCTACCCTCACACTTCGCTCCTCCTTGCTTAGCTGCTTCTATATCATAGAGATATCCTGCAACCCACACATTTAAAATATATAATACAATTGGATGCCCGAGCATCATGACATTGTATAACGTCCCAAAATGGTGTATCCCAAATATATCTGATATGATAATGGAACTTAAACACCATATTGTTCCAAAAGAAAACCCTATAAATATAGAGCCTAAGAATAGAGCTTGAGGAAAAGTGCCTGCTATTATCACAAGACAATAACCACAACACATAATGAACTGAGCTAGTGCAAGTAATATTGGCCTTGCTACTCCAAATTCAGAAAGCAAATAATCAGATAAAGCTCCAATCCCGAAGCGGCCTAAAAATTGACTTGCTGATATCAAAGTGACAAATATAGTGATGTCTTGTTCTTCATATCCAAGAGAGGTGTCAATTTGGTTCATGTTTCCAATTGTCACTTCACCTGATGCTAGAGCAACTGAAGAAGAAAACAAGACTAGGAAAAAATCAATGTTGCAAATTGTTCTCCATAGAGAGCTATTAGCATACTTAGTAATTGCAGATTTTTCAAAATTATTTGAATCTTCTAGTGTAGTGAGTGGCTCCAAAAGTATTTGGTTTACAATTGGTCTTCTCTTATTAGTAGTAGTTTTCCATACCACGTATAAGGGAATTGCTAGAATGATAAGTGTAACAACAAGTTTCACTCGATCTACCTGTAAAACCTTAATCATTTAGTAATTCATATTAAATGAAATATCAAAGATAACTATCTATATAAGAAACATTTATCTTATATATTTTTAAAAAAAACTATGAAATACACAACAATTTTTAAATATATTTATTAATAAATTCAAAATTCACTATTTTTTATTAAATATTTAAGAGTACATTCTCAATTCAGCATTCCTCTTTGATGTGATATATTTAGATGACTTTGCATAATGACATCAAGAAATCGTTTCTTATGTAACACTATTTTGAATGACTTATAAATGTCACTTTTCCAAGTGATATATGTGTCTCTTTATCTATAGATTTGAAATAGACTTATGTGAGTGGAATAAAATTATCAAAATGAATATGGACAAGTCCTAGAAATTTGTGAAAAAAATGAAATTAAACTTTTTGAAAAGTAAATTTAATTTAACTATAAACAATTTCATACAAAAATATAATATTTACTCAATATTTATTAAGCTTTCTTACTTATTAAATATATAGTTTTAATAAAATTATAATATTATTTGTTGATAAAATAAATAAGTTTTAACAGTTTTTAATAAAATCAATATTTTAATATTTTAATTAATTAAGTTATACAAATTATTAAATACAATATATCTTTATAATGACACATCTTTATGAAAGAGTACAAAATGAAAATATTAACACATTACTGAAACATAGAAAAAAATTGAATCTTGGAGTAAAAGAAAACAAGATATGGATACCTATTAAGGAGTTTGTCAGAAACAACAGTTAGAAATGCTATGATCGATATATTTGCAAAGCGTGGAAGTATGAGCAAGCAGGCGAGTTGTTTGACAAAATGTCGGAGAGAGATTTCATCCCATGGACTGCAGTGATTTCAGGATAAGCACAAAATGAATGTGCGAAAATGGCTTTAGAAACTTTCAAGCAAATGCAATTGGCAGGTGTACAACCAAATTCCGCAACCTTTACCAGCATGCTCCCAGCCTGTGCCAGAATGGGAACTTTAGAACAAGGCATGGGCTTCCGTGAAGGCATTGTGGAAGGATTTTTGTTTTCTGGTCAGATGTTGTAGTTGCATCTGCTTTGCTTTGCTAGACATGTATGAAAAATATGGGTTCTTTTCTTCACATTTTTTATCATTGGGACGAAAAATATATTTGTTAAATCGAAAGGAAATAGGATATAATAATTAAGCTACGAAGCCATCGGTTCTGTAAACATATATGTCTGCATATCAAAATAGCTGGTATGCTAGTAAACATCATGAGTTTCTGTGCTTATAAAACATTCACTGACATGTTTTCTCTGGATGTTCTTAAGGTTTAAGTCGCTGTGCTTATAAAACACTCACTCACATGTTTTCAATGTATATTTTCTGAAGGTTTAAATGGATGTGGACACTTGACATGTGTTTAGAGAAGGTTCACACAAGATATATATTCCTTCGTACATGCAAATTATTTTTGAGCCTCATGACCAGCCTGATCACTGTGAATAACACCTTAGTCTGCTCTGTTTTTGTTGATTGCCAAGGGCATAGCATGACTGTACTTTTACTGATGTATCCTTCCTCATGAATTCATGTTTTCAAGGTCATTTTCATGCTTTAATTGTGACATAGATTTATCATGTATTATAACTCTAGTCAGTTCATTAAGAAAATTTCATTGCATCCTACTTTTCCTTGCCATTCTTCCTCAACTCGCTGTCCTTCAGAAGTTTTTATTCATTTTCATCCATCTCTTAAGCAGAAAATTTGCTGCTCCTATTTCCACTGATTTTTTGTTTGGCCTAAATTTTAGGTGGCTTGTTGGTCTTTCTGACTTGTGATAATTGCGAGTACATCAATCCCACAATTTAAGCTTATTCTAAATGAATGATTGAATGTGTGAAAGTTTTGATGACATTCGTGAGATCAATCAAACAAGAACCCCTCCAACAAATTATAACCTCTATTTCCTTGCTATCCCTTTGTAGAAGATTTAGGCTGTCTGAATATAAATGTGGGAATAGGAATAGTTAATCTGGAATAGAAAATGGGGTACATATTCTTATTTTCTGTTTGGTTCAAACAGAATTTGATGGAGAATTCATGAATCCAAAAATTTCTGTTATTCCAATTCCATCTATTTAGGTGGAATTGTAAATACTCATTTTTAGGCTAAAATTAGAATACGTATACATATTTTATTCCTATTCCAATTCCGATTTGATGCATTTAAACAGGAAATTTTAAATTTTAAAAATTTACATATGCCTATTCCACTTGTATTCCGGCTACCAAACGGACCCTATGTCTGCCCATTATGACATACATCAAAAACTTTTATTTACGCTAATCAAATGCGTTTCAACTTCCCCCAAGGATAATAGGCTCCTTGAAAAAATTTCATGCACTAGGCTCTTTTGAAAAAAATTGATCGTTTAGGCCGAGTCTAAAGTTGTCAAAGTGAAGCCTTAGGCACAAAGCCAATATGCAAAGCCACAGGTTGAGTCGACATGGAGAGAGAACAAGTTCTGAGAGAGCAGGAACTACAATTTACAAACAGTAAAAAGTTGAAAAATTCAACGGGCGAGTTTCAAGGCAAAACATAATGGAAGAATACAAAAATATAATTGCAAGCAAATTCCACACCATAATAGGGCACCATGCAGATGCAGATACAATTGGAACAAAGCATCTCAACTAGGGAGGGTGAAAATTACTGCAGGAAGCCATTCAAGAGCAAGGTAAAGATCATGTTCTTGAAACAATCCATGAAATACAGGTAACACTTTGCTTCATAATTTTCCGTTGTGGTGATCTTGAATATGAATGGTTGATAGAATTTTCATTGTAAGCTTATGCTTGTAAAATTTTGTATACTTTTGACAGATTAACATTATCAGATTTCTATAATCTAATTGTTATGAAATTTTGCTTCTAGATTCAATTGTTTATGGTTTTTTAGCATCAATGTTCTGGATCACACTCTGTGATCCATCATTCTTGCATCCTCTCATCTTAATGATGGATCACAGAGTGCGATCAGAAATGTTATGCTATAAAAACATACACGATCGAATCCAGAAACAAATTTTCATTTTAAGATTACAAGCAGATAATCCAGATTGATTCATTATCTGGTAACAGGAGCATCATCATGCAGTTAAAAGATTGAGCGAAATTTGCTTGAGCTGCATCAGCTTCTTTTGGACATGTCTGTGCTTGTACAAGCACAGGGAGAGCAACTAAATAACATTGAATATCATACTAAATAACATTGAATATCATATTGCCCAGGCTGCAAAATATGTTGAGCTTGGACCAAACAACTTCATACTGCAAAAAGCCACCAATGAAGTAGCCGGAAATGGATGTATATTGCAATCATTATCTTGTCGATTATAATCCTCATAATTGTCATTCCTTTTCTTACAAACATGAAGAAGCCATGAAGATAAAATTTGTTACAGATTCAGGCACTGCAGTTTTCATGATATTTTTAAATGCAATTTGAATTCCTAGCATTGCATTATCGAAGGTTTGAATACAACAAACATTGTTGTAGTATAAAGGTAGTCTGGTGGTGATATTTGGTCGTTTTCTTTTTCTTTTTCTTTTCATGGTTGAACAATCGAATTCTCTGTTTTAATCTCTATTTTCAATTATCATCTCTTCACAGCTTATTGGCATTCCAACCAAGTTTCGCAGTGGAATATTTGATGCAGTGGCCTTCACCCAAACCCAGTTCTGTACTTCATGTGTAGCCAATGATGCAACCATTAACAGCTTGTTTGATTTATTTCACATAAAAATTTATCAGATTCAGTCCTTCAGAATTTTGAGTTTTTTCGGCATATCTATTGTATGGCATGCATTCACTTTAATGAACGACCTGAAATCTTAGGTGTGCTACAGTAGAAGAGTGAAGTGCAAATGGATACATTATATGATAGATGTCCTCTTTAAATTTTCTTAGTTGCCGATTTGGGTTCGGGGTCGGATTGGGGTTCTAGATTACATTTGTATATTCATCATTTATTTTTCCATCATGATTTGTGTGTATATATATTTATTCCAAATTTGGCTGTAGGTCCTTAAGGATTCATGACAGATTTGTGTGGATTCATGAAGGGTCTGAATTTGACCCTTTGTCCAGATTCACGGTCCGCAAATCTGAACAAATCCACAGGGTCAAATCCAGACCCTGCACAAATCTGATCTGTTCGTGAATCCACACCCAAACTTGGTTCAGAGCAGAATCCGATAACAAGGAAAATTTCATTTGCAACTCCTTGATGAGCTTGAAGAATACCTTCAACTTAATTACCATACATGAATTCATTACTAGATCAGTTTTCACTCTCTTTTATATATTTTATTATTGGTATAATCATTGCACCTTCTTGTTCGCACAAATACAATTATATAGATTATAAAATGTAATAAAACAAATATCATAAAATGATTTTATTCCAAATACTAAATACCAAATTAGCAGAAAAAAATGCTGTTTATTTTTTTAACCTTTATCTCAAAAAAATATCTTCTAACTAATGCTTTTTGAAAGTCTAAAAATAAGTAAACAGTGAAATTACTTACCTGTAAAGAGTGTTCATCCCAGAGAGGGGCAGCCATGAAAAACACTGCTAAAAATACCATGGGCACGGACGTCAAGGCCAGGTTTTGCAAAGTTCTTGAAGATTCATTTTCAGAATGATCTGGTTCATACTTCCTAACAAATGGCATAAGCAGAAAGGTCACTGAAGATGGGATAATGGCCGCCACTAACAAGTAGGAAGACCCATCTGAATCTGGAAACAGCACCTTCCATGCTGTTGAAAGAATGGCGCTGCTTAGACCGAAGCATCCTTTCATCAAACCCACCGCTAGTCCTCTGTTATCTGGGAAATTATTCACAGAGGTCACCATTGAGACCGTGTTGAAGTATAAGCAGCCATTCATGGCAATAAGGTTAAATAAACTCAGCTCCCACAATGGAGGGGCTGCTAGTCTCCCAGATACAAACAGCCATAACATCAAGTTGCCTGCCAAATTGTGAATAGCCCCAATGAAGAGAACAAGCCAAGCCGGGAGCCTCTGGTTTAAGAGACCAGAGATTATGCCCCCCAAAACCCCAATGCTGCTGTAGGCAGAGATGGTGCCTAGTTGCTGTTGATTGTAGCCAAATCTGGTCTTGATGGCCTCAGAATATATGCTGAAGCCATATGATCCTCCTGCACAACATTCTATCCACATGCAAGCCACCAAAACCATCCATCTGTTCTGAACTGAATCATAATACCCCATTCAAACCCTGTTCTTGGAAACTCAGAAGGAAATACTGAGGACAATCCTTCTCAGCTATCTGTTGGTAGTTTTTGTATGATTTGTTCAATTAGAAAAACAAAAGGGAGAAGGTTTTTGTTAGAAGAAAGGTATCTTTAACGTTTGTTCAGAGATTTTTGAAGACTTTTGGGGGTCATTAGGTCACCTGTATCAATGCTCTCTGTTTCAAGTGTAGGCTGTCATAATCCCCAATCGTTTGTTGTTTCAGTTCTTCCACCTAAAGTCTTCCAAGCCACAAGTAATTGATATTCCTGATGTGAACACGCTTTTCTGGTATGGGGTCTACTGTGACTACAATAGATTTTTCTTACTGGACCGATTTAAACCACCAATGTGGACCAGCAAAGTCCTCTTTTGAATTTGAAAACAAAATATCGATGGAGTTACCAGAAATCCTTCACGAAGAGGATCTCCTCTTCCTCAATTAGGCATTGCTTGCCATGTGAATTGGGTATTATTCTATTTGAAGGAAGCATGGAGCCCACTTGAATTGGTGTTTTAAAAAGTATTTTTATGTAATATGACAAAAGTATAGAGTACTATATGCAGTTAATATTGCGTTTCTTTGCAGTCAACTATGAAATATGCGAACTATGGAATTTGTCCATTACGACAAGAAACAAGTGCATTCATTACTTGACAATCCTGTTTCATTATTTGATTTTATATTATGTGCATATATATACCTTCGTGGGTCCTGAATATAAAGTATATATTTGTTAGGTGAAGTTTGCTTGATTAGAGGCATTCATGCCAAACGACTTTCTTTTAGTTTAATAAATTGTACTACTCTTTTTATTTATTAGTTTTTCAAATAGGCATTCTACAATAGCATAATGGGTAGAGGGGATGGTGTGACCCTGCTAATGTTAATAATTATACTTTCAGGTTGAATTTGACAACATCTATATGTCAAAAATTTAAATCTTATTATAAAAAATATATACTTTTAAAAGTAATTTAATAAATAGCACATAAAATATTTGTTTAATTATAATATTTAGAGATATAAATTAAAAAGTTTAATTCAGTAAAAAAATTAAATAAATAGAGATAAAGGAAATATAAATAATTTTAAATGTAGTAAATTAAATTATTATTATGTTGTAGTGGATATCTATTAGCATTTCATCAAGATAGATTTATTTAAAATATTTATTAGTACTTGTCAAGTAGGCCAAGTACTATTGTGACACATTTTGATTTTTACACTTTAACTAGTGATTAAAATTTTTAGTTTGTACAATGAGAATTAATTGATATTAACTTTTATTATCAAACTAATATGTTGCAACCATCTTTAACTTTACAATTTTAAAAAAATATATTTCTAAGATTTGATTGGGTGAATTCATTTAGCTTTATATGGGTCAGGTTTGATGGATTGTATAGTTATTTTTTATTAAACTTTTTAATATTTTTTTTTGATGTAAGTGGGTTTGTTTAGATTTTTATATTTTAATATTACATTTTTTTAATAATATAATTTTTGTCTTTCAATTAAAAATTCTAAAAAATGATATTTCTTATATTGTATAATAGTTTAAGAAATGTTATTATTATAAAGATATTATGATTTATTTATAATATAATAGCATCACATGAATATATGCAATAAAATATATATCAATAATTATACTAATAAATAAAATTATAATTATAATTATAATTAATATCATTATAGAAAATTATAAATATATAATATTTTTATTAATTAAAATATCTAATAGAATATAACAAATTTATTAAATTAAAACTATATCTATATAAAAACTAAAGGTAAGTACTAAGCCACTATGTGGCACTTGTTTGCATTTATTAGATGTAAAATTATTTTTTAATATCAAATTTTAAAATTTCAGGCAAAAGCCTAGAACATAATGGTAAATTGTGAACCTTTTATCAAAGAGGTCTTAGGGTTGAATCTACTCGTGGTTAATAAATAATAATAATTAATCCAAACACATAATAATTAATCTTGGCTTTGGCCTCTTATCGATCCAAAAAAATCATATTTTAAAATTTCTATTTTTGAAAGCTTGATCATTTCAACATATTCCAAAAATTCAAATAATATTCTTTCTTTGTGATTCTATTGGTTGCAAGCTTTGAAAGCAATGATAAAAATCAAATTTTAAGAATTTTATTAGAAGAATTTTTTTTTTAAAGCACATGGTGGTCAAACTATTGATGCAACTCTAAAACAAATTGTGCAATCATTAAATGTAAATAAATAGAGTTTTCCAACATTTTTAATATGCATAAATATCCCTTGTCTTCCTATGAGTTTTGGAGTTTTCTAGCACCAATCTCTATATCATTTGTGTTTTTATGAAGAACTTTACAAGGTAATTTCTTTCAAACTCTTCTCTAATTCTACCTCTTCAAAATTTACAAAGGTTTTAACCACTATGATTTTGGTTTCAAGAAGATTTTTGCAAGAAAAGTACCTTGACTTTTTGGAGAATTTGGATTCTATTACACCAGGATCCAAAGGAAACAATATTATTTGTTATTTGTTTGATTTTTGGTCATGGTTGTCTAGTGTAGTGATGAGAAAGTTAACTCATGCTAGGCCCTTTTAGATTCTTGAGGGTTTGGTATGATATACCCTAGTTACGCTTGTACTCTGAGTATCGTCAATGAATCTTAATTTCTCTATATTGATGTTATGTGATTTGATGATTGGTTTAATGTTGGATCTTTCATTTACAATGGGGACATTTCTCCTCCAAGTCTTATTGAATTGTTAAAATCCTTAAGATTTACAAATAGAAAAACAATATTATTTGTTATTTGTTTGATTTTTGGTCATGGTTGTCTGGTGTAGTGACGAGAAAGCTAATTCATGCTAGGCCCTTTTAGATTCTTGAGGGTTTGGTATGATATACCCTAGTTATGCTTGTACTCTAAGTATCGTCAATGAATCTTAATTTCTCTATATTGATGTTATGTGATTCGATGATTGGTGTAATGTTGGATCTTTCATTTACAATGGGGACATTTCTCCTCCAGGTCTTATTGAAATGTTAAAATACTCAAGATTTAAAAATAGAAAAACTACCTCATAAGCCATGAAGAGCTCTCTATAGAGTCCCCCTTCTAATGAGAAGTGAAAATGTAATTGAATGGGCCACTTAGAAATTCTTGAAAAAACTATTTGAATTCAAAAATGTCATGATGGTAGGAACTAGGTTATAGGGTTGTGGATGCCTTAAATTGGAATATACTTTGGTTTTGTTCTATAAATCTAGTGGTGAACACTTCCTTTCTAAATTAGACATAATTAGGCATATTAGGTCTTTGATCACAGTGGGTGTTTAGGGGTGTAAACAGTGAGTTGGAATTTGAATCTTTGGTTGTGATTCTATATTATAAAAGGGTATTTTGAATACTTAAATTTTTTTGGGAGGTCCTTTAGGATTCCACAAAGTTATCACCCAAAAATTGGGCTCTCGGGGCTACAAGAATAACTGGCCAACTAATTAGGCCTAATTGATAATTTTCCTTGTGGGACTAAATGAGTAGTGTAGGAAGTTGGGAAGGTCTCAACCCTATGTTTTTTGATCCATAGAAACCTAATCCACTCCCTAGAGTGATGTGTGAAGACAATGTGCACAAGCCTTGCTAAAGGAGGAAATGTGAAGATAATGTGCACAAGCCTTACTCAAGGACAAAATCTTGCAAGGTATCTTGAGATGAAAGTTGGAGTGTGTGTTAGTTTCAATTTGTTTGGAGAAAGGAGATGAAGAAACTTAAATTGGAGTTGAAGAAGCTTAAAATTTCTTTGCGATTAGATGATCAAAGTGTGGGTGTAAGCATGAGGAGATCAAAGGATTGTGATTGAACTCATAAGCATCACTTCCTACTGCCACTCAACATCATCATGGAGGATTGGCGCCATGATTATAAATGTAATATAACTTCTTTTTGAGTCAAATGATCAAAGTTTTATGTTTTAGAATCAATTGATGCCAATCCTCCATGTACAATCATGAATTTCAATTCTTTCATGTACTTGCATGGATTGACTATTCATCAAATTCTATTTGGGAATGGAGAGAAATGAATTGGATTTGATTTCTAGTCTATGCTTGAAGGTTGGCCATGAAGAATTAAAAGAGATTCAATGCATTTTGTAAAATTTGTTTCAAACCCTTAAATCCAAACTTGTTCATGCAAGGGTTTGATAAAATCTTTGGTATGAACTATTGGAAAAATTTGAAACTTGGCTCATTTTGAAGTAAGGTCACTACACTTTTAAAAATAATAGGTGTCATATTTAATGGTTTTGATACATGCAAGAACAATCATGCCCTAGTAGGCAAAACACATGGAATTTTCTACTTTTTATCGTCAACTATATTAAATGAACTGATATTCACAATGGAATATTTTCTTATGGCATATGAAGAAAATAATTTGATAAACTAATGTGTGAGGACCATCATACATGCATGATTAGTAGATCTAAGGAGATAATGAATATTCTTTAATTTTTCATAACCAAATTTTTAGTAGTAACACAATCACAATCATAATATCCTTTTTTCTTTGAATATGTAAACAAGGTGTAGGGTAAGGAGTGAATTGGTTTTACTATGGAATCGTTGATCTATTAAAATGAGCATATGTATAGAATCGATGTAATAAGAAATGTAATGAACCACATATATCTATAAATTGTGATAACCAACATATTCCTTTATGTTTCTGTTAATCAAGGATCTAGTGAGACATTGAAGATTTGTGCATAGGTATTGTTTATGTTACCAGTTGATGATTGTAATGCTATGTCAGCATTATGGTGATGAGGAGTACACTAAACAATTAATGAAAGTAATTGAAGAGGGCTATTAGCTTGATGTGGATAGTGGCTTTTTGAAATGTTGAAGAAACTAGTATCTATATAACAGGTATGTAAAACTTGGATGTAAAAGGATATAGGACAAATATCATGGATTGTCAAGTTGTGCCTTGAGATAAATAAGGATTTTGAGTCTTGAATGGTAAGATTGGAAGTTTGTTTTATGACAACATATGAAGGTAATATGTATTGTGTTAAAAATGTTTTAGAATAACTAAGAGTGGGGGGATGAATTAGTTACTCAAGATCCTTAAGTACCACTTGAACAATTAAACATAAACACTCACTATTTTGTTTATCATGTTGTTGCTCGATCTCTACTATAAAATTATTGTCTTAAACATAACATGCTCTTCTTAATGAAAACATCATCAAATGTAAATTATATAAAGCATTCAACACAAATTTGACACTAGGATTTTATGTAGAAACCCAATTTAGGAAAAACCACCAGCAACATGTCACCACTTTTTCACTCTTTAGAAGTAAGCTTTGTTAGGAGCCACCCCTGTTAAAGGTTTGCAATACACTGTTAATTGTGACCTAGTTAGAGAATTTAACCACCTTGTTAGGAGTGGCCTTATTAGAGGACTTTGATCATTCCTTTAAATGTCACCTTGTTAAAAGATTTACACAGACTGTTAAGTCTTTCAAATGACTATTAGGTCAACTTCTATTAAAAAGGATTTCAATACAAATTATTTATAATGATTAGAAAGAAAATAGTAGGTTTTGATCTATATGATTACATCTCACTTTTGTAGGTTCATATCTATGTTCGGTTCATGTGTTGATTCACTGATAAGCCTCCCACTGTCATCTCTGATCTTAATTTACTTGGCAACTCTTCAAGTAATCAATCTTCCCCCTTCAATAACACTTAAGCCTTCAGATCAGATTCACTTATCAACATCGAGAACATCTATGCAAGTTATCTCCTACACACTCTTGTGTTCACCCTTGTGCAACTCTTCATCAATCAAATAGATATGACATTTAAATTAGGTAGAAATATATTTTATCAATATATTTTCCATCAATGACAAAACACCAATTGTTCCAATTGTAAGTTTCCAATAGTATTGTTCATTAATTGTGTGAACTTTTGTTGGTTAGATAAGGAAGGTTTGACAATTTATTGCACTCCATTGAATTAGAACCTTACTTAATATTTTTCTTTAGAACTAATGTGAATCGATTAAGTTATCAACTTGGATTTTACTTTGAGTCATGGTTTAAAATGTCTCATTGCTAGGATTAAGGAACATGTTTAATATATGTTATTGGTTCAACAAATTCATGCTTTAGAGATTTTTTTCTTCCTCTAATGATTTTTTCTTATGATGAAATGAAGAACATATAAATAAGATCCTAGAGGTTTGATGGTTTTGAAGGATGCTCTACATTATTATCTTACAAAAGGATTTAGGAAAAAGGTTGAAATACTTATGCAAGGGTTTCATCATCAATGGGTAATAATTTTCCCAAGTGAAAAAATGATCACATAAAATGATCTTTCTATATACTGCATTTTCAAATTTAGCAAGTTGTAAAGAAAATATAAACTGAGCTCTAAATGATAGGTTCCCAATGCTTAGAGATCCAAATGTGGAAGCTAGGAAGACTAGGCAAAAATCCCCTAAACCTACAAATAAATATATTAGAAGAAAGATTAGAGGCATGATAATCAATATCATCAATCATCTCCTCCTCTAGATCAATAATAATAGATCAACAACATGGAATGACTCAATTTCTTATCTTAGGCTCCAAGCCCCAACTATTAGCCAAATAGATAGCATAATAACCTCCATGAAATACATTAGCCTCAGAGGATCCACTAGAAACAATCAATAAAGAGTCATTCAGAGAAGAAGACCTACCCAAAACATCCCTATCCACATTGCTCAGCAATAAAGATTGGTTAATAGGGGATGAAAAGGGTACTAAGGGGACATGAGAAGCAACCACATTAGGCTGTGATACCATCACAAAATAATTTGTAATAAAACCTCATGTAGTAGAAGATAGACTAGGTGGCAATGAACTTGACATAACAAGCATGAGTATAACTTTCTTGGGTAGAGAAATACTAGGTCAAACAAAATTGGCCTCCTTCAAATTTGGAACACCACCATCCACTATTGAATCATTGCAAGGAAAAACCCTAGAATCTTCATTTGAAACAAAATAATTGTGAGCCATTCTCCTAAAAAATGTATAGTTGTTCTTTGATGATATATTGATATGAGGTAACAACCTATGGGAAACATTTATAGCATCTTGACAAAGTCTTATGTATTTTGAAGGAAAAATATTTCTTTGTTAAGTTTTCTATGTATGGGTTTTCCTTGGAAGATATTTTGCATTGATATATGTCATAAGTGCCAAGGGTGTTGAGGTTTATTAGAAAAAGATCCAAATGCTTCTATATTGGCCACATCCCACTAACATGACATGAATTAATTTGGAAGTTCATGAAAAAAAATTCTTACTTATTTATTCATTTAGTTGATCTAATAAAGAAGCTAGCTTTTGGGTGGTTTAAAAGAGGTTAATATTTTTTACAAGTTGCATGAGTAAACAATCTTGTGTATTTTACTCACCACTCGTATTTTCTATTGCACCTTGTTACTATTCATGCATATATTAAATTTATTGGATATAACTTAAACCATAAAGTTTATCAACTTATATTTAATAGGAAAGATTAAGCAATTTAGAGAACTAAATTTCTCATCTATGATAAGGATTTTTGGTAACTATGCATGCACTTCAAAAGTATAGAGAATACTTAGTCTGCAAAAAGGTAACTGTGAAGACTAAATATAATAATTTGAAATTTGTATTCAATTGAAACAATATTGAATGATTACAAGTAAGGTTATTCACACAATGAATAATATAATTTTTATTTTCATTAAGATTTGATTGAATCATTTTTTTTGGATTAATGTACCAATTCACACTTTGTGATCCATTAACAAGATGAATGATAGAGAGAATAAGGATGAACACCTATGCATTCATCCTAATGATGGATCATCAAGTGCAATATAAAATATTGATGCAGATAATACTCATGTGATCAAATGAATAAGAAAATGCAAATTGAATGATTTCCAACAAAAGTGGATACACATGTTGAAATATTATGATTTTGAAAAATGATACTTTAAAGGAAAGAGGAAGGTGGTAGTTAATTCTATTTTTAGGAGGCCTACTCTATTCTCATTATGTATCCATTACATTTATTGGAAGGTTTCAATTTTTTGTGAGTATTGATGAGAAATAAGTTGTTTTTGATGTCTTAGGTGGGTCTCTGAAACATGAACAACGTGTGTTGGTGGAAGGGTGAATCCTCTATAAAGACATAATCATCTCAGTAGGGCCAAGTATATGATCAAGGATATGATTTTGAAAACCTTTTGTGACTCTCCAAAATATGTATATGTAGACTCATTAGAGATTTTGTCAGAACTATTTTAAGGAGGCCATCTTGATGTAGGACATATTGGGTCAATGAGAAATCTTGCATCAACAAAAAATATTGCTTATTTCTTGTAATAGTTTGTTGTTCATGTTGTAATCATTGTTGCTTGTGATTTCTAACTATGCTTAATTAATATCATGCTAAGGACCTATTTTGGATCCTTACCCTAAGTGGGCACAAGCTAATGTGCTTTGTTCTTTGAGTTTTGTGGCATTTTCTCCTGCCACTTTTTCCTATGATTTTATCCAGTGTGGCATGTGTTCTTTTGTTCAAAGTGGTTTCCTATGATGACATGGCATCTTGCACGATTGGGAGTCAACTCCTTGCTTGTGTATGGACCTATCCTTGATAAAACATGAACAATTGATGCCCATTGCTTGGGTTATGTTTTACTCCTCCAAGGCGGGACCTATATTGTAATTAATGCCTAATTGGTCGACTAGTGGTCTAACTAGTTTTATAATCATCTTGTCCTAACTTAGGTGAGAAATAAATTTTTAGCTTTGGGGGAATATGTTTCCAGCCTAAGGAGGGTAGAAAATTCAATAGGAGTGTCATGGATAGTATTACAAAAGATGAAGTAGGAGAGCTCTTGAAGTTGTGATATATCTATGTATTGGTTGCAACTAGGAAGGCCTTATAACCTAGCAATTTGTATGTAATGAATTGTAAATCTAAGAAGGGAATTGTCTATTTTCTACAATTTTGTGTCTTGCTTCTGTGTGTACTTCTGGCAAGCTTCTAGGTAATTGGATCTAGTATTTGACTGGTTCCTTTTCCCCACCAGCCTTGCATCAATTGGTATCAAAGAAAGGTTTTCTTTCCTTGTAAGGTTTGAGATCACGGAGAAATAGAATCTGACCTATAACTTGCACAAGATTATGATCTTGCATGAACTATTGTCAAGATGGTTTGAGGTATATGAAATGTAGATAATGCTATAATAGATATGTTGAGGAAGATGGCAACGAGACTTGAATTTATTGAGACAACTTAGAGAAGAGGTGTACTTCTTGAGGGTGTTAGTGATGATGAAGAAGTGGTACCTAATCCTAATCCTAAACTTAAGATAGAACAAGATGAGGAAAGACTTCTGAGAGTTTTGTCTAGGGAAAACTCCAAATCTATTGTTGAATTTTTCTCCTATGATGGAAGAATTGAGACTAATGTCGTGTTGGATTGGATCTCTAAGATGGATAAGTTCTTTGGGTATGAAAGTAATCTTGAGAATAAGAAGGTTAAGATAGTTGTCAACAAGTTGAAGGGCCATGCTTCACTTTGGTGGGATCTTGTAGATTGAAAGGAAGAAAAGAGGAAAAGAAAAGAGCAAGACATGGGCAAAGATGATTGGAAAGGTGAAGAAGAAGTTACTTTCTCTAGATTACCAAGTTAATCTTTTGAGGAGAATACAAAATTTCAAACAAAAGGGCATCACTATGAAGGAATACACTAAGGAATTTTATAAGTTGGACATCATATATGTACATGTGGATGATTAATTTGAGAAGGTGGATAGATACTTCAATGGTTTGAGGACATCAATTCAAGATGAAATTAGCTATGTTAAGATGGATAGTATGGAAGAAGCATATTAGTATGCCTTAAAGGTTGAAGAATGGTTGGAAAAAGAAATATGATAAAAAAAAAAGATGAAGATGTGGAAGAAATTAAAGAAGAAGAGGAAGAACCTATGGAGAAAGTAATTTTAGAGTAATAAGATATTGCCTTATTAATTAAATCATTTTGATTTTATTATTAAGTTGTTTATTATCTCTAGTTTACTTAAGCTAAACTTTAGGCATTTAATAATTAATTCTTTTATTAATTATTATCATGCAACCTAGGTTAGTTTCTTGTTAGGGTTTTGATCTCCTTTTATAAGGATTGATCTCTTTGTAATCAATTCATTCACTTTTGATAATAGCAATTTCTCTTTTTTCTCATTAAAAATGTCTCATCTATGGATTTAACAATTCCAACCTCCATAGCTTTTTGCTTCTCTCTTTCTTTATGATAGGTGTTTGCATGCAGGTGATTCTTGGGAGTTGTGGGGTTGATCTTTCATCAACTTCAACATAGTATCAAAGCTCTAGACCTTCATGCCCCTATTCTATTTATAAGAAGTTTGACTTGGCTATCAAATTTGTGCCTTTTCTTTTAGAGGGTTTCAATTTTTAGAGTTATTTTATATTGAATGTAGGGGTCACTAATTTTTGGGTCATTTTGACCCCAAATGAACATCATCATTAAGCTCAAAGCACCCAAAAACCCCTATTTTCATATAAAATTTCTCAAATTTGGACATAGTTAGGCTAAAAAGTATTGCTTGTAGATTGGGCACATTTTTAGAAGTAACAATTCTACACATTTCCTGAGGAAAAAAATTTCAAATTTTTGGCACACATATAAAGATTTTTGTTTCAAAAATCAAGATTTTTTGTAGTTTTCTGAGGCTGTGATTTTCTAAATTTTGACACACAAATCGAGATTTTTCAAAAAAGTATAATTTTGCATGTTTCTTGAGGCGGCCATTTTGTGATTTTGGTATGGAAATCAAGATATTCTAGTGCACAAATTGAGATTTTTGATCACACAAATTGAGATTTTTTGGCACATAAATTAAGATTTTTGGCACGTAAATTGAGACAATTTTGGTATGGAACTGCCACACTTCCTGGTGTAATTTTTGGTGCTATTGGGTGTGCTTTTCAATGTATAGATCCTGAGCAAACACTTTCTTTTCTTTTCCAGTGCTTTTTTTGGACCCACATGTGGTTTTTTGGCCATAACTTGCTCATCTGGACTCTACTTTTCAATCTGAAAGAAGCACCAAAAAGCTGATTCCAAGCCTGTCATTGTAGCTTATTTGGACTTTTGATTTTGTTTGGTTTATTTTTTTATTTAGTCAAATTTAAAGGTTCTATTTTGCACCCTACGAGACATATCTTGAGACATTCAATTTTTCAAATTCTGCTCCAGGCACATCCCATTCAGTTTTTTATTTTTTTGCATTCTAATAAATATCTTGGTTGCTTTAGGTTCGTAGATCGATTTTATTGTTTTAGATGTTTTGTCATAGTTTGTACTATCTCTTATCAACCTTATGTCTCTTTTTATCTTTGTTGGCATCCTTTTGTAGTATTTTTGCAAACGCACTGAGATAAAGTGTCACTCTATTACATTTTGGGATCTTCCACATCTTTGTGTTTTGTTGTACTCGCACTACATTATAGAGTTCCTTGGGGGGTTTCATGTTGGCCATATTTTCCATCTTCCTTTGTCAAGTGAGTGTTCCTTCTATGACATTATCCTCATGATGTGTCAATGATACATGCCATTATAAGTGTTTGTACTTCTTTTGCACTCTCAATGTTCCTGGTTCTTCTTTCTATAGGAGATATTGCATTGAGTTTCAATGTTTATGTATTATCTCTCAACATTATAGGGGGTTTATGTTGGTTCTATTTCTTTCTTGGTTTGATGGAGTGAGCTATGTATTGAGTATTGGATCCTATGTATTAGGCGATTACAGTAGTTGGATAACTATGCATTTCATTGAGATGGATTGTTTACCATATAGACATTCTTTCTTTCCTTTTTTTTGGAGGCCATGAAGATACCTTTAATCTTCAATTGATTAACTCTTCATACTTAGTCTTCTCTACTTGGTCATGTTCTATATTGTGGAGGTTCTTCAAATAAGTAGTTTGGTAGTGTTTGTAGCTTCATGCTTCAGTGGTGTTATTTGTGATCATCCTTTTGTTCCTATCTTCTGGAACATTCTTTGCATCTCTTTTTTGAGTAGAGTTTTTCCTATGTGGTTTTATCTATTTCTCCTCTCTTCAAATATTTTGGTTGTGATTGGGTACCTCAACAGGCCTTTGTTTTCAGGACACAAATTTTTTTTCAACAGTAGTTTCTAAGTTTTTAGCTAGTCCCTAAGTTTATCTTAGGGGGGTGTTAGAGTAATAAGCTATTGCCTTATTAATTAAATCATTTTGATTTAATTATTAAGTCACTTATTATCTCTAGTTTACTTAAGCTAAACTTTAGGAATATCATAATTAATTCATTTATTAATTATTATCATGCAACCTAGGTTAGTTTCCTATTAGGGTTTTGCTCTCCTTTTATAAGGATTGGTCTCTTTGTAATTAATTCATTCACTTTTGATAATAGCAAATTTTTTTTTCTCATCAAGAATGTCTTATCTATGGATCTGGCAATTCTAGCCTCCATAGCTTTTTGCTTCTCTCTTTCTCTGTGATAGGTGTTTGCATGTAGGTGATTCTTGGGATCTATAGGGTTGATCTTTCATCAACTTCAACAAGTAGAAAATATGAAAATAAAATGCAAGATCAAGGAAAGATAGAATGGAAAAAACCAATTGGTAAGTGATGGGGGCACAACCCAAGACAAAATGAACACAACAAGAAAAGGGAAATATTATTATCAAAAGTGATCTACTATTACATTCAATACAATGAAAATAGACCCAAAGACATGCCCTATGGGCTTATAATGTTGTCTGATCCTAGAGAAAACAACCCTCCCTCAGTATCTTCTCCCAAACTCTCCCAAAAACTATCTTTACAATGCCAAAAATATCCTTAAGTACCCAAATTAAGTTTAGGGTTAGGAATACATTTTAGAATATGCCATTTGGCATCCATCACCAAAACAGAAGGTTCTACAAAATACGTCAAAAGTTGGTGTAAAATTAGAAGAATTTAGAAATGGTAGTCCAACTTTCGAGAGGCATAAGTTTTGATCTAGGACTTTGATTGACAAAACATTTACATTTTTAGAAAGCTCTCTAAGAATTCTATAGCCCTAAGGACAAGATTCACTTTTCCTCCATTTTTTAGGGCCCGTACAAGACTGTTTAGTGCCTCAAATATGACTTTGAAGTGCTCTTAGGAGGTCTCTAGGTAACTTAATTTGCAATAACTTTCAAACTCTGAAGCCTTTTGACCTGATTCTTTTTCTAGAGTGCTTCAAATTAGAATTATAATAATCCCTCCAACTTACACCCTCTAACATTATAATTATGGTTCAATTAAAAAATAACCTAATTTTCTATATTAGTACATACTCTAAGGTGCTAAAAAAATCTAACCTAGAAAGCCAATAGTGGAACTATGAGAGTTGGAATCTCTATTTGACCCAAATGGGTACCCAGAAATGAAAACACATTAAACAAAAACTAACACTAAGCATATTTTTTGGTGATACAGGATTGCCCTTACACCACTAGATGCTTCTACATCAAACACCCAAGGTAGATTGATAAGTGACCCTGTCACTTTATAGTTGGTAGAGGAAAATCCAAATGGGCAACCTTCATTGCAGATATCCAAGTTGAGTCTTCTATTGGTTGTCCTTTCTCTTTTCACTAGGTATTCTTCATGCAACCTATTTTTGGTACTCTGGCCCATACGAATATCCAAAATTTCTTCAATCTCTTCCTTCGTAGAAGTAGGAATTAGACATGGCTCTAGCATCAACTCCTCATCTGCACCATCATCATGATATTTTTTTGAGCCTGCAATATTGAAAATGAGAGAAATGTGAATCCCATCTGGAAACTCCACCTCATATGCATTCCTTGAATCATGTTTCTTCAAAATTTTGCAAGGGAAAAATTTCTTCATCTTCATCTTGTTGTAGGTACCCACTGGAAATTGTTCCTTCCTCAAATATACCATAACTTGATCTCCAACTTGGAACTCCTTATGTCTCCTCTTTTGATCTACCTTAGCTTTATACTATAGGTTCATCTTGGTAATATGTGCTCACACCTCCTCATGTAGGTTCTTGCCATGTTCAGCAAAGTCTTCTACCTCAGCACTCATCCTCTCCCCTTGCTCCATCTTCTTCAGCTACGATGTAGTCCTTGGACTACTCCCATACACAATTTGGAATGGTGATCTACTAGTACTCTTGTTCACAAAATTATTGTAAGCAAATTTTGCTTGTGGTAGAATCAAATCACATCCCTTGGGCTTATCTCCTACTAAATACCTTAGCAAATTACCCAAACTCCTATTCACTACTTATGTTTGTCCATCAGTCTGTGCATGATGTACATAATTGAACTTCAATTCTATCTTCAACTTCTTCCACAAAGTCCTCTAGAAATACCCCACAAATTTAGTATCTCAATCAGAAACAATACTTTTTGGGAGACCATGTAACCTCATCACTTCTCTGAAAAAAAAATCTGCAATATGTACTGCATCATGAGTCTTGTGGCATGGAATGATGTGTGCCATCTTGGAGAACCTATCAACCACCACAAATACTAAGTCATTACCCCTTTGTGTCCTTGGCAATCCAAGAACAAAATCCATACTTATGTCCTTCCAAGGCTTTGATGGAACATGCAAGGGATGATAGAGTCCAGTATTGTGACTAGATCCTTTGGTTGTTTGACATACTTGACAACTTTACACAAACTTCTTCACATCCTATGAAAATTGAGGCCAAAAATAATGTTCTCTAATAATGGAAATGATCTTATCTCAACCAAAGTGTCCTACCATCCCTCCACTATGTTTCTCCTTGATCAAGTTCTCCCTCATAAAACTCTTTGGGATACACAATTGACTACCCTTGAACAACATACCATCCTGAATCAAGTAATCTAGCCACCTAGTTCTGTCTAGAGTAACAAGTTCTTTACAAACCTTCCAAGCCTTTGCAAAGTCAAGATCCTCAAGGTACAAATTATTGAGTTCATCATACCCAACCACTTCAACCTACATTACTATCAGCAACAACTATCTCCTACTTAATGCATCTGCAACCCTATTAGACCTTCCTCTTCCATGTTTCAATACAAATGTATAGCTTTGCATGAACTCTACCCATTTCAAATGTCTCTGATTCAATTTACCTTGTCTATTTAGGTATTGTGTAGTGCTTGTGCCTAAGTTACATTTTTGATATAATTGTGAAACTCTTTTAGGCTAGTTTTATGTTTGGTGATTAGTAGTATTGTTTTAAGATTATCAGATATTGTTTTACATTCAGATTATTATATGATGAGATTACTTGGTACTCTATATTTCATGTATGTATGATGATTATTCAGTGTTTTCAGTTATTGATGATGATTAGTTAGATGGTTTATTATCATGTGTTTTCTTATGGATATTTAACCCATATTGCATGTGTATGGTGTGTGTGTGTTTGTTCTCTTTATGTATGACATTTCTAATGTGGTTAAGGAAGGGAGCCGTAGCCACTTGCTAGTCGAGATCTACACGATGCACCACTTCCTGCCATTGCCTATTTAGCGTAGAATATTGTGTCTATACATGCATGGATTTTATGCAGGTTGTAGGTACCAAATATCAACTTCTTTGAATTTTCAGGTTGAGTGTACCCTATCGCATTATCTCAATGGTAAGAGAGGGGAGATAAGTTCTTAAGTCCAAATCCTAAACCTTTAAGCCATTGTCCTAATTAAAAATTAGGACAGTATCTGAGTCAAGTACCCTTCGAATGTGTCGAATGATGTTAATTTGTGATTATAACCCTTTTGTTTGATTTAGTATGTGTTTTGTTATGATGGGTTTTCGTATTTTACTTTATGAGTTTTGGTGAATTTTCTATTAATTAAGTCTAATTAAAAGATTTAATTTAATGAAAAATTTATATGATATGTTAATATTTTATTTTATTTTATTAATTGAAAAATTAATTAAATAAAAAGAATTAAATTTGAGGATAAATTTGCAAGTTTAAATTTGGAACGCCATAATATTTAGTTAATTTAATAATAATATATTTAGAGTGCATTTTTAAATAAATGCTAAATAATATTGTTATTTAAATTAATAGATAGTTATCAAAATTAATGTTCAACAATAAATTTAGAAGTGGGAAAATAAATTAATTTATTAAAAGTTTCATGATTGCATGATACGTGCATGAGACTAAAGTTAATAAATTAATTAAAAAGAAGTCAAGTAAAAATTAAATAAAGTAATTTAATAATTCACTTAATGTGCATGAAAAGATAAAAGATAAGATAAATAAAAGTTAATTTTAGAGTTAACTCTGGTGAGCAAGGAGTCCTCTTGGGTGAATGCACAATTAGTGCTCCGATTTGAGGAGAGAACTCCTTATTATCACTTGAGGGTTCATTTTTGAAAAAGGGAAAAATCTTGGAGATGAATTTGGAAGCAAATTTTAGAAGGAGAATTCTAGGAAAAAATTTCAGAGAAAGGTTCTTGAAGAGGAGCAAATTCTCTCACAGTTTTCAAGGATTGCGTATTAGCATCAAGCTCATGTAGGGTCTTATGTTTTGATCATCGATTAATTATGAAATTATCCTTTCTATCTTCTTCGTGTCTGTGGATTGTAAATCTGAATTCTCTGTGATGAAAGTTTAAACATTTCAATATTGTGAATTATTAAATGCTTGTCATTAACTTCTGTATACATGGGGAATAGAAAAGTAATAAAAAACTCTCATTTTCTAGATTAAAAAAAATAGGATTTAATTTGGGAAGGGGTTGAATTTAAAGATGAAATTCTAAATTAAAAATTTTGATGGTTGATAATATTTTCTCTATTAGAGTAAAGATGAAAGCAATTTTTTTAAAAAAACTATATTTAAAAAAATTGGTTTTTTTTACATTCTATAAAATAAATAAATTTTATTTAACAAATCATTAAATAACAAAGTTTTATTAAAAAATTAAAATTAAAAAAAAATGGATTGGGGAGGGGCGGCTTAACCACCCCCTAGCCCCCCTTAATTATATATAAATACAATAGGTGACTATTGTACTTAGTCGTACCTACTAACACAGGACAACTGCGACAGCAGTCCTGCACTGCATTTATGGCAAATAGTGATTGATAAATCACTTTGTTTTATGTTTTATAAAAAAAATTTAGTATATGCCATTTTGAAATTCAACTTTTATTATGTGGATCAATTTTAATATTATAAATTGTATTTAATTTTTAATAAATTTTAATAAAATTAAATTTATGACATTATTCATTAATAATTTTATTATTAAACTTTATTAATATTTTATAATTTGATACATTAATAATAAATGTAATATATTTAAATAAAATATTAATTAATTTAATTAAATGTGATTTAAATAATATTTATTAATAATATAAGTTATTATTGAGGATTTAATTATTGATTTTAATAAAATCGTAATTATTTTATTTAAAATCATTAATGGTTATTTTTATAACTTAATAAAATAAAAGATTATCCTCAAATTATTTTGTTAGAAAATTGACTTTTAATCTGAGGGTAATTTTATATATATGGGTTGAATTAATTATTGAGTTAAATTATAAGGGTAATACTGTAAGAAAAAGTGATTGAAATGATAAAATATAATAAAATGAAATAGCATGAAATAATAGATTTAATCCAAGAGAGCAAGAAGAGTTTTACCATACAAATGATACAAGATCAATGGAGAAATACCAAAGAGGAAGCAACACAAGAGACAAGGATTTGATAAGGGGAAAGCAAAGAAAACCCCTTGTGAGTATTATGAATAAGGCAAAAGCCTAAGAATGAGAGAGAGAGAGAAGAAATGGAGCAAAATAGCTCATTTACAATAGCATCAAAAACTTGATGTGAATAATGGAGACTAGATGAAAATGAGAGAGAGAAGCACCTCTTTTAAAGAGATGAGAAAGGAGTTGCATGTCTTTGCATGTGTAACTCCCATTTCTATGAATGCCACATTCATAAAAGGTGTGTGCAAAGTGTCAAGTTCCTCTTAAGGAGGAATATCTATTTTTCTTATTAAAGGAAATACAAAAATGAGTTGTCCTCACAAGTGGACAATAGGACAAGAATGACATGCCCTTTACATGTGGACTAGAGGACAAATAAATAATACACAAGGGATACCTTGGTTTATCTCAATAAATAAATAAATACAACCAAGGAAAGATTATTAATTCTAACAAATACTGAGAATCTTATACACTTGAAACATACATTGAAATGCAAACTGTAGCTTTACTTTTAACCCTATTGTGTATTTCAAATCAAACCCAAACTATGAAATTGTATTGCTCTGTTTATACTATCTATGCTTTGGGAGTTTTGGGGTTGTTTAGATGTTGACTAGTTTAGGTTGTTACCAGAGGCTCGGGGGTTATGCAATTGTGATGTTATGATGATTTGTTCTTGATCTTTCTAAACCCAACCATGATGATGTGTGATATGCTCTATGATGGATGTATTTACTATTTGTTATTGCTTTCTAATTTCCTTGTGTGAAGTTGAGGTGTATGTTTATGAGATACCTAACTTAACCATTTTTGAGTCATCGATTAGTTATATTTGATTTTCTTTCTAGTCACTTTGAGAGGACTGAGATGTTATGGATGGTTTGTTCTTGATGATGTCATGTTTTGACTTGACAATTTTTGAGTCTTCAATCAGTATTGTGATTTATTTTAGAATATTTTTCGGTTGCTTGTTGAGAACCATTGGATATTGTGATTTACCATTGATGCCTTTAGTTGTTGATAGAGAATTGTTGTGATCATTATGATTATCATTTGATTCTTTTCAGTTGCTCGTGGAGAACTAATGTGATTATTGTGGCTTATCTTTTGATGTTTCCCAGTCACTTGTATAGGGCTGAGGTGATTTTGTGATTTGTGATTTCATGAGCCTAGGGTAGGTTATCTATGTGTAGTGTCAGGAAGTGGCTTGCAATGGGGGATGGGGGCCCTAAGAGGTTCTAGGGATAACTCATTGTAAGTTTTTTTCAATAAGTGATAACATTACACTAAATACTAACTTAAATGAACATAATAAGATTAATTGTATGTTCTCACCCATGCCTCAAGTGCTAGTATAGACTAGGATAGGAGTTGAGAGAATGCTTGGTTACGACCTTGTATTCCATAGTATGCTGCAAGGATCACTAGGGACCTAAGATTCCTAGGGGATCGCTCAGGTAACATACGAGAGGATACTAGTGGCTGCAAGGATCACTAGGGACCTAAGATTCCTAGGGGATCACTCAGGTAACTTCCAACATGATTTGTGCGATGACACTTTTCCGCTTACATAGTAGATTCCTACGTGTCTTTGTGTGCCTTTGGGTCTAGATGTCGATCTATTTTGGAACCTTTGAGTTAGTATACTTTTAGGATTTCTAGACTTAGAGAGTACTTGTGTTATGTGATTTAATATCCTATTTGGGACTTGAGACTATCTCCTCAGCGTGGTGGGAGTGGACCATTTAGGTTCCACATGGTCGAGTGGTAGTGCTTTTTCACTCTTACCATTGAGATTCATCTGTAGTCACCATGGCTAGAACTTCTTAGTATACTTGTTTATCATGTTTAGATGATGTTGTTTACTTATGCTTTATTGTAGCATGTTAGATTTCTTTATGCATATGTTGTAGCATGTTTTAGGGGTGACATCCCTATTATGATAGTACTGATGATCTTTTCGGTGGCTTAGGATGTTATGCATGGGGGATTGCTAGGGCCCATAATGGTCTAATGATGCTATAGACAGTTGGGAGGAACCATGCACTTAGTTAGATATGTGTTTATGATGGATAGTTGTATTTCAAGTTAGATGTTTATATCTTTTATGATGAATGGATGTATCATGTATGGTAGATGGTTTCATTTATTTTTATTGTACTTTGTATCATGGATCCAAAGAGGATGATGTATTTTTGTTTCTACACATGTATATTCTTTTAGCCTTTCATACCCTATGACATGTATAGTGGATGATTGTGCATTCTGAATTTAATTTTCCAAGAGGCATTCAAAACAAATGTATAATATGGACATTGGACCTTCTAGATTATTCTTTCATGTAGATGTGGTAGTTGTTAGACTTAGAATTAATTAAATATAAATGTGACTCAATGTCTTGGGATCCTTAAGGAATGTAACCTGTTATGTATGTTTGTTGATGATTACATGTTATTGCTTCCGCTACTATGTGTTTGATGTGTATGGTTATACTTTCTTACTTTAAAAAAAAATGTTTAGCAAACTTAGTAAAACTTTAGGTTAATTCTTTTGGATCCCTTAGCGGGCGTTACATATTGTAATGCCTAGTGATCAATATACAAGAAAAATTCTTTTGGCAACAAATAATGCCTCCATTTATTTAAGGCTTGAACTATTGTATAGAACTCCTTATCATAAACAAAATACTTCTTCTTTGCATCATTCAATTTTTCAATAAAATAGGCAATAGTATCTTCTTGGCTCAACATAGCCCCAATAGCACTGCCACTAGCATCACAATTTACCTGGAAAACTTTGTTGAAATCAAGAAGTACCAACATAGGTTTCTCTATCACCTTCTTCTTTAGCAATTCAAAACTCCTTGCAACTCCTATAGTCCACTTGAACTCTTTTCTATCGACCCTCATTGTTTCAGTTAGGGGAGCACATATACTACTAAAATTCCTAATGAACTTCTTGTAAAAACTATCCAAACCATGGAATGACCTCACCTCAGTGGCATACCTTGGAGTAGGCCATTCCAAGATGACCTTCACCTTCTTTGGGTCCATTTTGAGACCCTCAACTAATAAAAAAACCCCAAATAAACTAATTCCCTTTCGACAAAGCTATAATTCTTAAAACCAATCAACAATTTCTCTTCACTCAACCTTTCAAGGACACTATGAATGTGCAATAAATGTTCATCCAAAGACTTACTAAAAATCAAAATATCATCTAGATAGACAATAACAAAATTTTCCAAAAATTTCTTTAGTACCTCATTCATAAGCTACGTGAAGGTGCTTGGCACATTGGTCAGTACTAAGGGCATGACTAACCACTCATATAGACCCTCCTTGGTCTTGAATGTAGTCTTCCACTCATCTCCCTCTCATATCCATATCTGGTGATAGCCACTCTTGAGATCTATCTTTGTGAATTAATGAGCTCCTCTCAAATAGTCCATAAGATCATCCATTCTTGGCAAAGGAAATTGGTACTTGATGGTTATCATATTTATAGCCCAAGAGTCTATATACATTCTCCACTCTCTATCCTTCTTTGGTGCTAGCACTATAGGTACTGCACATGGACACATGCTCTCTTGAATCAAACCTTTTCTCAATAGCTCCTAAACTTGTATGTTTAGCTCCTCAATCTCATTAGCAGTCATCCTATGAGAAACCTTGTTAGACAAACTAGCTCTAGGGACTAAATCTATTTGATGACTAATTTGTCTTATTTACGACAACCCTTCTAGAACATTATTAGAGATTACATCTCCATACTCACTTAATAGACCTGAAATTTCAAGTGGAACTTCACTACTAACTTCCTTATCTTTTCTAGGAATCAAACCATAACATATATGTTGATGTTTCATGCTATTCAGAAATTTTCTTCCATCAACAAGACACACCCTAACACTACTGTATAACTTTTCACCCTACTTTATCAAGGGCTTCAATTTGTGGCCAACTCCATCCTTTTTTAAAGAGTATGTATTTGCATCACCATCATGTATAGCGTGCCTATCAAACTACCATGACCTTCCCAAAAATAAATGGTAGACATCCATTGGAATGATGTCGTAGAGAGCCTCATCATGGTAACTCCCAATTTTGAGCTTTACCAAACATTTCTCACTAACCAAGACCTTATGATCATCCTGCACCCAAGAAATTTGATATGGTTGGGGGTGTTTCTCCCTCTGAAGCTTTAGCTTTGATACCATCTCCTTTGATACCAAGTTGTTAGTACTTCCACCATCAACAATCACATCATAATATTTACCCTCACACTTGCACCTGGTACGAAACAAACACTACCTTTGTCTAGATTTAGTCTCACCACTTAGTAAGACCCTTTCATTAACTATAACCTCTCCTCTTTTTACATCCTCTGAATGTGAGGATTGTGCATCATCATCCACATGAGCAACCCTTGCTTGACCGTCAACTCTCTTATATGTCCTTCCTCAGTGTTGAAGGCATTCGAAGGCACGATGGCCTTCTTCATTGTAATGAAAATAGGCACCATGAAAGCCTCCTCTTCCTGAACCTTGTCCACGTTCTTTACCTCTTGCTCTCTAATCTCCAAAGTTTTGCTCATGGAAGCGGTTGAAGCCCTCATTCCTCTAGTTTCAGCTAGTACCCACATCTTCATTTTTCTTTTGGTTCTAATTTCAGCCTCCAAATGACCTACCATTTCGCCTTCCTCCTTAATTGCACCCTCTTTTCCTTCCATCAAAATTTTTGTTTAGTTTCTCCTCAACTTGCAAGGAAAACTAGTATGCCTCTTCAATGCTAGTCATTCTAACTAGATTTAACTCCTCTTGAATGCTAGGTTTTAACCCACTAAGGTAACAAACAATCTTCTCCTTGTTTTCTTTAGCATGCCCTACCCTAATAAGAACTCATTAAAATTCCTCTATGTATTCCTAGACAAGTTTTCCCACTTGCTTTAACCATTTCATCTTCTTGAAAAAAGCAAGCTTGTAATCAACAAGAATGAACTGCTTCTTTAGTTTGTCCACCATGCAATCTCATCTTGTGATTTGCTCCTTTCTTCTTCTATTTGTTTCCAACTGAATCTCTTGCCACTAAATTCTAGCATGGCCTTTAAAATCATAACCCTATTAGAGTCCCCAATATCCTCATACTCAAAATATTCCTCCAACTCATTGATCTAGTCGATCAACTCATCTAGGTTTAAATTTCTCGAAAACATGCCAACATCAATTTTAGGTCTTTTTCCAAGCTTGGAAATGACCCTAAAAAGACTCTCCTCTACTTGGTTTAGGACTTCTCCATCTCCTTCCCCTTCCTACCTGATATTTCCTTCTTCATTTTCTTCCTTACTTCCACCGCTTATGGCAACATTCATCCCTCTACGGATCTCCTCTTGTAATGCTTGGACTTATCTTTGGAGGGCTCTAACTTCAAGAGTAACAACTCTGACCTTTCCACCATGCTCCCTTCATGGAGGCATCTTCTTCTATCAAAACCCACAACTATACAGACCTTAAGAAAATTGCCTCATAGTCGATGCTCTATCCACACACTCAGGAGAACCAGCTTTGATACCACTTGATGGGGGCACAACCCAAGACAAAATAAACACAAGAAGAAAAGGGGAATAATATTATCAGAAGTGATCTACTATTACATTTAGAACAATAAAAATAGTCCCAAAGGCATGCCCTATGGGTTTACAATGTTGTCTGATCCTAGAGAAAATAATCCTCCCCCAGTATCTTCTCCCGAACTCCCCCAAAAACTATCTTTACAATGCCAAAAATGTCCTTAAGTACCCAAATTAAGTTTAGGTTTAGTAATAAATTTTAGAATATGTCATTTAGCATCCACCACTAAAACAAAAGGTTCTAGAAAACACGTCAGAAGTCAATGTAAAATTAGAAGAATCCAAAAATGGTAGTCCAACTTTTGGGAGGCATAACTTTTGATCCAGGACTTCAATTGACAAACTGTTTACATTTCTGGAAAGCTCTCCAAGCACTTTATAGCCCTATGGACTAGATTTTACCATTCACCATTTTTTGAGCCGATATGAGACTATGTATTGCCTCAAATATGACTTTGAAGTGCTCTTAGGAGGTCTCTAGGCAACTTAAAACTGGAATAACTTTCAAATCGTAAATCCTTTTGACCTGATTGTTTTTCTAGAGTGCTTTAAATTATAAGTATACTCATATCTCCAATGTACACCCTCTAACTCATTATAATTGTGACTCAATTACAAGATAATCTATTTTCTACATTGGCACATATCCCAAGGTGCTCAAAAACTCTAACCTAGAAAACCAATAGTGGAACTATCAGAATTGGAATCTCTATTTGACCCAAATGGGTATCTAGAAATGAAAACACATTAAACAAAGACTAACACTAAACATATTTTTGGGTGATACACGATTGTCCTTACACTACTAGATGCTCTTGCATTAGTAAGAGAGACAACTATACTAGAGGCAACTATACTAGTTACGCTAGGAATAATAATGGTGGTAAGAGAGAAGACAGATCTTGATTTAAGGGTAATTTTTTCAATTGTGGGCAAGGACATAGGGCCTTTAAATGGACTAATTTTGGCAAGAAGATTAGACATAGTAGTTGAAATACTTTGGCTTGTTAAGAAGTGGTTGAGTCACCTAATGAACTTGAGCATGATGAGAACCTAATGTTGAGAAGAATCCTATGGAATAAGGAAACTAATGAGGAACCTATTCTGTCAATTTTTAATTTAAGGCTAGATTTAAGGTTGCTAGAAAATATTGCAAAGTAATCATTGATAGTCAATATTTAGATAACTTGACATCAGAGGAGTTGGTTCACAAATTGTAGTTGTAGAGGTTGAGACATCCTAAACCTTATCATGTTTCTTGGATCCAAAAGGTGTATAAGTTGTTAGTAAGTGAAAAATGCCTTCTTAGCTTCAAAATTTGAAATTATTATGGTGAATTTTTATATGATATTATGCCTATGGATGTTTTCCATATTCTATTGGGTATACCTTGGCAGTGTGATAGACAAGATTTGCATGATGGTAGATTGAATTATTTGGGTTGATGGGAAGAAACAAGTTTGTTTCCTTTGGTAGAGAAACCTAAGATTCATTGTACCACAATAAGAGTATGTTTGGTTGGAAATCAGTTTTCTAAAGATGTGGAGTAGAATTTTTGTTGTGCCTTGATTCTTAGGAAGACTAAGAAATAAGATGAACTTGAGAATGCACCTTAGATTGAATCTTTGTTGGTTGAATTTCAAGATATTATTTTTGATAATGTACCTAATCATTTGCCTCCTATAAGAAGTGTTAGTCATTGTATGGATTTGATACCTAGAGATATTTTTCCTAATAAATCTCTACATAGGCTAATGCTTGCTGAAAATATTGAATTGATAGACAAGTGCCAGAATTTCTTAATAAGAATCTGATTAGAGTAATATTGAGTCCTTGTGTTTTACCTACTATATTGGCACCTTAAATGAATGGAGAATGTGCACTAATTATAGAGCTATAAACAAGATAATAGTGAAGTATAGGTTTCCTTTGCCTAGGATGAATGACATAATGCATTGTTTGAGTGGAGCAAAGTATTTTACCAAGATTGATTTGAAAAGTGGATATCATCAGATTATAATGAAAGAAGGGGATGAATGGAAAACTACCTTTAACACTAATGAAGGTTTGTATGAGTGGTTGGTTATGCCTTTTGGTTTAACTAATGCACCTAGTACTTTAATTAGGTTGATGAATAAAGTTCTAAATAAATTACTAGGTAAGTTTGTGATTGTATATCTTGATGATATTCCTAATATTATGTAAGACTAAAGAATAACACCTTGAGCATATTAGACAATTTTTGCAAGGATTGGAGGAGGAGAAGCTATTGATAATTTGAAGAAATGTCCATTCTTGAAGGAGGAAATTGTGTACCTTGGTTTTGTGATTTTAGTTGATGGTTTGAAGATGGATCTTGAAAAGGTAAAACTTGTTCTAGATTGGCCTTCACCTAAGAATGTTGGATAAGTTAGATCATTTCATGGATTGAAAAGTTTCTATAGAAATTTCATAAAAAATTTTGCTTCAATTTGTAATGCCATGATTGATACTATGAGAGGAGATAAAAATGATTTTAAATGGACACATGGAGCACATACAAGTTTTAAAACATTGAAACAAAAGATTGCAGAGTTTCCCATGCTTGTTTTGCCTAATTTTAATAAAAAAATTCAAGTTGATTATGATGCTAGTGAAAATTCCATTGGAGTTGTTTGAGTCAAGAAGGAAGACTTGTGGCTTTCTTTAGTGAGAAGTTGAATGCTGCTAAGGAAAAGTATTCAGTTTATGATCAAGAATTCTATGTTATTGTTCAAACTTTGAAAAAATGGAGACATTAATTAAATGCCTAAATATTTTTTGTTGTACACTGACCATAAAGCCTTGTAGCATTTGTAGGGAATTCAACATAAGTTAAATTAGAGATACATAAATTGGGTAGAGTATTTGCAACAAAAAAAAATTGTGATAAGAGTGGATAGTCAAATAAAATTGTTAATGCTTTGAGTAGAAGAAGGAATTTGTTGATAGAGATGAGAGCTGAGGTACTTGGTTTTGATGATTTCAAACATTTGTATGAAATTAATCACGATTTTGTAGAACCTTGGAAGGCTTGTAAGAATCAATTGATAAGAGAGAAAGATAAGTGGACTAATTATTTCATTCAATAATACATGTTGTTTAAAGGAATTCAATTGTGCATACCTAGAGGATCTATGAGAGACAACATCATGAAAGAGAAACATAATGGAGGGCTTGTTGGACACTTTGGGATTGATGAAATAGTAAAGTTGATTTCTAATAGGTATTATTGGCCCCATATTTATAGGGACATGCATAAAATGGTTAGAAGATGTAGAATTTGTCAAACAACAAAATTAACTAATCAAAATTTGGGATTGTATTCACCATTATTTATACCAAATAACCATTGGGAAGACATTATTCTAGACTTTGTTCTTGGTTTTCCTATAACTCAAAGAGGTAATGATTCTATTCTTATAGTGTTTGATAGGTTTTTAAAAAAAGGCTCATTTGATACGTTGTAAGAAGACATCTGATGCAATACATGTAGCTGAATTATTCTTTAAAGAAGTGGTAAGATTGCATGGTTTTCCTAGGATTGTTGTTTTAGATAGAGATGCTAAGTTTACTAGTTTTTTTTAGAGAACACTCTAGAAGAAATTAAATACAAAGATGAAGTTTAGTTCTACATTTCAGCCACAAATAGATGGAGAAATTGAGGTTGTGAACATAAGTTTGGGTAACCTATTGAGATGTTTAGTTAGAGATAAGCCTACTATTTGGGATTTGATTTTAGCACAAACAAAGTTTACATATAACCATTTTGTGAATAGAAGTACCAATAAGATACATGTAGTGTCTTTCCTATTTGTAGTTCGTACTTTGTTATGTTTTGATCTATGAGATACTTGATACTCATGTTATGTTACTTTTGAGATGACCTGAGGGTTGGATGTTATACCTTGATTTCAATACCATAGATGTTTTATTGTAATGTTGTTCAGTTTATCATATTTGCGTGATGATTCTATTTTGAAATGGTAGTAGGTCTATGATGATACTTGATTATCTAATGTTTGGACATATTTCTAATTATTTTATGTGATGAATTTTATGCTATGGTTAGTTACTTGATTCTGGTCTCTTTATGCTTTGTGTGAATGTGGCTGATGTAAATGGATTATTTAGGTATAAATGAATAAATGGTTAAATTGGTTATTTAATGCATTAATTTCTTCAACTATGTTATTATATGTAATTGCACTTGATTATGTGTTTTAGTATGCAAGATTTATATCCCTGGCTATGGCACATGGAGTTAGTGATTTAGCTGTTCACATTTTACCAATGTCATCCATGTATGGTCGACATATCTTTATTTAATTTTTTAATTAAACCTTCTAGTGATTTTTTAAATCTAGATGCATTTGCATTATATGATTTGACCAGTGAGCTTGTCTATGCATTTAGAGGTTTGCATTGTCACAAAAGTCATTAAGGTAATTTATGTAATTTTGGTTTTCAAACTTTAAATTTTATTGAATTTAATTTTTGGCAGCTTTTCTATAGATGAATTCCTATTTATAAGAATAGTCTATTTTCATTTGGGCTGATTTGGGGTTTAACTAGGTTGGCTAGTTATTCACCTTAATCGATTATTCACTCAAAAAGGAAGTATGGAAAGAGAAATTTAATTCTCACTTTTCAATTTTGCAATTTAGAAATTGAAGAGCTTTTTTTGAAATCCTTTTCTAAAAGATTGGTCTTCTATTCATTATGAGAGCTACAGGCATGGGAGCTTTGTGAGGATGGACTCATTGGATCTAGCTCGAGGAGACCATGCTTTTTTGTCATTTTTGGCAGTATCTGTGCGTTATTTATTTTATCAGGCTATTTTCTATTTTATCCCATTGGCTATAAGGTAGGGCTTTCTTGTTTTCTTTTTTTTTCTTCTATTTCTAGTAGCAATTTGTTAGGAGGCTAAGAACTAGTGTTCCCCTCTATTTCTATTTGCTAGTTTTACCCAGTTGGTCGGGTATGAATATTTTTCCCTATTTTTGGGATGGGGTTTTGGAGTTTCACACTATTATGCTGGCCATTTTTTCATATGGTGTTCAAACCCAAATTTATTAGATTTTTGGGGTTTGTGTGTACAAGGACCAAATGGGTTTTAATTTTGAAGTTTTCTAGTATTTAGGGTTTTTACCTTGTTTTGCTTGTCACCTTGTTTTCTCAGGTTTTCCTGGCATGATGTTGGTTGTGGACTTGGAACATCCATTTGGATGCCAGTGTTGCACTTTTATGTTGTATTGGGATGTGTGCCACATTTTTCCTCCAAAGTCTATTTTGGTTGAGTGTATTTTTGCATTGTATTCTTATCCAGTCCTTGTGTTATGATCTTCATGATGGTTTTGTGCCACACACAAGTATGTAGATGTACATTTGTCAAGTGACTTGCAAGTCTCAATCTTCCATGGTATTTTTGGAAGTTGTGATCATTAGGGCTGGGTTGGGAATATGCATGCCTATGGGCACTCGTCATTGGATGAGCATAGGTAGGGTAGGATAGTATATAGAGGTGGCTTCTATCTCGTAGCCTAGTGACCATTGCCTAGAGGGTTGGCAAAGAAAGTTTTAAGTAAGTGATAGCTAAATAAAATACTGGGTGGTAATAAAACTTAAGCTAATAAAAATGCTTTAGTGTGAGAGCCTTCCATTTGGAAGTTGAGTTTGCATAGATCTGAGCTTGGGCTTTTCGATGCCAAGTGACTCTCCATGATGTCAACCTCTACTTAATAGCCCATTGAGTGTTTGACTAGGACCTGCAGTTTATGTATTATCTATGATCTTGGTTCTAGTCATCATACTATCTGGTGTGAATATTAGACATGGACATTTACTTTATGTGTATTTGTGGTTGGATCATTATCTCCATTAGCATTTTGTGAGTAGATCTATGAGTTCCACGTGGTTAGGAGGCATAGCTACCTTCACCACTACTAGGTACTAGTATACAAAGACAGTCTACTATCCTAGTGCGGCCCTTGCTAGATGTTTTCACTTGGTACTTTGGGTTCCAGAGTATGCTTTCTTTTGATTTAAGCTTTCATTGGAATGCTTGTATATAATGTTTAGATGATGCTAGTATTGATGCTTTTCCTTATTATGATGGTTAGCATATGTTAGATGATAAACTTGATTTGTAGGATTATCTTATGCTTTACTTCTAGCATGTTAGACTTTCTTATTCTTATGTTGTAGCACATTTTAGTAGTGACGTCTTTATAAGATAGCACCAATGATTTAGTTGGTGGTTGGGATGTTACATGTGGGGGATGGCTAGGACCTATGATGGTCTTATGATGCTATTATGGTTGAGAGGAACCACGTACTTAGTTTGGTTGCCTTGTTTACTGTGATGTTGTTTTAGTACACTATGATGTTACCTTATGTACTTTCCCTTCACTGCTATGTTGATGGTTAGATGTAGTTTCCATCTCGTAGTTATTTTTTTTGAGTGTTTATGCCTCTAAGTGTGGATTTAGTACTCCCCAGTGTGGATCAACTTCTTTTGTTATCATTTTACCTTTTTATCTTTTGGCATGATGTTTTGGCTTCTCACACAAAATTGTACATTCTTGCATGAGAATGTGAAAGGTCATGTGGTGTGTTGGGTTTTCTCACATGGCTTTGGTCACTTTAAACCCCACACCAATGTTAGGGTACTTTGACTATTAGTCCAAGTACTTCCTCATGCCATTTGGTGCACTTCCTCACACAAAAAGTATGTTCTCGCATGGCTTGATACATATCCTCACATGGGATTCTTGTCTATTGTTGGTCCTTGTGCAAAAAATAAGGAGCATCTCCACTAGTCTTCGAGGATCAAATTTTGGTGTTTTAAGTACCCTTTGGCTTTACTTAATTTTCCATGCTTTGAAAAATCTTGGATTCTTTGTCTTTTTGTCATTTTGTGTTTCCATTTTCTATTGTGTGTGTGTCAGTTTGGGTAGTGCCATTTGGAGATTTGTTGGTTGTGAAGATTGTGGTTAAGTCTTCCATTGTGATCTTTGTGATCCCTATATGATGTTGTTGTGTGCACTCATACTTGTAAAAAATAAATTATCTTAGCTTGCATTTCATCCTTGTTCCAAGGATCTCTGGGTAGGGCATTACATGAACTATTGAGTTGAGAGATTTGAATAATGCAATGAAGAGAAGAATTGGAATAGTGGAATTTGTGGATTTCATGAAAACTTTGAATGAGGAAGTAAAGAAGAATATAGAGGATAATAACCTTAAGTATAAACAAAGAGAAGATAAAGGAAGAGGGCATAAATATCTTGAGGTTGGAGGAGGTTATGATTTATTTGATGAAGAATATATTTCTAGTTAGTAACTCTAGTAAAATGAAGATGAAGAAGTTTGGTCCTTGTAAAATTTTGAGAAAATTTGACAGTGGAAATGCATTTGAAGTTGAATTACCAAAAGACATGGGTATTTCACCAATATTTAGTATTGTAAAAATCTCTCAATATTTTGAACCAAATGAGGAATTAAAAGATAACCTAGATTATCCCAAGAGTAAGATTGAAAACACTAAGAAGGTTTTTTTTTGACACAAAAGTCTACACTCTTGCTTGAAGTATGACCCTCGAGCAACCTTGTGTAAAATGGAAACAACCTCCAAGTTTGGGACTTGTGCTCTAAGGTTGAATCTCTAGGTAAGGCCAAATTCCTTACAATTAGGATGCACCTACACTACCACTTTGAGAGAAAAGGGAGAAGGAAAATGAAATAAACTACATAAAGGGAAAGTGGGTGATGCACCAATATAGAACATGGTTACAATCTCCTCCCACAACTACACAAAACATCAATGAAACACTTGAATACACATATCTTGACTCTAATCACCCTCAAAGAACTCACATGAAGGTTTGGAATTAATTAAATGTTGAAAGGAAAGACATCTTCATAGTGAAATAATCATCAATAGGTTAAATAGAAGATATAACTCTAAGAAGTAGAAAATTAACATTCACTACAAGGAAATATACATGCACAAATAATGAATGATAAGAAGAGGTAAGAAATAGAGCTATTTCATTAATGGAAGGAAAATTATAGAGTATAATGCTTGTAAGAAATGATAAAGTTGAGCAAGGAATGAGAAACAATTCAAGTAAGTTAAGTGTGAAACAATGTTACCATAAGATAAGCAACTCCAAGAGCATACACCAAGATGGTTCAACAATGGAGACAAGGATTTATAAGGGGAAAGCAAAGAAAACCCCTTGTGAGTATTATGAATGAAGGCAAATGCCTAGAGAAGAGAGAGAGAGTGTGTTGGAGCAAAAGTAGCTCAATACAATAACATCAAGTGCTAAGAGTGTTGTTGTAGTTGTGAAGAAAGAAGGAGGAGCATCTCTTATATAGAGATGAGAGAGGAGTTGCATTTGTAACTCCTATTTCTATGAATGCCACATTCATAATAGGTGTGTGCAAAGTGTCACAATCCTCTTAAGGAGGATAAACTAAATAAAGAAATAAACAAGAGTTGTCCTTACATGTGGAATAAAGGACAAACAATGACATGTCCTCCACATGTGTACAAGTGGACAAACTACATGTAGGGACCCTTGGAATATCCCAATTAAAATATATATTCAAGGAAAGATTAACCTTTCTAACACCCCCCCTTAATCTTTACTTGGGGAGTTTACTTCAACGGGTTGTAAACCCAAATTTTTACAATGGAACTGAAATCTCTCTTTAGAAAGTGGTTTGGTTAAAATATCAGCCACTTGATCTTCTCCTTTACAATAAAGAAGAATAATTTGATTGTCTTCAACTTGTTCTCGAATGAAGTGATGTTGAAGTGAAATATGTTTGGTGCAGGCATGATACACTGGATTCTTTGCCAAGGCAATAGCACTTTGATTGTCACAATGTATAGGTGCAGGTGATTGTTGAGGTAGACCCAAATCGTCAAGAAGTCTTCGAATCCACAAAGCTTCCTTAGCTGCATTGGTACAACCTTTGTATTCAGCTTCAGTTGAGCATAGGGAAATAGAGTGTTCTTTTTTTCTTTTCCAAGAAATTGGACCTGAACCAACAAAGAAAAAATAACCACAAGTGGATTTCCCATCATTGGGATCTCCACCTAGATCGGAATCAGTATAGCCATGTAAAATAAATTCAGAGTTTGGATCATAAAATAAGCCTATATTAATAGTTCCTTTAATGTACCTTAAGATGCGTTTAGCAACTTTAAAATGAGTTTGTTGAGATTTAGACATAAATTGAGAGACTAAACCAACACTATAAGCAATATCAAGTCTAGTAAGAGTTAAATAATTTAAACTTCCTACTAACTGTCTATACAAAGTTTCATCAACAAAAGGAGTATTCATATCATTCATTAATTTAGTTCCTAATTCACATGGAATTGAAACATGGTTAGAGTCATTCATCTTAAATTTTTCTAAAAGATCATAAGTATACTTGCTTTGAGAAACAAAGATACCTTTAGGAGTTTGAAAAATTTGCATACCTAAGAAGTAATGTAAGATACCTAAGTCTATCATTTGAAATTTTTGTTTAAGTTGAAATTTAATATCAGAAATCAAAATGTCTGAACTAGAAGTGAGAATTAAATCATCTACATAAACAATAACAATGATAATATCATCGTTAGTATGTTTAATATACAAATTAGGATCATTTTTGCTTCTAGTAAAACCTTGAGAAATGAAGAAGGAATTAATTTTAGAATACCATTCTCTAGGTGATTGTTTAAGACCATAAATAGATTTGTTCAATTTGCAAACTAGATTTTCACTACCTTTCTTAACAAATCTAGGAGGTTGAGCTATATAGATTTCTTCATGTAACTCACCATTTAAGAAGGCACTTTTAACATCCATTTGATGAATGGGCCAATTCATTTTAGATGCTAAAGCAAGAACTAATTTGATAGTAGGCATTTTAGCAACAGGTGCAAAAGTTTCATTATAGTCTAAGCCTTCAATTTGGGAAAAACCTCTAGCAACTAGTCTAGCTTTAAATTTACTAATTTCATTATTAGTATTCAATTTTGTTTTATATAACCATTTACATGAAACTATATTTTTGCCAGGAGGTAATGTGACTAAGTCCCAAGTGTGATTAGCAAGTAACGAATCATATTCCTCTTGCATGGCTTTCTGCCAATGAGGTTGAGAGTTAGCTTGATCAAAAGACTTAGGATCGTTAGAATTCATAATAGTAGTCATCAAAGAATAATTACAATAATTAATCCTTCTATGTTTAATTCCACCAGATTTAGAAATATAATCATCAGCTTCATTGATGAGGTTTTGAGCCCATTTAGGTTTACGTTTAGTTGTAATGGAATTATCACTAGAGGAAGAATCATGAGTAAGAAAAGTATCATTAGTGTCTATTTCAGTGTCATGAGATGTAGGAGCAGAAATAATCGGTGGTACTTGATTAAGAGAAAGAGTAGGGTTAAGAGAAGGAGGTTGGTCCTCCACCAGCACAATTTTAGTGCCACTGAATTCTTCATCCATTGTAGTAGAGCAATCATAAACGCCATTTTCTGCAATGCAAACATCTCTAGCAACTTGAACTTTGTTAGTAGTGGAATTATAAACACGATAACCCTTAGTGTTTTCATCATCGCCAACAAACATATAAGGAGATGACTTAGCATCTAATTTATGCCTTTTCTATTTAGGCGTATGAACATAAGCAATAGAACCAAATATCCGTAAATGATGTAAATTCGGTTTCCTACCAAACCAAACCTCTTCTGGAGTGATAGCCTTGAGAGCTTTGGTAGGAGTCCGATTAAGAATATAAGTTGCACAAAACATGGCTTCAGCCCAAAATTTATAATGCAAATTCTTAGCATGCAACATGCTTCTAGCCATTTCAACAATGGTCCGATGCTTTCTTTCCGCCACACCATTTTGTTGTGGTGTATAAGGAATAGTAAGCTCGTGCTTAATTCCACATGATTTCAAATAAGAATGAAAAGCATTATTCACATATTCCTTCCCATTATCAGTTCTAAGAATTTTAAGTTTATACCCAGATTGCCTTTCAACATATAACTGAAATTCAATAAATATATCAAGAACTTGATCCTTGCTATGCAAAAAGTAGATCCAAGTTCGTCTAGAAAAATCATCAACAAAGGTAAGTGCATACCGAGAACCTTGGATGGAGGTATTCTCCATGGGGCCGAAAAGATCACTATGGACAAGATGCAACTTATGAGTTGCTCGCCATGATTTTCCACTTGGAAAGGGCTCCCTATGCATCTTACCACTCATACAACCTGTACAGGCAATCTTGGAAGGAATAATGTGAGGCAAGCCATCAACCATATTATGCTTTTGCATGAAAGTAATATAATCAGAATTTAAATGACCAAGTCTTTCATGCCATATATTGAAATCAATAGAAGTATGTAAAGAATATCGTGAACTAGAAAATTCATGGAATTTAAACAAATTGTCATTGTCCATTTTAGCATTAGCAATCAGTTTGAGAGTTTGAGGATCTATAATATAACATGTATCTTTGTAGAATTCAACTTTATAGTTCTGACATAGCTGTGAAACAGACAGTAGATTAGTTTTCAAGTCAGGTACATATAAAACATCATGCAATTTACCATTAGGAATAGTAACATCACCTAGTCCTTCAACTTTACAAGTTTGATTATTAGCTAACTGAATAGGAATGTTAGCAATATCAGGTTGTAAAGAATCAAAAATTTCTTTATGAGAAGTGACATGTTGTGATGCACCACTATCAACAATCCATTCTAAAGGTCTACAAAGATTAAAGCTACAAGTAAAAGCATGATGAGGATTAGAACTAGTCGAATGACCTTTTTTATGGTTTGAGGTTTGATGATTGCTACTATGATTCATAGGTTTTTTATCATTTTGTTTTTTAAAACAGTTATTGACAAGGTGACCATCTTTGCCACAATAAGAACAATGAGGTTTGGAATTGGAATGGTTCCTTTGATTATTAATATTACGAGTATTATTAGGATGATTGGTATTATTATTATATTTGGGATGAAATTTATTGTTGGTGTTATTTGAATTAGAAATTAGATTGTTTGTAATTATTATTATTGGAATGAAAATTAGTAGTTGAATTTCTAGACACAAATGCATGTTCAGTTGATTTGAGAGTACCAAACTGAATTAGCTTAGATTCTTCTTGTCTTAATAAAGTTTGAAAAATAACATAAGTTAACTGAGAAGTTAAAGTAGGAATAGCAAGCTGTGCATGAATATTAGTTATAAACTGTTGAAACTGTCTAGGAAGACATTTTTTAAGAATAAGATGAATTAAACGAATGTCCTCTAATTGAACACCTAAAGCCATAATTTGACTTTTAAGAGAATCAAATTTTAAGAGGAATTCATCCATACTTTTAAAATCTACATACCTGAGATCTTCGAGTTGATCTTGCAATTATATTTTGCAGTATTCATCGCCATTGTCATACTTGGTTTTCAAGATGGACCATGCATCATGAGCTTTAGAACAGTGAACAATTAAGACATATAAATCTGGAATAATAGAAATACCAATTAATCCTAAAGCTTCTTCGTTTTTAGCTTTCCAAGTATCTTTCTCGTCTTGAGTAGCCGCTGAACCGGGCTCAAGACAAGGGTCAGTGGCTATTTCGAAGAGATGTTTAAAACGAAAAATAAATGAGATATGAGTTTTCCAAGAATGATAATTAGAATAATTAAGTTTGATTTCAAGAATTAATGTTGACATGATTAAGGAAAAAAAAATTCTTCGCTTTTTTTTTGAAAAAAAATTCCTTTAATTTGAAAATCAGATTAAGTGAAAAAAAAAAAATGATGTTAAATGAGAGAAAAAAATTTTTAATTTTATTAATTGAAAAAAAATTGGTTTTGTTTAAGAATATTTTATTTTAATTTCAACTATTTGTGTGAGAGAAAATTAAAAAATTGATTTGTTAAACAAATAAAAACATTAATATAAAATAGGTTTTATTAGTTTGATTTAAAACAAAATTTGAAAAAGGTGGGCAAAGAGGGGGAAAATTTTAAAAAAATTTAGAAGGGGGAGCGGAGCTCGTCGGTGGCTGCCGCGTGGCCAAAGGAGTGGCCCTGGTCGATGGTTAAAGAAATTTAAAAAAAACTTTGCGGATGAGGATGCGGGCTACGCAGGCAGCGGTTGCCGCGTGGCCTGGATGTGGGCCGCGAAAAGGTTTGCGCGCGGAGTTATGGGGGCGGCGGAAGCGGTGGTCAGGGTTTATATTGTGAGCAGAGTTGCAGAGGTGGGGCAGAGATGTAGAGGGCGGCGGTGCGCAGTGGCGAAACTGGTTCGCAGCGTCAGTAGGGTGTCGCGCGGCGGTTGCGCGTGGCAGCGCAGGATCTGTACAGTCGGCGGCGTTTGGGGATATAGCGAACTTCTTTTGTTTGATCTGAATCTTGTGCCCTGCGACCAAATCTCAGCTTCCCACAGACGGCGGCGTTTGCGCGCGGCGGCGCGGGGGGCGCGGCCGCCCAACAAATTTTTTTTTATTTTAAATTTTATAAAATGAAGCTTTGCACTATTTTTATAAAAACACAATATAGTGAAATATTTTTTTTTTTAAAGAGTAAATTTTTTTTTTATAAATGAAGTAAGAAAAAGTAGAGAGTTATAAAGCTTTACTAATGTAATATTTTTTGTTTTGGCGGCATGCCGTCCAAAACAAACCAAAAAAAAATTGAAATTTACTAAGAAAACCCTTTGGCAGCAAGCCTTCCAAAGAGGGTTAGTAAAAAAAATATGAAGCTTTACAAGAAAACCCTTTGGCGGCAAGCCTTCCAAAGAGGGTTAGTAAAAAACATATGAAACTTGCATGCACAAGATTAGTTAAAAAGAGCTAAAATCACAACACAAACTTCTTCTCTCAATAACGTCTCCAAATAAGGTGTGCTCCAATGAATGGCAACCTTCACCACAAAACTTAAAACAAGGATTAGATAACCAAGTTCTGATACCATGTAAGAAATGATAAAGTTGAGCAAGGAATGAGAAAGAATCCAAGTAAGTTAAGTGTGAAACAATGCTACCATAAGATAAGCAACTCCAAGAGCATACACCAAGATGGTTCAACAATGGAGACAAGGATTTATAAGGGGAAAGCAAAAAAAACCCCTTGTGAGTATTATGAATGAAGGTAAATGCCTAAAGAAGAGAGAGAGAGTGTGTTGGAGCAAAAGTAGCTCAATACAATAACATCAAGTGCTAAGAGTGTTGTTGTAGTTGTGAAGAAAGAAGGAGGAGCATCTCTTATATAGAGATGAGAGAGGAGTTGCATTTGTAACTCCCATTTCTATGAATGCCACATTCATAATAGGTGTGTGCAAAGTGTCACAATCCTCTTAAGGAGGATAAACTAAATAAAGAAATAAACAAGAGTTGTCCTTACATGTGAAATAAAGGACAAACAATGACATGTCCTCCACATGTGTACAAGTGGACAAACTACATGTAGGGACCCTTGGAATATCCCAATTAAAATATATATCCAAGGAAAGATTAACCGTTCTAACAATGCTACTACAAAATACAGATGAGAAGAACCCTTAAGACATATTTACAATTTTCCTTTATAGAGTTCATGCATACCTTTGATCTAACTTGAAGTTCAAACCCCAACCAAGATGGAGTTTAGTTGCAAAGTGTTGTGATGTGGAGCCTAATAAGACTTAGAGGTTTATTTGGCACGGTTTCCCTCCAGATTATTTTTATGAGGGTTTGGGGGCAGTGCCCCCAAGATGGAGTCAAGGGGTAGAGCCCTTGTAGGGTGCACTTCCTATCACAGTATAGGATGGGGTCGAGGGGCAACACCCCCATGGGGTTTTTTGGAGGGAATACCCCCAAAGCCAAAAATGACCTTATATTATTAAAGGCACTGGTTACTATTTTTCTATTATTCTATCCCTAATTTTGTAAGTAGCAAAAAGCTTGTATCAAAAGATTTAGGGTTAGGGATTCCATAATGTGTGATGTGAAAATTGGTTCTTGTGGTGGTATTTAATTGTAAGGCTACATATTGTAATCACTAGATAATAATAATATTGCACTTACTATTGGTGGATGTAGCCTAGAGATTGGGTGAACCACGTTAAATCTTGGTGCCTTATGTTCTTTGTTAGAGTAATTATTTATTATGCTTATTAATTAGATCATGTTGATTTAATTAATTAATTCATTTTATTACTCTAGTTACTTAAGCTTTCTCTTAGGTACATATAATTAATATTTTATATCAATTATAATGTGTAAACCTAGTTTTCTTTCTCTTTAGGGTTTTGTTCACCTTTAAGGTTGAACTTTTGTATTTTTTGTTTTCATAACTTGGAATACAATTTTACTCTCATACCATTGAGATTTTCCAAGATCTTCTTTTTCTTTTTCTGGCTTCTCTTCAGTACAGGTTATTTGCATGCATGTGTTCTTGGCAATCTGTGAAGTTGGTTTTCACAACTTCTGCATGGTATCACAGTGTCCCTACTTCCTAGTTTAAAGATTTTTGAAGCCATGTTTCAAAGAAAAAAACCTTAGCTTTTTTGAGGTTTTTCCCTTCAATCGAGAGGAGGGCATTTTTTCAGCTCACTTTGGGCCAAAACGGATGCTACCATTGCACTCAGAAGGCCCAATACATTCAAAATTATATAAAACTTTGAATTTTTGGACACTGTAGCTTCTAAATTTTTTTTGGCCTCCCAGAGGGCCATATGGACAAAAAATTCAAAAATAAAATAAAAAATAAAAAATTCACCCATTTGGACCACTCCACCTAGCGGCCACCCAAGCGCCACCCCGCTGCCATCAGAGCATCACTTGTGCCTAGCCTGAGGTCCTCCACCACTAGTGCATAGCTACAGTGCAGCTCACACCCCACCACCATCGACGAGTCGCTCTTCGGCCACCTCCACCCAGCTCAGTCATCATTGTTGCTGCAGAGCAATGCCCACTTGCCACTACCACTGGCAAAGCTCTACTTGACCATCGCCAACTATTCTTTGGCAGGGCTGATGTCACTCCATGGTAGCTGATGTCACACAACTGGTGCTTGACATCACTATCTTGATGACTGATGTCACTCTTAGGCATGTTAATGTCATCTTCCTAGCCCTCTATTGACGTCATCTTTTGGTACCTGGATTTTTTCTGGCAATGGGCAGTTGATGGTCCTATGACCATCAATTTTTTTCTCATGACTATAATTTCCTAGTGAGCTTGTTTTTGGAGCAACAATTCATTTTTTGGCCATAACTTGAGCATACAGAAGTCTTTTTTTGATTTGAAAGAAGTGCTGAAAAGATGGTTTTGAGATAGAGACAATGATAGTTTTATTTCATTTTGAGTCTATTTGTGCTCTCATTTTTGGCATTGAAGTAAAGGCTTCAATTTTCTCCCTCTCTCCATCTGGTATCTAAGTTTTTTTCTCAATTTTTGTGCTTCTAGTAGTTGTTTCTTTGGTTTTTGAGGGATATATTTATACATTGTGGGGGGGAGTACTTTTCTTTTCTATAATTTACTTCAGAATCAACCCTTCTACTTTCGTCTTCTTCTCTCAATGGCAGACTCTTATGTCACCTACCTTACACCTCACAACTACCATACTTGGAAAGGACATATGACTAGATTGCTTATGGCAAAGGGGTTATGGTCAAGCCTCGATGTGGCTCATCTAGTTCTATAGAGGCCTTATGAGGTTCTTATGTAGCACAATAAGATGGATGAGGCAATGGGCCTCATTATAATGAATATTTTAGATGGGTTACTATTTCACTTGGATGGTTTTAATACACCTAGGGCTATGTGGGACAAGTTTCCCACCTTGTTTGACACAATGAATCAGTTTAGGGTTCTATAGATAGATGCAGAGTTCACATCCTTGGTTTTTGAATCATTCACTAGCATTGAGGATTTCTTGATGAAATTCAAGTCTCTTCGATCTATTTTATAGGATACTAGAAAGAAAAATTCAGATGATGAGTGTATCTTTTTGATACTCTCAAAGTTTTGAGGTTCTTATCAGATTTTCACTTCTACCTACTACTCCACTATGGATGCTCTAGGTGCATGACATGTTATGCACTCTTTTGAGACATTTTGTGATAGGTTAACTCATGAGTAGTCCAAAATCACTCAAATGGATTCACTTACAAGTTCATAGTCATAGGCATTACTTTCCAAGTCACCTCAAGATACACAAAAGTCGAAGCAGATATCAAATTCCTCTTCTCAACACTCTACTAGTTCATCATATTCTTCTAAGAAGAAGAAAAAGAAGACTGAGACTCCTACTTGTTCCTATTGTTGGAAGGGACCTCATGATGAGTCACATTGTTTTCAAAAGAGATTTGATGGCTATGAGAAATAGATTGCAGATTTGCAAGCTCTTCTTTAGAAGAACACTATTTCATCTCCATCCTCTTCTACCTCATAGGGGTCTGCCTTTCATTCTTCTTCCATCTCTTTGACATCTACACTAGATTTTGGATAGGATCATGCATTATGAGCTTCCATTGCATCCCCTTCACAGGTCCCTTGAATATTGGATTTAGGTGCTTCTCACCATATGACATCTTCTGAAGGGGTCTTCTCCACTATTGAGGCTTCTCCCATTCCTCATATTCTCATGGGGAATAACACTGCCTTAATAGTCTAGAGGAAAGGTTCAGTTGGTATTCAGAGTGGCACATTTAATGATGTATTATATGTTCCATCTCTATCTATAAACCTTCTCTCAATTTATTAGATTACATGAAATGGATTAGGGAAGATATTTGAGCTCACAATAGATTCAGTCTTCATTTGAGATAGTACAATAGGAGGCCTTGTTGCCGCAAGGACAATAGATCATACCACCCCTCTCTACACTTTTTCTCACTTTGGTCCACCATCTCCACTATCAGAGCACAACTCTTCTCATTCACGAGAGCATCATGTGGTGTAGTCAAGACACTTGAACCTTTGCATTATTTCCAAGATCACTATTTTGACTACCACACCACATCTAGTTGAGGTTTTTTTACCTTCAGCAAGATTCATCTTTTGCTCTGTCAGACCCTCCAGCTCCATTCATTAAGCCTCTAGATGCACTTGTTGAGGATTCTATAGAGGACATTTATCTCCTCCTTCATGATAGTGTTAGTACACCTACATTAGGGATTCCCTTTCTGGATCCTCATGTTTTCTCCTTTGAGCATCAGTTAGGCCTTCTAGTCTTTCAAGGGTTTCCTTGTTTTGTGCCCTTATTTCTTCCACATTGGAGTTCCATTGGTTCACTCATTCATACATGGGCTCCATCATTTTGGGGGGGCTTTGGTGTCTCTTCTCTCTCCCATGGGGGGTGTTGTACTTATGGTTTTGAGAGAATCAATTGAGCCATTTCTTTTTGTTGTTTATTCATCTCTTTTTGGAGAGGAGTTTTTCCGATTGGGTTCCCTCTTTTGTCTCCAGTTTATAGAGATTTCCTTGTTTTGGGTACCTAATCAAGCCTTATTGTTGGGACTCATTTTTTTACTCTCATATCTTTGCTAGGTTAGCTTACCTTTTGAGCTTTGCTTAAGGGGGAGTGTTAGAGTAATTATTTTTTACACTTAGTAATTCGATCATGTTGATTTAATTAATTAAGTCATTTTATTACTCTAGTTACGTAAGCTTTCTCTTAGGTGCATATAATTAATATTTTATATTAATTATAATGCACAAACCTAGTTTTCTTTCCCTTTGGGGTTTCATTCATCTTTAAGGTTGAACTTTTGTACTTTTTATTTTCATAACTTGGAATACAATTTTGCTCTCACACTGTTGAGATTTTCCAATCTCTATTTTTTTCCTTTTCTGGTTGCTCTTCAGTATAGGTTACTTGCATGTAGGTGTTCTTGGCAATCTATGAAGTTGGTTTCACAACTTCTACAATCTCTTATGTGCGATGTAAATTTTTTTGATATTGGTTATATTTTCATGTAACTAGTAATTCTATCTGAGGTTAATCCTAACATAGAGGATAGCAATAACTAAGAATCAAAATAAGATCTGATCATGAAGTGCAATCACTATTGGAAGTGACAGGAAGATAAAAATGATACAACTAGTTGTAAGAGGTTAAATCCCTAAGGATTTGATAACTTCATGCATTAAAGATGCATGGAGTGCATTGGCATCATGCAAACAAGGCCTAAGAAGTCACTAGGCATTGAAGAAATGTAACTAATGGTGTGCCATAGACAAAGAACCCACAATGAAGGATGTCATGATGCATTATTCACTTGCAAAATGAAGGGTTGACTATGGGGGGAATCTAATTTCCTAGAAAACAAATGTTTTTCATCGAGATAGATCATCTCTTTCAAAATAGACAACTCAAATGACAAGGGAATCTCCCCAAAAAAAAATTAAGACACAAGAGTCGATGTAGATCTTCCCTTTGTTGTAATCATGAATGCTGATGATATTCCTATGGGGGAGTATTGACATATGATGATATGTTACTTTCATGATTGAGTTTGTCATTGATGTCAACATAGCATTTTTTTGTGGTATCTGACAGAAGAACATCAGAAAGATCAAGTTGGTACGGATGACTAGTTGAGTATTCTAACTATCTGAGGTTATGGGAGATTGTTTGTGTAAATATGTATTTACTATTTACACTCATATTTACTTATTTACACTTATATTTACTTAGTTTAATGAATTATTTTATTATTTGTTTGGTGAGACACTTAGGAGTTTGTGTACTTTTATGAGTTTTCACATTGACAACATAGAACTAAGCAACTCTAATTCAACACATGGTGTCTACAACACAGGATTTTACATAATTAACTAAGTTTTCATGTAGAAAACATAGTTATTCACACTCCTATTTTAGCACATGGTGTCTACAACATAATTTTGCATGCTACACCTTTGTAGGGTTATCCTCTCATCATTGCACTTACTCCTGTGCTTAATGGAGGATAATCTACACCTAATGGACATGTGCCTAGTTGTATGACTTATCATGTTGCTAATTCCTATGCATTCTAAAATCATTCCAGATGCCTTTATATATAGGCAATCCTAGTGTACTTTCACATTGAATTGAATACATATTGTTATTCTAATCATACTCTTTTTGGTCTACTGTTGTGCTTGTGCTTGATTTCCTTGATCTTAGGTGAATTTTTCCCTAAGAAAAATTATTACATGGTATTAGAGCTTGGAGAATTTCTCTCCACATAGCCATTCAAGACCATTTTTGCTTTAGCACCTCGACCTAGAACCAAAGTATCATAGTCATTGGGAGCGTCTAGAGCTAGAACAGACCTTGTCATTATGTCCATAATTTCGATTCGGTGAAAATTGATTATAAATTTTCTTATGCTAGGCCAAAGTTGATTTTGAGGTAAATTTTTTTTGCAAAGTAGCACTTGAAGGCCCAATTTGCAACTCCAATATGGTCATTCTTTAGATCTGCAAATTTTATTTCAAATCGGTATTTATTTTTCTCTACATTTTGTTAGATTATTTCTACAATTTTTTGGATTTTTTTCCTAGCTAGTTAGACCTATAGAGAAATTTTTTTTGCAAGAACTAGGTAGTGAAACCCTAGCCCCTACAAGAGGAATATTCCCTCAATTGGTTGAATATTGCATCAACTTATTCAGTTCATAGTTCAGCTAATATTCTGTAAATTTTGGTGGGAATATCCTATTGGTGGCCAAGCCCTATCCACTAGTGGCTCAGACACGACAGCTTGACAACCACTTTGTTTCAAACTCTGCCAACTTCCATCTTTAAACACTAAAGTGTTTTATCCCATGGTGCATGTGGGACAAAAAATTAGTATCCCCAACACCACTCTTTTACAGCTTGACCACCAGTAATAGGCCACTTTAGCTTTGTTAGCGCCTATGTTTTAAACTCTCCTAGTGGTAGTAACAATTTCTCAGCAAAATCATCTCCAGCTTTCGTAACTATTTCTGGTACTACGTAGAAAAATTTGGCCATTGTCAAATAAAATTTGGCACCACTGTTTACAAAACCATCCATCGGTAAGACCCCCACTTCAGCATCTGTTGTTTACTCTGTTAGCCATGTGTTAGTAGCAGGATGACCCACCATGCAGGATGCCACATGTCCTATTCACTAGCACAGACAACTATGTAGAGCACACCTAAGCCACTAGTCAGCAACCCTGCTAACTCACCTTGCCATGTAGCTAAAGTACACATTAGCAAAACATGTTGACTGCCACATGCACCTTTCTGTACTATCCATATAGTACCTTGTTGACATCATTGTTATGACCTTGCCACATCACCCAAGGTGGCCTTTTTTTTTGCTGACATCAACCAATCTTGACAATAAATTTGATGACCATTAGACTGTCATTCCCAGGTACTTTTAAACTGCAACAACCATTTGACTTTCAAATTTAACCTCACAATTTTTTGCCTAGACCCCTCTCCAGATGTAGTTTTGATTTGATAGTCCAACTTTGGGAGGCCATAACTCAATCATCCGAACTCCAAATTATGTGTAATTTTTTTAATTTTGGTTAGAATTTCCTGAACTTTTTAGTTGTGCAATTCTTTTCTAGTTTTGGTGCAAAAATTTGTTAGAAATTGTATTTTTTGGTGACTATACCTGTTTAATCCTACATTTTGCAACTTCAAACGCTTTATATAGGCTCATCTGGACTTGAAAATAGGTTTTATTTTTTTGAAAGTGCATTTATTTTTTGTCTACTTTCTAGATCTACAATCAGATTATAGGCTTGTGTGGACAAAAATCTCACTTTTAGACTTACAACCTTTTTTGCATTATAATGATTTGATTATTTTACAAAATTGTTGTACATCTGAGCTACAGTGCTTAGTGATAGATTTCAGCATCAAAAGGCAGTTGTAAACAACAAAATCAGAAATCCACTTTGTACATTTTGACAGGTGGCCTATTGTACACACACTACATATAAAGTGTCAAAAGCATATTTTTTTGGGTGGTGGAGGAATTGTGTATTGTGTTTTTGTGTCTCTCTTTTGTACTCCTTTTATTTTTTTGCATCATGGGTTCACCTAAAGGTCCAGTTCTAACTTCACACAATTATTCTACATGGAAAGATATTGTATGGAGTAGATTAATGGAAAAAGGTTTAAATCCTTATGTTGATGGTATAATCCCCAAACCCACTAATGCTACAACACTCTCTGATTCGAAAATTAAAGACCAACAAGCTTTAGGAATTATCAAGATTTGTGTACATATAGATCTCTTCTTCCACATTTCTAGTTTCAAGAAAGCCAAACCTGCTTGTGACAAATTTGAACCATTGTATGGTAAGGTGGATGAGGAAAAGGGATACCAAATTGAGGATAACCTACTTCTATTGGATCCAAAGAATTTTGACACGTTTCAAGATTATATAAACAAAGCCAATGAGTTTAGACCACTTCTTAATGATTGTGGTAATCCAATGAAAGATGATAGTTTGATTCATCACATCTTCAAGAGGCTACCTTTAGAGTATGCTTCCTTTGTTTCGAGTTATAACACTCATAAGTTGACCATGGGAAGTGCTTTCCAAAAGCCTACATTTGATGCATTTGTAGAAATGTTGATTTTTGAACAAACCAAATTGATAGATATGAGACTTCTCATGTCATCAAAGACCAAAGCATTGGTGGCTAGTGATGACAACCAATCAAGTTAAAGTGAAAAGAGTTCTAGAAATAGCAAGAAGAATTAGTAAAAGAAAAAATCACAATCTGAGACACAAAAATCCTCCTCACAACAAGGCGATTCTTCTTCCAACAAGAAGGGAAGTAATGAAAAGAAGCACAAAATTTTTTGTGCATATTGCAAGAAACTAAATCATGATGATCATTATTGCAAGACTAAGAGAATCGATGAGTTGGAAAACCTACTCAAGAAGAACAAAATTCAAGTGCCAAATACTTCCAAGGATTCAACTCCAACCACTTCAAAGGGAAAAGGGAAAGCACTTATGGCTGGTTCAAGTTCTATAGTGGAATGGATTCTTGACTTAGGTGCCTTGTATCATATGGGTTCTTCAAAGGGAGATTTTTCTTCATTGAAGCAGTCACAAGTAGTGCACATCTTTGTGGAAGATGATACAAAAATGGAATTTGAATGGAAAGGACATGTGGAGATGGAAAATGGGTAATTCAAAGACATTCTCTATGTTCCAAACCTTAGCTCTAATCTCCTCTCAATTTACCAAATCACTCACCTTGGAGATGACAACAAAGTTGAGTTCCTTCCAGATTTAGTAATGATATGAAGTCTCAAAAATGATTCATTGGTTGCAGTGGGAAAAGTCAATCATGACAAAAGGTTTTATTCCTTCTCCCACTTTATGCCTAAATCTCCTTTACATGCCTTGTTGACTCAATCTAATTTACAAACCAAATTATGGTATGAGTAGTATGGTCATTTTGCCTTCCACTATCTTCAACAACTTTGCTCAAAAAACATGGTAAAAGGTCTGCCTACAATCAAGTTTTCTAAGGGTAAATGTTTAACATTTTTAGTGGATATGCATCTAGAGGAGAAGTTTGATAAAGGGAAGTCTTCAAGAGCACTATTCATTCTTTGTTTGGTTCACATGGTTTGAGCAAGTCCTTTTGCAGTGATATAGTCAGCCAAGGCTGCTATGTAGTGCCTACCCCTAAGTCGCATTTTAGTTATCATTGCCAAACTCTTTTAGGCCAATTTTATGTTTGAGATTAGTACTATTATTTTGGAGATTATTAGATATTGTTTTACACTTAGTTTATTATATAATGAGATAACTTGGTACTCTATATTTCATGTATGTATGATGATTATTTAGCATTTTCAATTATCGATGATGATTAGTTAGATGGTTTATTATTGCATGTGTTTTCTTATGGATACTTAACCCATACCGCATGTTTATGGTGCGCGTGTTTATTTTCTTTATGTATGGCATTTCTGATGTGGTTAAGGAAGGGAGTCGTAGTCACCTGCTAGTCAGGATCTACACGATGCACCACTTCCCGCCATTGTCTGTTTAGCTTAGAATATTGTGTCTGTACATGCATGGATTTTATGCAGGTTGCAGGTACCAAGTATCGACTTCCCTAAATTGCCAGGATGAGCGTACCCTATCACATTATCTTAATGGTAAGAGAGGGGAGATAAACTCTTAAGTCCAAATCCTAAACCCTTTAGCCATTTGTCCTAATTGATAATTAGGACAAGTATCTGAGTTAAGTACCCTACGAATGCATCAAATGATGTAATTTCGTGATTATAACCCTTTGTTGATTTAGTATGTGTTTTGCTATGTTGGGTTTTTGTATGTTGTCTTGATGAGTTCTTGGTGTATTTTCTATTAATTAAGTTTAATTAAAAGTTTAATTAATGATTTAATTTAATGGAAAATTAATATGAAATCTTTAATATTTAATTAACTGAGAAATTAATTAAATAAAAAGAATTAAATTAGAGATTAAAAATTGTAAGGATAAAATTGGAATGTGATAATATTTATTTAATTTAATAATAATATATTTAGAGTTCATTTTTAAATAAATGCTAAATATTATTGTTAATTGAATTAATAAATATTTTATCAATTAAAGTTTCTAAAATAAATTAAAAGTTGAAAGATATTAAATTATTAAAGTTTCTAGATCGCATGATGCGAGCATGAGTTGAAAATAAAAGAAATTAATTAAAAGATAAAATAAGTGGAAATAATAATGTTATTTTAATTTCATAAAGTGCGCATGGGTTCAAAAGTAATAAAGATTAAAATAGAAGTCAAGTGGAATATTAAATTAAGTTATTTAATAATTCAACTTAATGTGCATGAAAAGATTAATGCAAGATAAGCAAAGATTAATACAAGTTAATTTAGAGTTAACTCAATTGAGCAAGGAGTCCCCTCAGGTGAACGCACAATTAGTGCCCTGATTTAAGGAGAAAACTCCTTATCACAACTTTGGGGTTCATTTTTGAGGGACGATGAATTTTGGAGACAAGAATTTTTGGGGTGACATCTTTTGGCAGCAAATTTTAGAAGGAGAATTCTAAGAAAGATTTTCAGAAGAAAGTTATTGAAGAGGAGAAAATTCTCTTACAATTTTTGGGAATTGCATATTAACATCAGGCTCAGGTAGGGTCTTGTGTTTTGATCATTGATTAATTACGCAATTATCCTTTCTTGTCTTCTTCGTGCTTGTGGATTGTATATCTGAATTCTCTGTGATGAAAGCTTAAATATTTTAATATTGTAAATTATTAAATGCTTGTCAATATATTCGGCATACGTAAAAATTAGAAGAGTGATCAGGAATTCTTATTTGGTAGATTAAAGAAATCTAGATTTAATCGGGGAAGGGTTAAATTTTAAACTTAAAAATGAAAATTGTAGATTAAAATTCAAATGGTTAATATTATTTTCTCTATTAGACTATATTTGTGAATTTTAAAATAATAATAATAATAATAATTATAAATAATTATTTATAATATATATAATAATAATAAACATATATTATTAAATTTTAATAAAATATTAATTGAGGAGGCGATTTTAATTAAATTTAAAAGTTTGCATTAAATATATATATATATATATATATATATATATATATATATATATATATATATATATATATATATACAATATAATGTATGAGGAGGGGTCTTACCTTCCCCCCCTAGTGCTTTGAAATCGCCGGCGGCGACCTGCGTCAGCAGGGGACTGCACGACCTTTAAAGCCTGCGGTACCCTGTGACGAGGGCCGCATGGCTCTTTATAAGGGAGGCGACAGTTACATTAAATATAACTTCTTCTTCTTTTTTTATGTTATATTTTTTTTTAAATCAATGTTTAAAAGTATGAATTTGTTAATAGGTATTAATAAGGTTAAAGTTTGCTTTAATAAATTTTTAAATTATTAAAAATTGTTAATAATTTTATTATAATTAATGTTTTTATATTTAAATAAAATATGGTTAAAGTAATATATGCTAATAGTAAAGGAGTTATTATCAAATGAAGATTAAGTAATTGATTTTAATAAAATCATAGTGATTTTATTTAAAATCATTATTGATTATTTTTATAACTTAATAAAATAAAGACTATTTCAAATTGATTTATTTTAGGGAATTTGACTTTAAAATTGAGAATATTTGTATATTCATGAATAAATAATTTGGTTAAATTATAAGGGTAATAGTGAGAAACCTTTAAATTAAAAATGTACATTGAAACTCAAACTGAAAATTTCAACTTAAACCTTAGTGTGTATTGTGGAAACAAACCCAAACTATGAACTGTACTGTACTATTTTGTTTTCTTTATGCTATTTATGTTTGGGGTTTTTGAGATTGATTAGATGTTGACCAGTCTTAGGTTGTTACTAGAGGCTTGGGGGTTATGTGATTGTGATGGTATGATGATTTGTTCTCGATCTTTCTAAACCCAACCATGGTGATGTGTTGATATGCTCTATGATGGATGTATTTACTGGTTGTTGTTTCTTTCTAGTTTCCTTGTGTGAAGCTGAGGTGTTTTAAGTGATTTGTTCTTGATGATGTCATGTTGTGACATGTTTTGACTTGACCATTTTGGAGTCTTCGATCAGTATTGTGATTTATTTTGGGATACTTCCTGGTTTCTCATTGAGAACCATTGGATATTGTGACTTATCAATGATGCCTGCAGTTGCTGAGAGAGAACTGTTGTGATCATTATGATTACCATTTGATGCTTTCCAATTTCTCATGGAGAACTAATGTGACTATTGTGCCTTATCTTTTGATGCTTTCCAGTCGCTTGTATAGGACTGAGGTGATTTTTTGATTTGTGATGTCATGAGCCTAGGGTAGGTTATCTATGTGTAGTGTTGGGAAGTGGCTTGCACTGAGGGATGGGAGACCCAAAGTGGCTCTGGGGATGACTCATTGTAAGTTATTTGTTTTAATAAGTGAAAACATCTCACCTAAATACTAACTTAAATGAACCTAATAAGATAACTGTATGTTCTCTCCCATGCCTTGAGTGCTAGTACAGACTAGGATGGGGTAGAGAGAATTCTTGGTTGCAACCTTGCATTCCATAGTATGCCTCGTCGGTACGAGAGGATACTAGTGGCCGCAGGATTACTGGGGACCCGAGATTCCTGAGGGATTGCTCGGGTAACTTCCAATGTGATTCATGTGATGATACTTTCCCGCTTGCATAGTAGGTTTCCTACGTGTCTTGTGTGCCTCTGGGTCTAGATGTCTATCCATGTTGGAACATTTGAGTCAGTGTACTTTTAGGATTTTCCAGACTTAGAGAGTACTTGTATTTTGTGTTTTGGTATCATGTTTGGGACTTGAGACTATCTCCTCAGTGCGGTGGGAGTGGACCATCTAGGTTCCACACAGTCAAGTGGTAGTGCTTTCTACTCTTACCATTGAGATCCGTCTATGATCACCGTGGTTGGAGCTTTCCTGGTTAGCATTTACCTTCATTATGTTCATGGATTATTATGATGGATGGTTAGATTTTATGATGGATGTTTTATCATTATGGATGTATGGATGTATCATGTATGGTGAATGATTTCATTTATTTTACTGTATTTTGTATCATGGATTTGAGGATGATGTATCTTTATTTCTACATATGTATATCCTTTTAAGCCTTTCATACCTTGTGACATGTACAATGGATGATTGAGCATTTTGAATTAATTTGGCAAGAGGCATTCAGAACAAATGTATATTATGGACATTGGACTTTATTATTATTCTTTCATGTGGATGTGGTAGTTGTTAGACTTAGAATTAATTAAATTTAAATGTGACTCAACATCTTGGGATCCTTAAGGAATGTAACCTGTTATGTATGTTTGTTAATGATTACATGTTATTGCGTCTGCTACTATGTGTTTGATGTGTATGTTATACTTTCTTATTTTTAAAAAAAAAATGTTTAGCAAACTTAGTAAAACTTTAGGTTAATTCTTTTGGATCCCTTGGCGTGGCATTACGCACTACATCCTTACTTTTATTGATGACTTTTCACACTACACATTGGTCTACTTTCTTCATCATAAGAACAAAGTGGTTGATAAGCTTCAAGCCTTCAAGAGACATGTTGAATAGAAATCAAGGAAAGCCCTCAAGGTTCTTCGGATGGATAATGAAAGTAGATATATGGAAAAAAGACTTAAAGACTTTTGCAAACTTGAGGGTATTGATCTTCAAAATTCACCAACAAGCAACCACATAAGAAAAATGTTGCAGCACTGAGGATATCAACTATTAAGTCCATGGCAAGTTGCATGACACAAGCCAAGTCTCTTAATCCAACACTTGAAGTCGAAGCTATCAGCAATTCCACTCACATACTTAATAGGTCTCCTCATTATGCCTTAGATGGAAAGACTCCTTTTGAGGCATGGTGCAACAAAAAACTAGTTGTGAAACACTTCAAAGTCTTTGGTTGTCCAGCATGGGCAAACATATGTTCTAGCAGATGCAAGACACCACCACCTAGGCCTTGTACTTTCATTGGATATGAGGATGGTGTTAAGGCATATATATTTATGGATCCTAAGACTCTTGAAATTTTTGTAATGAGGAATGTACACTTTGAGAAAGGTTCACCCAACTTATCCTCTAATCCTCTCCACACTTCATATATTTTGGAAGGTGATAATGACACCAATGATAGTGATTCAATATATTTAGATATGTGGGATCCTATTGATAGATGCAGCAAGAGGTCACATCATTAACACATTCCACATGCATATATTGCCATAGTGATAGGTCCAACACAACAGGGTACACCTTGTCTTTTAGCTCTAGCAATAGGGGATGACTACATAATAGATATTTCAAGTTTTTTTGTAGAGTCATATGTAGTAAATTTAGGGGACATCATTGATGATATACATCTTCTCTTTGATGACAGTGATCCTTCTTCAGTTGTTGCAAGGGCTAACTCTAACCCTCATGTCCATTCTCTACATGATCAACCTTCACAGGTTGATATGATTGTGGATCCTTAGGTACAACAGTTGCAAGAGGCCTCTTTATCATTTTAGGAGATAGTGGTTTCTTTGGGATAGGTTCTACATCCATCCTTGTCAGATTTGCACTTTTTATTTTCAGTAGTCTTGGAATGGGCGACCATCAGTATCGACACATGGATAGTTGAGCAAGTTTCAAAGGCATAATTCATCATCAGGATTCTTTCTACACACAAGGGAAGCATCTCACTTGTACCTTTGCCATTGTTTCTTCCAAAGGGGAGGAACATTATTCAACATTCATGGACTAGCTTCTACCTTGGAGTAGCTATCAGTGATCAACACTCTTTATTTGGGGGGGGACTACCTTGTCTCTCTTCTTCTTCTCTTTATGGGGGGAGGAATTTTTTCTCTTATGGGGTTTTGTCCTTCTTATATTTCTCTCTTGTATATACTTGATGTATGTCGTAATGGGGGGTTCTTGATTACAACATCCATCAATGTATGTTGTCTTTTCATCTCTCTTTTTGGGGGAGGGTTTTTCCCATGAGGTTTTCCCTCTTTCTCCACTTTATGAGAGATTGCATTGCATTATGTACATGGGTACCTAACATGGCCGAGTAGTCGGAACCCATTATACATTTCATCCTATTTTTTGTGAGCTTAAGTCCATTCCCCTAAGTTGTACTTAAGGGGGGTGTTGGTGTAAATACGTATTTACTATTTACATTTTACTTAAGTTTATTTAGGTTAATGCATTATTTTATTATTTCTATAGTTCAAGTTGCAAGGTGGAAGATTAATGGTATCACTAAGTGTAACATGCTCTTAATGTGGGCCTATAATGATTAATTGATAAGGCCTAACAGCTACTCAGGGAATTTTTTTGAGGACCTAGTATAAAGGAAGGAAATTTTCCTTTATCATATGGTAGGGTTTTTGATTGATGATAAGCAACAGTAAGAGATGAATGTAAAGTTGAGTAGAGCAAAGCATAAGTGAAGGAAACTTCATTGCCAAGGTTTTGCTAAGTGATTTGAGGTTTGTGACCTAGTCTACAAGGTCTATCAGCGATTGGTTTAGTTGATAGAACAAAGGAAAGAAGAACATAATAGTAAATTGCATATTTGAGTAGTGAGCTCTTATTATAGTTGAAATTGCATGTTTGGACAGTAGGCTCATCTTGCATCTATTGTAGTACAACTCTTAATAGGATTGGGTAGGAAGTATGGATGAAAGAAAAAGTACTAGTGGTGGAGCCTTCTTTCTTGGAGGAAGATTGATTTCTTGGCTAAACAAGAAGTAGGATTGTACATCACAAAGTATAGTGGAAGCAGAATATGTTGTAGCAACAAACAATTGCAATCAAGTTATTTGGATGAAATAGATGTTGAAGGATATAAGGATAGAAATCAATGAACCTATTATCATACATTGTGACAACACAAGCATGGTAAATATGTCTAAGAAACCAATGTTGCATTCTAAGACCAAGCACATTTCTATTATGTATTACATGTTGAGAGAGAAAGTTATAAAGAAGGAAATCAGATTGGAGTATGTAACCACTAAAGAGAATATTGTAGATATATTCACGAAGCCTCTTCCAAAAGAGACTTTTGAGTATTTTCAAGGTATGCTTGAGGTTATTCCCCTTCCTACATTAGAGTAGAAGATGCAAGAGTGCATTAGTCCATTGTAATAGAGCACCGTTGTTGTCTCGACTAAATGCTAATGCTTCTTGTTTGTGAGAGTATCTATGATGGATAGAGTCATCCTAAGACTCTTGTTGGATATTATTTTGAATAGTGTCTTTTAACACTTGAGCTAAGTATAAATTAGTTATTGCAAATTTTGATGCAGTAAAGTTAGTTGCTAAAACCTTTGACATTAATGTCAATGGGGGAGATTTTGACATGAAAAACATGGAAAAACAACATGTACATCATGCTAGTTGGAGAAGTTTGGCATGAAAACAATAGCTTTGGAAGAGGTACAACATGGAATAATAGTTTGATAGAAAGCAAATTGAGGTATATCAATGGGGTAGAATCATTGATGAAGAGGATTTTGAATAGTCTTTTGTTGGTATTCTTGGAACTAGATTTTTTTCATCTATGTTTCTATCAATGCCAAAGGGGGAGATTGTTGTAAGCATGAATACTGATGATATTCCTATGGGGGAGTATTGAAGTATGATGATATTTTTGGAAATATAAGAGGAGTAACTAAGAGGGGGAGTGGGGGGGGGTTGGGGTGAATCAGTTACCACTAAAATAAATCCTAGATCCCTTAGATGTCAACTATAAAATTTAGATTAATAAAATTCATCGCTACTGAGACTTAGTAAATACATAGAAATTATTGTAATTTGGTAAATACATAGTGCGAATTACTTTAGTAAATCTTAAGATGTTATTGGTAATTACTTGCAAGCATGAAAGAAATAACATGTATGCATAAGACACCAAGATTTAACATGGAAACCCAATTTGGGAAAAATCACCAATGTAACTACTTATTGTTTTTCACTCTTCTAAAGTGACCCCTATTAGGAGCCAACCCTATTAAAAGTTACAAAACACATTGTTAGGTGTGACCCTGTTAAAGGATTTAATCACACTGTTAGGAGTGGTCTTGTAAAAGGTCTTGAAACAATTCAATGGAATTGCCACCTCGTTAGAGGATTTTAGTTCACTACTACAATGGTTAGAGAGTAACAATAAAATGACTTGATTTGTGATGTAATTAAATTGCTGATTACAAATCTTTTCTCTAGTTCATACTTGATCCTTTCTTGATCAAATAACACTTTTTTGCTCCACAAGGATATCTGCTTATCCTTCAAGTTTTCTTCCTCTCCTTTTATCTCTTTCAATCAACTTATTCAACTTGCATCTCACACACACTTTGAGATCACAACTTGACCTTTTACCTATACCTTTTAGATTTTCAAGTCAGCTCAAATAAAAATTAGAATAGCCAATATTCATCACCTTAGTTGGGTAGAATCAATAGGTAAAATAATTAAGCTTTACATGCCAAAATAAGAAAATCCTTTGGTACCCAACCTTGCTTAGTGGAAACTGATTCTGAAGTGATTTCCTGTGTTAACCAATAGAAGCTTGGTTAACACTGCATACTTACAAAATTCCTTTGGTGACCCAGTTAACTCAGTTAATAATGACTCTATTCAACTTTCCCTTTGTTAATTGAGTGAGCTCGATTAATACTCTTTTCTGCTTAACTTCCTTCAACGCCTAAGTGAGCTCGATAGAAACTACCTTTTGCACAAAATAAACTCAAGAACACTCGGTGGACTAGGAAAACTATATTTACTAATCAAGTAAGCTCAGCATGCACTAACTTTTGACTGATATGATATTTGTGTAACATCAAAGACAATACACAATTAATCAATTGTATCCAACAATGTTACATTCACGACTGAGTTTGTCATTGATGTCAACATAGCAGTCTTTGGTGGTATCTAATAGAAGAACAACAAAAATATCAAGTTGATGGATGACAAGTTGAGTATTCTAACTATCTAAGGCTATGGGAGATACTTCTAAGTATCTAGTATATGTAGTTAACATCAGAATAAGAAATAATAAGTTTGGAAGAAGTTATGTAAGTTTTGGTGATGTATGTTCTGAGATAGAGTTTATATAGGCATGTTTTGGTAAACTTGTTATATCTCTTAGTAGATTTTTTATTATGAGAATCAAGGTTGAGGATATGAAGAAGACATGTTGGTGATAACATGGCTAAGTTCACTCGTCATAATATTGCATGTACAGAAAGTTATTCAAGTTGCAAGGCAGAAGATTAATGGTGTTGCTAAGTGTAATGTGTTCTTAATGTTGTCCTATAATGATTAATTGAGAAGGTCTAACAACTAACTTAGAGAATTATTTTGAGAACTTAGTATAAAGGAAGGACATTTTTCTTTATCATATGGTATAATTTTTGATTGATGATTATATGCAAGAAAACCTGACCTATCGAGAGCATGCATAAACAATTAAATGTTAGTTGCACATGTATATCAAATATCCAAAAGAAAGAAAAATACAACTAACACTATGCTTGAGTTTTACAACTCAATACAACCGAAAAGAAATGTCCTCATGCAACCTTAAAGTAGCTCAACAAAGGGTTCCCGTAAGTGACCTTGTTGGTGTGCTTTAGATTGGAGGGATGTGGATGTGCTCTCCCAAACACAACTATAGAATGAACCCCTTCAAACTGAATCAAATAAATGCAAATATGAAAATGTGAATCTATACTAAAATGTATATGAAATGCCTTCAAGCAATGGCTATGAGTAAGCCATCCTCAAAGGACTCTATGGATGTGAATGAAAATAAAATGCAATGAAGAAAGCAACCTAATAACATTATGCTATCATGAAGCTAATACAAAATCTAGAAACTTAAACAATGCAAAAACCTACCAAAGGTTAGCTCTAAGCATAAAATTTCTAAAAGCTCTAAAACTAAACTTGCATGATAACACTACAAAATGAGGGAGATGTTAAATGCTTGAGACAAGGACTCTATTTATAGTCTTAATGGGGGCATCTAGGAGGTGGCATCTATGTGGCATCCACATAGGTGCCACAAAGGAGACACATGGGCTGAAGGAAAAGCCGTACAAAATTCAAAATGAGCCTTTATGATTTGAGTGGCTCAAGATTTGCTTACACATGTGTGAGAAAACCTTGGGGAAAGGACTGGGGGACAAGGATGTAAGAGTCCTTTTAGAGAAGTTAATTTGAAAGGGAATCCTAGGGATTGAGTTGCTCACACATGTGTGAGCAACCACTTAAGGGCTAAAAGGTGTTTAGGATAGATAAGTGGGATTAAGTAGTGGGTAGGCTTAGAAGGATGAGAGTGATGGGTGTAGACTAGGTTTTAGGATGGGTTACGATTAAATTAAATATGAATTAACTTAATCCTAGGATTATGGAATTTAATAAAGTGGAGGGAATTAAATAAATTAAATTTTTTTTTAAAGGGATTTATGGAGCACTATTCATTAAATAAATTTAACACATTAGAGGGGATGCATTTAAATTAAATTAAATACATTAGAGAAATGAACATATTTAATTAAATAAATTTAATTAAATAAGTAGATGAATATGAAAAATATAATTAATTAATTAATAAATAATTATAATACCAAATAAAATATAATTAATTAATATAGCATTTGAGACAATTTTAAGCATCTACATTTTGCCCCTCTTTGATGTGATGTTAGAATGCCATTATACCAAAGAAAAGAAAATATAGGTTTCCCTAAAGAGGATATGAGTCATAGGAGTTATGTCATAGCAACAATAGGGGAGGAGGGTGCTACCTCAAAAAAATAGAGCAAAAAATAAATTTTGCTTAATTTTCATGAAAAAAAACTCTAGAAGAAAAGAAATGGTAGGAAAAAAAAAGGCATAGATGAACATTTTGCATGATTTGGGGATAAACATGGGTTGACATGGTCAAGGAAAGGGTAAAATCTCAAAAGGTAACCTTGTAGGGCCTATATAAGCCTCCTAGGGGCTCAAGGAAGAGTCATTTGCACACCAAGAAAATAGAGAATCAAAGCGATAGATGGATCCGATTGAGAGACTATAGTTTGGAGAGCACGTACAGGAGAACCAGAGGTCAACCAACATGGGTCCATCAATAAGTCAACCATCCCTACTTGTCAAATTTTTGAGTACACATTTAATATTTGTATTTATTGCACATTAAATGGGGAGAAAATGGGGTCAGAGTGGAGACAATAGTTCTTTGCTCTATCATCGTTGCGAACAACAAAACTAAGTTTAGGGCATTGCGTAGATGACATGATTCATCCTATTATCTTTAAAGATGATAGAATTCATCTGGTTATCTACATAGATGCAAAAGGGGGGAAAAGATGTGGATATAGGGTTGAAGATGATGATCTCTATGTTGTCATCTCCAAAGACAATAGTCTAGCAATCGTCAGTGGGAAAACTGGCATCTGCACAGCTGTCAGAGATGCCAAATCGACATCTCTACAATTTATCATCTCCATTAATCCATAGCTATGTGGATTGGCATCTTCACTAATTTGGACAAATCGGTGAAATTGAGTGACACGATGACTGGAGGGTGAACAAGGTATGATGCCCCATGCTTAGATAAGGAAAAAAAGCATAGGAAAATAAATGATATACTGACCATTGCATGTCTATGCTACAGATGGAAATGGTGAAATTTTGATCATGGGAGCACTACTCAACTATGATGGTGATAGGAGAGACACTTACGAAGGAAGAGTAGGGTCACTTGAGATTATGTGGTTTGGAGCACATAAATAAGTGGCCTGATCTAAGAGCACACTTAATGCAACTTTCAACACTGATAGAGTAATGGCATACACCTACCTTGAGCTTCCATCTACCTAGTGGAGAGGTGACAATGAATCTTCTTGATGTGTGGCAGATTCTTTGAGTACCAATCCATTAGAGATATCTGGAGTATGTACTAGAGGGTGTAGATCCCTATTTATGAGAGTGTTTCAATTGCCAACTATAGAGACTACCAATTCAGAGATCATGGTTGATATGGAGGGAGGCATTAGAGCAGAGGTTTCCACAACTTGCTCTCTATCTTGCCTTATTGATATGAAGGATGGTGTTGGACCATGCTGGGCATGGGTTTCTGATTGGCTAAAAATGAGTGTTGAGCACTCTTTTATAGGATGGTGATGCGGTCTTCTACTCGGGTCAAACTATCTTGGCTAAGTTATATCATGATCTACACATGTGCACCTATAGGACACAGAGGACCATAGGTCCAAGATTGACATAGCTAATGGTGTGGTCATGGGAGCACATAGGTGTGACACATCCTATTACTAGGTGAGAGACCTAACAACTTGGCGAGCCTTATGCATGTCGAAATAGGTCACTGATCTAGTATACCTCGACCAATTCAGTCAAATTTTGGAGGAGATGTTTGGATGAGATCATCATGTTTGACAAGATGTTAAATGATGATAGTGAGTAGTGTGGGGCTATGTTACCAGTAGGGGGAGAGGATGATAGACATGATCATCTCTACCTCACATATATGCATACAGACTATTGGTTGATTAATCAGACTATTCATATTGTGATATGGTATATGCCCTCTAGGGTATAGTGATAGTTTGTGCAAATTTAGGATGTTGTTCCTAATAGATTTGTATATCATGTGGTATCCTAAGAATATCAAAGATTATGGGGTCATGGGACCACTTTGAAATTGGATAGGATGTCATGACAGGGTAGGCAACTAGTGTCCTGGGTACACGAACAAGATTGGGGAAATGTAGGGATGACACTTGCATACACATAGTGGTGGGTGGACCATTAGCTAGTGCAACTCATAGTACTAGGAGAACCACTAGTAGTGGGAATAGGGTGAGGGAGATGGGGCAAGAGATGGGGGATAGGTAGCAGTGGTGCCACCACTAGGGTAGGGAGCATAGTAGGATCCTCAAGGGTGCAGAGTCCATCAAAGGAGAGGACTAGTACTAGTGAGGCCACCATTAGGAAAATGGCCACAACTAGGGCCACAAGGAAAAGGTCCATAGGGATAGGTACCATAGTGACCACCTTAGTCAGATGATATAGTGATAGTCAGGGCTGAGCAAGAAAACCTCCAAACAGAGGTTGTCTAGCTATAGTATGAGGTACAGGTAGAGAAAGTGAGGGCAGATAGTGCCCAGGAGGCATTGGCAACATTGTAGGCTAGGATAAATGTAGGGTAATTTAGTGACTTTACCATATAGGTCGAGATGGATGAGCTGGTTGAGATAGACACACTGCGGCAGGAGGTGGCCAAAGAAACAAGTAGAGAGGGAGACTCAACAAATGCAGGTGGATGAGTACCATAGTTAATGAAATATCATTTGATAGATGGTACAGCTTGGGGGTATGATGATGGTGCTGCAGAAGGCCATGAATGCATACTAACATGAGGCATGAGCTGTGTAAGAGGCAACCTACTATAGGTCTTTATATCATGATTTCTTGTTGGTAGATTAGTGTCAGCCAAATTTTTGGGAGGCATCTAGCTCATGGACCATAGGGGGCCACCAGAGATCAGAGCCATCGATTGGATATAGCGAGCCTCCATAAGAAGGGGGTAAAGGAGGCGTTGGGCCCTCATAGCCATCTAAATGATTTTTACAGTGAGTAGTTTTGACATAGTGATATAGATGCAACAAGTTTTTGATGATGCATTATGCACGATATACTACATGATTCTTTTGTAATATGGAAATGTAATATGAATGAACCTAATGAATTAACATGTGTCAAACTTTTCACTTATAGGAATCAAGTAGCTTAGCATAGGAGGGGGTGAATAAACAAAACCTTTATCTCAAGTAGGGTGTAATGAAATCCTATACTACATGAATCTTAACTACATGATACTAAGGGATTCAGTTGTGTTTATATCAGAGAGAACATCCTAGTTTGATTTTGAAAAAAGAGTTATCCACCATATGTTAAATAAGCATAGATGACAAGGTTCCTTTGTGTGGATTGGACGCTCAACACAATAGAGACTTTAGGATGATAGATGTAGTTTTTATAGTCATGATGGAAAAAATGTCATATACACCTTGGAGAGGTCTAGGCACAACCAAAGTCTTTTTAGGGATCTTTGGTAGAAAGTGTGCTAACCCATTGCCACCAATGAGCAATGCATTACCATAACTTGACATTGACATACATGTACTAAAGCATAAAAAATAGATCATATTAAAAACAACATGTGTAGTCAATTGGAGCCATTCAGGTGATACCAAAATATGGAAGATCAAGGCACACTGTAAAAGGCTAGCAAAAAAATACTGCATGACCATGTAGTCATTCAATCCATTGTTCCTACCAAGAATGTTAAGTCCCAAAGGTGAAGTTTTTGATTCCATATATAGGAAGGATTCATCCTATGAAAGTTTGTTTGTCTAAAATTGTTGTTGCAAATGTTTGTTGGCAAGGGCTATGAAAAGAACTAGTTATTAAATCATTAAGTATCAAATGGTGATTTTTTAAAGGTTTTATTGCAGTCACTATTGTGGGAGAAATCTCAGTGCAATGGGATTAGGACAAACACTCGACGAGAAAATGCCTCGTGGACTAGAGGTCTTTTGAAAGATGGAAGTGAATGGATGCCTTATAGACAAGAGGTCTTTTATTGGATGCATGAAAAGCATAAGTAAGAGAGGATTTCTACACAAAGATGGGATGAAATGGAGATAAATTGGTGAAGGGAGATGAGCCTTATAGATAATGGACTTTTACATTTTTTTTAGAAACTTTTCTAAGTGTAGCCAACCATTTTATAACCTTAAGTAAATCATCAATACATCATGTAATCGTCATCTTAACTGATCCTTGTACTTCATTACATAATCATAAGTCAACCTTTCCTCTAAGTTTTTTTGTTACATCTTGTTGATCAAATCATCCTTAGAAATCAACTAAGTGATAGTACTTGAAACATATAAGAAATTGTCTTACCAACAAATAGTAGGTTTGACATCAGTGACAAAACAATGATTGAAACACATAACAATCTCCCTTGTAACAATCTTTCTAATCAATGATCTTTTCAATCAAATTTCAATAGTTCACCCAAAGAAAGGTCAAAGTTTAAGAACTAAAGTACCTTTTAAAACCTACCAAGGAATCATAAGAGATTAGGGTCTTTATATGCTTCTTTGAATCATATCAATATTTGTTAATTTTATGGTCCAAAGATACTAGGTCTGACTCATTTTAATGACTTATTAAAGGTTGGGAATTGGAGTTTTGTTAGATACATACCAAGGAGATCTCAAAGTTTAGGGATATGGATCACATCCCAATGCATTCTAAAAACTTGTTAGAGGTCAATTTCATTTCTTAACTCTTGAAATGAGCTACAAAAGTGTTGAGGACCTTGGTTTCTACTATAAATATTTGAAGAAGTTACTAAAGGTCATGACTCAATATTTTTCCTAACGCATGTTTATGATATTGAAGTCCAAGGATCAAGGTTGTAGCTTGACAAATGCCAAGTTAGAATAAATAAGAAACTCTGAACATGCAAGGGGAAATGTATTAAAGTCTATAAAGATAGCTTGTGGTGTACCAAATAGAATTCAAATTTGTTCATTGACATCATTTTGAGTTTGAGATGAGTAATTTGATATTTCTAAATGTAAAGTATATTAAATTTGGAAAATATTTTAACTATAGTTTTACATGTTATATAAATGTATTTTTCTTATTAAATTATATTCAAGTTATATTTTGTGGATGAAAGCCCATAAGACATTGTAAAAACTAGATGAAAACACATTGATTTCCAAAATTATATTCAAGCTTCAAGTTATAATATAATTGGTCTTTGTATTCATTGTAGATTTATAAGCGTTATTCTTTTGTTGTAATGAATGTTATCATAGTTACTAGGTTTTAGAAATTTGATCATAATCATTATCAATTATTGTTGGCATTTGATTTATTATGTGCAAACTTATGTGTTGATTAGCCAATTGAGTACAATTAGTTATTGTTTTTTGGTAGGAGTTAGGTAAAAAGTATTGTTTACACTTCAAAACATTGAGGACTTTTGTTTTTTTATAAATTTTTATTTTCTTTAAAAATTCTAAGGAGTGACATTATAGAGAAAGAAAAATAGAAACACAAGATCCAAATTAATAATAATGATTTTATCAACCCGCAGAGAAAAGAGAGGAGAAAAAGACAAGAAAACGGTAGTCTAAATTGAAAAGAACTAAGATTTTCTCAAATAGAAAATAAGTTATATTGGTTGAACTATGCTATGGATACGAAGGTATTTTCTCTAAAACCTTTACAAATCTAGAATGTATAAAATGATAGGTAGGTGTAATGAAAATATGAATGAAAAGAGGCACACAACTTATTATCAATAGACCATATCACCTTAATCCTAATGTGAAGGTCAAAGTGAAACAAGAATTAGGTAAGTCTAACGAATACTCAACATAATTAAATAGCCATATAGAAAACACCTTTTAATTATTTAAAATCCATTCATCCACACAATTTTATGCCAATGGTTAGGGCTAAGTGATGCTAATAACACAAAAAATTAAGGCTTTTAGACCATTCTAGAAATAGGAACAGATTGACAAACTTTAGCTAAAATATCTAAAATATTTCATGCTAATCCAAATGATAGTCTTGATGTATTAATTGCACAATCAATGCTTGCAAACAATGATACTCACGTAAATCTTGGTAATATTTCTTGGAAATTTTCTTTTCAAAATTTAATTTCTTCTAATAAGATTTGAGGTAAATAGTATTTTTCCATTTTGATAATATGTAAAAAGCTGAAACTTTATAAAAAAATAACAAACTTAAAAATTCTAAAATCTAATTGGTCAGACTATTTGTATTTTGGCACCTGATGGATGTAATAATTTACTTGCTTATGTCTCAAACTAAGAATTAAACAACATTATTGACATCTATGTAACATTTTATCCTATATTTTTCAACCAAATTATACTAGACCTATGTTTTTTTTGTGTGAATACATCTCTAGCACTTTGTATATAATATACCTTCTTTGATAAAGACATAAGACATAAAATGACTGCTTAGTCATATTTGTTTAAGGAGGTAAGGAAATAATAGAATTTGGTTCATAAACACATTACTTGAAAGCCATTAATAATTTAGGAGACCTCATAAAAAATGAGGTTTGAGAACCAAAGGTTGTAGTATAGTCATTATGCAATGCATTTTGTTATTACCCAATTTTATAAATCTAAAATTTGAGGTTTAAAACTTGTCCATGTAGGGGAAGGATGTTTATAAAATTTACACACTATGCAAATCTTAAATGAAAAATTTGATTTCCGCACTCTTTTTTGTTGTTGTTGTTTCTATATAATTCTTAACTTCTTAAGCTATTGTTCTAGCTTCTAGGTGGGATTTATTCTATGCATAAGGGTCAAAAAGTGGTCATTTCAAATTGACATCCAATATCTACTTAAAGACGCCCCAAAATGATTCAATGCAATGACCTCAAAAATAACCAACACTTATGCAAGAATGTCTTAATACTTATGCACAAATGTTCCTAAAACATATTTTAGTCATTGAAAAAAATCTACTACTTCGAGTACAAGTGGGTGACAAATTTATTGATAGAAATTTTAGTTGTCATCTTTTTGTTTTCTTAAACTGAGTAGTTTAGTAGTTAAATGTCAATGAAATATGCAACTATTAGAACATAGACAAGAACATTGTTGGAAATACAAGATAGACACAACTTTTGAATTTTGAAGAGAAAAAATTCAAGAAATATTACAAATAGGAAAATTTCTTTTTAGGCCTTTAGACTATTCCACAAATAGGAAAATATTGACAAACCCTAGCTAAAATACTTGAAATCTTTCATGCTAATCCAAATGACAATATTGATGCATTAATTGCATGATGAATGCTTTCACACAATGATACTCATGCAAGTCTTGGTAATATTTCATGGAAGTTTTCTTTTCAAAATTCTTCTCAATGCAATACTTCCTTAAAAAAAAATCTTATCAATAACAACATCATTTACAACCTTAAAAATTTTCTCAACTTCTCATTTTATAGTACTCTTTTGTTGTTTCACATCTTGACATAATAAGGTTTTAGAACCTTCTTGATTTGATCTCTAATCATGATTAATGGTTCTGGGAACATCCATTCCTTCCTTTTTGCTTCAACTTTATTTTCGTTCATTTATGTTGTCTTGGAATCATCAATAATCACTTCACATTCTTCAAGAAAATCTTTACAATTTTTTACCTTGATTTATGTAAACTATTTTTGTTAATGTTGTATAGCGTCGATCAAATAAAACTTAGTGTCAGCCTAAATGTCATAGTTGTGTAGATATATTAATATGTAATCCCTACACACACACACACACACACACACACCAAGTTTTTTGTCTCATATAAACCTAATTGGGCATGCCAATTTCCTTCTTTGTTTTAGCGAGTCATCCCACAATATGACCAAGTGAAGAGCATGTCATCATTGTGTCAAATATCATGTCTTTGTGGCAAGCATAGTCTTGGGAATTTATGTGTTACTCTTCTTTGTTTCTAGCTTATGTATTATATTAAGTGATCAAATCAAATCAAATTTTACCAATCCCTAACATGTCATGTGGACGTGATATATGAATTGAGTACATTAGCATGTTTTAAAAGCTTTGTTATCTGCCAAATTAATGAGTCATGTTAAGGGGTGTACGATTTGTTGTGAAGGGGTAAAATTGTAAAGTCACACCCATTCAATTTTGTAAGATATAGATGAGAGTTAGAACCCTCTTGGAATATATATATTAAATTAAATGTTATTACAAGGGGGGCACTAATTATAAGAATTATAAATATTATAGTGAATTAAATTTATAAATCTAATCAAGATTTAACATGGTATCAGAGCCTAGTTTAAGAGACAACTTAGATTAGATTCATTTATTTAAGTGCACTCAAACATTCTTAAAACCTATTTATCAAATAAGTAGAGTGAGGACTGAAGTTAGACTTGAAGGTGCTTCAAATTTTAAAGCTTAGACATTGGGTATAATGATGATACTAAGAAAATAGAAGTAAACAACAACTATGAAAGATCCTCATAAAAGTAAGAAGTCTAAGGAATGGAAAAATGACAACATCAAAGTAATAGAATTATAAGTAGATGGAGTAAAAGATCACCTACTACCTATTATCACAAAATTAGACTCTACATATGGTATGTTCAATGCTCTAGAAGACATGTTTGAGATCAACAACACTAGTAGGATTCTCACTCTAAAAAATCAACTTAATAATATAAAGATGAAGAAAGTGTTAGAAATATTTAAAATAACTGAGAGGAGGGGTGTGAATTAGTTACTCAAGGTCCATAAGCACCATTTGAACAATTAAAAATTCACTATTTTTCTTATCCTATTGTTGCTTGGTCCCTACTATAATGATAAAATTATTGTCTTAAACATAACATGCTTTTCTTAATGAAAACATCATCAAATGTAAAACATATAAAACATTCAACACAAATTTTACACTAGGATTTTACATGGGAACCTAATTAGGGAAAAACCACCAACAACATGTCACCACTTTTTCACTCTTTCAAATTGAGCACTGTTAGGAGCCAACCTTGTTAAAGGTTTACAATAAACACAATTAAATGTGACCTGGTTAGAGGATTTAATCACCCTATTAAGAGTGGCCTTGTTAGAGGACTTTGGTTATTCCATTTAGAATGTCAAAATTGTAAAGGACTTACATATATCAATCTTCCCCCTTCAACAACACTTAAGCCTTCTGTCTCATATTCACTTATCAATATCAACATCTATGTAAAAAATCTCCTTTAACTTCACATTCACTCTCACACTTGTGCGTTTCCAATCAACCTTATTTTTTACTCACCTCACATTTTAGTACACATACTGGTATTCATAGTTGGATGTTCTCCATTCAGCTTTGTACCTTTTTATATAGGCAATACTTTCTTTACCATTTTCCATGATCGTTGTAGATCTTAGGGTTTACAATCAAGTTGAACATGATTCATTGTATTAGTCCATCTTCTTGATTTTCCTCTAGAAACTTCTTTGGAATTTATCCATTAGGTCTTTACCTAATCCTCACCTTGAATTTAATGATCCAACTCATCAATCATATCTTCAACATGATTTACATGTAATGCCCCACCAAGGGATCCAAAGAATTAATCTAAAATTTTATTAAATTTTCCAAACAATTTTTTTGTTTTTAAACATGAAAGACAAACCGTTCATAACTTATACACAGTAACGAAAGCAATAGAAACAATCCAAATGAAGGTAAACATAAACATACATAACCGGTTACATTCTTTAAGGATCCCTTAACGTTGAATCATAGCTAACATAACTAATCATCTAACATCACATCCTTATGAAATAACAATGATACATCCAACAATATCCAAGTGTCCTTTTATTAATTACATTTCAGATTTCTCAATCATCCACTATACATGTCACAGGGTATGAAAGTCTTGAAAGAATAAACATCTATGTAAATAAAGTACATCAACATCCAATATTAATCCATGATGCAATTAAAGTAAATGAAACCGCATGTCATACATGATACATCATCACAAAAGATATAAAAATCCATCATAAAAGATAACCATTTATCACAAACATAACTAACTAAGTGCACGGTTCCTCCCAACCATTAATAGCGTCATTAGACCATCGTGGATCCTAGCCATCCCTCCGTGCATAACATTCCAAATCACCGAAGAGATCATCGGTATTAACATAGTAGGAATGTCACACCTAAATCATACTACATTAGATGCAGAAAGTAATCTAACATGCAAGTAAAGCACAAGATAACATCATCTAACATATGCAAATCATCTATGTAAGAAACATACCAGTAAATACATCCATCATAAGGCATATTATCTATCATAATGATCTAAGAATAGAATGGAGATAAATGCCAACCAAGAATACTCTAGCCACGATGTCTCAGACGGATCTTAAATGATAAGAGTGAAAAGAAAACTACCACCTGACTATGTGGAACCTAAGTGGTCCACTCCCACCGTGCTAAGGAGATAATCTCAAGTCCCAAACAGGTTATCCAAATCACATAACATAAATCTCTATAAGCCTAGGAATCCTAAAAGTATACTAACTCAAAGGTTCCAATCACAAAATTGACATCTAATCCCAGAGGCACAACAATAAGTACACCACCAAAGGTACACAAAATCTATAGAGGAGACTCAGGCTACATACTAGGGAGTGTCATCACATGGCTACTTAAGTTACCCTAGACTGGTCTCTCATTAGACCCCGGATCCTCAAGCGTTGAGTTACCCTAGACTGGTTACTCTGAACCTCAGACCCTCAATGTGGCACATGTGGAAACCAAGAGCCCTCTCAAGAAGACGAGGCACTCATCCCATCCTTAGTCTATACAAGCACTCAAGGCATGGGTGGATCAAATATCTCTAACTTATCTTTTTAGTGTGTTTTCCCCCCATAAATTTTAGTTACTAGATTATCACTTATTACATAACTTGCATTAGGTTACCCTGGTACTGACCACTTTGGGCCCCGAACCCCTATGCAAGCCACTCCCATAGTCATGTACCTAGACAACCTCTCCTAAGCACATAATCCACAGTTGTGTCCCATACCACAACACTCGTAAAGATCAAACTCGGTTCCTTAATAGGCAACCTGATAATAATATGGTTCTCCCATACAAAATAAACCTCATAAACATAATCTCCAATATGAATCACAATATCCATTGGTTCTCAACAAGCAACCAAGAATATCTCAAAATCATACTGATCGAAGACTCCAAAATGGTTGAGTCAAAACATGTCACAACATGACATCATCAAGAAATATTTCAGTCCCACCATGGTGACTGGAAAGTAATCCAAGGATAACTGATCAATGACTCAAAAATGGTTAAGTCCAATGTCTCAAATACATAAGAATCTCAGCTTCGCACATGAAGACTGAAAAGTGTTAACAAATCAGTAAACACAACATCTCATAGAGCATACCATCACATAACCATGGTTGGGTTTATAAAGATCGAGATTAAAACATTATCATGACATCGCAATCACATAACCCCCAAGCCTCTAGTAGACGTCCTATAACTGGTCAACACTAGTCAACCCAAAACCCAAAACAAGAAGCATAGAGAAAACACAATGCAAAAACATGTTTTGGTTTACTAAAATCACATAGCTGAATGATGTGTAGAGGTTTTCAGTTTCTGTTTACCAGTATACTTCAAGTGTATAGGATTTATCATTTGACCTACAAGTCAACCCATTTGTTCCCCGATAACATTATCCTTCCATTATTTAAAATAATATTCTAAGAATAACTTAAGGATAAATATTTACTCATTAAATCATTTGACACTTAATAAAATCATTCGCTTTATTTTGCTAAGATCGATGTTACTAATTGAATAACTCTTCCTTATCATTAATTCAACTTTTCAACATAATCAAAGGATCATTATTTGTTAAATTATAAGAGAGCCAATTATTAATCTTCGAATAAGAAGATTATAACTTTATTAAAATGATCAATTAAATCAATCAATTAACATAGGTCCACAATCCATGATCTATATCATTTAATTAAAACTCAATTAAACATTACTAAATCTTATGTCTCTCGATTAAATCTTTATTAAAATATCTAAAGTCATTATTCAAGTTATGAGAGTATGACTTGTTATCTTCGATGTAAATACTTCACAACTTCGTTAAAAGAATTATATCAATTAAATCTCTATTACATAACATAATTATTAATTAAATCTAATTAACTCTAGTTAATTGATTTAATTAATAATTACACAACCATACCATCAACCCAATGAATATCAGTTGACTAATAACTAACAATAGTTTGTACGTAAGAAGTCAACTACAATCCAACGCAAAAATATTCATATTAATAACTTGTTAATATTCAATAACAAGCTATATTGGAAATCTTATTAATAACTTTATAATGACCACCTTCATTATACTAATGTTTCCTTAACAAACTCGTATTACCGATAATCATTTCTATTAAGACTCTATTGCAAAACTTAATAATTTTATACTATTGATAATTAATAACAAGTTATGTTAATGATCTTATTACTAAATCTACAAAACCAGATTCATCCTCATTTTAAATAGATACTTATATCTCTTTTCAATTTAATAATAATTAACAAATTATTATTAAATTAATAAACCATACTTAACATTAGTTATTAACACCTATATATTACAATAATTTTCAAACTTAAGGTATCAACCTCTTTATTAACTAATCTTAATTAATTCACAATCAATTAAATCAATTAATGGAACATATAATTCGCCAAACCAAATTATGAGAATAATAACTCAATTAAAACTCGACTAAATATTACCATAATCTCAATCACTTAATTGAATTATTCATAATAATAATAACTTATTAATATCAGTCATTAATAACTAATAAAATCATTAACAACTGATTAGGTTGATGTATATTCCTCGTGAATGGAATAGAACTACTGATTGTTTAGCCAAATGGGCATCTAGTCATGATCCGAGTTGGAATATTAGGGATAGGAGGCAACTGTCCTTTGAGATGGTGCAAGATTTGATGATCTTGTTGCTCAGGATCGAGCTCCTTGTTGAGCTCTCCTTGTTGTTTTCCTTTCTGTCTTAATAAAATTTTAACCCTCTTTTTGCAAAAGAAAACTTATTAATAATCATAAAAAACTAATAATTAATAATTTAAAATATATAATATTCAATATTTGAAATTTATTAACATCTAATTATATATATATATATATATATATATGTGTGTGTGTGTGTGTGTGTGTGTGTGTGTGTGTGTGAAAATCAAAATATTAAAAATGATTTCACAAATCATATATTATAAACATTTTAAAAAAAATGTAATCAAAATTTATAAGAAACATCGTTGTCAATAAAGCGATTGTCCATCCAACGACAACCCGTCGTGGGTACTCTGCTCACGCAGGCACCTTGCGACCACTGCACCAAGGCAGTACTATGTTGCGGGTACACTATGTAGCAGGTACCCTACGACATGTGATCGCAGCCACCATATCTATAGGGGGGGGGGGGGTATGGAGAAAAGTATAACCCACCCCTCCATACTTAATAAAAACATATAACGTTTTTATGCGATTCGGTATTAATAAAGGTTTTCTTTCCCATTGCGTTTTTAACAAATGTATACATATATATATATATGTACATGTATATGTATGTATATATGTATATATGTATATGTATATGTATGTATATATATATGTATATATATACATATACATATACGTATATACATATATATAGATATAGATATATATATATATACATATATATACATACATATACATATATATATATATATATATATATATATATATATATATATACGTATATGTATATGTATGTATATATATGTATATATATATATGTATATATGTATATATATATACAGATTGTTAATCAGTATCACAACATTGTAAATATATAAATATATATATGTACTTATATATTTTTATATATAAAAGGATGCAAATTTTATATATTTAAAAAGAGAACATAAATATATAACTTTTAAACAAAAAAGGCTTTTCATTTCGATGAATTAAGGATGGTCATTATTCTCTAAATTTATCCATTAATTTCTCTAATGGATTTGGCTATAAATTTTGAAACCAATTTTAAATCTATTTCTCAATTTAATTCTAATTCGAACCCAAAACTCGGTTTAGATCTAATTTTCTCCTTAATTGGATTTAGGGTTTTCTATTGTTTTCTTCTCAACCAATTAACATACATATCTAGATTCTAATTTCAAAATGGAATATTCAATCACAGAGAATTTTCAGACACATATAACAGACACGATGAAGACAAGAAGAGAAAGAGTGCAAATAGAATATGTGATTATCATGAGTGCACCTGTACACTGATGCTAATTTTCCATGCCTCAGAAGTCCATATAAAGTCCCTTCCTTCTTCTCATACGCAATTCCTCCAAGATCCAAGCCAACCAAAATTCCCACATATAAAAAGCATGCATGTACAAGCATAATATATACTAAACTAAACAAGCAATGGCAGGAACTGGTGCATCGTGTAGATCCCGACTAGCAGGTGACTACGACTCCCTTAACCACATTAGACATGCCATACATAAGAGAAAACACGCACACCATACACATGCAAGTATGGGGTAAGTATCCATAAGAAAACACATAATAATAAACCATCTAACTAATCGTCTTCAATAACTGAAATCACTTAACTAATCATCATATATACCTGAAATGTAGAGTCCAAGAAATATCATCACATATTAACTGAATCCATAACATAATATCTGAAAGTCTCAAACAATGCTACTAACCATCAACATAAAACTAGCCTTAAAAGAGTTTGACAAAAAATGCGTCCTAGGGGCAGGCACTACATTACATCTCCCAAGAAATCAACTGAGTTGTCTAACAATCATGATTTACTCAAAATTTATTCTCAATATTGTTACTTGACAATAATTGAGTTCTTGCACTTGGTCATAGTTTAACACCTGGTCACTGTAAAACTTCTATCTCAGCATCAGCTAACTTTCTCATTTGATACTAATACTTGGTCACAACTAGATTTTCTTGCACACTATGGCTTGGTTGACACTAGCATCACTTGACATTCCTTAGCCTTCTACTCAATTTCTTGCCTTGGCTTAACTTTCTTGATATAAACAATCACTTTGTATCATCAAAGTCGATCTAATCAAATATCCATTTGTGTCTTCCTTTTCATAACTCAACCTTTCCTCTAAGTGCTATCTTTATGAGAAATTTCTCAAATCCCCATCATCAATCAAATAGATATGACATTTAGATTAGGTAGCAATATGTCTTACCAATATGTTTGACATCAATGAAAAAACAAAAATTGTCCCAATTGTGAGTTTCCAATAGAAAGGAAAGACCATCACCTCACATTTTATGAGGACAATAGAGTTGGGAAATGAACTATTAACATTTTCTCACAACCATGTTCGAAAAGAGTTAATTATGGTACCATTAAATGGATTTTTTGGTTCATGGAAAAACTTAAGATGAGGAATAGGTGCTCATCTCAAACCCAAAAATTTGATTGGCTAAAATATGATTGCATTCAACAAGAGTGTAATTGAAAAAACTAGAGGAATAAATATGAAGTCCACAAATGAAGACATTCAAGCTCTCACTACAAACCTAAAAAGGAAAAGGGGTAAGAATGATAAACAATCATTCAAGAAATAGAAATATCTTTCTTATGTATAATGTTTTAGATGTGATAAATATGGTCAAACTATAGCAAGATGTCCCGACAGGCTCAAACATCAAGCTTCCTTCGTTGAAGTTAATAATTAAAACTTGGATTTAGAGAAAGATCTATTCTAAAGAACTTCAACTCTAATTTTTTGAAATTTTAGATTAAGAGAGAGTTCTTTATCATCCACATCAAAAGCCTCTAGCAAAAAACAAGTGGATCACTTTCAAAGTGAACTTAGTATGTTGTAATTACCAAGAAGAGTCTTAGGATATTTATTGTACAAATATATTACTAATTCATAAAAGTTATTTTATATTGCCCTTGTGTACATCATGACAAAGTGATGACTTTTGAATGATTATCTCTTGCATTTGCAAAAGTTTTTGAAAGATGATGATCTTATAATAATTTTACTATTTTCTATTATCGTGGATACCTTACGATGTCTACAGAGATCATGATCGATTATACTTCTCATAGTAAACATTCATATGGTAAGAATTATGAGAATGCATGTGCTCATACCTTATGAGCATTCTGAGTACATGATGATTGTTAAGCATAATTGAAGTTCATGAGACCATTATAAAGAGTACCCGATGATTTTCAAATGAGTTGACATTCAGTAGATCATTACTCATAGTATTTGGTGAAATTCTTGTTACTCAACATTTAGGAGGCCATTACTCAAAAGAACCTAGTGAACGTAAAATGAGTTGATATTCAAATATCAAATGAGTTGAAATTCAAATATTGAATGAGTCCATATTCAAGAAGCCAAAATTTCAAATGAGTTGACATCCATTTTTCAATATTACATCAAGGTAATATACATTTATTCATATTGTGTATGAATCGTGTTCATCATCCCTAGATAAGAGGGAGTGTTAATATTGTATAGCATTGGCCAGATAAAACTTAGTGCCAATCTAAATGTCACAACTACATAGACATATTAATATGCAATCCCTATATATATATATATATATATATATATATATATATATATATATATAGTTCTTTGTCTCATATAAGCCCGATTAGACATGTTAACTTCCTCCTTTGTTTTAGCATGTCATCCCACAATATGACCAAGAATTGAGCACATTATCATTGTGTCAAATATCATGTCTCCATGAAAAGTATACTCTTGGGAATTTTGGTGTTATTCTTCTTTGTTTCAATTTTACGTATTATATGTTTGAATTAGCAATGGGAAAGTCAACTTTGAGTGGGGGGGGGGAGTAAATCAATACTTCAAAAAATTTAACCATAAAACATTCACCACACATTCATCTTACAATTTATCATGTAAATTGGAATAGCTAGCTACACATGTTCATCCATAAAATGAAACAAATAAGACATAACACAATAAGTTTGTTACCCAGAAACCCTCCAATGAGAAGGTAAAACTAGAGTGGAGATGACACCCACAAATCTTTACTACTACAGTTGTAAAGTGTATCCAATGAAGTTCATAATTGTTTGTTCATAAATGATGATCTACCATGTAAAAGGCTTTCCCTACTAAAGGCTTACAAAGACTATTAAATCTTACCTTGTTAAAAGATTTCAACACCCCGCCAAAAGTGTGCCTTGTTAGAGGACTTAAACTTGTAATAAAACAAGCATCTTGTTAAAGGATTTACAAAAGCTTGTTAAGAATACTTGGTTAAGATATTTTCAATGATTCACCTATTAGAATGTTTCAGCCTTGATCCTTTGGTTAGCACCTCTTTGCTAGGTATCAGGTCTCCTCTTTCCTGATGTGTACTTGATCCTTCTGATCAAGTGTATCTCTTTTATCGTTTAACTACTCTACTATGTTCTCTGTAACTGATTCTACAATTCATTACTCTTTCACAACCTCCTTAGCCACTATTAATGCTCTCTCTCCACTTAGCATTCACCCTTCTCTTCTCATCCACACATACAAAATCTTTAGGGTTTTCCCTCCTTAAGAAGACTTAGGTGAGCTAGGGTTAGGTAGGAATCAATGATTGTGATTCATCCATTTTGCCACTTAGAACATACCTTTATTTGATTGGTTGCATGTACTACATAGGGATCAATATACCTTCATATATATCTTCTAGAATCATAAATAATCCTTAATTTGGCCCAAAAACAATTTATGTAGGAGTTTGTGCTATTATAAACAACTATGCCAAAAATTGTTTACTCGGCACTTGAAAGTTTTGATGCTCTGTAATGCCCCACCATGTGACACAAAATAAATTAACCTAAAGTTTCACTAGGTTTGTCAAATATTTATTTTTTAAAGATAAAGATATAACAATAGTTATAGAATAGCAAAAGAAATTAACATACATTCATGAATCAACAACACATAAACAAGTTACAACTCTCAAGGATTCCATGACAATGAATCAATTTTAATTTTAATTAATACTAAAACCAATATTTAACACATCCATATTAAAGAATTACTACAAGTACAAATTCCATTTAATAATATACAATTATAAGATGCCACTTGGCAATAAAAAAAATGCACAATCATCCAGTGTACAAGTCATAGGGTATGAAAGGTTGAAATAATATACATAATGAAATAGATTAGATCATCTCATAAGATTCATGAAATCAAATACAATACACTAGGCATAACCATCCATCATAGAAATACATGAATAGATAGAAAGAAACATCTGCACAAACACATCCAACAATGGCATCCAACGGTCAGATCTCAATGGTATAAGAAAAAACACTACCACCCGACCTCATGAAACCCAGAAGGGTCCATTCCCACCATGTTGAGGAGATAGTCTCAAGTCCCAAACATGATAACAAACTCGAAGTCAAAACCAATATCTAGGTTCAAGGAATCACTTGAAGGCAAACTATCTTAGAGGGTACCAAGAAAAAAGTATCAACTAATCCCAGAGGCAACACAGACATGTAGGAAATCTACTATGCATGTGGGCAAGTGTCATCATAGGAATCAACTCTAGGTTTACCTAGCTAGTCTTTTAATCCTTCGCCCCCCTAGTGACTCTATGCGGCACTAGTATCTTTTGTAAGGCATACTAAAAAAGCATGGTTGCAACCAAGCATCATCTCTACTCCCATCCTAGCCTATATTAGCACTTGAGGCATGGGTGAGGAAAATAATTACTCTTATTAATTCATTTTATACCCATTTAATGAAATGTTATTACTTATTAAATAACCTACAATGAGTTACCCATCAACCTCTTTAGGGCCTCAGCCTTTATTGCAAGCCACTTCCCAACACAAAAAAATAGATAACCTACCCTAAGCTCAGTAAAATCAAAAGATCACAAAAGACCACATTCTATACATAAGTTCTTAAACAAGAAATTGACAAGTATCAAAAATCACTAATCATAATCATAGATTCCACCAAAATGATCATCCTAACAAGACTGATCCCAAAATCAAGTACACATAAACCAATTCCATGTCACAACATAACATTACCAAGAAGAAATCATACAAACACCTTAGTCCTATACAAGCGATTGGAAAGCAATCTAAATAGAACTAATCAAAGACTCAAAGGCTATATTAGATAGGTCACACCATTCACCTTAGTTTCACACAAGAACACTAAAAAATAATAACAATCAATAGATAAAAACACCACATAGAGTATACAAGACACATTACCACAGTTGAGTATAAAAGATTGTATATAATGCATCATCATAACATCATAGACAAAACTCCCAAGCCTCTAGTAAACATCCTGATTTGGTCAAAGCTAAGTCAACCCGACACCCAACAGTAAAATCACACATCATAAAAAGAGTGCATACAAAAGTTACTTTCACAATATATTAGGTTTTAAAAACACACCAGTTCCATTTTCACTTATAGGTTTTCAAGTTTTCAATTTCGTTATCAATATATCTATTCATAATGTTTGTGATCTCAAATAGGGTTTCAATTTTTATTTTCTCAAAGTATTATAATTACTAAGGTTTTTGATTAATAAAATTTCCCTAGTATTACAAATCATTTTCATATATCTGAACCATATAAACACATCCAAGTTTATAAAAGAAAACATTAATCCTCCCAATTAATTTCTTTGATTTTTAATTTATTTTAGAATTATATTTAACTAATAAAGTAATAAATCAAATTTTCAAATAATTAAATTTCAAATTTTCATACTACTTATTAAAATTATTAATATTAATAATTATCAATTATTACCATAATAATTTTAAATTTATTAAACTTTGAAAATTTTTCCTGAAAAAAGAAACTTGCTAAAAATAGAAACTTACATAAATAGAAACCTGCTAAAAGTAAAAGCTTTCCAAAAATGGAAACCTACTAAAAATAGAAACTTTTCAAAAATAAAAATTGCTAAAAATATAAATTTTTCGAAATAGAAACCTACTAAAAATAAGGACTTTCCTAAAATGGAAACCTACTAAAAATAAGGACTTTCCTAAAATGGAAACCTACTAAAAGTAGAAACTTTCTTGAAATAGAAACCTATTAAAAGTAGAAATTTTCTTGAAATAGAAATCTACTAAAAATAAAAACTTTTCCAAAATAGAAACCTACTAAAAGTGGAAACTTTTCAAAAATAGAAACTTACTAAAAATATAAACTTTTCAAAAATAGTGACTTACCAAAATTGGAAACTTACCAAAAATGAAAAATTTCCAAACATGGAAACTTACTGACAATAGAAACTTTCCAAAAATGAAAACTTTTTAAAAATATAAATTTACTATAAAAAAAAAGTTTCCAAAAATGGAAACTTACTAAAAATGGAAACTTTCCAATAGGAATCTAGTAGATAAACCTAGATCAAATAGTTAAAATCTATAAATTAAAATTCATTTTCTTTTCAAAACTCAAGTCTTGATTTCAACATCCAACTATGAAATATCGAAATAATCAAACAAGAGTTTTCAATTTAACTCTTTCTCCGATGTATTCAAGAGTAGAGAACAATAAACTTTAACATGAGGATTTCAAAACTTAAATTCATTCACATATATTTTCAAGAACGAAAAGTGATAATTTCCATATGAAGGATTTCAAATTCTCAAAGTATAAATAAATATTTCTCAAGCAAAGAACAATCAACTTGCATACAAGGGTTTCAACGTAATAACATTCTAAAACCAGAATAGAAGACAGGAATTCGAAGAACAAAAAACTACTACTCAAATTAACTCGAGATCATACCTGAATCTGATGCTAAAACAACAAACGCATCGAATACACAACAATTCTCTTTTTTTTGAAAATCTTCCTCTCTGAAATTTGCTCCTCCAAAACCTATGTAATTGCATAATGAGCTCTAGATCTCTAATAAAGAGTTCTCCTTTAATTTTGGGCTCTGATTGTGCAATCATGAGAGAGAACTCACTGATCAATTACTGTTTATTACTTGTTATCTTTTACCTTTTCATGCTCAACTCTTAGCAATTTAAAAATATCTTTATTAAATTAATTTTCTTTCTCCCTTTGATTAATTTTTTATATTTGAATTTCATGCATAAGCTTTATGTAATTTAATTAAAATAAACTTTATTAAATAATTGCTTACCCTCTTTTATTAATTTTTGAAGCATAAAATATTTATTAACTTAATTAATAATAATATTTAGCATTTGTTTAAAAATGAACTCCTAAATATATTATTATTAAATTAAATAAATATTATCATGCCCAAAATTAGACTATAACTTTATCTTTAAATGAATTCTTTTATTTAATAAATTCACTAGAAATTTTGATAATATATTTATTAATTCAACTAATAATATTATTTAGAGTTTATTATTTAAAATAAAGCTCCTAAATATATATATATATATATATATATATATATATATATATGCCTAAATTAGAACCATAATTTTATCTTTAAGTTTCATTCTTTCATTTAAATAAATTCATGAGACGTTTTTTTAATAATATATTTATTAACTTAATTAACAACATCATTTAGAGTTTATTATTAAAATAAAACTTCTAAATAATTATTATTAAATTAAATATAAATACATCAAAAATAAAACTTTAATATAATCTTTTAAATTTAATTACTTTATATAATTATTTTTGCAATTAATTAAATAAGATTAAATATTGAATTTTCTTTATAAAATTTTCATTAAATTAAATCATTAAATTGTCTTTTAATTTGATTTAATTAAAACATAAAATCATCATAGACCCACAAAACCAAATATAACAACTCATCATACAAAACATTAGACTAAATCAAATACCAAGGTCAAAATCATAAATTCACGTCACTTGACGAATTTAGAAAGGTGAAACTAACTCAAATACTTGTCCTATTTTTTAGGACAATTGGCTTAGGTTAGGATTTGGACTCAAGAGTTATCTCTCCACTTATACCATTGAAATACTAAGATAGGGTATGCTCATCCTAGCAATTTAGGGAAGTTGATACCTGGTACCTACAATCTGCATAAAATCCATGCATGTACAAACACAATATTCTAAACTAAACATGCAATGGAAGGAAGTGGTTCATTATGTAGATCTTGACTAGCAAGTGACTATGACTCTCTTCCTCAAGCACATCATAAATGTCACACATAAAGAAAACATACATGCACACCATACACATGCAGTATGGGGTAAGTATCCATATAAATACATATAATTAATCCATCTATCTAACCATCAAAAGATAACTGAAATCATTAATTGAACATACATATATCATCGTTGAAAGGATAAACATAAACACATGAAATAACTAAACAACTCATCACCTAAATCAACTAAGTATGAAATGACATATAATCAATTCTGGTAGCCAAGTATCGATAACCATAAAACACAATAATAGAATAGGCCTAAAAGAATCTGGTCAAAATAAATTAGAAAACTCAAGTAGGGTTAGGCATTACATGCTCAACATTCAATATATCCTTAATATTGTAACTCGACTTCTAAATGACTCGGCATCCACTATTTTACTTAGCATATGACTCACTCAGCATATATGACTCGATTGGCACTTGAGTGACTTAGCACATACCATTTGCTTGACACATACTAGTGCTCAACACTAACTGCGTATATTGCTCGACATACAATATTTACTTAACACATACTGAGTTCTGTTAAGTAATGACTTCAATATTTTTTCATTTCCTTGTCAAAACCAAAATGAGATCAATAATCTCCTCCTTTGACATTATCAGAAAAAACATTTTGCCATGCATATACAACCTAACTTATGTGCATAACTCAAATAATCTATATACATCACTTGGCTATCATTCATAATTTCAAATTTTCAAAATTTTGCACAATTGATGAATTAAATAGTCATACCTCTCCAAAATTTTATAATTCCCCTTGAGTTGAGTGTTCCTATCTATTTTTGAATTTTGTATAACTCCTGTTGAGTAAATATGCTAAACTGTTGCTGTCCCTTGTTTTTGTCTCAAACCTATACTCCCCTTGCATGCAAAAACCTTATAATCCCCCTTTTTGACACTTATGTCAGTTGGGTGGTATACTTATAGTGTCTTTGTCCAAAAATTATTTGTGGACCTCCATAATTTTTTAATGTTGCATCCCAATTATTAAATGCTACCTCTAGAGATTGGTATTGAACATCTAGCTAGGCAACAAGGCCAACTAAGTCATCATGTGTAGAAAGTTGATTATTTTTCTTCACCAATGTTTCAGTGAAGGTTTCTTCCTTATGCAATACTTTCATGTGTGGGGTCAACGTGGATTGGATACTAATCAAGGTAGCCCTTATGTTTCCATCTTGTGAATGTAATGTTGGTAGCTAACCTTGAGTAGAAAGTAATATTTGAAAATGAGTATGGCTTTGACTAGGAGATAGTTTCAATGTTGTTCACTTACTTGTGGATTGTAGATCTCCTTGCAGCTAGTCAATAGCCCTCTATACTCCTTGTGTGAATAAATTCACATCACAAAGCTTTGTGTATAGAGAAAATATATTCTCCAACACCTTTTTCACATCCTCCATTTTGGTTGCTAAATCAACTTGTCATAGTGCAATAGCACTAGAAATATTCTCAAGAACTTTAGAGTGAAACTTCTTTTGAGACCATTCTTGAAGTTTAACATTGCAATCTAGGTATTCATCCCCAATCTTATCAACTATATTGACTAGTTTCTCAATGATTTGTTTTTCTTCACTTGACTCTAGTAGACTGAAAGCATCAAGAAATATCTCTTTGATGTCATGAAGCACTTGTTTCTTATTATGCTCTCATCTAAGCAACTTTTGTTCTTTCTTCCTTTCAAGAACTTTTTGTAGAATGCTCATTTTTTCTATGGTGATTGTTGCAAGATCAAACTTTGGTAGTTCAATCACCTCATCTAAGTTTACATCTCCATAAGATGTACCTTCACCATACTTAGATGTGCTAGGACTAGGCCTTGATATTTGTGAGAGTGTAGCATATGTACTTGGCCATTGAAGAGTTTGACTAGTAGGAGGTGATACAGAAGATGGTAGGGTAACCAAGGTCTATATATAAATCTATTCCTCTATCTTAATAGTCAAACTTGACTCTTTAGTCTTATCCTTCTCCTTCTCTATGTTGACATCTTCAACTGGAAAATGTAAGGTAGGTGTAGGGCTGGTCTCCTAACCTATGTGGACTTCTATCCCATCCTTCTCAATAGTTAAAATTGCTTATATTGAAGGATTTTTCACTAATGTATTGATATTTTGTGTCACTGTAAATTTTGACTAATATACCATAATGGGCATTACAATTTTTGTTTTTGTAGATTGAGGGGGAACTTTAGATGATTCTTGTGATTTCTCCCATGCAAATGCCAATTATGCCTTATCAATCTCATCTAGTCTCACCAATATAGGATAACTGCATAATTTTTGTATAGTGGTGGAGTCAATCAAAATTTTCTTCATGTCTTTCTCTATCAAGGAATTGATGTTTTGAGTAGAGTTGTCAGGAACATCCTTAATTTGTATTGAGTCCTAGTGACTCACCTAGTCTACATGTGGATGGCTAGCATTGACACTTGCACCTCATGTACACTTTGATCATCTTGTTGCTCATCATCAGTTGTGGCCTCTATTGTTGCTACTATTTTAGTGCCTCCCACATGACTGTCCTTGACTTAGACTTCTTTTAATTGTTCATCTTTCTTATCTCCCCACTTCTTCAGGAACTTAGTCACTTGGATTTTCTATTGTCAACCCATAGATGAATTTCCATATCTGAGTGCTATGTTTTGCAACATCTTCAACATTATTTTGCAAAATATTAAAAGCTATATATTTAGGGGAAAATCTCCCCTTGAATTTATTTATGGCTATTGTCTTCATTGCCTTATCCAAAGTAGGCATCACTTTGACAAGTGTAGTCTCCCTAATCTATCTTTCTATTGTTAGACTATACTACCACTTTTGCTCAACTTAGTCATAAAGAATCTTTGGTAGTGAGTTGGAAATCTCTATAGGTGTGGTCTTAAATATAACCATCATCTTATATATAACTTATTCTACCTTATTCTAATCAATCTTTCCTAACTTATCAAATACAACATGTGCAAAACTAGACAAATTTGCATTATTCTTAACATTTTCACACAAGTTGTCTATATCTGATGAGGGATTGTGGCTTACCACTTGAAATTGACATATTTAATTTGATTGTCCTCTCCTCATTTGACTCTATTGTAGGAGTGTATTTTCTTTGTGCATATGTCTTCTTTGTAGGCTGGCTCCACTCTACTGAGGCAATAGATCTCTTTTCTTTTGGTGTATATGCCTCCTTTACTTTCTTTATGGATACCCTTGTGCTTGACCTAGTAGCAAGTACTACTAGCTTTTGTTGTGAATTTTTCACAAGATTATTCTTGATTTTCTCCACTTCAGTCTCCTTTTCTTTCCTCTTCTTCTTTTTGGCTGGCTTAGGTGCTTCCTCAACATCTTCTTCCTCGACACCTTCAACATTTTCTTCTTGATCTTTCCCTTGGCCTTGAGTGAGTGCCAATGTGGCTTCATCTTTATGTTCTTCATCATTTTCATCTTCATCTTCTTCTTTCTCTCCCCCTTTACCAAATCTCTCCTGTAGCTTCTTCACAAGCTTGATTTTCTTCCTTATCATAGTAGCTATCTTCAAATCAATAGTGATTCTTGATTTGACTTCCTCATAGTTTCCAAATGAGGTGACACTCTTGTTAACTTCTTCTGCCAATAGTGTTGTGATGGCTACAAATGCCTCATCCACATTGATTTTATAAGGAAATGGCTTGAGCCATCTAACCCTAGGTATTGTAGCTTGTACATATGTATAATGAGCATCCACTAAGAAGAAAACACCATTATAATGTTTCTCCACTAGTGGTAGTAGAATCCTTAGGATTTTCTTCATAGACATCTTGAAATATTCAAAGTAATTTGTCATTATTATTTCAAAATTCTCTCCAAGTTTCTCAATCAATTCTAAAATCTACACTATCACTGGCCTATTGGAATTCCATGCTATTTGACCAAATGTGGGAAATTTGTTCTGCACATAGAAGAATATGTAGATAAGAAGTGAACCAAATTTGCATTGTGCACTCTTTGTCTTCCTTATGGATTCCAAGTTTATTGATAACTACTAAAGTTGTAACTCGACAAGGTCATAAGTGTGGTCTTTCTTCACTATCTTGTAATCCAAATCCATAGCCATACAAGATACACTATTCAATCTAATTAACTAAAATAACTTGTGATAAATTAGTCTCACTAAAAATTCAATTAGGGGATCATAAATTGTATCTATGAACATCCCTTTCTTAGTCCATACTACCCCTTTATTTCTCTCAGCTACCTCCTTTGCATCACTTCACATAGTTTTGAGTTTGTCTAGGGTTGGATACCTTGTCATTGGGTTGATGATCCTTTTGGTGATCTTAATGGATTCTTTCTCTAAGCAAATGAGATTGTTGTGAATATGGATCAAAACAATGCATATCCAATCATTCTTAAAGACTTGGAGAAAATCTAGGGCATCATTTAACCCTTTCCATTCGACAATCTTGTACTCTTCCCTCAGAACTCCATTATCACATAATTTACTATATGGATCTCTTATTTCTATGTCTCCAACATGTCCTATCTTTCTAGTGTAGCAACATCTGACATCTTGTATAATTAAAACTTGTGGTGGTATCATCAATAGTGCACCAAACAAGTCTCCCTTGTATGTTATCTCAAGAGTAGCTCAGAAGGGTGGTTGTCTAATTTTGTTAGTAATTAATTGTACATTAAAAATTCCTTTCTCTTCCTAACATTTTCAGAAGAGCTAGACACCATTTTATGTATCTTGGGTTCACAAAAATTCCAAAAATGAAACTCGACACTCGATAAATACCTTTTGAATATGATGAATGATGACAAGTAGCGATTGAATCTAGATCACAAATACTTGAATCTTTCTTTTCAATTTGCCTCATGCTCTTCATGTAGTCTTCGATCTCTGATGAATGCAAATGAGTCTAAAATTGACTAATATAACCCTTGATATTTAGCAATAAATGCTTAATGATTATACAACTATAAGCTTGGCTATCATAGGATTTTCACTCACTTGACTTATACATGATTTTCACTACACTTGGCAACCACAATGAACTCGACCACTACAAACATAATTCTGTCACTCAAAAACAATATGAAAAATAATAAAACTATAGATTTCTTCCAGGTTCTAACTAATACACTACATCTTAATTTATGCATATATTAACTTTTTAGATCTTAGATTCTTGGAACTGATATATGAAATAACTTTGAAATATTAGTCCCACACATACCTTAGATTGCCTAGTTGGGGGTGATGTAATCACCGAATCCATTGGATGAAGTGACCTCATATGAACTTGATGTGCTAGAATCTTCCTTGTTCTTCTATGATTTGTTCATCTACACTTTGACCTTCTCATCATTAGCATTCAGTTTTCCTTAATTGTTTCCATTACTCGGCGCTGGTGATCTAGTTGGACAGTTTTTGCTGATATAACTATTCTTCAAATAGCTAAAGCATGTAGTCTCACTCAACCATCTATTGCAGTTGTCTCTAAAATGTGTTTGAATGTAATTCTTAGGAACATGTCTATACTCTTGACAATAATGACAACTGTACCTTGTGTTGTAATCCCAATTGTAGGATTTTCCATTGTGTTGTACTATTGGCTATTTTTTCTCTCCTACCAAAAGGGAGACATTTGAATTTAAACTCAGTAAGAATTCATGTATTTGGAATTTAATTAGGGCATGTGAAAATAAATCTTTTAAAAACCTTGGGTTATACTTCTTTTCCTTAGTGTTTTTGCATTTTAATTTTTTTCATGGGCCTACAATTTGTCCACTATTAGATTTGAAATAATCCATGGCTATCACTTTTTTTCTATACAAATTTATGAGGTCACTATCCTTGGCAACAAAGTGAGAGGTTGATGCATGGCATGTGGGTCATGTCCTCCTTGTGGGTTGTAGACAAAACAATGTGACGAGGTGATGAGTCAAATTGAGCTAGTATATGGGAGGCACTTCATTCGTCAAGCTCTAATAATGTGGGAAGAGGGTGGACCATGTTTCATCCACTGTTAGATCGGAGATGATCTATGGAAGGAGCTTTCCTGAAATATGGAGATGAGCACACATTAATGAATGTGGGGAAGTGCCTTGTTGACATGTGGAATTTTTGAGGTCACTTTCCTTGTGAGCTGTGAAGTGGAATGATGTCAAAACTTGTTAGGACTAGTGTGGATATGTTAGAGCAGCATGGCAAGTGAGCAAGTTTTTATTGGTCAACAATGCTGACTGGGCGGTTGGTGAACCAATTACATTTTGATCGTCAATCATTTTGTGATTGATGATTGGCATGTTTTTGCATTATGGAATTTCTCGATCTTTAAGTAATGCAAGAACGTGCCTTGAGGAAACGTGTCCTCATGGTCCCAATTGAAAAGGAAAGGCACGCATAGTTAACAATTAACAATGAAGTTATCATTTCTTGGTAGCCATTAGAGTTAAGTTGAAAATATGTCATAGTTAGTAAATCTAAATAGGCCAGTCAAACTCATGATGAATCCATGAGGTGGCAAAAATAAATAACATGGTTGGTCCACATGGCTTGTCTTGGTTTCTTGATTGGGTGGACCTACTAATTTTGCCGATTTACCAAGCTAGGAATGAAAAAAGTAAGTATTTTTTGTGCGATTTGATCTCCATGATCGATCCCAACCACTCCTAAGTTATGGCCATGCTAAAAATTTGTGAACAACATCCTACCTACCTATTGGTTATCCATTTTATGAATTTTTTTGCATTAATGACACCATTTATGTAAAGTTCAAGGTTTCTTCCAATCAGGGTTTTAATGATTTTCATGCATCCAAAGATGTACTAGATCAAATCTATCATCCAAATCTTGTCCAATCAGCCTTTGACAGTCTTGAATGCATGAATGAAATTTTGAAGAAATCTAAAGTTGTGCTTGAACTCTATAAACAAGTTTATTTATCTTCTCAAGGGTTATCTCTTTTCTAATTTTTAGATCTCTTCTATAATTTTTCCTATGCTCAATAGAGATCTTCTCTACTGTATCCATTTTTTGTTAGCTAAGTGTGTGTGCACTCTTGTGGCCTCTCTTTCTAAATGTGTTTTGACAATTGAAATATCATATGATCATATTCATACTTAGTGACTGATTAGATCAAGTGAATCCATTGTATTCCTCTCTAATTGTGTTATCTTTTGGCTTATCTAGGATATTGAGATTGAAAAGGTGTAGATAATTGTATATTTTAAGAAATCTATTAAGTTCTAGTTCATTCATTAGAAAATAAGTAGATCCACATACTATTTGGTGCATCACCCTCTAGATTAGATTAGGTAGTTTTGCTTACATCCATTCCTTCTCCCTTTTCCTCTCAAGAATCAGTTAGGTGCATCATGATAGTAAAGGAAACTGACCTTCTCTGGAGACTCAACCTTATAGTTCAAGTCCCATAGCTTGGAAGTTTTTTCCATGTTACACAAGGCTATTTGAGATGCATTCCTTCAAGCAAGGGTGAAAACTTTTGTGGCAATAGTTTTTGGCACAATTAGTGGGACTGATATTAAAATATTCAAACTAGTTTCATAACCTCTATCGTTCATACCACAGTTTTTGGCACACCCAGTAGGACTACTACACCATTCACATCTAGTTCCAGACTGAAGTTGTTGCGATTCTTGCCCAAAGCTCACACAAGGACATCTTCTAAAGGTAAGTTTCAATACCAAGAGCTTTCATTTCCCAATCCTAGAAGAAGAAAGAATAGAGTGCCTTTATCACTAGTTAGGAGTGCAACAATAACACATATTCCTATAAGATCCATTTCCACTCCTCTTTTTTTTAGATCTCAATCTAGGTTTGCCATCTACTTATATAAATAGACTATTATTCCATATGGCACTGTATATGAGCAATGTTAGTATGCTAATAGAAACCAAATTTAAATAAAGCTTCTACAAACTAAACAAAATTCATAAACTTCAAGATAGACTAAGATGAGCTCTCAATTAAGAATATGAGCCATTAATGGGCTCTCTCAATAAGAAGCTCTCTTGTTGAGTGGCTTTGTCTAAATAGATAGGATGTATTCTCAAGCTTATGCTTCAAAAAGGGCTTCAAATGGAGTTGGAATTTGGGTGTGAGTGTATGGTTTTGATGTAAAATGGCTTCTTAAAATGGCATTATGACTTTACTTCATGGATTGTGTTTTTTTGCAAAGGAGAAGGATCCAATTTATAGGCAAGAGGCTTGAGGGATTGAGGGCTAAGATGCAAAGATGGGAAAAAGCTCATGGAGGGCTCAGATTGCATGAGAGGAGAGCACATAGATTGTGCTTCCTTACAACCAATTAGAAAGTGACACATGTCACAGGGTGAGAGGATGGAGGAAAGGGGAAGGATGAGTCAAGAAAGGAGGCTCAAGGGATAAAATCTTCATAAAGACCCTCATAATGGCTTGTAAGAGCAATAAAAGGGCTTGGAAGAGTCATTTATGGCCTAGTGGGCTTCATAAAGTTTTATGGTTGGGATATTTTGAAGGAGATGAGAGGAATTTTGACTTGGGCTTGATTAGGAAGGTTTTAAACTTGCTTAGGATTGTGCAAATGATTAGATGGATTAGGATGGTTTAGGATTAGCTTAGGGATAGGCAAGTGGATGACATTTAATGAAGGTGGGTGAAGGAGGAGATATTTGTTAACTTTGGCTTGGGTTAGTAAGTCTTAACCCATTTTTAGGGAATGTGACAAGGTTAGGAGGAGATTAGGATTAGGTTTAAAGACATCTTCTAGAAGAGTCTAGACTTTGGATGAGGATAACGACTTTCTAGAATAGTCTAGAATTTCCTAGGATGAGGATGAAGACTTTCTAGAAGAGTCTAGAACTTCTTAGGATGAGGATAAATTAGATTTGTAGGAAATAAATAAAGTTTTATTTATTTCAAGGGTTTGGGTTGAGGAGATATTTATTAAAACTTTTTTAATAAACATGAGGATTAATATTTAATCTTAATTAAATATTTTGAGTTGGGATTAGGTGTAGGAAATGATGGGATTAGCCTTTAATCAAAATTAAAGAAGGATTAGAAGATTTTGGAAGAGGTTAGTGGTCTTAAGGAAATTGGCTAAGTTTTGGGCAAAAAATAAATTTTTTATTTATTTTGGGTTTTTTGGTCAATTTATTAATTAAATAATTAATAAATAAGGAATTAATGTTTAAATAAGATTTAAATATTTTTGGGAGGGATTCCTTAATTAAATATTTTAAATTAAGATAAAGAGATTGAATGGCATAAAAATAAATAAATAAATTAAATAAATAATTAATTAATAAATGATGATGTCATCAAAGAAATTTTAGAAAATAAAAATAGCTTATTTTCTAAAGGTTTTTAGGTGTCTACAGGCACAACTTAGATTTCATGCTTTTTCGATCTTTAATGGTGGAATTCCTCTCTTATTGGCTCAAAGACATGACATACTAGTATCAGCTCTTAAAAGTATACCTAAGTTTACTGGTGAGACCTCTACCTCCCCTATTGAGCATATTCAAAAGATATATAATGTTTGTAATATACATGGTATCACTGAAGATGATGTTGCAATTAGGCTTCTAACCTCATCGTTGAAAGGGAAAGGATTGCAATGGTATAGATGGTTGCCTCACAATTCTATTACTAATTGGGATGGTTAGGAGTAGGGCTATGCAAACATTTTTAGGACAAAAGTGATCACCTATCACTTTTAGAATAATTAACAACAATCAAAAGAGCCCCCCACGAGTGCATGACTTATTTTAATTATAGATTTCAAAAGACATGGGATAGAATACCCACTACAATGAAGCCTACCCTTGGTAACACCTTCATGTATTACCTTAAAGCTTTCAATAGTGATATAGCTACCATAGTGCAAAGGGAGGGGATACTTTACCAGATACTTATGTGATTACCATAAAGGTAGAGAATTGTTGGAATTTTTTTCAATTGACATAGACAAATGATGAATAACTAGGGCCAAGGGCTCACCCAACTATCCAAACCACCCTATAAGAGTTAATAAAATGGAAGCAAACACAAGGAACAATAATCAAAGGAGGAAGAAGAGAAATAATTTTTTTGACTCATCAAAACATCTTCATACATGCTTAGTTGTAAGGCCTTCTGGGTTACGGCCAATTACAAATACATTCACATTCAAAGATCCAACTACAAATTTGCACTTTCAGTTCTACTCTGCCATCTTCTTCTCCAAAAAATTTCCTAACTCTAAGCTTAAACACTATATTTATACTTGCCAAAATGGCTTACAGAACATTCTAGAACATAGAGAAGCCACTAGTTGGCTTTTTACAAATATTAACTACCTAACCAAAATTAAATTCAAGTAGAGCTAGCCCAAACTGGAACCAAACATAGACAACTCGACAAATGAAGACTCCTAGAAAATTGGCACTTGACACCCACATGAGCTCAGAATCTAAAGGAAATCACTCGGCACCAACAATAACTCGGCACCCAAAGGAAATCACTCGGCACCAACAAGAACTCGACACCCAAAGGAAATCACTTGGCACCAACAGGAACTTGGCACCCAAAGGAAATCACTCAGCACCAACAAGAACTCGACATCCAAAGGAAATCACTTAGTACCAATAGGAACTCGGCACCTAAAGGAAAATCACTTGGCACTAACAAGAACTCGACACCCAAAGGAAATCACTTGGCACCCAAAGGAGATCACTTGACACCAACATGAACTTGGCACCCAAAGGAAATCACTTGGCACCAATAGGAAAAATGAATAAAGAGTATAGGATTGCAGGAAACCCAGGATGCTCCTGCATCAAACAACCAGGGTTGGAGAAAATGATTCTCTTGAATCATACAAGTGTCACAACCTGAGCTAAATCCAACTCAGATTGAGAAATCCATGTAGCATCTTTAATAGGTCTATTCTTCCACTTCACCAAATACTCATAGTAATCTTTTCCTCTTGTGCTCTTGCCAACTCTCTGGTCCAATATCTGTTCAACTTCTTCAATCTATTTCTTAGGGTAACCATCAAGTACAAAAACTTCATTATCTAATTCATGATACTTATACAAATCAACAATATTGAATATAGGAGATATATCCATGTCATCAAGTAACACAACTTCATAAGCATTACCACTATAAAACTTCTTCAAGATCTTACAAGGTCCAAATTTCTTCATCTTCAGTTTGTTGTATGTTCCAACTAGGAATCATCCTTTCTTCAAATGAACCATCACCTCATCACCAACTTGAAAATCATGGTGTCTTCTACACTAATCAACATTCTCCTTATACTTTAGATTACTTTGTTCCAAGCTCAACTTCACTTCCTTATCCAAAGACTCCATAAAATTAGCAAATTATTCTCCTACAGTGCTTTTCTTTTCTTCACCAGTAACATCTCTCAAATGTGATATACCTCTAGGATGCATTCTAGTAACAATCTCAAAAGGTGTCTTCCCTATACTCCTATTCAAAAAATTATTATATTTAAATTTAGCTTGTGCCAATACCATCTCCCAATTACTTGGCTTATTCTCAACTAAACATCTTAGCAAATCACCCAAGCTTCTATCGACAATCTTTGTCTATCCATTTGTTTGTGGATGGAATGTAGAACTAAACTTCAATTCAATACCCATCTTGTTCCACAAAGTCTTCCAAAAATAACCAACAAACTCACCATCTCTATCAGAAATAATGCTTCTTGGTAATCCATACAATCTCACAATCTCTTTAAAGAAAAGTTTAGCAACATGCTCAACATTTGATTTCTTCTTACATGGTATGAAATGAGCCATCTTAGAAAAATTTTCCACTACAACAAATATGGAATCATAACCTTTCACTATCTTAGGCAATCCAAGAACAAAATCCATACTAATGTCAGTCCAAGGTTTCTCAGGAATAGTAATATGTGTATACAAACCAATATTTTGACTCACCCCTTTTTCAACTTGAAAAACTCCACAACTCTTTACAAATTTTTGAACATCCTTATACATTTGTAGCCAATAATACTTCTCTTTCAACAAACTCAATGTCTTATCAATTCCAAAATGTCCAGCTAATCCACCACTATGTTTTTCCTTAATCAGATTCAACCTCATAGAACTTTTAGGAATACACAACTGAATACCTTTAAACAACATAACTTCTTGAATTAAGTACTCATCATACTTATGTGATCTATTAGATTTCATGCTCTACACTCTCTCCATGCCTTAGAAAAATCAAGATCAACATCATACAACTCTTTCATTTCATCAAAACCAAGAACTTCAACCTTCATTTTTGTCAGCAAGGAATGTCTCTTCATGTCTCTAATTCAATTTATGTTGACTTCCCAAGTATTGTAAAGCTTTATGATCAGTATACAACACAAAATCCTTAGCAATCAAATAATGCCTCCACTTCTTCAGTGCTTCTTGAAATAATACAGCTCCTATTGCATTACTACTTGCATCTCATTCAACTTGAAATACTTTGTTAAAATTAGGTCAAGCTAATATAGGTAATTCAAAAACTTTTTGTTTCAAAGTCTCAAAACTCTTATCAGCACCATGTGTCCACTTGAATTCCCTTTTATTTCCCCTCATTGTCTCAGTCATAGCATTACAAATAGCACTGAAATTCTTTATAAACTTTGTATAAAAACTAGAAAAACCATGAAATGATCTCACCTCACCCACATTCTTAGGTGTAGACCATTCCAAAATTTCTTTAACCTTCTTAGGATCCATCTTCAATCCATCAGCTGAAATCACAAATTCCAAATACACAATCTCCTCTTGCTTGAAAGAACACTTTTTCAGATTAATCAACAACTTTTCCTTTTTCAACCTCTACAATACTTGTCTAATATGCTCAAGATTTTCTTCCTTAGTCTTACTAAATATTAGAATATCATCCAAATAAACAAACAGAAATTTACCCAAAAATATTTTCAAAACTTCATTCATGAACCTCATGAAAGTACTAGGTGCATTAGTCAAACCAAAAGGCATAACCAACCATTCATACAAACCATCTTTTTTCTTGAAAGAAATCTTCCATTCATCACCTTCCCTAATTTTGATCTAATGATAGCCACTCTTCAAATCAATCTTGGTAGAATAATTTGTTCCACTCAAACAATCCATTATGTCATCCATCCTCGATATAGGAAACCTATATTTCACTGTTATCTTGTTAAAGGCTCTAGAATTAGTACACATTCTCCATCTCCATTCTTTTTAGGTGCTAATATAGCAGGTACAACACATAGACTCAAGCTTTCTTTGATCAAACCTTTCTGCAACAACTCATGCACTTGTTTATGAAGTTCTTCATTCTCTATAGGTATCAATCTATATGGTGCTTTGTTTGGAAAACTAGCTCTAGGAATCAGATCCATACAATGACTTATGCTTCTCACTGGAGGTAAACCATCATGAATATCATCAATGATAATGTCTTTATATTCATTCAAAAATTCTATAATTTTTATTGGTACTTGGTGGTCACTATTTGTTGTCACTTGGTAATTACTAGCTTCTGCTGCTTGGCCATTACTACCAACATTTGGTCCTCTAGGAACTATGGAAAAACAAACTTGATTCTTTTTCATTTTCTTTTCAAATTGTTTCCCATTAACCATGCAAATTTTTACAGTAGTACAATTAACTTCATCTGGACTTTCAATTAAATGCAACAATATTTGTTTCTTCTCATCTATCCAAAGAGTATATTGATTCAATCTTCCATCATGTACAACATATCTATCATATTGCCAAGGTCTACCCAAAAAAATATGACAACAATCCATGGGCATAATATCACACAAAACTTCATCAAAGTAATGTGCAATTTTGAACTTCATAAGGCGTTGATCACTTACCAATATCTTATGCTCATCTTTGATCCATGAAACATGATAAGGTTTGGGATGTTTCAGCCTCTATAACTGCAACTTGGTAACCAACTCTTGTAATGCCAAATTTGTAGAACTTCCACTATCAATGATCACTTTGCAAGATTTTACATCCATCTTACATCTTGTCTTGAAAAGATTCCTCCTTAAAACAACTTCCTCATCACTTCCCTTATTACATAAGGTTCTTCTCACCATCAAATTTTCTCTAGCCTTAGGTCCACTTGGTGAACCCTCATCATCTTCTTGAATCACAACATTTTTGATACCTTGCCTACTTTCTGAGGATCTACATTCAAAAGATCTATGTCCCTCTTTACGACATCTAAAAAAATTACCATGAAATCTACCTCTAGAATAGGAATTACCTCTTCCTCAATAAGAATTAGTGCCTCCTTGATAAGAATTACCACTTTTCCATTCAGTCTTTCCTTTGTCATCATTCTTCCATTCAGATTTGCCTTCATCCTGCATAGAACTATCAAATTTGCCACTTTCTCCATAAGATCTACCTCTGCCTCTCTAGAATCTACCACCTCTACCACTTTGTCTTTGTTCATGCTTCTTTGTCAAGATCTCCTGAGCTTTCAAGGCATATTTATATGCTTCTTCTACACTTTTCAACTTCAAAAAGCTTATTTCATCTTGTATTCCAAATCTCAATCCATTAATGTACCTTGCAATTTTCTCAACATCATCATCCACATGTCTGGATCTGATGTCCAATCTATAGAATTCCTCGATATATTCTTTCACAGTCATGTCCTTTTGTTTCAAATTTTGCATCTTTCTCAACAAGATAACTTGGTAATCAGCAGGGAGGAATTTGTTCTATACCTTGTTCACCATCTCTGGCCATGTTCTAATCTTCTCCTTTCCTCTCCTTTGTCTATTCATTTGCAAGTACTCCCACCATAGTGATGCATGACCTTTCACCCTAGTGACTGTAGTCTTCACCTTTCTATTATCAAGAGTGTTTTCATACTTAAAGAACTTCTCCATATCAAAGATCCAATCCAACACAACATTGGTATCCAATTTTCCATCATAAGGAACAACTTCTACATCAGGCTTTGAATTTTCCCTAGACAACACTTGTAACAATCTTTCCCCATCTTGATCTTCTTTAGGTTCTGGATTATGGTTTGGTATTGCTACTTCATCATCACTCACATCTTCAAGATGTGCTCCTCTCCTCTGCGCTATCTCCACAAGATCTAATCTAGCTACAATTTGTCTCAACTGATCCAATATAACATCATTGATATTTCTTCTACAATGAACCATCTTTACAAATCAAGTTTTTGCAAGATCATAACCCTCTACAAGTTATAGGTCAAATTTGTTGATATGCCACCCTACAACCAAATTTAAATCAAGGCTCTACATGATCCAATCTCCACAAGGATGAGCCTCAAGCTTTGATACCAACTGACGCAAGCAAAGGATGAATAACTAGGGCCAAGGGCTCACCCAACTATTCAAACCACCCTACAAGAGTTAACACAACAGATGTAAACACAAGGAACAACAACCAAAGGAGGAAGAAGAGAAATAATTTTATTGACTCATCAAAAAATCTTCATATATGCCCAGCTATAAGGCCTTTTGGGTTACAACCTATTACAAATACATTCACATTCAAAGATCCAACTATAAATTCACACTTTTAGTTCTGCTCTGCCATCTTCTTCTCAAAAAATTTTCCTAACTCTCAACTTAAACACTCTATTTATACTTTCCAAAATGACTTACAGAACATTCTAGAAAATAGAGAAGCCACAATTTAGCTTTTACAAATATTAACTACCTAATAGAAATCAAATGCAAGTAGAGCTGGCCCAAATTGGAACCAGACAATGACAACTTGACAAATGAAGAGTCCCAAAAAAATGGTACTCAACACCCACACGAGCTTAGCATCCAAAGGAAATCACTTGGCACCAATAGGAACTTGACACCCAAAGGAAATCACTCGGCACCAACAAGAACTTGACACCAAAATGAAATCACTCAACACCAATAGGAACTTGGCACTGAAAGGAAATCACTTGGTACCAATAGGAACTCGACACTCAAAGGAAAGCACCAACAAGAACTCGACACCCAAAGAAAATCACTCAACACCAATAGGAACTTGGCACCCAAAGGAAATCACTTGGCACCAATAGGAACTTAGCACCTAAAGGAAATCACTCATCACAAATAGTAATGTGGCACCAACAAGAAAAATGAATAAAGAGTGTAGGATTGCAGGAAACCCAGGATGCTCTTGCATCATCAATGCTCCCCTTGAGACTCGCAACAAGGACTTAACCATCTCCTATGTACTATAAGTTGAGTGGTTATATCGAGCATTGAAAGATCAATCTTTTGGTGCAACAAAAACCCCACTCTAACAAGTGGTATCAAAGCTTGGTCATAGGTTTGAATCCTCAAACCCTCAGGTAATGTTGAGGGGGAAATTTTTTGAAATTTGTTCAACACTCCCCTTGAGATTCGTGATAAGGGCTTAACTACCTCCTGTGTACTATAAGTTGAGTGGTTGTATTAGACATTGAAAGATCAATGTTTTGGTGCAATGAAAACTCCACTCTAACAAGAATATCTTGATACAAGGAGGAAAGTTAGCTCAAAGGCCTCCTATGCCCTTCTTCCCTAATATGCCAAATCACCAACCAATAGTAAACCCCATTCCCACACCTTCCACATCACAACCCCTTTCTATAACCCCTCAAGCCTCTATATTCTCCAATAGAATAGATGAAATTAAGGAGATGATGTAGTCTATGATGTTGAACATAGGTAAGAGATTCCAAGATCAAAGCTTAGAAACACAATCTATTAGGCAAGCTATTGGTTAGCAACAATCATTGATTCAGGACCTTGGAAATGAGGTAACAACCCTCAAATAAAAAAATCCCAGATTGTTGGGTCCCCTCAACCCTTACAGTCATATGGGCAAACACATCAAGGACTGGCCAATCTTTCAATGGTATGCCTTATGTAGCTCCAAATTAGTCAAGGGCAATTGTTCATTAGAACAATCTAGCTTAGGTTCAACAAGGATAAAGTTATGGTTGTCTATCTAATGATCAAGGTTCATTTCCTCAGGCCTTAATTGTACAAGATATGCCAACAAATTTAGGACAAAAATGCAATGCAAATTAGCCAAATGTTGGATATCAAGCCTAAGTGCAAGGGAATGCTTCTTATGCCATCTGTAGTAAAGAGGATTTTGGTAATGGAGGTCAAAGAAACAATTGCAATGCAACCATCCATGCTATGGACCCAAGCATAGAAAGAGGGGCAATCCCACCAATTCAAGATTAGAGTAAAGGACATAATTGCAAAAGGGAAGAAATGCCTAAGGCTATTTCTACATCAGCACAAGGTGAATCTTCAATTTTGACCACCCATACACAACCCCACACAGAAGGAAATCAAGGTAATAAAATGAAGCCACCTCCTTTTTATATCTCTTTAGTCATAGGAGATAAAATAGTTCATAATTGCATGATAGACTTAGTTGCTTACACCTCAGTCATGCCTAAGAGGATTACTGATTAGCTAGGCATAAAATTTGAGCCTGTGACTAATGAAACTATTCAGTTGGATGAAAATTCTTATAGGACTATAGGAGTATTCAAAGATTTAGAGGTGACCCTACATGCATGTCCTGGCTATACTATGTTGTAGGATATAATTTTTATAGATCTCCCAACACACTTTGCCATTTGTTTATCCAGAGATTTCACTACCAAAATTTCTGGTGGATGTATTGCTATTGATTGGTCCCAAATCTTTTTTAAAGATAGGAATGACACAAAGAATTCATCATGGTAGATACATTCAATAATAGGCATGTCGAGCCCTATATAATTGACCCTTCAAATATGAATTGCACTATCTTTGATAGGGAGGAGGGTCACTGTATTCTTTTTAAGCATGAAGATGAGGCTGAGATAGGGATCTATATTATGCATGAGTTGAATGTTGTCATTCCAAATCTTATTTAGGATGACCATGAGGATGTCCTACCCAAGCTACCATTATTTGCATGGTTTGAGCATCAAGAGTAAGAAAAGCAATTAGGGGAGTCATGGCTCTCTCAGGGGTTTGATGGAGACATTTTTCCTTCAAGGACACAAAGAATGATCCTATTCATCAAGATGAGAAGCATCAATGCAAAGGTGAGCCACCTTTTGTATCTGATTCTAGTGGAATATGGTATTGTAGTCAACCATTTGATGGTGGAAGGATGCTATTTAAACATGTTTAGCATTCCAAGATTAGAAAGAAGGGGAGTTATTTCAACAAGCTAGTCAACAACTTTGTTTGACTTTTTCTCTCTGTTGTTCATGAACATAGTTAGAGTAGTTTTTTTAATATTTTTCCTACTTTCCAAGAAGTGCACGTGCACATGTTGTTGTTCCTTTGGAATGACAATTTTGAGGAGTTGTACAGTGGTAGTTTTCCTAAATTTTTGAAGTTACAGAGAGTCACAAATTTTCAGTGTTATGGTTTTTGGTAGGGAGGATTTTCATGTTTTTTGACTCTATATCCCAATGGATGCTAAAGGTCATTGGTCTTACACATAGCAGGCTAGCGTGACCTATGAGTCGCTAGCATTGTTGGCTATTTTTGCCCTCCTGCTAATTTGGAGACATTTGAATTTAAGATTAGTAAATGTTCATGTATTTAAAATTCAATTAGGACATGTGGACATAAATCTTTCAATAACCTTGGGTTATACCTCTTTTTCTAAGTTTTTTCACATTTTAGTGGTTTTCATTGGTTCGCATTTTGTCTACCGTTAGATCTAAAATAATCCATGGCTATTACTTTGTCACTATGTGAAGTTACAAGGTCATTATCCTTGGTGACAAAGAAAAAGGTTGGCGCATGGCATGCAGGTCATGTCCTCCTTGTGGGCCACAAAAAAAGCAATGTGACGAGGTGATGATTTAGACTAAGCTAGCATATTGGAGACACTTCATTGGTCAAGCTCTAACAATGTAGGCAAAGGGTGTTCTATGTTTCATCCATCGTCAGATCAAAGATGATCTATGACAGGTGCTTTCCCACAATATGGAGATGAATGAACTTTAATGAATGTAGGTGAACGCCTTGTTGACATGTGGAATTATTAAGGTCACCTTCCTTGTGAGCCACAAAGTGGAACGATGTTAGAACTTTTCAAGACCAGTGTGGATATGTTAGAGCAATGTGGCAATTTGACAAGTTTTTATTGGTCAACAATGTTGATTGTGTGATTGGTGGACCAGTTACATTTTGATCATCGATCATTTAGTGATCGATGATCAATGCTCTTCCACATTATGTAATTTCTCGATCTTTAAGTAATGTGGGAAAGCACCTTGAAGAGATATGTCCTCATGGGGTAGTTGAAAAGGAAAGGCAGGAGTAGTTGACAGTTAACATTGCAGTTAAGTAATCATATCTTGGTAGCCATTGTAGTTAAGTTGAAAAGATGTCACAATTAGTAAAGATAAATAGGGTAGTCAAACTCATGATGATTCCATGAGGTGGAAAAAATAAATAACATGGTTGGTCCACATGGTTCGTCTTGGTTTCTTGACTGGATTGACCTACTAATTTTGCTAATTTTCCAAGCTAGGAACAAGAGAAGCAAGTCTTTTCTACGTGATCTGATCTCCATGATCGATCCCAAGTTATGACCATTATAAAAAGTTGTGGACATGTTGCTTACCTCCAAGTTATCCATTTGAGGGAATTTTTGCATTAATAGTGCCATTTATGTCAAGATGAGGGTTTCTTCCAGTCAAGGATTCAATGATTTTCATGCATCCAAAGATGTATCAGATCAAATCTATCATTCAAATCTTGCCCAATTGCTCTCTATCAATCTTAAATGTATGAATGAAGTTTTGAAGCAATTTTGAGTTGTGCTTGAACTATAAAATCAACTTGTGTTGTCTTCTCAAGGGTTATCTCTTTTCTAATTTTTAGAGCTCTTATGTAATTTTTCCTATGCTTAATAGAGATCTTTTCTACTGTATCAATTTTCTAGTGTGCACTCTTGTGACCTCTTTTGCTTAATGTATTTTGACAATTGAAATATCATATGGTCATGTTCATACTTGGCGATTGATTTGATCAAGTGAATCCATTGTATTCCTTCTCTGATTGTGTTATCTTTTGGCTTATCTAGGCTATTGAGATTGAAAAGGTGTAGATAATGGTATATTTTGAGAAATCTATTAAGTTCTATTGCATTAAATGGAAATGAAGTAGATCCACATACTATTTGGTGCATCACCCTCTAGATTAGATGAGGTAGTTTTGCTTACATGCATTCCTTCTCCCTTTTCCTCTTAAGAATCAATTAGGTGCATCTTGATAGTAAAGGAAGTCGGCCTTCTCCAGAGACTCAACCTCACAATTTAAGTCCCATAACTTGGAGGTTGTTTTCATGTTATACAAGGTTGTCTAAGACATATTCCCTTAACATTTACTTTTGTTTGCTTGTTTGATGTCTACTTGGCATTAGATCTGCATTCATATGCTTAATGTCCATACTTCTGACAATTGTGGCAATATCCTTCAAATCTTTGTGTGCTTAAAGTCTCAATTTTGCATTCATGTACCTGATGTCCTTTCTTGTTGCACTTATGATAGTAACCCTTGAATTTATGCTTGGGGTTCTAATTTGCATTGTTGCTCCTATAAACATTTGTTTTATTACCCAACTTTCCCTAATTATGACAAGTGGGCTTGTAGTTCTTACCTTTTTTGTTTCTTTGTTCACCAATTTTAGATGATTCTCCTTCTTCATTAATGGCTTCACTAGGTTTGTTGAAACTTTCAGAAATTACTTTTTCTTTTCTTAGTTCATTCCTTAGTTATTCATTATGTAATTTAGGTTTGTGATCTTACTGTCCTTTCAATTTAATTCATGATTGGAAATCATTAATTGATTTATTGTATCTAGTTGCATGTTAGCAATCCTTTGTCCCTCTGATGTCTTCTCTTTCAGTTTGTTGGCCAATGTTGTTTTGTCATCTTCAATCATGACTTTGTCTTCCTCATCTTTCTTTTTCTTCTCGGTCACCTCACATAGCAATGTTGATTGGACTTCTTGTTCTATCTTAAGATTTTTTACCTCTTCAATTAGGGCACCATTCTTTTCCATCAAATCTGCAACTATTGCATCAAACTCACTTGAGTTCCCATTCTCAAACAATTCAGTAGTGTCTTCCTCTTGGTAATGTGTGTCATTTTCCTCAATAGCTACCTCTTTCCTTCTCTTCAATGAGTGCTTCAACTCATCTCTTGCTTCATTCAACTAATGTAAGATAAGATGTATTTCAATCTTTTGGTTATCAATAACCTTTCCCAACTTGTAGATTTCCATCTTCAAGATCTTTCCTCAAAGTTGCAAAGCTTTCCTTTCTAGAGAACAAGGCTTTGATACCAATTTTGGAATTAACAATGGGAAAGTAAACTCTTAGAGGGTAGAGGGGAGGGGGGGGAGGGGTGAATCAGTACTTCAAAAATTTAACCATAAAACATTCACCACACATCCATCTCACAATTTATCATATAAATTGAAATGGCTAGCTACACATGTTCATCCATATCATGAAACAATTAACATATAACATAATAAGTTTGTTACCTAGAAACCCTCCAATGAGATGGTAAAAATGGAGTGGGGATGACACCTGCAAATCTTCACTACTGCAATTGTAAAGAGTATCCAATGCAAGTTACAATTGTTTGATCATAAACTATGATCTACCCTATGAAAGGTTTGCCTTGTTAAAGACTTACAAAGATTGTTAAATCTTACCCTATTAAAGGATTTCAACACCCTGCTAAAAGTGTGCCTTGTTAGAGGACTTAAACTTGCAATAAAACAAGCACCCTATTAAATGATTTACAAATGCCTATTAAGACTACTTAGTTAAGAGATTTTCACTAATTCACCTATTAGAATGTTTCAATCTATATCCTTTAGTTAGCACCTCTCTACTAGATATCAAATCTCCTCTTTCCTAATGTGTACTTGATCCTCTTGATTAGATGTATCTCTTTTGTCCTTTAACTACTCTACTTTGTTCTCTCTAACCAATTCTGCAATTCATTCCTCTCTTACAACCTCCTTAGTAACCATGAATGCTCTCTTTGCACTTAGCATTCACCCTTCTCTTCTCATCTGCAGATACAAACTCTTTAGGGTTTTCCCTCCTTAAGAGGAATTAGGTGAGCTAGGATTAGGTAGGAATCAATGATTGCGATTCATCCATTTTTGTGCTTAGAACACCCCTTTATTTGATTAGTTTCATGTACTAGATAGGGATTCTCAATATACCTTCATATATATCTTCTAGAATCATAAAAAAATCCTTAAGTTGGTCCAAAAATGGTTTACATAGGAGTTTGTGCCATTACAAACAACTATGCCAAAAATTGTGTCATGAGCCCAAATTGAAAGGATATATGAATATTCAAATAACATATTATATAATGATAATAATTAAGAATAATAATATTAAAGTAAAATATATTATAATCTATTATATAATAGTGATATATTTGACAATAATATATATATATATATATATATATATATAAGATTGTAGCATAATTGTAATGTAAAATATTATATTATAATTATGATATTAATGAGTTAAATAAATTAAATAACAAATAAATATTTTGATTATAAATGATACCAAATACCACTAATAATTTTATAATGTACCTACATGGGTTATATTATGAAATGGACATATTCAAGAATAATATTATAATATAATTGATAATTAAATATTATTATAAACAATATATAAAGAACATATACTACGTAATAGTATTAAGAATAATGATATTACTAATATTATTATTAATATAATATATGATATGTTATAATATAATTACATAAATCAATAAATATAATTTATAATAATGATTGCGTTTGATAAAGTAAAATAAACAAATATTAAATATATATATCATTTATTGTTATCTTATATCAAATAGATATAATATTATATCAATTGATAAAAACATTAAATAAATAAAGAAAAAAATAATAACAATAACTAATTATATAATAATCATAATAATAATATTAAAAATAATTGTCAAAGACTAAATTTAATAAAGTAATATTAAACAACAATAAATAAATACTATCACATAAATTATTAGCATATATGCTATTTCAAGATATCAAATTGATATAATCATATATTATATCAATTGATATATTGACAATATGAAAATAATATAATTACATTAATTATAATATAATAATAATATAATAATAATATAATTATATTATAATATGTTTTTAGATTACGATAAAAATAGGTTTTGAAGGGGCTCCAAAACACTTCAACAAAAATAGAAAAGATAAAGCACTAAAGTCTACTAGGTTTTACAAGGATCTTAAACCTACTGAAAAAACAACATCAAAATCAGGTTTTACAAGGACCTAAAACCACACAAAGTATCCAATAAAAGTACCCAGGTTTTACAAGGACCTGGAACCTCGTTTAAAGACTAAATAAAAACTAGTAAATATGACCAAAAACATAAACCATTAACCAATACCAGCAAAAAAGACCAAGAGCAGGGACAAAAACCAAAGATCAAAACCCAGTGAGAGCTGGAACTGCAACTCTTTAATCATTTGTACAACCTCTTTTCCAATCTCTATAGTGTCTTGAATAGAATCAACAGTCGAAACACCAACAACCTCCTGAGCCTGCTTCCTAGAACTCTGCCTGGTTCTCTTGCTTGGACCCCCTGGTGATATAATCTCTTCGTTTGTGCTTTTTCCAAGACTAGCAGTAGTAGCATAGATACTGGAAGTCACCTGTTCCATTTTATTACCACTTTCCTTAATCCCACCTACACTTCTAACTAGCTAATTTTGGCATGGTCAATATCTTGGTTTTGTTGCACAATATCCATTTTCTTTTTTAGACCCATTATATCATTATATATCCATGAATCAACTTGAAGCATGGAATCGACTTTGAGCTTAGTAGAATGCAAAAAGGAAAGCATAGTTTCCCTTTGCGGAGAATCATTCTTGTCCTATTCCACAACCTCTCTGGTGGGTGAAGGAGTCTTATCTATTTGTTCCTCCTCCCTTATATCAACAGGGTCCTCATTCTTTTCCTCTTCCACAACCTCTCTGGTAGGTGAAGTAGTCTTAATAGTTTGTTCCTCCTCCCTCATAGCAACAGGGTCCTCTTTAGCCTTTTCCATCTCTTCTTCACCAGCACCAGTATCACTCTGATTACCCTCATCACTAGTATTACCCTATTTTGTGTTTTCTTCACTATTTTCTTCCTCATCCTCTTTCCCACTTTTTCCTTTGCTCTCCGAGTAACCTTCCAGGTTGGAACTAAAGTCTCCAACTTTCGTGTTTTCCTCTTCCTCTAGAATATCATCCTCTTTCCTTTTAGAGTTCTTAGACTCAGTGTCCTCTTCCACCTTGTGCTTTTGAGAATGCGAGGTTTTTTGTCTAAGAATCCTCTTCTTACCCTTAACATTCTCTTCATTCTTACTCTTTTTAGAGTGAGAATTAGTGGCAAAACCCTTATTTTTATCTAATGAAGGAGTGGAAAAAATGGACTTATTTTTATCATATTATAATATGTTAGTTAATATGAAGTTTGATAATAAACAAACACTATTGACAATAATAAAGAAATAAAGATATGAATAGAAAACCAAAAGGACACGACTATTTGATATTGAAATATAAATGAAGAGCAAGGGATATATATCAGAGGAGGAGATGAAAAAGGACAATCTAGAGTTGGACAGTATAGAGGGACAATACAAAAACAAAAAAACAACAAGTAAAAAGACAATGTTCATTGACAAATGGCATTTGATTCAGATTGAACAAATACAAAAAAATAAATTATTAGTATACAAGAAAAGGCATCAGACATAGTACAATCATTAAAGATATAAAGATATCATACAACAGAACCAGTGATCATATAGACAACAATGTCATCAGAAATATTAGTAAATGTTATTATGAGAAGTATGAATTAGAAGATACCTTGCTAGTAGAACAAGAGGGATAACAACTTATTCTTTATCTTTGTTTTATATTGATCTGGTGGTTGAGCACCTGCCTATTTGGCACATTTCAGTTGCAAGCATATAACTGGCAATCTGAGACAATACGATAGTTGCAGAAGTTACTGATTTGAGGTAGAAACAAAGTCATCTTAGAAGATCATCTCTTTGAAAGATAACAGTAGACTGAAAGCTCAGCATATGGATTATTATGAAACAGATAGAAAGTAGAAGCGAATAAGAAAATGCCCTAATCAGGTCATTACAGCAGCCCATGGAAAATTGAGCAGCTTTCTTTCTTAGTTTCATTGGTGTGAGTGTTGAAGTAGCATCTGTCAAAGTAATCATCAAGAAAAATATGGCAAAAAAGATACAAATAAAAGAAAAAGTCACAAAAAATGAATGACCCCCAAAAAGGGTTCATTACAAACTGTTTACTCAACACTTGAAAGCTCTGATGCTCAACATTCACTATATCCTTAATGTTGTAACTTGGCTTCTGAATGACTCAACATACACTGTTTTACTCGGCATATGACTCAATCGACATATATGACTTGCTTGTCACTTGAGTGACTCAATAGATACCATTCGCTTACATATACTGGTGCTCGGCACTAACTACGTATATTGCTCGACATAGACTACTTACTCAGCACATACTGAGTTCTGTTAAGTAATGACTTAAGTGTTTTTTCGCTACCTTATCAAAACCAAAATGAGATCAACAATATATTGAGTGATCAAATCAAATCAACTTTTACCAATCCCTAACATGTCACCTAGAGGTGACATATAAATTGGGTACATTAGCATGTTTTACAAACCTTGTTATCAACCAAATTGATGAGTCACGTTAAGGGGTGTACGATTTGTTTTGGTGGTAAAGTTGTAAAGTCAATGTGTATTTAATTTTATAAGATATAAATGAGAGTTAGAACCCTCTTGGAACATATATATTACATTAAATGTTATTACAAGTGGGGGCACTAAAAAGCATTATATATATTATAGTGAAATGAATTTATAAATTTACTCAAGATTTAACACTTTTCCTTACTTAGTAGAATCATGTTACATTTGAATCTATGCCAGTTCCTACTTTGATGTTGTCTCTATGACACTCGATAAATACACAGTTGCTAAATTGCTTCCCTTCATAAGACATGGCCATAATGCAAAAGACTCAGGCTTTTGGACTATTCTACAAATAGGAAAATATTGACAAACCCTAGCTAAAATGTGTGAAATCTTTCATGCTAATCCAAATGACAATCTTGATGTGATCAATGCTAGCAGACAATGATACTCGTGTAAATCTTGGTAACATTTGTTGGAATTTTTCTTTTCAAAATTCAATTTCTTCTAATAAGATTCTATATAAATAATATTTTTCCATTTTAATAATATGTAAAAAGTTAAAAGTTTATAAAAAAATTTGAACTTCAAAATTCTAAAATCTGTTTGGTTGGACTATTTGCATTTTAGCACCTAATGGATGCAATAATTTACCTACTTATAACTAGAACTAAGAATTAAATAACATTGTTGATATCTATGTAACATTGTATCCTATCTTTTCCAACCAAATTATACTAGACCTATGTTCTTTTTGTGCCAATAAATGTCTAACACTTCGTATATAATATACCTTCTTTGCTAAAGTGATAAGAAGTGAAATGACACTTTATGTCATATTTATTTAAGGAGGTAAGGACATAATAGAATTTGGTTCACTAAAACATTACTTGGAAGCCATTAATAATGTAGGCGATCTCACAAATTTTACAATGAAAATAAGTCTTATGCATCAAAACAAAATAATTGTTCCTATACCATGTTAATCACTTGCTACCATGAAGACCCAAATGTACCGACCAAAAAAATTAATAATAAACCCTTTAAAAAACCACCCCATTCTCTGCCAACCACAATTAATACAAGAGCCATGTTTAGGAATCATAAAAAAATGAGGTTTGACAACCAAAGGTCATAGTATAATCACTATGCAATGCATTTAGTTATTACCAATTTTTATAAATCTAAAATTTGAGGTTTAATACGTGTCCATGTAGAGGAAGCATATTAATAGACTTTACCCACTATGCAAATCGTAAATGACGAATTAGATTTCTGCAATCTTTTTTTGGTCGTTTCTATATAATTCTCAACTTCTTAAAGGTATTGTTCTAGTTTCAGTGAGATTTATTCTATGCACAAGGATCAACAAGTGGTCATTTCAAATGGACATCCAAAATGATGGAGTGCAACCACCTCAAAAATAGCCAACACTTATGTACAAATGTCTTAATACTCATTTAAAAATTGCTAATATTGACGCACAAATGTTCCTAAAACATATTTGAGTAGTCATTGAAAAATATCTTCTACTTAGAATACAAGTGGGTGACAAATTTTTTGATAGAACTTTTAGCTGTAATTTTTATTTTAATTTTAAAGTGAGTAATTGAGAAGTTAAATGTGCATGGAGTTTACAGCTATATTAGAACATAGACAGCAACTAATGCTCTTTCCCTATTAATGAAAGGGTGAAGTTATGTTTTTAATATTAGAAACAACAAAAACAAGAGATATGTTATGAAGATAACAAGATATAAACCTAATTTTTCTGTCTTCTCATTGCTATACATTTCAACCTGACCACGTGGTCTAAGCTTCAAGTTTTCTTCTTAAACTCAATTAGAACTTTAAGTAAAAGTAACTTACCTTTCTTCTTAATGCTACCTATTTTCTCTTATGTTTATAGCATTCTCTACATTCTTCTTCATCTTTCACTTCGATCTTCCAGAGAATAGACATCTGTATTCTATTTGTATGTATTTTGAATCATACTCAATAATTCATCATGAGAATAAAAGAATTCAAGAATGAAAACCTCCACTTTTCAACGCAGCTAAAAAGGATACCAATGAAATTTTGTTTTTCACCTGCCCAAAAATGGTACTTCCTCAAAAAGCTTTAAAACCTTTTTATCAAATATGTTCCACACACACCTTTCCTTGTATGCCACCTTTTGTCCTTCCATCTGAAAATTTCGTATATGACAGATCCGGACTTATTAACTGCTGTAAGAAACACAAGATTGACTGCATACATTACTCTATACAAAATGCGAATTCTGATGTCATATTACATCAAACTGTTCTAAGAACACCCAATTCGATTGGCTCCATGACTGGTTCAAATAGAGAGTTATACCCAATTCATATGGACTCCACAGAAATGGCGATTCATGGCAAGCAATGATGTGGTTGCAGAAGACAAGAAGATCCTCTTTAGATGGATGTGTTTCTCCTACCTCATTCCATAAATTGGATTTCTTGTTACCCTCTCCATATTTTGGATTTCTTGTAACTTCATACGCTGGTATTAAAATCCAAAGGTAACTTTGTTGGTCATGGCAGGTACATGTGTGGTTTGAATCGATGAAGTAAGTTAAAATGTTGTACTCACAGTAGACCCCATTACAGGAAAGCAAACAAATTCTGGTTGGAAGAACATGTTCTTTAGGTCACATCAGGAGTACCAAATGTCTGTGGCCATGAAGACTTTTTAATTATTTTGAAGAATTGAAACAACACATGATTGAAATATATCACACAAAGAGGGAAAAGGCTAGATTCTACCTGACAAGACAATTGAACAGTATCAACTTATTAAATGAAAAACCATGTTAAGAAAGAATCTCAATAATGCTTGTATGCTGGCCTGCATTTGAAACAGGGGCCTACTGTCTCCTTAAAAATACTCAAAAATCTTCCTACAAACTCTCAAAAATACTCTTCCTCTAACAAAAGTAGGTTTCTCCTTGTTGCTTCTCCAACTGAACAAGGCATTGTCCTGAACATTTCCTTCTGAGTTCCCAAGAACAGGGCTTGAATGGGGTATTATGATTCAGTTCAGAACAGATGGATGGGTTTGGTGGCTTGCATGTGGGTACTATGTTTTGCAGGAGCATCATATGGCTTCAGCATATATTCTGAGGCCATCAAGACCAGATTTGGCTACAATCAACAGCAATTAGACACCATCTCTGCCTACAGCGGCATGAGCATATTTGGGGGCATAATTGGAGGTCTATTAACCAGCAGCCTCCCTCCATGGATTGTTCTCTTCATTGGGGCTCTCCACAATCTGGCAGGCTACTTGGTGTTATGGCTCTTTGTATCTGGGAGAACAGCACTCCCTTCATTGTGGGTTATGGGCTTATTTACCCTAATTGCCAAAGTTGGAGCTTTATATTTCAACACGGTCTCAATGGTGATCTGTGTAAGTAATTTTAAAGATAACAAAGGATTAGTGGCGGGTTTGATAAAGGGATGCTTCGGTCTAAGCGGCGCCATTCTTTCTACGGTATGGAAGGTTTTGTTTCCAGATTCAGATGGGTCTTCTTATTTGTTAGTGGCGGCCATTGTCCCATCTGCAGTGACCTTTCTGGTCATGCCATTTGTGAGGAAATATGAAACACAAGATTCAGAAAGTGGGTCTTCACGAACTATGCAAAACCTGGCTCTGGCGTCTGTTCCCATGGTGTTTCTGGCTGTGTTCTTCATGTCTGCCCCTTTCTGGAATAGAAACTCTTCCCAGGTGAGAAATTTCATTGTTTGTTTAATTAATTAATTAATTAATTATTATTATAATATTATTGTTCTTTTATCTTATTGCATTTTGAGCAACATTACTTTTTAAAGCTTTCCACTACCATTTGTTAGATGAGATCTTTTTAAAGGTAAAGGTACTTAAACATTTAAAAGAAATTCTTTTCTTGTTATATGTATGGTTAGATTTCGCATGACTATGTATTATATAATAATTAAATGTGTTTTTTAATGACATTTTTATTAATTTAGATTTTTTTTTTTCAAAACAAAAAAGACGGGTTTATTAAATATTTTATTAATAATAAACTAGTTCAATAGCTTCACATGGAAATAACTAAAAAGAAAATCTCGCTTCTTCATTGTAATATGAATAGAAGACAAGAGAAGAAAGAAAGAAGAAGATCCCATTTCAAGGATTTTGTGAAAAGCAAAATTCCATAATGTGACCAAACCACCACATGCCAAGTGTAGCTGCCTAATCAAGTAGAAAAGCTCTACACCTCCACCTAACATATAATTTGAAGCTTGGGCCAATCACTCCAAAATGAATCACTGTATACTTGATGATTAAAGGAATCAATACTTAGTATTCATCAACATATTAACAGATAGACAATGCATCTTGGTTAATCAACTTACCCAGATCCTCATGACCCTGAATAAAGTGTGTAGGACTTAATAAATCTACACAAATCTCATCACAACCCTAATTGGCAAGAAGATCTGCAACTCGATTGCCTTCACACAGGGTATGTGAGATATGAACATCCGTAAAAGAATCTAATAGTTTCCAGATTTAGATCAAAATATATTCTAGCCTCCAATTATGGAGAGTTTTCTTAATGCAAGCATTAATAATAACCATAGAGTACCCTTCTATGTGAACCTTATAAAAGTTCCCTTTTTTGGCCAATACTAAACCATGAAGTAAAGCATTGGCTTCGATGATGTTATTAGTGCCGAATAAAATAGAAAGAGATTTGATTGCACATGTATTAACCAAATGATCACGGATACAAACTCCAATACCTGACTTTCCTGAGTTACTCATTTCTTAGAGATGATGTGATTTGTCAAAAAGTGACTCCCTATTGCAAACTTAAAAATGGATCAAGTGGATATGGGACTTAATTGCCAAATTCAATGCCTTCAAAATTTTGCATATTTTTTGAGCAGAACGAGCTAGTCAATGATCTAGCAAATTGACAATAGGTTAGATTCTTACCACCTAGTCATCATAGGAAGGGGAGGATGAGTTGTCCCTCTTTGTAGGTAAGGAAAATTAAGCTTTCCTCATTGAAGGTAGATGGATGTGATAAGGAATATTGGAAATTGATGGTGGGTGTGGAACTTCAATAACAAGTGTACCATTAGTCCTACAATTGTAAAGGGAGGACATGCTTTCTTATTGCATTAAACATTGTATTATTACTAACAATGCAATAAGTCATGCATTAACCCCTTAATTGGAGACCCCAAGGGTGCATGACTTTGTTTTGTAAGGATTTTTATGAAATTTCACTTATCCCATGTTTAATGCAAGGGGTTTGAGTTGGTTGATTCTCTAGATGACTTGGTGGTAGGATAAACTACTTTGATGATAGAGGGGTGGTAGTGATATTAATTTAGAGTCTCAAGATCTTGTGTTTTAATTATACATATTTATGTGAAGGCTTGAAGTGGTGGGTGTGCTCAAATAATGATTACAAGGGCATGAGTTTTTGAGAACTCATGTGAATGGTTTGCAAGACATGTAGAAAGGGCAACCTTTTATGGATCTTTGATAGAAAGAAGTTACTCACTTTTCCTGGAATTTGGTAGTGTGGGGAGGGAGATAGTGATGGATACACTTCCACAACTAGTATACAAGAATTCTGAATATGTTTTTCAAGGGAGGTGTTCAATAAGAGACTAAAATGTATTTTTAAGACTAACCACAATGTGATAATATACATAGACAAGCTAGTTTAGGAGAAGCGTTTTATAAATTTGATCACTTGCATAAGGTAAACATAGATGTCTCAACCGTATTCCCAGCCATAATGATAGATGTTGGGGAAATGAAGTCCATAAAAAAGTTGATGTGTAATACACTAATTTAAAGCATTTATTTAGGTGAGCTAGATGACATTTTAAAGAACATTAACCCAAAAATGGGGGTTCCCCTTCCAAATGACTATTATATGTTCAAGCATTAGAAAGAAGAGGTAGTCAAATTCCCATTGATTCACCCTCTAGAGTCCTCTCTCCTTCCCATAAGGAAGATGGTGGTCAAGCATAGTGTGCTTTTCATGAAGATATTGGAGATGGCGCCAAAGTAAGGAGCTAGTTGGTTGAAATTAAAGTACTTGAAGAAGGAGGGGTTGGTGGGACACAAAGTTGAGTAAGGAGCAAAGGAAGAAGAATTTGGTGCAAATATTATAGAAGAAGAGGATGTTCCTATAAATGAGGGAAATGCCATAACAAATTAGAGGTTCATATTGATTATGGACCGTATTGTGCATTGAAAGCTCAATTTTGCATAGAGATGGGTTGAAAGTACAATTGAGTTTTGGTGCATAATCTTCACTTGATACTCAGTTAAGTATATTGGCTTGTGCCTTTTTTTTGAGAAGTTATATGTTTTTCCTATATTCTTATCTCTATTTTTTATGATGATATTTTTGGGTCTTTTGTGCCACATGCTAATAAGTTGGCCATTTTGCTAAGCAATTTATCACATAGAAAAGTTTTTGCTTAGGCGTGATAGTGTAGAAGATTATACAAATAGTTGTAAAATGATTTTTAATATCAATATAATGGGTGCACTCCCTATGTTGTTGGATGTCTACTTTATTATGATTTCAATTTTAACAAATAAATACTAAAAATTATTAAAAATATTTTTAATTTTACTAACAAATAATATTATAAGTGTTAAAATTTAATGATTAAGGAAAAATAATATTAAGTAGATATTATCTACTTTTACATGAAGTTGTCCAATTAAATAATTTTTTTTGTTCAAAAAATTTAATTTCAAATTTATATTTACAAAATTTTTAGAAGTTGTCTACATTTCTAATCTTATTTAGGATAACAATTTAATTCCAAGCTCACATAAGTCTCTTTCAAATATATAGAAAAATGACACTTACAGGCCATGTGAATTATTACACACGAAATGATTTCTTTATTTTCTTTATTTGAGATGTCATGATGCATGTAAAACAAATAAAGTCATTGAAATATAATTTAGAAAAACTTAAAGTAACATTTATTAGCAAAATGTTATCATATATCATATCAAAGAAGATTGATATGATAATCTATTGATAAATATTTATAAAAATAGTTAAATTTTAATTTTAGTGATAGAATATAAAAAATGTATGTGTTGTATAGTCAATTTCTTATAAATTACTTAAATAAAATATTAATTAATTAACCACCTTCAATATTTCTTCATCAACTATCCTTCTTTGTTCCTCTAAAGTCAATAAATTAAATCAAAATAATTAATTGATTTTAGCTCCCACTTTCTCCAACCAATTAATTATTCAATGTACGACTAATACAAATATTTTAAAAATAAATATAATTTCAATTTTATTATTATTATAAATTTCTAGAATTTGTCCACATCTTTAATCTTATTTTCATTGACAATTGCATTCCACTCTCTCATAAATCTATTTCAAATCTATAGAAAAAAGTGACACTTAAACAATATTTAAATTTGTGGTACACAAACAATAATTTATTTATCTTCTTTATTTGAGATATCATGATGCATGGGAAACAAATCAAGTAATACCCTATGATTGGAGAAAATTAAGGCAAAGTCGTATTATTATTATTAGTAAAATATAGTAATAAACCACCAACAAATGATTTCTTGATTGAGAATATATTTAAAAATGTTTAGTAAAAAATTGTAAAATTGTAAAATTATTGATAAAAGTAATAAAAACTAGATGTGCAATTATGCAATTTGTTTTTTTTTTTTTTAAAATATTAGTAATGTGTCAAAACTTAGGTTATTTATATATTATTTATTAGGATTAATAATTATTATGTGTTAGGCAAGAGCCTACAACACAATGGTAACTTGTGAGCTTCTTATGTGGGAGGTCTTGGGTTCAAATTTGCTTAATGCATAAATAATTAAATACAATAAATAATAATAATTGATCACCGATCCAAAAAAATAAATAAATTATTATGTGTTAAGTTCAAGTGGACTTCCCAAGACCTCCCAGATAAGAGGCTCACAATTTATAGGTATGTTATAGGCTTTTGCCTATGTGCAACTATGCAATTGATTTCTTATAAATTAAATAAATAAATTATTACTTAGTTATTTACTATCATTAGTTCTACATTAATTATTTTTCTATTTTTCTTTAAAGTCAATTAATTAAATCTAACTAATTAATCTTTGCTTCCAATTTTCTAACCAATCAAATAATTAACATAGGATTACCAAAGGGAGAATAGGAGGAACAATGATATAATTAAAGAAATATGCTCAATACCATCCCAATTGTGTTGGGAAATGAGGAAAATGATAAGCTAAGGGAGAAAGTCTTAGAAGTGGAAGTGAAGAAAGTTGTGTTTTTTTACTATCATTAGTTATACATTAAATATTTCTCTATTTTCCTTTAAATTCAATTAATTAAATCTAACTAAGTAATCTTTGCTTCCAATTTTCTAACCAATCAAATAATTAACATAGGATTACCAAAGGGAGAATAGGAGGAACAATGATATAATTAGAGAAGTATGCTCAATACCATCCCAACTGTGTTGGGAAATGAGGAAAATGATAAGCTAAGGGAGAAAGTCTCAAAAGTGGAGGTGAAGAAAGTTGTGGTTTTTTATGAAGGCCTTTAAGGCTCCGGGCCCTGATGGCTTCTCGTCGGCCTTCTTTCAACATTTATGGGAAGTCATAAAAAATGAGCTAGTTTGGGCCACTAAGGATATGATCATAACTGGGAAAATGCTAAGAAGGATCAACAAAACCTTTATTGTTCTCGTGCCTAAGATCTAGACACCTAGAAACATAAGGGACTTTAGATCAATTAGCCCGTGCAACACCATTTATAAAGTCTTCTCCAAGGTGTTGGTCAATAGGATTAAACACTTCCTGGAAATGGTTATCGGGGGCCCATAGAACGGATTTGTACTGAGTTGAAAAATCTTGGATGCTATCATTACCACCCATGAAATCATTCACTCCGTGGAAAAAAGTAGACGATCGAGAATGGCCCTTAAATTAGATATTTCAAAGGCCTATGACAGAGTCAATTGGACTTTCCTTTATGATGTTTTGGAACAAGTGGGGTTCAGAAATGATGTATTGAATGTTATAAGAAATGTGGTGGAAATCGTACAGTATGAATTGCTACTCAATGGACCCCCCTGGGGTAACTTTCGAGCTAGCAGAGGCATGAGACAAGGTGACCCTCTTCCCCTACCTTTTCATTATGCTGGCTGAAGTGTTGGGAAGGTCAATTTGTAGGGTGGAAGAGTCGGGTGACATAAAATTTATCCAACCTGCTATTGCACTACTTCTTGAGGTTATACAACAATTTGTGGATAACACTTTCCTATCTGGCAAATCCTCTATCTAGGAGGCTAGAGCTTGGAGGAATCTACTCGCTAACTATGAGGATTGTTCATGTTAGAAAATTAACTTGGTAAAAAGTAAGGTCTATTTTTTTAACGCTCCTAAAGTCTTGTAGGTCAAGATTAAAAATATCCTAGGATGTCACTCTATGAACCTCCTAGACACTTACCTGGGTCTCTCCGTGATGATCAAGGATGTTTCCACCACTTTTTGGAACACTATTCTAGAAAGGATGCATAAGAAGCTTGCTAGGTAGAAAGGTAAAATACTAAGCAATGCAAGGAAACTCAAACTACTGGTGGCGTCTCTGCAGGGTATACTTATCTACTTTCTTTCCATTTTCAAGATTAATCAGAGTATGGCTGAAAAACTCAAAAGACAACAAAGGAACTTCCTATGGTCTAGTACAGAGGAGAGAAAAAAATTGAACCCTGTTAACTGGGAGACAATTTGTAAGTTCAAAGAGAAGGGGGGTTAGGAATAAGAAGAATTCTTGATCTAAACAAAGATCTGGTTACCAAAATGGGGTGGAGATTGTTGGAAAACAAGACCGGGTGGGGGAGAATCATGAGGGCTAAATACCTAGCTAACTCCCATTTCAAGTATAAGTTCCTTAATAATGACCTCTTAAGCGTCTCTAAGGTTTGGAATAACATCCTTAAGAATAGGTCCCTTATGAGGAAAGGGGTGAGATGGTTGGTGATAAATGGTAAAAGAATAAGATTATGGGAGGACAACTCGCTAGGGGGGAATCCACTAATCTACAAGTTCAGCAACCTATAAGAACCTTTAAAAAGAATGGTGGGACAAAAGGTGGCTAACTATATTGATGTCCAAAGGAAATGGAAACACCTATCCACTACTAATATTCCTAATAGAGAGGACCCCCTAATTAAAGAATTGGAGGAACTAATAAGCTACCACAAACTCCCCTTGCATGCTTTGTCTGATAAGGTGGTTTGGGATAGGAGGACTAGTGGTCAGTTCTCAGTTAATTCTTCCTACCACTTTATATTTGAAAAGGATCAGACCCCCATCAGCTGGACAAAGATTTGGAATAGTCACTTGCTACCAAAAGTCAATTTCTTCTGGTGGATGGTCATGCTTGGCAAGATCTTAACAACTAACAACCTAATGAGGAGAGGCATATTGTTTACTAATAGATGCTATTTCTACAAGGAGAATGAGGAAAGCATAGAGCACATTTTTCTTGAATGCCCCTAAACTTTAAGGGTATGGTCCTACATTTGGAGCAAATTCCCATTGGATTGGGTCATGAATAGAGGAATGGAACAATTTGTGGTGAATTGAAATTGTCCCTTCTACTACCCCTGACTCATAATCTTTTGGAATATCCTCCCCCTGCACACCCCCCCCGCCACGTTTGTTGGGGTGTCTAGAAGGAGAGGAATAATAGGGTCTTCAGGGATGAAGAAAGGGGGGAGGAGGTGGTGGGAGAGATATTGAGGAAGCTAGCTATGGAGAATGTTATGGTGGCCAAGTACAAAGCCCCACAAGAACCCTCGAGCATGAAGGATGGGGAAATTGCTAGAAATTGGAACATTCTCCCCAACTTCCAGCACTTTGACAACTCCAAAAAAAATTAGCAAGAAGAAGTACCCATTGGATCCCTCCAATAATGTCTATTGTCAAGCTCAATTTTGATGGGGCAGTGAGAGATGGTTTGGCAGCCACTAGATGTGTGCTATGGAATGCTAGGGGAGAAGTGTTGTTAGCCTACTTAGGGAATTTGGGATAGAGATCTAATAATGTAGTGGAGGCCACTTCCTTACTTTGGGGCCTTAAATTTCCTTGGAGATGAAGGTTAGGAAATTTACCAGAGAAGGTGATTCTAAACTCATCATTGACTCTATCCAAGGGAGTGCTCAACTAGGTTGGGCTTTACATTGCATAATGGGGGACATTTGGTAATTCCTAATGACCCTTGATCAATATGAGTTACAACACACTTTTAGGGAAGGCAATGCAGTGGCAAATGCTATGGGAGGCTTGGGATTTGAATTGGATAGCTTAAAAAGCTAGATGAGTATTGAAATGCTACCAAATTACATAAATTCTCTCATAAGTTGAGAAAGGACCCCTCTAAACTATGTTTGACGATTATGAAAATTTGGAGAAATTGCATTTTTGGTAGCTTTCCTAATAAAATTATGGTCATCATGGAAGGACACATAATAAGGAGGGAAATTAATAACCCCGACTTTAAAAAAAGATCCATCATTTTTTTGTGGTATGGGATGATTACTAAAAATATCATTGTTATTATTATTGTTAGATCATTAAGGTATGATTGAATCATTCACACTCTCCATAATGATGTTTTAAGATGGCCTAAACATTCTAGATATTACTTCTTCGTGAAGAGTAAGGCATAAGCAATTTTAACTACTAGACACACCACTTTTAGCCCTATTTCTATGATTTCCTCGGTGGTGTTTTTCTTGCAAATGAAAATTATTGAGCTCATGAAAAGTGATATCATTGAGGAGCAAGCTCTCATGGGTGGGGACCTTAATAGACTAGAGCCCATGAAGATGGAGGATATCTCCAAAAGGCAGGCAACCTAGATAGTGTGGAAGGAAGGGGGATTTTTCCAATACATGTAGACCATAGCTAGTTGCGACAAAAAATGTTCTCAAAAATTCGTCAGCAATTGGAAGGATAGGAGGGTCACTATTAATGGTATCACCTTCTAGGTGAACAAGGAGACCATAAATATGGTGACAGGCCTTGACATAAGTGGTAGGAAGTGGCAGAAGATCATGAAGGTGATAGTTGAAGCTAGTCTATCCAGTTTTTTCAAAGGTAATGAAGCCCCAGACAAGTATCGAGGCCATTTTTGGAGGGATAAGTTACCAGAGCTATGGAACAACATGTGCCTAGTCATAATGAAGTAGCTTATCTTGGAAGGTAGATATGGTGTGTATTATTTTTATTATTTCCCTTTTCTTAGTCACTTTCATAATAGAGAGTTAGTTTGCATCCACTTTTTTTTGATGCATGCCCTAGAAGAGATGGTTATGGATGTTAGGGAGAAAAAGAAGAAGGGGGCTAATTTTACCATTTTGTACCAAGGGCTCATGTTCCATTTATTTTAATCCCACTTGGCCTTTTTCCCTCCCAAAGTCATAGTCATTAATAATTTCCTCCCCACTAGTGCCCCCTTTGTCTTGAGTTTGCGGGTGGTAACTATGCCCCTACTTTAGAAACCTCACCATGCCAAACCCTAGTCAAGAGTAGGAAAAAAAAACCCTAGTTTTGGATCTGGATGGCAATAAAAAGTTAAGATTGAAAAGAGGTTGGAAGTGGAGATTGGGGACTTGGATGAGGAGTGTCATGGGAATAGAAGGAGATCAGGTAGGCTTGCAAAGACCAAGGGTAGATTTAAACAAATGGCTAGATGCTCTTAGGAGGAGGTGTAGGAAGGGACTAATTCACAAGAGAGTGCTAAGACCTTAGGGGATGATAAGGAGAAATTGAAGAAGGTTACTAATACTAAAGAGGAGGTGAAATGGAATGACATTGTGGATGGTACATGGGATTTTGAGGCAAAAAACCCTACCAAGGACCCTTCCCAAGACTTGACCCATATTTATGCCACCCTCTTATTTGCTGCTAACCAAATAGACTCAAAGGTTGACAAAGCCTCCCTTGATACTATTTATTCCCCTGTTAGGCTTGATGGTTTGGAAATATTAAGGGCTCCCAGTAATAATTTGGATGTGCAAGATAAGAGGAAGTCCTTTGTAAATTTTGACAAAGAACTAAAGATTGGTACTACAGAGGAGGTGGTTGTTTGATGTAATGCAAGGTAGGAGAATCCCCAAAGGAGATGTACTAGCCCCCAACAATAACCAAACAACAGAAACACAACACAAGTTAATAATAATGCAAGATTTGATACCAAATAACAACTCTTTATTTATAAAATAACTGTGTACATGCAATATGCCTGGCTATAAGGCCTTCCAAGTTAGGGCCAAATATGACAACAAATACAATAATAGTTCTACAAGATCTCACAAGATCCAACTCACAACGCTAATCCTAGCTAGTCTAGATTTGTACTCTGGTAGAAACCTCCAAGGAAGATCTCAATTTGTGCACACAAGCCTACGAAGCAATCTCCTTGTTTTTCGAGCCACAACTACTAGCTCTTCAAAGTTTTCTTGTCCACTTCATCTCCTTCTCCAAGCTGGATGATCATATCTAAAGACTCTACAAGACTCCTTATTTATACCCAACTAAGCCACAAGTTGGCCTAACAATTACAAATTAAATAAAACCCCTTGTATTAAATGCATATTTAAGCCACAAGTCATCCCACAAAAAACATTAAATACAAAATGTTAACCCTCACATTAACTCAAAGTTAACACGTGATAACCAAAAGAATACTTAGGACAAGCCCCAAGTTTACAATACATATTAAATGCACATAGAAGAGATAACCAAGACCACAACTAGGTCCGCACAAACTATTAGATCGATCCACATCACAATCACATGCCAAATGCACCAAGAACTCCAGTTGACGCCAACATACTATCGAGTGTTAGCAAACTCCCAAGCATTGTCAAGTAACCAACACATACTGAGCAACCAACACATGCTGAGCAACTAACACATGCCAAGCAACCAATACATTCTGAGAAGAATAGTGAGTGCCAAGACACAATATTTGTTGAGCTCTTCAGTGATTGAGCCCCTTCAATGATTGAGTACCTTGGATAACACTACTTTTAACAATTAGCAAGCACCACTCTTTTGATGATCGAGTCCACAACTCCAAAGCCAAATACCCCCAACATCTAGGATCATAAGAAATCCTAGGGTGCTTCTACATCAAACACCCTAGGTTTGAAAAGATGTTCTAGAAGTTGGAAGAACATCTTCTGGGATTCAACACATAAATCCCAAATTGGTTCTTCAAATACATGTCCTCCAAGTCTTCAACTTACACACTCTTTCCTTTATTTTTCTTCTTTTTCTTTACATCCATCATAGGTATTCCATAGGTTTGCTTTCCATGTTGATCTCCAACCTTCTCAGAATATGCCAACTCAACTCAATTGCTAATACTCAAGTTCCTCTTATTGAGCTCTTCATTCTACAAAGGAATTAGGGGAAACTTCTTGGCACCTTTCTCAACAGTAAACACATTCCTAACACAATCATGCACAACCCTACAATCATACTACTAAGGTCTACCAAGTAATACATGACAACTATTCATATCCACAATATCACACAACACTTGATCCTTATACTGCCCAATTTGGAAATCAACAAGGCATTTCTCCCTCACTTTCAAAGCATGCTCACCTTGCAAATAGCTAATCCTATAAGGATAAGGATCTCTCACTCTTTTCAAACCAAGTTTCTAAACCATCTCCTTAGCAAAAAGGTTACTAGTGCTACCACCATCCACAATTAGTGTATAGACTTTGCCACCAGACATACAATAAGTCTTGAACAAATTAGTCCTCTAACAAGAATCCAATGTTCTCTGACCCACTAGTACTCACTGAGCCAAAAAATTCTTTCCTTGCTCAGGCTGACTATCCTAGACTTCAACCTCATTCACAACATCTATCCTACCAATCAGAAATTCAAAAGATCAATGCCCTTCTTTGCCACATTTGAAACAATTACCTTTGAACACACCTCCACCTATCATTGTTTTGATCAATAGTTTTTGGTTGACCTACTGTACTTAGTTTAGCTTGTGCCAAGCTATCCTACTTCTCCTTTCCTCAAGGATTACCTTGATGTTTCCTCTTCAACTTCTCTTCTGCTCTCAAAGAATACTAATAAGCATCCTCCACTGAATAAACATTCAGCTTACCGAACTCATCTTGAATATTGAATCTTAAACCATAAATGTACCAAGCTACATTCTCCTTTGACAATTCTCTATGTCCAATCTGAACAGTCAACTTGTAGAACTCCTCAGTATAATCCTTCACAGACATATCCTTTAGTTTTAGATTCTGCAACCTCTTAAACTTAGCCTCAAGCTCATAATCAACAGGAATGAACTTAGCGTTTAGTTTAGTCATCATCTATCTCCATCTAGAGATCTTCATTTCACTTTCCTCCTCTCTGTCTCTTTGCAGTTCCTTCCACCAAAGAGCAACATGTCCCTTCAACTTAGTTTGTGACAACCTCACTCTGAGTGGACCTCACTATCCTCAAGCTCAAAGTAGTCTTCCAATTCACCAATCCAATCAATCAGATCTTTAGGATTCAAAGTACATGAGAAATTATAAACCTCCATCTTACGCCTCAGCTTCAACTAAGATCAAGGTCAAGCAAACTAACTATCCCTAATTCCAATAGGACTCTCCACACAATCAGTTCTATCCTCACCACTTGATCCAAAAACTTCAAAGTCTTCAACAACTTCCCCATAACTAACTTTAGTACCCACATGCCTAGGTATGCCACCTAAAGCACTCACGATTTCAATAATCATGTCATTCTTTATCAATGCAATCTCAGATTTGACCTCTAATCTCATATTCTCTAAGATTCGTTCTTCTACAACATTACTAAGATCATCAATCACCCTAGGGTCCAATCTTCTTGGAGGTATCTTCCAATATTTTCACAAACCCTAAGAAATAAATCCACAAATCTAGAAGATCAATTAGCTCCACCAAATCAACCTTCTCCAACCCATGATCCTATTGCAAACTGCCTTAGCTTTGACAATTTGTCTACACACTCAGGAATAACCTTCGCTCTGATACCACTTGATGCAATGCAAGGTAGGAGAATCCCCAAAGGAGATGTCCTAGCTCCTAGTAATAACCACACAATAGAAACACAATGCAAGATAACAACAATGCAATATTTGATACCAAATCGCAACTCTTTATTTATAAAATAACTATTTACATGCAATATGCTTGACTGTAAGGCCATCTAGGTTAGGGCCAAATATAATAGCAAATACAATATCAGTTATGCAAGATCTCATAAAATCCAACTCATAACACTAATCCTAGCTAGTCTAGATCTACACTCTGGTAGAAACCTCCAAGGAAGATCTCAACTTGTGCTCACAAGCCCACCAAGCAATCTCCTTGTTTTCCAAGCCACAACTACTAGCTCTTAAAAGTTATTTCCTCCACTTCATTTCCTTCTCCAAGTTGGATGATCATATCTAAAGACTCCACATGACTCCTTGTACCCAACTAAGCCACAATTCGGCCTAGCAATTACAAATTAAATAAAACCCCTTGCATTAAATGCTTATTTAAGCCACAAGTTGGCTCACAACAAACATTAAATACAAAATGTTAACCCTCGCATTAACCTGAAGTTAACACACAATAACCACAAAAATACTTAGGACAAGCCCCAAGTTTACAACACATATTAAATGCATAGAGAAGAGATAACCAAGACCACTCATAGGTCCAAACAAACTGCTAGATCGATCCATATCACGAATACATGCCAAATGCACCAAGGACTCTATTTGGCACCAACAAACTAATGAGTGTCAACAAACTCCCAAGAATTGCTGAGTAACCAACACATGCTGAGAAGCCAATGTATGCCAAGCAACCAATACATGTCGAGCACAATAGTCAGTTTCGAGCAACTTTATCTACCAAGCTCTTTAGCAACCGAGCCCCTTCAATGATCGAGTACCTCGGCTAACACCACTTTTAACAATGAGCAAGCACCACTCTTTTGGTGACTAAGTCCTCAACTCCAAAGCTAAATACCCCCAACATGTAGGATCACAAGAAAGCTTGGGATGCTTTTGCATCATTGTTACTCTAAAAGACATACAAAAATTGAAGGATTGGTGCCAAGCATTGGAGGAAGGGTTCACTCTCTTCTCCAAATTCTCCCTAAAGATGACACATGTGGCGATGACCACCCTCCAGCTGTTGGCTTACAAGAAGGAGGAAGGCCTAGTTCAAGATGATTCATAATTGCTCTACAATTTCCTTGCTGAGGACTAGGCTAAGGTTTTGCTGGTTGGGAAAGGACAGAAGAAAGATGCCAGTTAATGATCTTTCTAGTGCCTGATATTTTTGGGTTATCTATTGGTAGTTTCTTTCCAACTAGTTTAGATGGTTTTTATTTTTTGGTGGAACTTGGGTTTGGGATATGGGTGGTATGATGCCCTATCCACCTACATGCCTTTTGTTAATCTATCAAACTTTGTTGGTTTTAAGAACATGAACTCTAGTACCTTTATTTTACTATTGTTTTTGATGTAATGCATTAAGGGGTCGATTTGGTTTTCTGCTAGTAGTTACAATATTGTTGTATAGGGCCAACCCCTTTATTTTGGCTTCTTTTATACCAAAAACATATGATTACCAATTGATTGGGTTTGTTAATTCTTAAAAATTTCCTCAAATTTAATAATCAATACCATCAATTAGTAACAAAATACTCTATCCTTTTGATATTAACCATGCAATTTTAAGGCAAGGATCAAAATCTTGACTACCTATCTTCTTGCATGTGTACTCATCCTTCTCCTTGTCCCATGGTAACTAATAGCATCATTAACCTCAACTCCATCCTTTAATTTAGACTTTATACAAAGATATGATGAGAAAATGAAATGTAGTTCTTCAAATCTCATTTCCACTATACTAATTATTTTAAAAGTAGTTTCAAATGAAAAGTATTCATGTTTTTCTTATTAAAATGTAATAACTATTTAGGATGTACCACCATTCTTTTTTTTGTATTCAATGTCTTTATGTACACTAAAATAATCTATCCAAGTTTCGATGACCATTTGATTCGCCCCATCCTTGGTACTCATTACCTTGCCTTTTCTAGACCTTTATGACAAAAAAAAATAATGGAGTCAAGAATATAGTGAAAGAACTCTAAGATAATAATAATAACCTTTTATAATAATCCTTACTATAAGTTTGAATATTTTTGTATCCTAACTTAGTGTTTAACTTAGGTCTCAGGTGTCTTTCTAGAAGTTAGTTCTAAATGTGGTTAGGTATCTCATTCATTTTTTGTGTCTGAGATTATTTTATATTTTATCTCAAGTTGTCTTATAATAAAGGATTAAGACACATGTATGTTGGAGTATAAACACCATTAAGAGGCAGGTGGGGTGCGGGTGTGTAACAACCACTTTTCTCGAGTCTTAACTAACAACTAACATATCAAAGATATATAATTATTACTTCATATTCATAGGAAGATAGTTATATTAGTTATGTTCATGTGAAAAGAGATTAATAGTTACAATTAATTAAATGGAAAACTCATAACAAACAATTGAGGATACCATCAATGAATTCACCCAAAAATTTAAAACCTACATACCATAGTATTCAAACTGAAACCTGTCTAGGGATGCTTCTACAAAACCCAGATTAGTCCATAAAATACCTCTTAAGGAACAAATAGTTATACTAATTTATCATAATGAAAAATACCAATATATCATCTAGGGAATCAAATACCATTGTATCTTTTAGGGCGTCAATACTATTGTATCATTTAGGGCATTAGATACCACTGTGTCATTTAGGGCGTCAAATACCATTGTATCTTTCCTTTTCTTTCTATTTCTAGCTATGTCAATAACATAAGATTAAAAGATATGCTATAATCAATATTCTCATAAATGAAAGATTGAAATATAAATCCATCAGATAAACCTATCTCTTGCAAATAAATATATTCCATGTTCAGTTGGAAGATCAACTGATCTAACTATTTACCAATTACATTGACAAGAAAGATTGCTTTTATTAAAGGAAATAACCGAATTCAACGATATAAATTAATCCATTGTATCTTCTTACTTGAATAAACATCATAAAAGTAAATTGCATGTTACTAATTAATGTTTGAATGCTTAGCTTGTCTTTGTCTGATGAATGTCTTGATATCTTGTGGAGAGGGGAAACATTGTTTGAGGCTTAGCCTCCCAACCACAGACCTTAAACTTATCCCCACACTTTCTCTAACTAGAAAGACCCTCCCTACTTGGAATAGACATGGAACACCTTGTCAGCTACTAAGCATCCTAATACTTAATCATGCTACTTGACTTGACAATAGAAAATGAATTGGACATGCATGAGCTATTAAATGATTCCTTTTAAAAAATTATATATATTTGTTATGTCACATTTGATTTTGTTTCATGTTATTGTAGCTTTCCCTTTCTCATCTCTTCAACTCTTCCTTGGCCATATAGTCGGGTGAGTCCTAGGTGTTTAAATCATAGAGTAAACCAACTCTTATTGTGGAACCTTAGTATGTTGTATCATAGTCTTTATGACTTGAGAAATAATCTTAATGGCTTGAAAGAAATATAATTCAATTCTAATATACTTCAGTAAAAAAAGGATTTATAAACATGTTATATGCATTTGGTCTTGACTCAACATAGAAAGATTAGACTCATCAAATATCCATTTGATTGTGCAATTTAAAAGTAATGTACAAAATTTCATAGACACATTCCTTTCTACTATAAATTCAGAAGTAGTTTAAATGAACATATAACAAACTAAAAATGGAAGGATGCCCAAATAACCTGGTTGGAAATAAAGTTGTGAGTCTAGGCTTGACTTTAAGTAGCTGGTTCATTTGACATGAGCAATTTGAATGCAAATCCTAGAGAAGATATGACTTATGTCTAGTTTGAAATCACTTGCAACAAAAGGGAAATAACATAGGAGAGTAGAGGTAAAATCATGGGAAATGAATAATCTCTTTGGCTTCTCCCAACTTCTATAAATAAAGAGGCATTTGAAAATAACAAAAGATTCCAAGAAGGCGTAACTTGTGAATAGTTAAAAGAAGAAGAATTATCTTCATGCATTATCGATAACATATACCAAGTATACATGTTTGCCTCTTATAAGAAAATAAAATAAATATGGAAGAAAACTCGAAGTTTACTAATCAAAAAAGGATAATTTTTAAACATATATATTTACTTGCACTTATATATATTTTTACTAAGATGGCATCATATTTAATGTTTATCCAATGTTGTGCCTTTTAAGTATGTATATCTAATTACATGTTTCACTTGGAAGATTATTTTATCTTCTTCTTCACTTCTGGTGTACATGCATTTTAATGTACATATTTTAATAGATATAATCTTGTAAAAAATAATACAACAATGTCACCTTAGTTTTATATCTAGGTGCATATACATACATATGTATTATATAGAAGTGATGAGAATGCCGATCATAAACCATTAAAGGTATGTACTTTGATTAAGTTAAAATGTTTTAAAGATTATCTAATAGCTCATGTGTGTCTAATGCTCATGTGTGTCTAATGATTGTATTCTATTATACAAGTCACTAGGTCCTCAATCATGGTGATCCAATATTCATGCCCATTTGCCCAGCGATAGTGATGTCCCTGTGCCTAATGCTTTTGTGACAATGCACCCGCCCCTTCGATGTGCTCCCTACAAGGAAATTCTCCATGGTTGATTCATATTACCATAATGAGTTATTATTCATAAATGATTGTAACGACTAGTCACCTTTTCAATTCACATGAATTCATGATAAATAATCAACTAGCATTTTATCTTCATATGAAATTATAATCACTATCCATCTTACCATTTCATAGGATTATAACAAATTTAACTGTCAACTAACTTCATGTGAATCTTAACAGCTATATGAAAATTTTAATTGGGTTGGAAATTGGGATGTAATAGGGTGGGTGGTGGGGTGAACTAGTGGTTACTTAAAGCTTGTTCTTTTCAAACTTTTACATTTACAATGTAAAGTTATGAAATATGAACAAGAGATGCAATAAGAATAGATTACACATTTTTTATAGTGGAAAACGCCTTAGGGTAGGAAAAACACATTGATTCTAAAATTTTATTGGACTCTTGGGAAAATTTTAGAGCTGCAACTCTGTGAAACACCAAAACCCTATTTTAGAAGCAATAATTTCAAGGAACATTAATCCCTTACACTTGAAGTGCCAACTTCAAAACTATAAGAAGCATCAACATCCAAAATGAAGAAATGAAGTTAAAACATCATCTCTATTACAAAAAAAATTTCATGAATCAATAATTTCAACTTTTAGTTGAAAACATAATGTTGGATATAGTTCTCTTCTTCTCTCTCTTATTGAATCTTTTATATCAACAAATTTTCCAAAGTACACAAGCCTTCTTACAATGAATTTATTAGATTATAAAATTTACAATCATACCCAAAAAGATAGATTTTATTAAAAGAACATGAAATATATAATCAAACCCAAAACAACATATTTGAATGCAAGAATATGACTTTATTAATGTTTTTCAAACTATCAACTTTCTTGAAATGATAAACCCTTGTTTCTCTTCAAACATCTACTATTCAAACAAGTATTTATTTTCCATTAAAGAATCTAATTGAATGTTGATTCAAATCGATTACAAAGTAGTAAATAAACTTCTTCAAGTTTTGATATACTTCTGCAAAAAAATAAAATCATAATTAACAAGTTTGAATGAGCATTGAATATCCTCTCTTTTGTTGTTTTGTAGTTTGCCTACAATATGTTCGTTCTGAAATGAATTTTAAAATGATTGTATCTTGTTATACAAGTTGCTAGGGCCTCAACCATGGTGATTCAAGATTCATACCCATTTTCCCAGTGATGGTGATGTCCCTATGCTTAATTCTTTTCTGACAATGCTCCCACCCCTTCGATGTGCTCCCTACAAGGAAGTTCTCCATAGTTAAATCATAATACCATAATGAGTTATTATTTATAAATGATTGTAATGGCTAGCCACCTTTTTAATTTCCATAAATTCATGATAAACTAGCATTTTATATAAACTAGCAAACCTACCTCAAGATGCTTTATGATAAGTAGAAGACACCCAACAAGGGACTGGTGTAGGTAACCACATGAACTTTAAGATTATGATGATGAAGTGATATACCTTGATGACATAAGTGGTAGAGATGGAGAAAACAATTATCAACATATCTAAGTTTAGCATGTATGTGATGAACAAGTCAACCACCTTTTTGTGCATTAAGTAGTATAATTTTTTAGGAAAGGATGTTGAAAAGGAAGGAAACTATAAGGAAATGCTTAAGTTTTTCACTAATTATTGGATTAATGTACTCACTTAACCTTTTGGTGGTTAGTTTTTAGTTTATTTAGTTTTTGTTATATGCTACTAAGACTTATAATATATATTCTTTATATTGAATGATGCATGATTGGAACTAAGGTCTCCCAGATGGCAGGATTCACAACCATCACATCATCCCTAACATATAATTGTTTTCTTAATAACTATCATTGACTCTAATTCCATTTTTTTGATGTTTAACTATTGTTAGTGCCCTATTAGCACTTGGCTGATCTCATTTAGACTATTGGTATAAAAAGATAAAACCCTTAATTTTTTACTTCTAGTATAATTTATTTTAATTTATTTTTAATTTTATAGATTTAAAATAATAATAATCTTATTAATAAACTAACATACATATTTTATAAAATATGTAAATATGTTAAAGGCGCCATTTTCAATACTTTTTATATTATATTATTTTATTTCTTAATAATAATCTTATTATTTTATTGCACTCCAATTTATTATTATTAGAAGAGTCATCTCACATAACTTATTTATTATCTAATAATTATTTTATTTTACTTTAAAATTATCTTTTTGATATTTTAATTTATTAATTAAAGGATGATTTCAATAATCCAAGAGTATTAAAGTATATGCATGTATATGTGTATGCAAATATATATGTACATGTATGTGTATGTGTGTGTGCACGTGCACACACACACACACACACACACATATATGTGTGTGTATATATATATATATATATGTATGTATGTATGTATGTATGTATGTATGTATGTATGTATGTATGTATCTGTATATGTATATGTATATACATATGCATAAATATATGTATGCATACATGCATAAATAAACACACACACACACACACATTTAAAATATTGATTACATAATAATTAATGTATCAAAATAGGCTCTTAAACAATTTGATATGACCATGAGACATAATAACATCTAAAACATATACCAATATCATTTAGAACTCTATATAAGAGACAATCACTATAACATTTTTTTTGTAGATACATGGACTAAGCTTAAACATATTTTTTTTTACAAATCTTTCCAAAAGCTAACTAAAACTAGCATCAACCAATACCATATTAAAAACTCATATTGTAACGAAAAAAATCCTAGCACTATGCAAATATTCATAATGATCCAACTCTAAATATTAAACATCCTTCATGAATTAGTTGAATGTAGTCATTCATCGTCAAAAAACCATCTAACATTGTAGGAGGAAAAAATTGTCATTCACCCATAGAATTCGCTTGACACAATTATGTCATAGGACTAAGCTCTTTCAAAATTTTGTACATATTAATTTTTTGCACTCCTAGCATCATCAAAAAAATCCTAAGAAACATCATCAACATGATTAGCATTCAATGACATAACATGCTCATGGTCAATGAAGACCAAAAGAGCATTCAATTTATTCTTGATTTTCTTTGTTAGAGGGCTTGAATTATTGAACTATTGAAGAACTATTTTATTTTTATTTACATATTTTTTTAGTTTAAAAAATATTTGAACTCTTTAGTTATTATTTTTAACATATTCATATTATTACAATCCACTTATTGTAGTTCTATAATTACATCTTTTAAAATATTTTAAATGGATATTGATTCATTTAGTTATTATTTTGTATACCATTTCTAGTTAATAGTTTAAAAATTATATTCATTATCAAAATATAAAGTAAAGCTTTTTTAAATACACATTTACATAAGATATTTTATTCAATACTATTTTCTAATCACTTAAAGTTTTACAGGTAGATCAAGCAAAATTCATTGTTACACTTTTTATTTTAGTGATTCCGTTGTACGTGGCTTGGAAAGCCAACAATAATGAGGGAACTTCAATTGTAAAAATAATAATTTTGGAGCCACTTATTATTCAAGGAGATTCAAACAATCATGAAGAATATCTTATTACTAAGTATGCTAATAGCTCTCTGTGGAGAACAATTTGCAACATTGATTTTTTCCTAGTCATGTTTTCTTCTTCTGCTACGATAGTATCAGGTGATGTGACAATTAACAATATGAGCCAGGTCGCAACATCTCTTGGATATGCACAAAAAGATATCACTATGTTTGTCACTTTGATAGCAGCAAGTCAATTTTTAGGCCGCTTTGGGATTGGAGCTTTATCTGATTATTTGCTATCTAGATTTAGAGTAGGAAGACCAATATTTCTTGCTCTAGCTCAATTCATTTCATGTTGTGGGTATTTTCTTGTAGTAATATCAGGAACATTTCCCCAAGCTTTGTACTTAGGTTCCATTTTCATAGGATTTGCTTTTGGAGCAATATGGTGTTTAAATTCCATTGTTGTATCTGATTTATTTGGGCTACACCATTTTGGGACATTATATAATGTCATGGTGATGGGGAATCCAATTGTATTATATGTTCTATCTGTGTGGGTTGCGGGGTATTTCTATGATATTGAGGCAGCTAAGCAAGGAGGAGGAAAGTGCATGGGTAGCACATGTTTTAATCTTACCTTCATTATTTTGGCAAGCATTTCTATATTTGCAACATCAGCATCATCAATTTTATGGTGGAGAACAAGATACATTTATAGAAAAAGTATAAGTGATTAAATAGGTCTTATTGGCATAGTGGTAATAGAAAGAAAATTGTAAGGTTGGGCACCTTTATTCTATAGATATATATATCTTTCAAAGGAAGAAGATAAATTTAGACTAAATTATGTTACATCTAAAATATTCACATCATGAAAGTCATGGCCTTGTAGTTGAGCATTAGCTCCAACAATATGATTAAAAGGAAAAAAGTTATTATTACAGTTTTAATGTTGTTCAACTTTCTCATTGATTATGTTGATTAAATATATATGTTGTAAATATAAACTTTGTTTGTTTCAAAAAGGTTATTAATATTATATGTACTTTGATCTTATTAAACATAGTTATTTGATTATCAATTTAGTCATATTTGTTAAGAAAAAATTGAAACCAACAGTATCATGACATCATTTTAAAACTATTTTTATAGTGTTATTTTTGCATTCTTATATTTTTACAAGTTTTAGAATTGGGTATGCTAATTAAAAAATTCAATGCTCTAATTTATTATTTTTATGTAGTATTAGAATATTGAATGTATCTACTATTAAATTATCTAGATACTAAATAGTTACTTAAAAGCTTTAATCATAAAAATAAATTATAAATAATTAACGTTTTATCATTTTAAAAATTTAATATAACAAGAATAATTTTTTTCATGCTTTCAATAATAATCATCATAAATGATACCATTCACAAAGAAATTAATGTTTTAGTCCTATTAAAATGAAATTAAGTAATCATATTTTAATTTCTATGATTCTCATTTTGTCTACATAGTCACAACTTCTATTTTCAATTCTTCAATTTGGCCTCTATGATTTTGTTTAATTTTCTTTAACCCCAAAAGAACAAATTTTAATTTTATTACACAATAATTTTTCACAAAATCATTATATTTAACATTTTTATTCACAATTCATATTGTTGTGAGTTTTTATATTTCATTCCACACTACCAACTATTTGTATCATACATTTCAATGTGCTATTGGTATACAAAAGTATACATTATTTAAATTATCTTTTAATAGTTTCATCTTAATTTGTGGGACATAATTTTTGAATTTCATAACTATTGTAATTGTTCATAATTCCTTTTATAATGAGTTTTTTCATGTTTTCTTTTCTAGTATGACATTTAAATAATAACTTTATTGAAAATACTCTTTAAGCTAGTTATTGATTTTTTTTTCTTCAAAAAAATTAATAACTTCGTTTTTTAAGATTTTAGTTTATTTATTAAAGGAAGATTTCATTTATCCAAAAGTATATATGTATATGTATATGTATATGTATGTGCATGTGTGTGTGTGTATATACGTATGTTTGTGGATCATTTGATGAATCAATAAGAAACTATGGTTCTCCTCTCTCATTAGTGTTGTTCTTTATGTTTTGCTTCTGTTGTGTTTACTCAGCAAGGTGGTTTGATAGTTAGGTGTGCCTCTAGCCCTAGTTACACAACCTACCCTTGCATCAAGATGTGCTCTCCCAAAAATAACTATTCAAATCCCACAACTTTAAGATGCAATGATATGATGACCTATGCTAAAAGTGATCAAGAATACTTCAACAAATGGCTATGGAAGCAACCATTCTTGAGACCACTCAAACTAGTTCAATGCAAATGCAAGATAATAAAAATAATAATACAAGCTACAATAAAAATGCAAGATCTAAGACTAAAATGAAAAAAACTACCAAAGATTAGCTCTAAACATAAAAAATTCTAAAAGCTTTGACAACAAGCTAGCATGATAACAATGCATATGGCATAGATGAGAAGTAATTGAGACAAGGGTCTTATTTATAGGCTTGAGGGAGACGTTGAGAAGGTGGAATCCATGTGATATCCACATAGGTTCCACAGGGGAGACATATTGGCTAGAGGACAAGCCTTGCAAAAGTCAAAAGGAGCCTTTAAGGTTTGAGTGGCTCAAGATGTGGTAAGAGTAACTTTTGGAGAAGTTAATGAAAGAGTGACTCTTTGGGATTGAATTTCTCACACATGTGTAAGCAACCACTTTAAGAGGATAAAAGGAAATCAAAAGGAACTTTAGCTAATTAACCTTAGTTAATTAGTGGGTAGGCTTAGGAGGATGAGAGTGATAGATGGTAGACTAGGCCTTAGCTAGGATTTAGGATTAAATTAAATATGATTTAGTTTAATTGTGGGTTTAGGAAATTTAAATCATATGGAGGGATTTAAATAAATTAAATTTATTTAAAAATACAAGAGGAGGATTTATAGAGCACTATGCATTAAATTAATTTAATACATTAACATGACACATTTGAATTTTATTCAAATACTTTAGGAAAAAAAAAATATTTTGTTGGAATGAGTATATGGGAAACACTATATTAAGGGGGGAGTGGGGGGTGAATCTGGATCTTACAATTTTCGTTTCAAAATCAATTTCACATATTCATATCCAGTTCATCACATATAATAGATCTATCATTTAAAACTGTAATGTTGAAACATAAATGGAATGCATCACATCCATAAAAGCTCAACACATAACACAATGTCATTGATAAGTAGGAGATGATTTCCACAGCTAGTCAAATTGTGATGTGAATATCAGGATTTAACTGTGTGATTTTGAGTCAAACTCGATGACCCATGTTTCAATGACAATGTCATTGGTAAGGATAGATGGTTCTTCTCCAATTGTGCATGCATCAAGATCTGAATCATTTTATTTAGGGGAGATCTCCAAGATGAAAAAAATTTAATGGTTGCTTTTTGCGTAGCCATGATCGCCTTGTTCTAGTTATTTCTCCTGTGATGGTGATGGAGGACATTGAATATTGGTCTAGGAATGCTTTGATATGCCAATTTCTTGGAATCAAGATTTCCTTATCTTCTCTTGAGGCATGGGTCTATCACTCATGGAAGGTGAAAGGAAAGGTAATTTTTAGTGGCTAATATTCACAAATTGGCTAATTTTAGAAATTTTTGGCTAGTAATTTGGCTAATAATTTAAGATCGGATACAACCTAAATTACCATAGTTTTATAAAATTTAGTTCTAGAATATTTGAAATCGCTTAATAATTTATTTTATTGAAAATTAAAACTCAAATATTCGCCACAATATTTGTTACATGCTTAGATTTAAGTCACCTAAATATTATATATTATTGGAGAAATTAAATTTAACTAACCAATAATTATCAGAATTATTAGTTACTTTAAGGATATATCACCAATATTTAGTTTTCACTATTGATTTAAAGTATCTATAATGATACTCATAATATTCCAAAAGATAAAAAAAATTCAATTTTGATTTGTACTATTCCATGGTGATTAATGAACTTCCTATTATTCTTGAGATTCATCAATATTTTATATAGAAAAATTACGATTCGAAAATAATCACCAATATTAATCATATTTATAGTAAAAAATTGAGAGATTCACCAATAGAAATAATTTTGTTTTTTTTAAAATATTGAAAGGTTCACCAATATTTTATATATTTTTTTAGAGGCAACTTTCTTAAAGTTTACCCTAGTGGAAGGAGATATGGAGATCATGTTGGCTGGGAATAGCTATTTTTTTATTGTATTCTCATGCATATCTGGTTGTGATCATGTTTTTAAAGGAGGGCCTTATTTCTACAATCATGTGGGGTTATTTGCTAAACCTTGGCATTCTAGATTTAATTCTACTAAGGATCTCCCTTCAACAATGCCAGTTTGGGTTTTGTTGCCTCACCTTCCCTTGGAATTCTGGCGAGAAGACATCCTCTGTCAAATCACTGCTTTATAGTTGCACATCAATCCCTCGATAAAAAGGTTATTTCTTTTGTTAGAAATTGTGTTGAAATTAATTTGAAAAACCCATTACTAGATTCTTTGAAAATTTGTCTTGGGGATTCTTCTTGGGTGCAACAATTAGATTATGAATCCCTCCCTTTCTAATTTTGAATATGTCATGAGTATGGTTATTTACAACATCAATGTCCTTACAACTTGACTTCCAAAGGAGTGGATGGTTCTACAGTTAGAAATGGTGGTGGTTTGGTAGATGCTGTAGGGAAAGGACAAGCTCAGATAGATAATATAGTTAAGCAGAAGAATCAACTAGATACAAAAGGAAAGGGAAAGGCTAAAATGCAGTATAAGGATGGATTTACCCCAGCTCGCCCATGAGCTAAGTGACATGGTCAGAATAGGCCTTTGAAATATCGACAATCTGATTTGGGTTTTAATCACTTTGTGGTGTTGGATAGTATGGTTTTAGAGGAGGGCATTCCTCGTAGTATCTCTTTTGACCCAGTTTGCCTAGATGAGCTGACTTTCAGCTCATGACGCTTGTGGGACATCCTAGGTTGTGGTACACCAGAATTGTGAGGTCCCTATAGCTCTTGAGTCAGATGCTTTAGTGACACCTATGGTGCTAGAGGATAATGAAATTTTTTTAGCAGGCATGGTTAAGGATGTGCTAGCATCTGGTAAGGATAAGGGGTACCCTCTCCTCTTGGGATTGATGCATAGACCCTTTAAGTGGGTTTCCTTTACTCCTAACCTAAGGAGCTGACACACAAATAACCAAGAGAAGATTAAACTCATACAAGATATATTGATAGAGTCTGGGTTAGTGAAACCATTGGATGATCATTTCCCCCATTCTACTCAATGATGATTATTCTCTCATGGAATGTTAGGGGGTTGAACAGTTCCTAGATAGAAGGCTATTCAAAATTTGGTGGTTGATAATTCTCCTAATGTTTTTTGTATCCAAGATACTAAGCTATCTGTGGAGTCTATGGTCTAATATACCTCTAGTATTTTGCCTTGTGGGTAATGCCAATATGTTGGGGCTATGGGGAGTGTTGGTGGTTTGGCTATCTTCTAGGATCCAAGGAAAATTTCTCGCCTTGGCTGGGTGTCTTCTCGCTCAACTCTCTCTATGGTGGCTTATGCTTTGGACTCAGGAGAGGTAATCATGATTACTAATGTGTATGCACCCATTGATTTTGTGGGAAAGGAGGAACTTTGGAGGTATATTTAGTATGTTAGAAATTGTAACCCTTTTCATCCTTGGGTGTTAGTAGGAGACTTCAATTCATTTTTAAGTCTGGAGGAGAAGCAAGGTGGTTTGGCTAGATTGGGATGTTCTTCTGCTCTTCTTTGTCAACACATAGTACTTTTGCACCTCTCTCATATTAAGCCTTCTAAAGGTCTCTATACTTGGAATAATCGAAGGACTAGGGCTAATGCTATCTTAGAATGTTTGGATAGATTTATTGTTTCTTGTTTTTGGGTTAGTAGTACCCTTACTCTCTCTTCATAAATCCTAAATTGGAGGGGTTCTAATCATTGGCTAGTCAACTTTTTTTCTACAAGGGCTTTTGTTCCAAAGTGTCCAGCTTTTAAGTTACAATTGATGTGGCTTCGTGACTCCTCTCTTCGTGATCTTGTATTATGTTGGTGGAAAGATGATGCTCCTACATATGGTACTACTATGTTTTCATATTCTAAAAGGCTTCAATATGTTAAAAGGTAGCTCAAGATATGGAATAGATAATTTTTTGGGAACCTTCACTCTATGAAGAGGCTTGCTTAGGAAGATCTTGATGCCATAACTAGGAAGATTAGAGATCGATGTTTCTCAAAGGATCTTGGATGGGCTGAATCCCTAGCTTCTAGAGTTCTAGAAGAATGGGAAGTTCGAGAGGAAATTTATTTGAAGAAAAAGGCTAGAGTTGATTGGCTCTAAGAAGGTGATAGAAACACTACTTATTTTTTCCCATAAAACTATGAAATCTTGCTAGAATCAGAGCAATATTTCTTCATTGGCTAATTCTCAAGGCATATAACTAACTTCCTTGCCAGCTTTGTTCTAGGAGGCTATTCGGTACTTTTCTACCTTCTTATCTAAGGACTCTCCTCTTGCTAATAATGAAGAAAATATTATTTTTTCTTGTAATCCTTCCCTTATTACCTAGGAAATGAATGATTATCTCATGTGACTAATCTCTTTGGAAGAGCTGAGGGAGTGGTCTTTGGCATGCCTAAGATAAAGGCTCCTAGTCCTAATGGCTATCCAGTTGAATTCTTTCATGAATTCTAGGACATCATTAATCATGATTTTTTGGAGGTGGTTAAGGAATCCTATTTTAGCAAGCATATGCTTTAGACATTGAATTCTACTTTCTTGACTCTTATTCCAAAAAGAGAGGGGGTTAATCAATTGGAGTTTTTAAGATTGATTGACTTATATAATATGGTTTACAAAGTCATTACTAAGTTGATTGCTGAGAGAATTAAAAAAGTGGCTCCCCATTATTATCTCAGAGTAATAAGGGAGTTTTTTTGCTAGAAGACAAATTTTGGATGGGGTGTTTATTGCTATTGAGGCTATTCACTCTATGGCTAGTTTAAGGGAGGGATCTATGTTTTTAAAACTAAATATGGCTAAGGCCTACAATAGAGTTAAGTGGAGTTTCCTAAGGAATATTCTTCTTACCTTTGGCTTTAACTTCAACTGGGTGGGTTGGACTATGAGTTGTGTTACTTCTGCCTCTTTGTTAGTTCTTCTTAATGGTCAACCTTCCTAGCTATTTGATGTCTCTAGAGGTCTCCGCCAAGGAAACCCTCTTTCACCTTTTCTTTTCATCATCATGATTGGGGTCTTGGGAAAATTCATTAAGTATCAGGTGTCCCAAAATTCTATTCAGGGGTGGTGGTGGGGTAATGGTTTACCTACTCTTTCTCAAATTCAATTTGTTGATGATTTGACTCTTGCGGGTATTGCTAGGATCAAGGAAGCTAAAGCCTTTTGACATACTTTGGATATTTATTTGATAGCTTCAAGACAAAATGTCAATGAACACGAATCTTCCATTTAATTTTTTAACATTCCTTATTCTATTAAGCAAAGGATTTCTGATATCTCATAGTTTCAGATTGGGTTGCTTCCTTTGACTTATCTTGGCATCCCTGTTGTTGTTTCTAGGTATCCATGACTCTTCTAGAAAATTTTGATTATCAAGCTTTAGGAAAAGTAAATCATTAGACTCATAGATGGATTTCTACTACTACTCAATTTACTCTTCTTCAATCTATTATTCAAGTTGTTCCCACTTATAGAAGTGTGGTCTAGGTTGCACCCATTTACTTTCTCAAGGAGTTTGATGCTCTTTCTTGGAAATTCTTTTGGAGTGGTAATTTGTGTATCACTAAATGGAGTTTGATTAGCCAAGAGACTATTTGTAGGCCTAAAGAGGAGGTTGGTCTTGGTCTTTGATTAACTCTCTTGAGTAGTCAAGTGTTGGTTGCTAAGATTTATTGGTGATGGAGCTCTAGACAACATCAACATTGGGCTTGTATAATCACCCATAAATATTTTAATGATGCTGATCATTTCTCTATTTTTGCACTTCCTCTTGAAAATCGTGGTTCTATGGTCTGGCATACTCTAAAGACTAGTGCTTTGTTAGTTGGGAGAGGTCTTTTCTAGATATGTAAGGGAGGTTCTAAGGCTTTGTTTTGGTCTGGGATGGATTCCCACCATATTATCCATGTGCCCTCATGTTTAGACTCTTTGTGATTCTTTTTATGTTACTGGATGGGATAAAGTGGCTCATTACAAGATTCCTTATCAATTGGGACCTATTGTTGGTTATAAATGGAAGCACTCTTCTAATTGGCCTCCTAGAGGTACAAAGGTGGATTGTCAGGAGCTTTCTCAAATTTTGGCCTCTAGGGAGTGTTCCTTGCTACTAGGACTAGATATTTTGTCTTAGGGAGGTACCTTGTTTGGTAAATATCATGTCTTTGCTAGGTATCAGGAGATAACTAGAAAATTATTTGGGGATGGTAAGGTCCTTTGGTGGAAGCAAGTTTGGAATAAATTTTCTTGGTCCAATTGTAATTTTTTCATGTGGCTAGTGGATTACAACCACTATCTTACGTGGGATAATATTTGTAAACATGGATTTCATGGCCCCTCTTATTGTGTTTTGTGTGGTAATGGGGAGGAGTTTATCTCCCATCTGTTCTTCCATTGCTCATTTTGTACTTAGTTATGACACCTTTGGTGAAGTACTTGGGGTTCCTCTTGTAGGCATGCTTTTCTTGAGTTCTAGGCCCACTTAGGTAGTGCTCCCTCCAAGTCTTCTCCTCTCCATGATGCTTGGATTGCTGGCCCATCTTTCATTATTTGGCATATATGGATGGAGAGAAATCATCAAATCTTCCAATATGTTCATATTGGTATTATGCATTTTTGGTGAGAGATCTCACATTTTCTTTAAGAAGCTATTCAATAAAAGTGTGTGCTAGATGGGGGTATGGATCTAGCTAATCTTGCTATATGCAATCACCTCAATTTTTATCTTCAGGATGGAGTTGCTGCTCAATGGTATTAAAGAGTGACCAAATGGCCTTGACATTAGGGGAAAGGATGGGTGAATTGGGAGGGGCATTGGATGATTCCTCATCATTGAGTTCTAAAAATTAACACTGGTGGTTCTTCCCAAAGGAATCCAAGCCTTGCTGGTATTGGCAGAGTGACTCATTGCAATTCTAGTGAAGTTAAATTCTTTTTCTTAGTGCATAAGGGTGATCATACTAACAATCTCATGGAGTATAAGGCCATTTTATATATTGTGGAACAATGTTGTTTGCTAGGATAGTGGAAGGTTATCTGTGAGTCTAACTCCCAAGTAGTGATGAACTTTCTTTCCTTGCAGGAGCTTGAGGATGTTAGCTGGCAACTAGCCATTATTGTTAATCAAAATATTCTCTTTTGTACCTCTCTTGAGTTCATTAGGTTTACTTATGTTCATTGTGAATGGAATAGATCTACTAATTGTTTGGCCAAATGGGATTCTAGTCATGCTTCAAGCTAGAGTATTATGGAGAGGGGGTAGCTTCCTATTGAGCTATTACAAGAATTTGATGAACTTGCTTCATAGGAAAAGCTCCTTATTGAGCTCTCCTTGCTTTAATCCTTTTTTTTCTTAATAAATTTTTACCCCTCTTTTTCAACACATAACAAAATTATTTGGTAACCCAAAATACACTTCAAGATGAATGTAAAACTGGGCTAGGGATGAAACCCACAAATCTTCATTGTTGCAACAATAAAGTTAACATGTTAAGGTTACAATATTTGATCATAAAATATGATCTACTATGTGAGGGGTCTAGCCTATTAAAAGCTTAAGAAACTATTATGTCTCACCTTGTTAATGTTGAAATCTAATTGAAAAGATCACTATTCAAGAAGGGAGACTGTTGAGAAGAAGGGAGATTGTTGATAAAAAATGTTTCAATCATTGTTTTTTCATTGATGTCAAACCTACTATTTTTTGGAATAGAAATTACTTATAAGATCCAAGTACTATCACTTAGTTGATTGATGAAGAGGATTTAATCAATAAGATGTACCAAAAGCACCTAAAGGAAAGGTTGAGTTATGGTTTTCTAATGAAGTGCAAGGATTAGTTAAGACAATAACAAAATGATGTATTGATAATACACTTGAAGTTATAGAGGTTGGCTACACTTAGAAACTCTAGAAGAATAAGTTGTAACAAAAATGTTTGCAAAGCTTGATTAAATTCATTAGTGGGAGCCGAGAAAGCTAGTTCATGCAGAACAGATTATTACTAAGTGCCAAGAAAATGCAAAATCTAGTGTGTGCCAAGTGAAACAAAAGACACTGAGAAAGTTTAGGTGCTAAGCTAGACAAAATGTAATAGGTGCCAAGCACCAGTAAAACTCAGTTGATGCCAACTGAATCCATAGTAGGTGCCGAGCATCAGTAAAACATGGTGTTGAGTAACACAGTATGTGTCAAGCATTAGAAAGTCAATAGTGCTGAGCTACTGCATTATTTGAATAGTCAAATATTTGCCAGATCTGAGCCAACAAGTTTGTTACCTTGAATTTTGTGAACCAGATGGAAGCTAAGGATTTCAAGTTGGTGGCATAGAATTTTAGGTAAACTATTTTTAGGTGAATACAGGTAGATTCTACATGTTATTTCTAGAAGGAAAAAGATAAGGGGTAGATACATTGTATCTTACCTAATCCATTTGAACAAAAAATAAGAGCAGGAAGATTAGAGCAAAAAAGTATTCTAGACTTCTCTTTAAGGAGTTACTAGTCAAGAAGCAAATGTGGTTGGAGAGAGTGTTTGGTGTAAAGGAGAAGGCATCAAGAGGGAGGAACAGAGTACAAAGACTCTACTTCGATAGGTGACCACAGAGGTGATTGCATTGGCACAACAAGCATGCAGACTTAGGGAGACAAAACTTGAAAGAAGGACAAGCTATCAAAGCTACAGAGACTGAAAGTCAAGTAGTTTTGTGAGTTGAATTGAGATTTAAAATTTGCAATTTATGTTGTGAGTTGTATTAGATCAAAAGCCCTTATTATTTCTCTCTTGCAATTGTATCAATTAGGGAAAAATCCTATAGACTTAGGTTGGTTTAATAGCCATTTTACAAATCCTTTAATAGGGTGGCATTCCAAATGAATGTTCTAAAGTCTTTTAACCAAGCCCACTTCTAACAGGGTGGTTGAAATCCTTTAACTAGGTCACATTTAATAATGTGTTGTAGCCTTTAACAGGGCATGCCTTTCATAGGGCATCACTTCATAAGAGTGAGAAAGGAGAAGCATGTTACTGGTGGTTTTTCTCAAATTGGGTTTCCACCTAAATTACTATGTTATGTGTTGATGTTTCATATTTTATTCCTACATGTTGATTTATCAGTAACGTGCTAAGAAGAATGTTTAGCTTGGATGCATGGTTAGTTTAGATGGGCTTACTATACTTAGTGAAAAAGTTTTATTAGGACATTTGGACCTTGAATAACTGATTCACCCCTCTTAGTTACTCTAAAGAATTTCTAACAATTGTTATTAGAGCCATTTGCTAATTTGGTTTAAAGGTACTAGAAGTAGAAAGATCAAGATGTCCAAGAGAGAAGTTCCCAAGCTCAATAGAGATAACTTTGCTACATGGTAAAGTTTAGTGAAGCTACACCTTGGATCAATAGTTGATCATGCACAAACCTCAATTGAAGTGGAACATGTTGATCCAACAAGTGTTCCTACTGCAGAAGATATGAAAAAAAAGAAGGAGCACAATCAAGCAATGCTAGAGATTACCTCTACCCTCAATTATGCTGAATTTGATGACATCAAGGGATGTAACTCTACATTCAAGATGTGGAAAGACTTGTTAGATATTTATGGAGGAGATTAGAATGTCCAAAGAGAAAAAAGAGAAAGCCTTAGAGGAAAGTTTGATGACATGAGAATGGAGGAAGGTAAGAACATTGCTCAATATGCTTCTAGAATAAAGGAAGTAGTAAGTGAAATAAGAAGTTTGAGTGGTCATTTAGATGACGAAACTATTAATAAAAAATTCCTAAGAACCTTGCTACCCATCTATGCTATTAGAGTATCAACCATCCAAGAGTTAAGATGCATACCATGAAACAAGCTAACTCTTGAAGGTATAGTGGGAAGACTTACTACATTTGAGTTTTCCAACTTTGATAACTATAGACTTGAGAATCTTGAATCTACTTTCAAGGCCAAGCTATTATTGAAAGACACTGAAGAGGTGAAACCAAAGAAGAATAAAGGAAAGATAAAATATGCATCCAGTGACAACAACACAAATGAAAAAGATGTGGAACAATTGCAACCATTACTGGCTAGAAGATTTCACATAGGCAAAGGTAAATTCAAAGGTAAGTTGCCTATCATTTGTTTTAATTGCAATGAAGTAGGACATATTGCTGCAAGATATGTAAAGAAAATGAACAATAGAGAAGGCAACAAGTACAAGAACAAAAGAGAGGATGATGGAAGAGATTACAAAGACAAATGCAAAAAATTCTACATTGTTGAAGAAGAGAATTTTGATGAAAATGATGATGAGGTAGTCTATGTAGCCATGAAGGATGAGTCAGATGAAGATGATGAAATAGCACTGGTAACTTGTGTAAACAAGAATGACAGGTGGATCATAGATAGTGGGTGCTCACATCACATGATAGGAGACAAAAGTAAGTTTTCTACCTTTACTCAGTATGATGGAAATAGTATTAGATTTGGAAATGATGCTCCATGTCTAATAAAAGAAAAAGATTCTATTAAGCTTATAGAAAAAATTTCATGTGATAATGCATATTATGTTGAAGGATTGAACTATAATCTACTGAGTGTGTCAAGTTAAGCAATGTAGGATGCAAAGTAGAATTTGGAAACAAAACTACCAAAATCTATGACACTGATAGAAATATAATAGGAAAAGGATACCAAACTAGGAGTAATATATTTTACCTAGATATGGAGGATGTTGCTATCTTATTGTAAGATTTGATGATGTGTGGCTATGGAATAAATAACTATGCCATGTCAACTTTGATAATATGATTAGCATCAACAAAATGAAGAAAGTTAGAGGATTGCCTAAACCGAAGAAGCTTGACAATACAATGTGCAAACAATGTCAACTAGGAAAGATGACCAAGTCAAGTTTCAAAAGACAAACCTATACGTCCAAAGAAGTACTAGAGTTAGTCCATACTGATTTATGTGGCCCAATACACGTGCAAAGCTACAAAGGAGACATATATATAATGTTGTTTGTAGATGACTATTCTAGGATGATGACTGTCATGTTATTAAAAAAAAAATCTGATTCATTTCAAATGTTTAAGTGATATTTAGCTAGGGTTGAGAAGGAAAAAGGGAAGAGTTTGAAGTGCCTAAGATTAGACAGAGGAGGAGAGTTCACATCAAAATAATTTGAGATATTTTGCAATTATAAAGGAATCAAGAGACAAATATCAGCACCTAGAACTCCCTCACAGAATGAAACTATAGAGAGGAGGAATAAATCAGTGATATACTATGCTAGAACATTAATGATGGAGAAGAATGTTTCTCTAAAGTACTGGAGAGAAGCTATAAGCACAACTATCTACACCCTAAATTGAGTACAAATTAAGAAAGGTACAAATGCAACATCTTTTGAACTATGGTATGGTCACTCACCTAATGTAAAACATTTCAAAGTGTTTGGTTGTAAGTAATATATCCTTAAAGATTCTATAAATAGAAAGTTTGATGCAAAGAGTGATGAAGGCATATTCCTTGGATACTCCACTAGAAGTAAAGAATATAAGTGTTTAAATACTAACACTAACAAAATTTTGGAGAGTGCAAATGTGAATTTTGATGAGGATATAGAAGTTCAAGTTGATAAATCCAAGAAATCAAAAGAGTACAAATACTTTTTATACTTCTATGAAGGAATGCCTGCTGAAGAAGAAGTTTCCAATCAAGTTGGGAATCAACAACAAATTTCAGTATCAGCCAAGTCACAACCAGTGAATGTCGAGCTACATTTAGAAGCCGAGTTACAGAATGAAAATAATGCTCATTCTGATTCTAAAACCAATACACATGAAAGAGATGCTAGACTACCTGAAGGAAATGTGCACAGTGACTTTGAAGCTGAAAGACCAAACATGGAAACAAGGATAGAACCAAGGCTATCCATGTATGTGAGGAAACATCACCCTACATAATAAATCATTGATGACAAGGAAGTCAAAACAATGAGAAGGAACAAACTAAGAAATGAATCATGTTTTCTAAGCAAGATTGAATCCAAAATAGTGAAAGATGCACTACAGGATGACAATTGGTGCAAGGCTATGGAAGAGGAGATTGATCGGATAGAGAAGAAAAAAACTTGGACTTTAGTTCCAAGACTAGTTGATAAGAATGTGATTGGTACCAAGTGGGTATTTAGGAACAAGCTAGATGAAAATGGTGAGATCACAAGAAATAAGGCTAGACTAGTATGTAAAGGTTATGCACAAGAAGAAGGACTGGACTATGGGGAAACATTTTCCCCTATTGCAAGGATGGAAGGAGTAAGAACTCTTCTTGCATATGTTACTTACAAAGGTTTTAAAGTCTACCAAAGTAAAGTCTTCTTTTTTGAATGGTATACTAGAAGAGGAAGTCTACATTGAACAACCAGAGGGATTTGTTGATGACAACAAGGCTATGGATTGTAAACTACATAAAGCACTCTATGGTTTGAATATGAGAGACTTTACAAATATCTTCTGAAGATAGGATTTGAGAGAACAGATGACAAAAACAATTTGTATATCAAGACAGAAAAAGGCAAAGATATTCTAATATTTGAAATCTTTGTTGATGATATAATATTTGGAAGAAAAGATGCACTATGCAAAGATTTTGCTGATTAGATGAAACATGAGTTTGAGATGTGAATGTTTGGGGAAATCAAATTCTTTTTTGGATTATAAGTACATCAACTAAAACATGTCATATTTGTGATCCAATCAAAATATATCAAGGAGATACTAAAAACATTTGGTTTAGAGGATTCAAAACTAATCAGTATACCAATGGTAATAGGACATAAGTTATCTAAGAATGATGAGTCAGTTGAGGTAAATCACACAATGTATAGATCAATGATTGAAAAGCTATAGTATGTTGTACATAGTAGACCAGACATTGCATTATCTATTGGAATAGTGGCAAGAATTTTTGCAAACCCAAAAGAAAATCATCTTATGGCAATAAAAAGAATAATGAGGTACCTAAAAGGAATAGATGACTTTGGCTTATACTACAAGAGGACTAAATTTTTTGAGTTGAATGCCTACACTAATGTAGATTGGGGAGGTAATATAGATGATGGAAAAAACACCAGTGGAGGAGTACTTTTCATAGGTAAAAGATTAGTCACTTGGACTAGTACAAAGCAAAGTTGTACCTAACAGTCCACAGCTGAAGTTGAGTATGTTGCTGCTGCTATCAACTGCACTAATATAGTATGGATCAAGCACTTGTTGAAAGGTATAAAGGAAGAGGTAATTGAACCTGTGATACTCTATTGTGATAATACAAGTGCTATTAACATATCAAAGAATCCTATGATGCATGCTAAAACAAAGCATATTGCAATTAAGTATCACTATGCAAAATAATTTTTGGAAGACAAACAAGTGAAGATGGAATATGTCAACTCAAAGGAACAAATTGTTGACATATTCACAAAACCATTATCTAAAGATGCATTTGAGTATCTTAGAAGTAAGTTATTGTTGATACCCCTATCCAAGGCTATTTGAGTAACAACAAGATTTCCCTACATCAAATGAATTGATTGCTGAAATGATATTAATTGATGCAAGATACTTACTTTAGGTTTTTCCTAAAGTAATTAAAATACTAAAATTCCAAATCCATCACAAGCAAGGTAATAGAGGGAGAAATTGGAATTCCTTAAAATGCTACACTTGCATAATAAGATGCTAAAATAGCATGTCTTTGGCATTCTTGTCAAAGAGGGAGAAATAACAAAACTGATCAAAGTGGAAAGTTACAAAAAAGAGGGAGAAATAGAAAAAACTAATCAAATGTACAAGATCAAATGTTTAAAAATAGTAGAAAGAAAGAAGAAAAGGAAATAGCAGCTAAGAGGGAGAAAATAACACAAACAAGAATCAATCAGGATTGCAAGATCAGAGAGGAAGTAGAACAAAAAGGAAAACGAAAGTGTAAAAAATAGTGTATCAGCAAAAGAGAAATCTCTAATACTTTGAAAGAGGGTCTTATTTACAAAATTCACAGGGATTCATAAGAAATTCAAAGTTGCTGATAGAATGAATAATTTTGGATACAAAGTTTTCTTTTTGGCATTTGACTTACTATTTTAACCTAGTTAGCATTTTGATAATAGTTGATCAATTTGGTTTGCCATCAATACCAAAGAGGGAGATTGTTAAAATTTGATTGAAAAGATCACTATTCAAGAAGGGAGATTCTTGAGAAGAAGGGAGATTACTAATAAATAATGTTTTCAATCATTGTTTTGTCATTGATGTCAAACCTACTATTTGCTGGAATGACAATTTCTTATAAGATCCAAGTACTATCACTTAGTTGATTGATGAAGAGGATTTAATCAATAAGATGTAACAAAAACACCTAAGGGAAAGGTTGAGTTATGGTTTTATAATGAAGTACAAGGATCAGTTAAGACAATAGTAAAATGATGTATTGATAATACACTTGAAGAGACAGAGGTTGGCTACACTTATAAACTCTAGAAGAATAAGTTGTAAAAAAGTTGTCTACAAAGCTTGATTAAATTCATTAGTGGGAGCTAGTTGATGTTGAGAAGATTATTAGTAAGTGCTAAGAAAATGCAAAATCTAGTGTGTGTCGAGTGAAACAGAAGGTTCCGAGAAAGTTTAGATGCCAAGCTAGACAAAATGTAATAGGTGCTGAGCATTAGTAAAACTTAGTTGATGCTGAGTGAATCCACAGTAGGTGCCTAGCATTAGCAAAACATAGTTTATGCTGAGTAACATAGTATGTGTTGAGCATTAGAAAGTCAATAGTGCTGAGCTATTGTATTATTTGTAAAGTCAAAGATTCACCAGATCTGAGCTGACAAGTTTGTTACCTTGAATTTTGTGAACCAGATGGAAGATAATGATGTTGAGCTGGTGGCACAAAATTTTAGGTAAACTATTTTTAGGTGAATACAGGTGGATTCTACATGATGTTTCTAGAAGGAACAAGATAAGGGGTGGATACATTGTATCTTACCTAATCCTTTCGAACAAAAAATAAGAGCAAGAAGATTAGAGCATAAAAGTATTCTAGACTTCTATTTAAGGAGTTACTGGTCAAGAAGAAAATGTGGTTGAAGAGAGTATATGGTGTCAAGGAGAATGCATTGAGAGGGAGGAATAGAGTACAAAGACTCTGCTTTGATAGGTGACCATAAAGTTGATTGCATTGGCACAACGAGCATGAAGACTCAGGGAGACAAAGCTTGAAAGGAGGACAAGCTGTCAAAGCTGTAGAGATTGAAAGCCAAGAAATTTTGTGAGCTAAATTGAGATCTAAAATCTATAAGTTATGTTGTGAGTTGTATCAGACCAAAAGAATTTATTGTTATTCTCTTGCAATTGTATCAATTAGGGAAAAATAATATGGACTTAGGTTGGTTTAACATCCATTTTGTAAATCTTTTAATAGGGTGGCATTCCAAGTGAATGTTCTAAAGTCCTTTAACCAGGCCCACTTCTAATAGGGTGGTTCAAATCCCTTAACAAGGTCACATTTAATGGTGTGTTGTAGCCTTTAATAGCATAGGCCTTTCACAAAGCATTACTTCAGAAGAGTGAGAAAGGAGTAGCATGTTATTGGTGGTTTTTTGTAAATTAGGTTTCCACATAAATCATTTTGTTATGTGTTGATCTTTCATGTTTTATTCCTACATGTTGATTTATCAGTAACATGCTAAGAAGAATGTTTAGCTTGGATGAATGGTTAGTTTAGATTGGCTTACTATACTTCATGAAAATTTTTTATTAGGACATTTGGACATTGAATAATAGATTCACCCTCCCTCTCAGTTATTCTAAAGCATTTCTAACAGTTAAAGGATTTTACACTCACAATGAAGTAAGGACTCTGTTAGGAGGTTTACATAGATTTGTTAGGACCACTCTGTTAAGAGATTTACCCTATCTCAAATAAGAATAATTGGTTTAGTACATGTCCCTTAGTTTTCTCTACAAGCTGATATTGGGTCTCTTCTTTCCTATATCTTTGATTTGATTCTCTTAATCTAATAACAATATTCAATCCTTCAGTGCTCTAATTTCTCTTTGTTAGATCTATCTTTAGAACTTTTTTTCAACTCCTTCACATGCACATTCACTCCTTACACATCTCTTCTTCTCAACACTCTATCAATAACTGATTCTAGGGTTAGAATTCGCCTTAAATAGGCATTCTGTAAAGTTTTCAGATTTTGATCAATGACTTACATTTCATCATCTTTTCCCACTTATATCCCATTTTCTGATTGGTTGAATTGTTCTCTTTGGGATCATTACCTTCTATAATGACATGTAATCAACATCTTATTTGGCTCTACAAATAATGAATATCGTGTAAAGTCAGCCAAAATGGTTTACATATGCATTTGTGCAATTAAAATCTAACATATCAAAACTGAACTATAGCACTCAAATGTTTTGATGCTCAGTCATGCATAAGACTTTGTGTTATCACTCAGTTTCTATATACCTGTTTGGTCAACTCTTTCATCTACTTAGTCATACTAAATACTAAAAAATAACTATCCTTCTTAGTATAAGTATTTATGCTTGATCTTTACTAGATGAATTGGTCATAGTGATGACCTTTTAATCTTTCCTAGTACATGGCTAAGTTTTTGGGCACTAATAGACAAAGAATTCTTAGAGATCAACAATATCCCCCTTTAAAATTAGTAAAAAAAACACTTTGTCATAAAATATTTTTGTTTAAAAATGTATCTCCCTTTGAAATCTAATATCTGATCTTTGATCTACATATTGACTTGTCTTATTCTTGCATATATCTCCCCCTTTCTTTTATTTCTTAGCTTCCCTTTCTCATTATTCATTCTTTCATTCCTTCATTCCTTCATCCCCCCTTGTTTGTTTCACTGATGGAACTTTGGGCTTTTGGTGTGAGTTGAAACCTATCAAAAAATTGTTGATGACATACCACGATATTGGAATGGCCTTTATTCCATCTTTCCTGTATGTGTTCCATAATTTGAAATTAAATTTCTGTCTTAGAAGCTAGACCAATGAATCTTTCTATGTGTGAAATATGTGTCTCTTTCTTCAAAATGTCTCTAGCAATAGATATTACCTTATGAATTATCTCTATATTTGGCAATAATTAAAGTTGAATTATTGCCAATTTATTCCTTATCTTTATATCTTTAGTCATGACCTTGACTATCCTATCCTAATTGAATGTAGGTTTACTATAAGAGGATGAGCTTGAACTTGTGTTCTCGCCCAATGTGATAGCATTAGCTCTACCATTTGCATGCAATAGCTCTAATGATCATGTAGCATTTGTTGTAAAGAAATCTATATCACACAATTTCAAGTATAAAGAATTGATGGTATTCAACATTGTTTCCAACTGTATAATAGATGTAGAAAGACCAACTTGTCTCTGTACAAGTTCATGCGAGACTTTTTGTAATACTTTATGCTCCATTTTTCTCTCAGATCTTTATAACAACTTTTCATTTGTCTCTATGTCATCTGTTTGAATCATATCAACTACATACACTAGATGGTCCAAAATTGTATGCGAATTGTTCACATCTATAATTCTAAATGCATCTATAAAAATATCCTTGAAACTGAGTAGTATATGTCTTCTTTTCTACTCTCTTATTAGCTATTTTTGTTTTTCCTTACGACTGAACAAGATTTTCAATTCTTGCATTCATTCTAGTGTAAGATTATTCAAATCATATGTAGGTAATGTGATTACCTCATCAAGGTTCACTGAGTCATCATCTTCCTCTTATGCATGAGTCACATCCTAAGCTCTTGAGGGTATATAACTGGGTAGTGACAATTTCAATTTGTTCCCTTTTCATTGGATCTCAACTTTGGCTACTACACTAGTGTAGATACTACCTATTGCATAGGTGTCACATGTGTAGGTTCTAAAACCTTTGCACTCAACAATTGAATATGAGCTTGAGTAGCATCTTGCTTTTTTTATGTGATGTCTTCCTCTAATGATTTAGTGCACACATCTTTCTCAAAATTTGCATCCTCTTGCAAAATTAGTATACAAGTCATTGAATATATATATATATATATATATATATATATATATATATATATATATATATGTATGTATGTATGTATATGTATATATATAATACCTTACCAAGTTTCTCTGCACTTGTAGCCTTTGTAACTAATGTGACATTTACATCATCAGTCTTCTTGATTTCTAGCTTAGGATATTCAACTATCTGTAACAAAATTGGATTAGTACAGAGTTTTCTTAAGTCCTTCATTAAACCTTGAATTTCCTCTTTAGTCAAAACATTTGGATTAGGTGGAGGGGTGTTAGTGTCATCTTCAATTGTTATAGTGTCTTTTTTATCACACTTACTAACAAGTTGTTGAATCTCCTTTGTTAGCTTGGTCATTTCTAGCTTATATTCATCTTTAAATTCAATTGCATATTGACCTTCCTTCACCTCTACAAAAGGAGTAAGAAATCCAAATACTTCTTTCCATACTCTAATACTATCCTACTCAACTTCGAGAACTTTATTCTTCAAAAATTTATATGCCCTATCCCTCGGCATAAACTTCTTAATAAAATCCTTAAGAACTAAATAAATATGAGTCTTCTCTAAATCTGGCATAACTTGGGCCAATGTTGTCTCTCCTATTTGTTTTTTAGTGAAAAATTCTCATTACCACTTGGCATCCACTCTATTGTACAATCCCACTAGAAATCTAGCTCCTAATTCTAGTGGTGTGCACCTAAAATTGATCATTATATCAATTACTGCACCTTCAAGCTTAACTTGATCATTATTTTTCAAAGAGTCATAATGAATGCCTTTCTGATGAAGGGTGCTTGTCCTTAAAACCATAAACTCATAACAGAAACATAGAAACAACAAAAAATATGAGAACAAAGATATGGACTTCTTATTTGTGCCATAAATGCAGAATTAAAAAATTCACAAGTACAAAATGCTAACCCACATGGATGCCTTCACTATAGTAATCTGCAAGACTAAGTTGTGAAATACCACTTAGAGTTGTCCTAGACAATGTTTGGTCATTTCTTAAATAGACAATTTTATACCGCCTAGGAAGGTTCTAGACATTGAAACTTAATACCTAGGGCTAACAGACCCTAAGAATACATATAGAGTTGGCCAAATACATCTTTGACAATTATTTTAGATATTTTGGGTAGTCCAACTTTGAAAGACCATAATTCATGAACAATTGTTCAGATTGGCTATTATAACCACTATTTAAAAATGCGACCTTCTAATTTATATGCTTGAAATGATACAAGTTCCCTTTCATCAAGTTTTTGGACCTCATCTGGGCACTCGAAGGCCTCCAATGGTGAGCTTGAAGATTTTTCTACAAATATTTCTACCAAAAATCCATAATAAATTCTCTGATACTTAAGCTAGATTAATGAGATTTTAATGGTAGGTGTATAACTCTAAAATGAACCTTCCTGTAGAAATTAAGAACATTCCAAGCTCATATGACAAACTTACTGAAAAGAGCAAGTTCCCATAAATAGTAACAACCATGTCTACTAGTCCTTATTAAAATAGAAAAGAGTGAAAATAAAATATTTTTGGGTGATGCAAGATTGCTCTTACACCTAGGATGCTCCTGCATCAAACACACATTGTAATTCGAGAAGTGACTTTGTGATGTCTTAGTTGTTCAAAGGAAAACCAAGATGATGAACCTCATCCCTTGCTAACCATGATGAATTCTTTGTTGATTTCCCTTTCTATTTGACCAGGTATTTCTCATAAGTTTTATTCCTTGTACTTTTGCCAACACAGTTATCTGGTATCTCTTCAATCTCCTTTGTAGCCGAATCAGTTGCTGGAATACTCCACTACGCTTCTGAAATGTCATCTCCATCACCTCCTTCATAATACTCTATCAAATTTAAAATACTAAATATTGGTAAAATATTCAATTCATCAAGCAACTACACTTCATAAGCATTTCTAGAATGATGCTTTTTCACCATCTTGCATGGTCCAAACTTCTTCATCTTTAACTTATTATATGTACCCAATGGAAAATGCTCTTTTCTCAAATTAACCATGACTTCATCTCCAATCTAAAATTTCTTATACCTCCTTTTAACATCTACCTTAGCTTTATACTATGTATTCATCTTTATGATGTGTTTTTTCACCTCCTCATAGATGTTCTACAAATGTTTAAAAAATTCTTTTGCTTCAGCACTACTTATCTCTCCTTTATCCAATATCTTCAATTTAGAAGCATCTCTGGGACTACTCTCATATACAATATGGAATGGTCATTTACTAGTACTCCTATTGACAAAATTATGTTATGCAAACTTTGCTTGTGGTAATTTCAGATCCCATCCTTTTGGCTTGTCTCCAACCAAACATCTCAGCAAATTTCCCAAACTGTGATTCACAAATTTTGTCCATCCATTAGTCTATGGACAATGTGATGAACTAAAATTAAACTCCATCTTTAATTTCTTCCACAATGTACGCCAAAAATATCCAAAAAATTTGGTATCTTGATTTAAAACTATGCTCTTTGGAAGACCATGCAGTCTCACTACTTTTTTGAAAAACAACTCTGCTGCATGAACAACATCACTAGTCTTCTTGCAAGGAATAAAATGTGCCATCTTTGAAATCCTTTCAACCACTACAAAAATAGAATCATGCCCATGTTACATGCTTAGTAATCCAAGAAAAAAATTCATGCTGATATCCTCACATGACTTCTGTGGTATAGGTAATGGTTGATACAACCCTGTATTCTGCTTCACTCCTTTGGCCATCTGACATACTCTACAACTTTGTACAAAATTTTTCACATCTTGTTACAACAATGGCTAGTAATAATTCACAGCAACCAAAGCAATTGTTTTATCTTTTCCAAAATGTGCAACCAATCCTCCACTATGCTTCTCCTTGATGAGATTCTCTCTCATTGAACTTCTAGGAATGTACAACTAGCTTCCTTTGAACAACATACTATCCTAGATCATGAAATCCAACTACTTTGTCCTATCGAGTGTAACGGGTTCTATACAAGCCTTCCACTCTTCACCAAAATTACGATAATTTGGATACAAAGCACCAAGTTTTTTTAACCCAACCACCTCTATCTACATTTCTATCAGTAAACATTTTCTTCTATGAAGAGCATCTACAACTGTGTTAGACTTCCCACATTTGTGTTTCAAAAAAAAAAAAAACTCTGCAAAAAATTAACCCACTTCAAATGCCTTTGGTTCAATTTTCCTTGACTATTCAAATATTACAGAGCTTGATGATGAGTATACAAAACAAACTCCTTAGGAAGAAGGCAATGTCTCCACTTTTTCAATGCTTGAACTATAGCATAAAATTTATGATCATGAACATAATATTTTCTTTTGGCATCGTTCAATTTCTCACTAAAGTAAGCAATAGGTCTACCTTCTTGACTCATAACAACTCCTATTGTAGTACCACTAGCATCATAGTCTACTTGAAACACCTTGTTAAAATTAGGAAATGATAAAATAGGCTACCCAATAACTTTCTATTTTAATAGATTAAAACTATTCACTACCCCTATAGTCCACTTAAATTCTTTCCTATCCCCACTCATTTTTTTAGTCAGGGGTCTAAAAATACTACTAAAACCTCCTATGAAAGTTTTGTAAAAACTAGCTAGTCCATGAAAAGATCTTGCATCTGTCACACTTCTTGGAGTAGGCCATTCAAGGATAGCCTTCACACTCTCTGGGTCCATTTTTAGGCCTTTTGCTGGGACTACAAATCCTAGCTACACCGACTCCTTTACAAAACTGCACTTCTTCAGGTTTATTAGCAACTTTTCTTCCCTCAACTTATCAAACACCTTGTGAATATGAATCAAATACTCCTCCAATGTCTTACTAAAGATCAATATATCATCTAGGTAAACAATGACAAATTTATCCAAAATCTTGTTTAGTACCTCATTAATGACTCTCATGAAAGTGTTTGGTGCATTGGTTAACCCAAAAGACATGACTAACCACTCGTGCAATCCTTCTTTTTTCTTGAAAGTAGTCTTCCACTCATCACCTTCTTTGATATGAATTTGATGGTATCCACTCTTTAAATATATCTTTATGAAATACTCATCTCCACTGAAATAGTCCATAATATCATCTATCCTTGGCAATGGAAATCTATACTTGATTGTAATCTTGTTGATAGAGTGAGAATCTATACACATCCTCCATTTGAAATTCTTTAGCTGGTATAACACATGACTCAGACTCTCTCAAACCAACCCTCTTTGCAACAACTTATGAACTTGTCTATTCAACTCTTCACTTTCTAGTTGGTGTCATTCTGTGCACTACCTTGATTGGAAATCCCATCTGGTGACTAATCTTCCTCACTGGGGGCAATCCATTAGTTACATTATCTGATAGAATATCAAAAAAATCTCTTGACATATCTACAACTTCTGTATGTACCTCCTCTACTTCTTTACTATCTTTTGGAATTATAGCAAAACACATATGCTCACACTTCATACCTTGGAGGAACTCTTTTCCATCAAAAAAACATATTCTAACAACACTACATAGCTTTTCTTCTTTCTCCTTCAACAAATTTAACTTATGTTTCACTCCATCTTTGGTTAGAGTGTAGGTATTTGCTTGCCTATGATGTACAACATGCCTGTGAAACTATCACAGCCTACCCAAAAACATATGACATATGCCCATAGGTATGATATCTCATAGTACCTCATCCTAGTAGCTTTTAATTTTGAACTTCATGGAGCATTGCTCATTGACCATGGCCTCGTGGTCATTTTGTACCTAACAAACATCATATGGACATGGGTCTTCCTATTTCTACAACTTCAACTTGGTGACCATCATACACCAAATTGTTTGTACTTCCACCATCAATGATCACATCACAACACTTATCTTCATATCTGCACCTTGTAAGAAACAAGCTCCTTCTCTGATTAGGTTCATTCTCACCACTCAGTAGGAATTTTCTATTAACGAGGACTTCTCTTTCAACATCTTCAAAATGTGAGGATCTAACATCTTCATCAACATGTACAACTCTAGCCTGGCCTTCTATTCTTTGATATATCCTTCCTTAGTGCTGGGAACATTCAAATGCTCTATGCTCTTCTTCTCCATAGTGAAAACATTTCCTATGGAAGTCTCCTCATCCATATCCTTGTCCTTTATATCTTCCTCTCTGATATCTATTGTTCTAATCATGGAAATGATTGGAATTGTTTCCCCTTTGGTTTTGAGTGCTAATTCTAACCTCGTCCTTGTTCTTTTGATCATCATTATGACTTCTATAAGATTGTATGCTAGATCTTCCACTATGGCCTCTTTTGCTATTCTTGTTGTCAAACTTCTTGTTCAATTTTTCTTCAACTCCTAGGGCAGACTACTATGCCTCTTTAATACTATTTATTCAAACTAGACTCAACTCATCCTGAATGCTTGGCCTTAACCCATACATGTAATGGGCCACTTTCTCCTTATCAGCTTTTGCATGACTAATTCTAATGAGAACTTGGTAGAATTCTTCGGTGTATTCTTGAAAAAAATTTCCCACTTTCTTCAACCCTTGCATTTTCTTCAATAGATCAAGCTCATAATCTATGAGAATGAATTGTCACTTTAGTTTAGCTACCATCCATTCCCATCTAGTTATTTTGTCCTTTCCCTTTCTATTTCACTCTAATTGAACCTCCTACCACTAGATCTTCACATGTCCCTTCATTTTTTCCTTTGCAAACTTGATCCTATTAAGATCCTCAACATCTTCATACTCAAAGTACTCCAGCTCATTGATCCAATCGATCAACTCCTTTGGGTTAAGATTTTCTTAAAATGTGGGTACCTCAAACTTGGGTCTTTTTTCAATCTTGGAGATGGCCCTAAAAAGCCTCTCTTCCTCTAGGTTTACAATTGCCTCTACTTCAGCATTTTTTTCTACTTTGTCCTCATCCTTGTTTTCATCTCTTATAGGAAGATTTATTCCTCTACATATTTTTTTTTTCTAATGCTTGCATTTGTCTTTGGAGAGCTAGGAAATCCTAAGGTGCAATACCTACAACTCTTCTACCATGCTCTTTTTTTGGAGACAATTTTGCGCTTCTACTAAAACCCTAGTGCAAATTCTCTCATAGTAGGTGATCTGTCTACATGCTTAGCCCAAACCATGGTCCTAGTGCAAATTTCCTCATAGTTGGCAATCTGTCCACACACTCAAGAACTCTAGCTTTGATACCACTTGATGAATGGTGCTCCCCCTTTAAACCATAAAAACATAACAAAAACAAAGAAATAACAGCAAATGTGAACAAAATTATAGACTTCTTATTTGTGCCACAAATGTAGAATTATAGAATTCACAAGTACAAAATGATAACCCACATGGATGCCTTCATTATAGTAATCTACAAGACTAAGTTGCGAAATACCATCCAGAGCTATCCTAAACAATGCTTGGGCCTTTCTTAAATAGGCAATTTTATTCTACTCGAAAAGGTTCTAGACATTGAAACTTAATACCTAAGGCCAATGGACCCTAACAATACATATAGAGCTGGCCAAATACATCTTTGACAATTATTTTAGATATTTTGGGTAGCCCAACTTAAAAAGGCCATAACTCACAAACTGTTAATCTGATTGGCTATTATAATTACTTTTCAAAAACACCAACTCTTGATTTATGAGCTTGGAACATTGCAAGAGCCCTTCCATCAATATTTTAGACCTCATCTACATACTCTAAGGCCACAAATGGTGAGCCTGAAGATATTTCTACAAATATTTCCACTGAAAATCCAAAATAACTTCTCCAATACTTAAGCTAGATCAATGAGATTTTTATGGCAAGCTTATAACTCTAAAATAAAACTTCATATAGAAAATGAGAACATTCCAAGCTCGTATGAAAAGCTTACTAAAAATAGAAAGTTCCTATAAATAGTAACCACCCTATCTACTAGTTCTTATTAAAATAGAAAAGACTAAAAATAGAATATTTTTGGGTGATGCAAGATTTCTCTTACACCTATGATGCTCTTGCATCACTTTGAATCCTAGAATGATTTTTGATTCTATCAATTTTGGACATACCTAATCCACAGTCATTGGAGGGAATCTCTTCACTACTTGAAGTTTTCTAGTCTCATTAGACTTGGTCTTTTCTTCATCTTTGTCCTCCTCTTATGCAATGATAAGCTTTCTCTTTATCTTTTCTTGATCATCAATTTGCTTCCTTTTTTTGATGGTCTTCCAACTAATAGCTCAACAAGAGGCTATGCTGATCTTTTTCTAGTAATGATCACCTTTCCCTTTGGCCTTTATGGTGCCACCATTTCTTACATGTCTTTCTTGAGGTGTTCCTTTACCCTAGGTTCAATTACAACAACCTTTTTCTATTTGGTGGCCTTTGGCTTAATAACTATAAGCTCTGTTTCCTTTTCCTTACTTTGCCTCTAAGGGTTTTCATGACCCTTTTCCTTGTTCTTTAAAATTCGCCTCAAAATTTTTTCTTTTCCTTTGCTTTCCTACCTTAGGTGTGCCAAATTATGCAGTTAGCTCAACAATAACAATTTCATATGTGCCAAATTACTTGGCACTAGCATCAATTTTTCCTACAAAGAGTGTAGTAACTACTATAGTTACATCATCTACATTTACTTCATAGGGTACTAGCCTCAGCCATGCTACCCTTGATAATACTACTTGTGCATACACAAAATCTATATCTACAATGAAACAAATTTCATCATAATATCTATCTACAACTAACTTTTGTATCCTCATTTTATTTTTCATTTAACTTTGAATTCTTCAAAGTAGTTATCTATTACTGCCTCAAAATTATCTCCCAACCTATTTCTTCAGTCATTTAACTTCTCCATAATAGTCCTATTCCCATCCCATCCAATTCTTTCAATTGTAGGAAAATAATTCTTTACATAGAGAAATATGTAAACTAACGGGGATCCAAACTGACAAGAGGTGTTCTTTGGTTTTCTTACTGCCTCTCAATTCTTTGTAACTTAGTGAAGTTGGAGCTTGGAAAGATCGTATGAATGATCTTTCTTCAAATTTTGTAGTCCAAATCTACCACTACACACAACATGCTATTCAATCTGTTCGATTGATAAAACTTGTGTTAGAATTCTTTAGAATAATTAAGAGGGGGTGAATCAGTTATCCAAGGTCTAGATGTACAATTAAAACTTTTAAGTGCTTAATAGATCCATATCCATAAAACAATAACATGCATGCATCCATTAGATCATACAACACCTTAACTTAGTAGTTTATTGTCTTGGGTCAAAATAACTTTGCAAAAATATAAACATGAAATACCATAAGCACATTCACGCAATTTGACAAAAGGATTTTATGTGGAAACCCAATTTGAGAGTAACTACTAGTAACATGCTACCAAATATCACTCTTCTGAAGTGATGCCCTATGAAAGGCAAAATATCACTTTTCCATTTTTTTCCTCTAGAAACTTCCTCTACAATCTTCCTTGAATTTAGCTAAAAATAGTTTACCTTGAATTTTTTTCCACCATCTCATAATAGTCATCTTCCACATGCTTCACATAATTCAAGAAATCAAATTAGTCAACTCAGATTTGGTAAATCTCCAATTTAACACTGTTTGCTAACACTAAAAGACATCTATACTATTTTTTCACTTGGCCAACATTGTTTCACTTATTAAACACTAAATTTTATTGATGCTCGACATCAAAAACTTTACTCAGCATATACTAACTTTCACTCAGTTCCCACTATTTGTCTTCTTTTCTCAACACCTTTTGATCTCCACCCAACTTCTACTATTTTTTGCTTGGCTTGGACTATTTTCTCAGTAAGGCTTGGAAGACAGTTTTCTTTATTTGATCTTCTTCTAATATTTTCTTGAGTAATCCTTCATTACATACTTTAAATAGATAAACAAGACACAATATTTTCAATGCCTTACTTGGTCTTAGTGCTCCTTTTATACACCAAATAACTCAACATTTCTCTAGGTTCTCTTGTTATCTCCTCTTTTCAAATCATCTTCATCAATCAACCAAATGATAGCATTTAGACCAAAAAGAAATTATCTCACCAACAAGTAGCAAGTTTGACATCATTGACAAAATAATGATTGTTCCATTATAGATTCTACACTTCAAACAATCTTTTTTTCAATAATCTCCTTCTTTGGCATTGATGGCAAACCAATACCAAAAAGAAAATTAATATCTTTGAAATTTATCCCTCTATTGTTATATGTCCTTCCTTTTTATAGGGTAATGTAAGTTTTGTCAATCTCCTTCAATGTATATCTCTATCTATATCCCCCTCTTTCATATATCTCTCTCTTTGACAAAAATGCCAAAGACTTGTCATCTTTTCATATAGATATAATCAATTCAATTTCTCCCTCTATCACCTTGCATGTGACTGTAGATCTTATGATTCAACTCCTTCATTACTTTAGGCAATGCCTAAAGTAAGATCCACTACATTAAGTTGTAAGATACAACATTAAGCTCAGTTGATGCAGGACACTACTCATGCTTCTTAAGTAGCTTTGGATAGGGGTATTACCCCTAGTTTACCTCTAAAATATTTATGTGCATCCTTAGGTAAATATTTTGTAAATATATTAGCTATCTGTTCTTTTGTATTCACATATTCTATTCTCTTTTCTTTTTCTTGAGCCAACTCTCTGAAGTAATGATACTTGATTGCAATGTGTTTTGTCTTTGTGTGCATCACATGATTCTTTGATATATTTATAGCAATTGTATTATCATAATAAATTACCATAGGTTCAATAATGTCTTCCTTCATTCCTTTGAGTAGCTATTTGATCCATAGCACATTTGTAAAATTTACTGGAGCAACCACACATTCAACTTCAATAGTAGACTGAGATATACAATTTTGTTTCTTAATGGTCTAGGTGACCAATCTGTTTCTTAAGAAAATGTTCCAACATTTGTACTTTTTTTATCATCAATATTTCTAGCCCAATCAACATTTATATAAGCTCATAACTCAAATTTATCATTTTTCTTGTAGTATAGACCATAATCTTCTATCCCTTTCACATATCTCATAATTCTCTTAACAAACATCAAATGATTCTCCTTAACATTTTCAAAAAATCTTGCAACAATCCCAACAACTAATGAAATGTCAAGTCTACTATGTACTATAAAGTTTTTGCAAATTTTGTGCCTCTGATCAAACTTTTAATCTATCATTTATTGCTGGAAACTGAACTTCTAAAAATTCTGAAGTATGGAGTAGTTGTCAACCTTTATTTTGATTTGGAAGTAGTTTTATCTCTAGAATAATCAACTAGATATTATTGCTTGAGGGAGCTAACTTAATGTATTTGTGTATCCTCAAAACTACAAAAATACCCTACCCAAATATCATGACTGAAGGGGATGTCCCTCAAAGGGACATGACCCTTCCTAAGTCAATACAAATACCCTCTCTCAGAAGTCAGTGATTTGCAAGAATTGTTAACACTTAATCAGAAACTAACAAAATTGTTCAGTTAGCATAAAATATCAATCAATCTTTAGAAGTTTCCACCTATCACAAGAGGTGTATAGGAATATACTTAATGCCATTCATATGATATTTAAGATGGAGAAAATTAAGTGTAGTCTGCACATTTAGACCTATAGATTATCATAGTTACAAACTTAACACTCCCTCTTAACTTGATAATCATATAGAGAGATATCATATCTAGCAACATCAATAAAGATGAACAAGCAAGAATTGATACTCTATATCTATCTAAATCTTCTTAGCATGTGGTATCATAGAACACATGTTACAATGTCATATTACTAAACTTATGATGTGACAAATCATTGCTACTAGTGATAATATATAGGATAAATCTGAAGAATAATTTAAGTTCTTCATTTATCCAAGTTGTGACTAATAGATACTAGTATTCCTATATCACAACATGATCCTGAGTTAAGATCTACCAAAATATAGGATAAACCCTAGAGAATAATAAAATTCTTCTTTTATCTAAACTGTAACTTATAAACATAGAAATGCCTATATCACATTATGATCTTGAACTCATCTAGATCTCATAGTAGAACTCTACTATTTAGCACATTATCTAAAGATATTGTCATCTCTCATAATGTCTTTTATACAAGTGTTCATTATGTCACAGATCATCACCTCTTAAATAATGAATACAAATGGTGGAGCCCATAACAGTCAATTTCCTGACAAATAAAATTATTTTATTAATAATTATAAGAATACAAATGGATTACAATTCAACCATACCAAGTCTTCTCCTAAAGTGGTCTATCTTCACTCTAGATAGAGGTTTGGTGAAAATGTTTTTTGTTTGATCTATAGTGAAAATGTATACTAATTTTATAGAATTCTTGTCTACCATATCTCTTACATAATGGTAAGGAATTTCAATATTCTTGGACTTGTCATGAAAAACTAGATTCACTAAAAGCTTGATGAAACTCTGATTATCACAATGAATAATCATAGGATTCATAGATTGCCCAAATAATCCCACAAGAAACTTCCTTAGCTAAATTTCTTCTCAAGGCACCATTGCTACTGCAATGTATTCAACTTCTGTGGAGGATTAAGCTACTAAATACTTGTTTTTTCATATCCAAGATATCATTGCTGATCCTAAACTAAAATAGCATCTTGAAGTACTTTTCCTATCTTTAACACTTCCACCCCAATCTAAGTGAGTGAATCCATGTAAATCTAATCCAACCTTCTTGTATTTGAGTCTAAAGTTAAGAGTTCCTTGTAAGTATCTCATAATGTGTTTAATGGAAACTAGGTGAATCTCTTTTGGCTCACATGTAAACTAGCTTAACGCATTGATGGAATAGAAAAGTTTGGTCTTGTATTTACTAATTACATAAGGGACTCAATCATTTATCTGTAGAGAGTAGAATCTATGGAATGTGATTCTGCTTCTTCTTCTATAAGTTTATGCAGATTAGTCTACATTAGAGAAGATACATACTTGCAATTCTACATTCCAAAACTCTTCAAAATATCTAATGTATACTTCCCTTGATTAAGTATGAAATTGTCAAAATTCGATCATACTTCTAGTCCTAGGAAGTAATGAAGGAGTCCCAAGTCTTTCATCTTGAATTCTATAGTTAGATTTTTCTTTCTTTGATCTATAAGATGGTCATAACCTATTATTAGTAAGTCATCAACATACAATATCGGAATTACCATATCATCTTTATCTCTTTTATAATATAAATTTGGATTGACTTTTTTTTGGAGAATCCTAAGATGCTGAGATACTTATCAATTCTTTCATACCAGGCTCTTGGAGCTTGCTTAAGCCCATAGAGAGCTTTCTTGAGCCTACAAAAAAAAATGTTAGGATCATAAGTTTCAAATCCTTTAGATTGCTCCAAATATACTTCTTCTATATTATTTCCATTTAGGAATGCTATTTTTACATCCATCTAATGTACTTTCCATCCCTTCAATGCTGCAATTGCTAGGACTGCTCGTATAAAGGTATATCTAGTAATAGGAGCAAACGTTTCTTCATAATCAATCCCTTCTTTCTAAGAAAATCCTTTAGCTAAAAGTCTAGCTTTATGCTTCTCAATGCTACCATTAGTACCATGCTTTATTTTAAATATCCATTTTGAAGAAACAAAAGATTTTCCTTTAGGTCTTGGAACAATTTCCCAAATATCATTTTTCATAATAGAGTGGTATTCTTCTATCATAACTTCTTTCCAAGATGAATGTTTAATAGCATCTAGAGGATTGATAGGTTCTATTTTGGACAAATTATTCATGTTTCCTCTATAATTAGAAAATATTTTAGGTCTTTTTCTTTCATTGATTGTTCTAGAAGGTGCATTAAAGTCTTGAGCTTCCTTGACTATTTTAATGGCCCAAAGTGGTCTTTTATTTGAATTTTGAGTTTCTTCAAGATTTAGATTTTGAATTTGTCTTTAATTTCATCTATGTTCTCCCTCTAAGATGCATACTCACTATTTCTTTTGGAACTAGGTAAAGGAGAAGGTTCTTCAAATCTTAGGGCTCTTTTGAATGCTACATCTTCTTCAAAAATTACATCCCTACTAAGCTCAATACTTTCCTATCTAGGTATGTGTTGTGGTTACACAATGCATACCCTATTTTCTAATAGAAATGGGGACCCCCTACTTTATTTTGGGCTTTTGGGACTCTAATCTAGGGTTTGAGCCATTTTGAGGATTTATCTTCCCCCCTAGGCATCCAAGTCTTGTTGAGGAAGCTTAGAGGTCAAAAAGTTGGAAAGAAGCAATTAAAATTTAGAATTATGGCACACTAGGTGCACTTGGTTAGGTGTGCTAGTATGCCCAAAAAAGAGTTTTGCATTATATGAGTGTAGTTGTGAAGTTGTGCAGTTGCGCACCTGTACAGTTGCACCAAGCCCCCAAAGTCTATATAATTAGAGGGGGGTCTCCATACCCCTTTACTTTGCATTTTTATTTCTATTCACAATCAACTTTCCTCTTGATTGTACCTCTGTGTTTTGCTAGTTCTACTCTATCACATTTGCAAAAGTCTTCCAACACTGCATATTTGCACCTAAGTAGGTTCACCCTTCACCTTGTTCCCTCTATCTTGCACAAAGGAAAGCAATAAAAATATACAGGTGCACACTAGTGCACCTCACTTGGTGTGCTAGTGTGCACTAAATCCCTGCAAGACTCCCACACCAAAAACTTAAACAAAGCGAAGCTTGGATGCACACGACTGCACCTAGCTTGGTGTGCTAGTGTGCACTCAAGTATCAAGAGAAATAAAAGGCAATAAAAACTAAAAGAAAATAATGCAATACAAGGAGGGTGTACATCATCACACCTCCCCAGGTGTGGTGTTACACACTTACATTCTCATTACAAAACCTAAAACTTAAAGCAAAACAACAAAAATCCAAAATGCACCAATACTCTTAAAAATAATTAAACTCTACAAATAGAAAGGTGTGCACCAATGCACCCCATAAGGTGCACAGGTGTGCACCATATTTTAAAGAGCTTGGTTCAAAATAAGGAATTTTGGGGGGTGTTAAACAAGATTTTTGAGTTCAAGAATTTTTGGGTTTTGTATGAGTTAGTACTAGGATTAAATCAATTCATTTTTCCCAAATCTTGGACTAATGGATTTCCTTCATTTGCAAATATAATGGCATCTTCATCAGGTGAGAAAATGGCACCAAAACCCATTGTGTTGAAATTCCAAGGTATGCCATTGACATCAAGGTTCGAGGATGACTACTCAAAGACTAAGGACATGTTTTGGGACACATTGATTTGGGGGAGTTCCTAAGGATATGAAACAAACCCATTGATAGATTGGCTATGGTTTCTGCATTGATCTAATTAAGGTTGGTAAACATAGCTTCACAACCAATGTTAGTGCAATCCTTGAAGCTCGTAATGACACTTGCACAAAACTTTTTTCTAGAGGAAAGGGTGGTGAAGAGTGTTATAGGAGAGATTGTCCTTGACCTCTAACCTAAAAAAATTGAGAAAGTATTCCATCTCCTAAGGGTGGAATAGTTTATCAAGTTGACCTATGAAGTAGTAGAAAGGTGATACATAGAGTACTTAAAAAAGGGTTTTGAGATAATTTAGTTCTCCTATCTTATACAAAAGACTCCTTTGGAGAAGGTAACCGGTGAGGTGGATATGACAAGGGGATATATGAAAGAAGATATTGGATACTCAATCATACTTTTGAGTAGGGTGATGGGTATGTCTGTAGCTAGAAGCCTAAATGTCTTCACGATAAATTTCATCAAGACAATTAAGATGGAACAACTGCCACTTGATTGGGTCACCACGTTGAGTGAAAATCTATGTGAGCAAATGGGAACAGTAAAGGATAAAAGGAAGTTCTATATGACCTTATATTTGGTCTATCTGTTGGCTGCAAGGGCAACATACTATCTTGGTTTCTCTAAAAGAGGTAGCATGTAGGATCCAAATGCTTGTCCATATATTTTCTACCCCCAATTAGTAAGGAAGAATCTCTTGGGAAAAAGCAAGGAATATAGAATTGTGAATGATGCATTCATATTTTCTATCATCCAATTCATAGAGGGAGATTATGGAAAAAGATTATTTGATGATGCAGTGGTGCAAATTATAGCACTTGGGGCTTATTACATTTTATTTCAAATATTTACATATCTAAGGGTAGTTTGTGCCACTATCAACCCAAAGAATCTCCCAAGATATCCTAGTGACAAACTTATTCTTTTGGAGATTTCTTGACAAGTTGAGTTAGCATATGATAGAGTTAGGAAACAATGTAGACCATGTTTGACATGGCCTTTGATCATAGGACCATATCAAGTAAAGTGGAAGTAGGATATTTGTTCTTTTGAAATGGAATGAAATCAATATCCCCTAGAGGAGTACAATTCCTTGAGCCCATGCTTTGACAATATTGAGAGAGTCCAAAGTCTAGCAGGCAAGGAATTCAAACATGAAGAAGCCATCAAAGACCACTGGATGATTGCGACAAATGACTATGATGTCTGTATTAGGGATTATTGTAGGATGACTTTGTATTTGGTGAAAAAGGCTCTAAAGGTCTAGATTCCATTACAGATACTACAACAAGACAAAGGGGAGCTTCTCAACCCTTTGTTCAGCGTAGATAAAATTGGAGAATGGCCCATAATGAATGCTGAGGTTGATAGGGAGGAGAATGATGATATTAATCATTGGGTGAGGCACATTATCAATATGACATAGGATTGGATCAGGAAACCATTTAAACTCAATCCAATACTTGAGGTAGTGGTTTTTCATGCACAAGCCTACCTAGCCAAAGGTAGAGGGAAGAAAGTTACCATTCCTACCTTTGCAGCCTAGTCACTATTAAGGCTAGAAATAATATACCAAATTGACCGACCGGTTGGATACTATCACCCTCCAAAGAAGAAAGGAAAGGGAAAAAGAAAGAGTAGTTCTCCTCAAAGAGCTAAACCAGAGGAGGGTGAAACCCTAGCACCCCATAACAGTAAGAAGAAAACATGTAAGGGCTGGAAGATACTGGAGCTTCCCAAGTCTAGATAGACCCTCAATTGCCACCAATTGTGCCCAACCAAGTAGAAAAAAAGGGTGAAATCCAAAAAGTCTCTCCTCCTTCATAGGCAAAAAAAACATCCCCTTCAACTCCTAAGAGATGAAGAAAGATTAAGACTCCTATCAAGAAAATGCAAAGGGTGATCAGAAGGATGGTTCCTTTTCCATCTATCCCAGACCCTATTCCTAAAGAGGAAGAAGAAGAAGAGGAGGATGAGGATGATGATGTACCATTATAGAGAAGGACCTAGCTAGCTAGCGCCATAGAGCAGGAAAGGAAGATAAGTTCCACTGTGACACCACCATCAGTCCCAGAAGAACCTCTGGAAATAACTACTTCAAAGGATGAAGTAAAAAAATGGGTTGATGAGCAGGATGTAGGGGTTGATGATGTATTAAAAATGTCAAATTTTGACATCATGCCCATAAGAACAAAGTTGATTAGGGACAAGATTAGGGATACCCCAAAAAATGAGCTTCAACAAGAGGACTGGACATAGATGCCACCAGAATCACAGGGTCTCGATCTTGCTCCACCATCCCCTTTACAAGTCACAGTAGTGGACAAAGGCTCGGCTACTCCTTTACCTCTAGGTACTGAAGTAGAACAGGTTCAAAAGGAGCCTTCATAGGAGGAAGAGCCACAAAAAACAACAATTGATGAAGTGTCTAAAGAGAGACGTATGGTAAAATACCCTCAACAAACCTCCCAAGACATTGAGGTACAAATTGTGGGCTCCACTGAGACATAAACCACAGAAGGAGAGCCTTTACAGAGGGAAAGAACCCCAGAGAGGAGTGATAAGGGGAAATAGGTGGTAGAACAAACTCCTTCATCCTCAAGAGTTGGGCCCTCTGTGGAACGAGTCCTAAAGTCATTGTGAAAGGAAATGATAAGAAGTAAAAAGCCACAGTTCACTACCAATGAAGAGGACATGTTTGAGTTGATGGAAGTTCTAACCAAACCTGAATCCCCTTCAAGAGAAGTAGGACCATTAGATTTTATCAACACTGATCAAAATCAAGATCTATTTGCACAAATGGCTATTTCTCCTCCTGATGTAGATTTGTAAGGTCTAGGCCCACAAGACAATCTGGTCAAAGAGGTTATGCTCGTGAAGCCCACATTGGATACTGCTAGGTTGATGGTCATAATAGGGATAAAAGAGGTCTTGAGAACCTTAGATAAATAAGGGGTAGAACTCAAAACACTTCATAGGAAAAATGAAATCCTAAAGGGATATTTAGCTAAAGTTGTTGGTCCCTTGGATCCAGAACACCCCGAGGAGACTCTTAATATTGCACTCAACAAAAGATGTGGGGGAAAAGTATAGTTGGATTCATTTTTGAACACCTATTAGTAGTGGTGGGAAAGTTTTTAGGAAAAGGGAATCCTAATCATCCAAGGAAATCTTAAGCTACTACATGCTACATAGGAAAATGTAGACAAGATGGTAGCAATTTTGAAGCAAGATTTCAGTATAATGGATGAAGTATGCACATGGAGTAAAGATTTACATGTATTACAAGCTATAAAAGGGTAGAGGTATAGGATTTTGGTAGATGTATATATAGTGGAGGAGTTATATTTAATTGATGATTAGATCGAGAAAATAGCAGATAGTAATAAAGTAATGGAAACATTACATGTGGAGATCCATCGGCTCAAGGACCAAGCTTGAGAGCAAATTTTGGAGGCAGAGAAACATTATAGCAATGAGTTTCTGGATATTTTTGAGGATGAAGAGTAGGTGAAATTAAGGTCCATAGAGGTAGTGGTAGAGAAGTTCCTAAAGATTTTTGAAGAAGCTTCTAATGATGATGAAATTCAATAGGCCTTTAGAATAGAAGAAGCCTTGCTAGAATTGGATACAAAACTCGGGGGTTTTGCTAATACTTGTATTGAAGTAGACAACTACAAACAAAATGTCAAAGATAAATATGATGCTTTAGATCTACCAGATGCAGATAAGATTACTGAAATTATTGAGAAATTCAAAGGCAAACATCTAGACATAGTTCTTGTATGAAGGGCGATAAAAGCCAAAAGCTAGAATTTCAATTTTGACACTTGGTAAATTTTTGTGATTTTGGATCTTTTGAGGTGAGCAGGTGCTCTGGTGCTTAGGTATGTAGGTGATCATGTGAGTAGATGAGTGGGTGAGTTGGTGTGCTTTTCCAAAGGTGCACCGATAGTTAATTGCTAGTTCCAAAAATAGAGCTTTCCATGCATCAGAAACAAATTTTGATAGTAGTATAACTCTGATAGATGCCTAGTGAAGGATCAACTTCTATTTTTGACACTTCTAGACACTTATACTTTGATTGAAGGCTTTCTTATTCTTTTTCTCTCATGAATTCTTTTTTCTATGACATATAAAGGCTCATGCATCCAATTAATGAATATAAAATGGATGGAGTCCTACTAAGCACCAGTTAGATTGTTAGTTTGTACATAATTAGTTTGTTTTATTAGATTAAAAGCATATTATTGCATGAAGATATCTCTCACTCTCAACAAAAATTGAGGAGATGATTTCTTATAAATACATGATTTTAATATGTAATTGGGGCCACTATTATTTTGCAATAAAATTATTCTTTTGGTGCTCGCATTTGGAGTGTAGTGATTCTTGCCTAAATGTGCCATTGTTTTGTGAATTTTTGTTCATGGAATTGTGATTAAGCCAAAAGTTTATTGGGTTATTTTTGGTTGTGTGATCTCTTTTAATTCTAATTTTTGCTATAGTTTTAATGAATTCTATTGATGTATCTAGCTAAAGAAGAAATCATCAAATTGTGCTTGCATAACTCCTTGTCTCGCATGAGTGCACTTTTCGTGGCCTTGCGATTTGATGAAGAGTGAAATATCATACAATTATTAAAGTTTCCCATCGACAATGGCATTAGTGGAATCAAGGAACCACTACTCCTATTTTCATTAGTTACCCATTGATTTCTTTCAAAGCTTAACTCTCAGACATGTTTTTCTCTGTAGCTTATGTCCATTAGGATTTTTACTTTCGCATTATTTACTTCAAAGTTTTGTTATTTTCTTTACTAACCCCTTGTTAGTTTAGGAATTCATATTAGTTGCATTGTTAGATTGCATTCATTAGAAAATATAAAAAATTCAAAAATATAGTTCTTTTGTGTGTTTTATTTTGAAGTAGTGAACAAATTTTTCATCTCATCTAAAATCAAATGAACTAGTGAAGGCCTCCTTGTGAAAAAAACATTTATCTTCAACTGAGAAAATTTTAGTAGGTTGTAAGATCACTCGAAACCTTCGAGTTGATTCACAAGATTGACTTTTCAAGAGAGGAGTTTGAAAGAATTCCTATCATTTAGAATCATGCAGAGCAACAACTCAACAGTATGAAAATCCTATATGCCTTAGGTGTTTCACTATACCCTACTGTAGATGCTCAAAAATAGCTCCCATCTACGGGTTCATCATTTCTTCATACTAATCTGTCCCATTTTCTCATTCTACTAACTTCGATTTGATGGCCAAAATTGATTATACTTTATCATTTTTATCCTTCTTCACATCAATTCCATATCATTTAAAAACCATTTCATATCAACTTGGAATCACCTTGAATCAACTCAGAATTGCTTGAAATCACCCCAAATCAACTCAGAATCACTCAGAATTAGTCATAATCATCTCGAAACATATCAAACATCCCAAATCAATCATTATTTATTCGATCCTAGGTATTGTTATGGCTTTCAGTGTCTTGGAAACCTATCAACCTATCAATCTTATCAATCTAACCTTAGTACTGTCGCAGCTCTTAGTGCTAGGTCAAACTATTATTCATGTCATCTAATCTTTGATGTTGTTGAGGCTTTCAATGTCAAATCATGGCATTATCAACCATTTTAATAATATTGACAATGTCCCTCAATGTTATTATGATCAATCTTATCAATCAATCTCAATCCTGTAGCATTTGCAATGTCAATTAAATGTTACATATCAGTCAATTTATATCATACATCCTTGGCATGCTATCAATTTCAATCAATCAATTTAACCATGGCTTTGGTCTACTTATCATCATCTTATTCAATATCCATTATCATCCCATTTTCATCAAAGGATATGGTCGCATTCATTTAATCAATTTGGCCAATCATTTACTAATTTTCTCTATAGGATTAAATAACATATAATTTAATTCTATTATGCTTACTACTTATTCTACCTAATTATTGTCCTCAATTAATTAATCTTATTAGTTAATTGATTCATTATTCACAAACCATGGAAATTCTTAATTTCCTAAGTTCTATTTTCCATCATTAATTCCATTTTCTACTAATTCTTATTTTGTGGAATAAAAGGATTTTTAATTCAAATATTTCATAAAATATTGCATCATAGTGACACTTGGATATGACACCTCGTGGATTCTCCTTTGACACTTGGATGAGATTTGTCATAATCAAATATTCTCATTCCTTACGCATGTCCTTATTTGGCTTATTTGTCATAGATTCTTGGCTTTAAGTGAGTTGAGGTGTCTTATGATGCATCATAGATTCTCTTCCACATTTAGCCAAGTTTGACTTCCATGCATCATAGAATCTCACAATTGGCATATTTTGTCATATGCATCATGGATTCTCAAAGCAATCTCTTGCCACATCGCATATCTATGGGTGACAAATCCAAGGCTCTCATCCTCCATGCCAATTATAAAATGAACACTCTTTCTCTCATTTCCAGTCTTGAAAGTCCTTAGATTCTTAGCTCCTAATTCTTGAGTCTTTGAGTCCCTAGCTTCTTTGTGTTTTGCATTCTTGCTCTCACACTAAAATCACACTTCTAGTATTCTCATGGCATCATCCATATCATAGACTTTTGATTCAATTTTGTGTGCACTATAGGAAAGTTGGAGCTACAATCATTTGGAGAAGAAAGAAGAACATGAGAGCTACAAACAAAAGAGGGGGTTTCTAACCTTGTGTTTGCTTCTTTTGATTAGTTTGGCTTTCACGGTAAACTAGTGGGTGCTAATGTATGGTTATTAAGTTTTGTGATTTCTCATAGAATGTTATTTATTTAGCTCATTTTCTACTTACCACACCTACAAAAATACCTTTCTTCCCAAAGGGTTCTAACATGGTTCTTTTTTCTTATGAAACATGGAAATATACGACGCACCGAAAATCCTAAGATGACTTATATTGGGTTTAACCTTAGTAAAGACTTCTTCAAGAGTGTTATCTCTAAGGTAAGAGTGAGGGCTTCAATTTTGGATATAGACAATAGTCCAAGAGACTTCTTCCCGAAGATATATTCTAAATTTTGATAAAAATCATAGCTCTAGGAACTTCTATAATTGTTCTATTCTTTCTTTCTACTACCTCATTTTGTTCTAGATTATAAGGAATGATGTACTCCCTCTTAATTCTTTATTCTTTACAAATCCTTTTAAACAAATCTGATGTGTAGTCTCCTCCATTATCAGTTCTAGAGTTTTAATTATGTCTCGATAAGTTCTTAGTTAATGTTTTGAATTCTCTAAATCTCTTTAGGATTTCTTCTAATTTTTTACATTTTTAAAAATAAATCTATGTTTTCCTAGAGAAGTCATCTATGAAAAAAATAATAATCCGAGAATCCTCTAAGAGAAGGAACATACACAGGTCCACATAGATCTAAATAAATTAATTCCAAAACATTTTTTTTTTCAAGTGCTATCATGAAATGGAATTTTGGTGTTCTTACCTAGAGCACACCCTTTGCATATGCTTGAGTGCTCTTTATTTAGTTTAGGTAACCCAATAACCATCTTCTCCATTGTTGATAAGGTTTTGAAATTTAGATGCCCTAATATTTTGTGCCATATTTCATTTATGTCTACAACTTCATGAATTAAGGCTTGAATGGCTTGACTAGATTCTAAATTCAATTCATACAAATATTCATTTCTCTTACCAATCAACTTTTCTTTCTTGACTAAGGAGTTCTTTTGCCCGAGTTATTACTTTGTCATCCATGAATGTAATATTATGCCCATTATAT